>LR738709.1:125592203-125678593 GCA_902687465.1 Secale cereale | reverse complement strand
GCAAATCGCACTTCTCCATGTCACCCCACCGCTGGATCTCCTCCCACCACGCCAACAGCCGCCACGGCTCGTCCGGCCCACGGTCGGCCCGCGCCCGGGCCGCGCCAGGCCCGACGGATCCCGCCCGCACCGTGTGTGTCGGCGTACTGGGAACCAGGGTACCCAGACTTGACTGTCTGCGGGCCGCGACGCGCTCCAACAAGTGGCCTGGTACGGCCCAGCTGATCGACCAGCTGTCCAAGACCCTCGCGAAGGGGCTAGGCCTCGCGAGGAGAACGAAGTCAAGACCTCCTCGGGAGCGGCCTCAGCAAGGCGCTCCGGAGGGGCGGAGAATCCTAGGCCAAGCCTGCCTCAGGAGGAGGCAGTGATGTCAGCAGTGACACACCGCGCCAGCGGGTGCCAGCGTCCGCCAGCGGCGCAGTTGCCATTTCGGTGCAAGGGGGACAGCGCAGCCGCAAGTTCCCGAGGAGCGGGGCAAAGGTTTCCCCATTGTGCAACAAGACCGAAGACCGCAAGGACGATAAGGAGGATGTCACCGTCGAGCCCACCACCGCGTCACCACCTGGTCCTTTTGCAGGCGAAGACTGCTTTTGTCAGGGTAGGAACGTCCTTGTGTTTCCGCTCAAAAATGGCCGTTGTGGGATCCCTTCCTGCCTAAACATTTCGGGGAAGAGGACCGTGGCCGCCTATATAAGTAGATAGGATTCCCACTATAAGGGGGATCAATCGATACACTCTGCCACCACACAAGGAGCAAGAACACTTGCCTCCTGATCCTCCTGAGCTCACCTCCTGAGCTCGGGAACTATTGTACTAGCTCATATTCTAGCTCGCCCGAGGCTAATCCACCAAAGAAGGAAGTAGGGTCTTACACCACACGGTGGCCCAAACCTGGATAAACTCTTGTGTGCTCTATCTGTTGTTTGCTTGAATCTCTTCACCGACGAGGGCGAGGCGCTAGGTAGACGTGAGTGGGAGAGATCTTCGTTCATGCCCCTGTGTTCGAACTTCTTGGGTTTTGTGGAGCCCAGAATCCGACATTTGGCGCGCCAGGTAGGGGCGTGTCAAGATCTCGCCTCTCCGACGACCTCGTCCCGCTCTCGTCCATCGACCCCGCGTCGCCCAGCTTCAACAAAACGTGACCACGATGGCAGAGGTGCATCAGACGCATGCGGAAGCGCGCGGCATCCGCGCCACTCAGGCATCGCCCTTCGGCCGCGGGACTCGCCGCCACCCGTCCTTCATCGGGGCCGACAGCACGATGAGCATCATCGACCCGCCATCGGGGGACCGGTAGCACCCACCGCCCACTCGACGCTAAGGCCGCGCGGTGGCGCGGGCCGCCGAGCACGTGGCAGCGAGCTCACGGGATCGGCACGAAATGGCGAACATGAGAGCCGCACTGCTGGTGGCGACGGAACTGCTAAGGTGTCGGTTGCTCGATAGCGGCCACGACGCGCTACTCCTCAGGGTGGCCGAGCTCCTCGACGCCACCAGCACCGGAGCCGAGCCATTCTCCTTCCACACGACGACGTCGGGGACCGCCGGCCCCGTCTGCGGCGAGCCGTCGCTACCTCCGTCCTGATCTGGTCAGGTGGACCAGATCCACCCACGCACCAAACCAAACATCTCCGCGTCCGCCCGGATCTCGCCATCCCGCTCCGTCCCATCCCGCGTTGACTTTTCGGTGGGTAAAATTCCACTAAGTCCCTGGAATCTGATATTTTGTTGCCCTCTTTGCCATGTCATAAATCCATGGTCGTAGCTCCGTTTTGCGCATATGTTATATTAAAACGTTCGTCTCGAAGTGCTCTACATGGTGGCATCAGTTTAATGCACATTAGGGTTCATCAAGATGTCTTAATCTTCGTTGCAAGACTGCTTCGTGATGTTACTGTTTCAGCACTAGTTGTCAGTCAACAATATGTTGGCATGTTCGTGAGGTCGTAACTTTGTGCATGTTGGTTCAAATGGAGTGTATGATATGTCAAAATGTTTGTCTTGTGATGCTCTTCATGATGGATGCATTTGCATACATGATAGGTTGCATTGTGCTATGTTTAACCCTGTTGCAAAAGTGCATGTGGCTGTTAAGTTGTTGAAATTATTATCACTTGATGATTTGTCTATTTCGTAGCATTTTGGTGTGATTTTCTTTTGAGCCACATGTCAAAATGTTTTCAAAGGATAATCATGTTATATTTGAAGTGGTGCATTTGGTTTTCCATGATATGCTCTGTGGTGACTTAAACAAGTTTGTAAACATGCCATGTCAATGTTGTTGTTTTACACTTAGTGAAAAAACTGCAAAGTCTGGAATCTGTAATAACAAGTTGGCATATAAACTTGATGCCATAATCTTTTCCATGCATGTTTTGGAATAACTAGTGAGCGTGTCTTGATGTCCATGTTTTTTTTTATCAATCCATGCCTTTGTTTGCATATATGCCCTGCTGTAGCTTGTTGTAATCTTGCTCTCAAAATGCTTGAGATTAAAATGGTCAGCTTGTTAATAGAACATTCATTTTGGCAAAGCTTGTGTTAAGCAACCCTTGCATGGAATAATTTGTTTCTTTGGCTGAACTGGAAGTATAATATGTCTTCTTCATTCTCATGTAAATTTCATGATTGTTAGACTTGTTTTGCTTGTTGTTATGTGCCTCCAAAGGCAGCAACATATCATTCCAGATTGCATGCCTAGTAATTTCACTAAGTCTGAGAAATATGTTAACTTATTGAATCTTTCCATGCTTGTTAAATTGTTCTCCAGCAAGTTTTTGGGTGTGCTCTGAGTTCATACTTGTTGAGAATCATGTCTATTTCACATCCATGCCTTCTGTCATCATGTTTGGGTGTTGTAGCATATTTAAACCTTGCTCCAAAGATGCCATGTTGTTGTTTACTTCTGTTTTACATTGCATCTTGTTTTGCTTGCCATTTTCAAACCGTGCATCCGATTCCAATGATCCTTATATCGATTTCGACCGAAATCTTCCCCTCTATCCAGTGGCTTGCTTGGTTGCCCAAGATGAACCATTTCCATCATCTTCTCCTTTAGGCTCGAGAGCATCCTCATGCATACGCACATCATGACTTGCATCCCATGACATGTCTTGCATCATGTTCTTTGTGCATTGCACTGTGATTGATCTTGTACCGTTGTTGTGCTCTTGTGTTGGGTAGAGCCGGGAGCCGATACCGAGTTCAAGGATCTTGTTGAGACTGAGTTTGAGGAGCCGTCTTACCATCCCTCCGTGGACTTAACAAGCAAGATGACCGTTCCCCGATATCACCTCTATCTTTGCCTTGCTAGTCTCGCTCTATAGTTATACCTCGATGTCTGTTCTTGTCTTGTCAGCCTCCTATGTTGCCATGAAACACTCTAACCGCCTTCCTGGCAAATCGTTGATTGGCTAAGTACGCTTTTCCTCAGACCCTCTTATAGCGTTGTTAGTTGCAGGTGAAGTTTGAAGATTGCTCCATGTTTGGACTTGTTTTTGGGATAACACAATATATATCTTAATTAAATTAATGCACATATATATTGGTAATGGGTGGAAGGCTTGGCCTTCTGCTTGGTGTTTTGTTCCACTCATGCCACCTTAGGACCCGATAAACCGGTGTTATGTTCCTTGATTTTGTGTTCCTAACACGGTTGGGGTTTATGGGCCCCCCTTGATAATTCGCACTGCTTAAAGCTTTTCCAGCAAGACCCAACTTTGGTACTACATTTTCCTAACAACTAAAACTTGCATAGGGAGTTATAAACCCGAGTTCTTAATCAACAACCCGGGTCAGTGCTCCTCATGAGTGTTGGTCCAAACTGGGCAGACTGCAGGGCCGCCTTGGGGAAACCCGAGGTATCTGGTATATACCTGTAGGATGTCCCATCCGGTCGTGGCTTGAGACGAGATACGCGCGGCTACTATCAGGGTGTAAGCACGTCGGGAGGTCTTGCTGGATTAGTTTTACCTTTGTCGAAATATCTTGAGCACGGGATTCCGATAATACTCGGGTCTTCCCAACTTGGAGTTGCGACTTCGCGGATCGTGAGCTTATGGCGGGCTAAGTTGGGACACCCCTGCAGGGTTATGAACTTTCGAAAGTTGTGCCCACGGTTATGTGGCAGATGGGAATTTGTTAATATCTGGTTTTAGATAACTTGACACCATATCCTTAAGATGACACTAACTGTGTGAGTAACCGTGACAGTCTCTTTTCGAAGGGATTTTCGGAAAGTGAACACGGTGGGGTTATGCTTGAACGTGAGTAGCTAGGATCACTTATTGATCATCTTTGGCGACCGTTGGCACATATCCTCATCTCGCTCTGAATTCATAAGCTAGTTGCTTAGTGCTTGCTGCAGCCACTTTATTACCTCTCCACACCTATAAGGCTTTGTTAGTTTTGATACCCGGGAATGGGATTGTTGAGTCCTTGTGACTCACAGATTACAACACACACCAGATGCAGGTACAACTGAGTACGACGCGGAGTTCGATGAAGGGTGTGGTCGTATGTATGTGACGTACCCGACGATCAGTAGTGGTTCCTACTAGGGGCGATCAGGACTTGTGGTTGTGGTATCTTTTCTCGTTTGATTTCGTCCGTAGTCGGACCCTGTGTTATTTGGAGCAATGTATGCTACTGTATTAATTGTGTGACGTGGCGAGTGTAAGCCAACTATTTTACTCTTTCATCCCTGTTCACTACATGAGTTGTGCAAAGATACCGCTTACGATCATTCCAGTATGCACTTATGTCTCTAACTCGTGCCTCGACACGTAGGAGATATAGTCGCATCCTAGGCATTACACTCCTGCCCCGCACCTTGCTCCCGGGCGTACAAAGGGATCGAGAAGCCAGGGGGAGGCCGCTCCAGCCAAGGCCGCCTCGCCTCGCGACCCCTGTCGATGCCACGGGAGCACCCAAGCCTCTTCTTCGGTGGGAGAGGCTCGGGCTCCTCTCGGGGAGCCTTTCCTTTCTCCGCCGCGGAGAACCTCCGTATCGGTGCCATGGGCTCTTCGACGAGATGGCAGAGCAAGGAAAAATAAGGAAGGACAGGAAGCAAAGAGATGGAAGTTAGCAGAGGGATCCACCCCTCCTCATTTATAGCAAGAAGGAGGCGAACCATCGGCCCCCACGATCGGAGGTAATGATGATATTTTTTGCATGCAGCAGGCTCCAGTCAAGTCGAATCGGTTGCCGAGGCAACGTGGGGAGGTGGAGACGCCCATGTCCCATCAAGGAGCCACGCGTCGAGCAGGTCCGTAGGCGGTTGGGGCCCGCGACGCTTCGCCCTTGCCCTTTGGCTTCGCCTCGAAGCGAAGTCCGAGCGCGCCTTGGGCCGGGGGCTACTGTCGGCGTTCTAGGAACCAGGGTACCCAGACTTTCCTGCCTGCGGCCCATGACGTGGCTCTTTCACCAGCCTGGTACGGCCCGTCTTCAGCATCGACACTCAAGACCTTCGTGGGGGGACAAGACTCGCGAGGCAGACCGCACCAAGGCCTCCGGAGGGAGCAGTCTTGCTAGGCTGGCTCCCGAGGGGCATGAACTCTATGCAAGCCCTCGCCTCGTGAGGCTCGGATGATTCAAGCCATGACGACTAAGGCCAGGCGGGTGCCAGCGGGCGCAGGACAACCAGTTTCCTCTTTGGTGCTAAAGAGGCAAGCGCGGGCACGGAGTCCCGAGGAATCAACCAAAAGGTTTCCATTTCTGTGCAACAAGACCAGGATCGCCAGGACGGCAGGACAAAGGTCATCGTCGGGCCCACCGTGGCGTCGGGATCAGAGGCTTTGCAGGCGAAGACCGCCTCTAGTCAGGATAAGATGTACTAGTTGTCTCCCTTCAAAATTGGCCGTTGTGGGATCCCTTCCCGCCTACATTTTGGGGGAAGAGGACCGAGGCCACTATAAATATAGCTAGCCACCACCACAGACGAGGGGATCATCAAGACCTCCCTCTACACAGACACAAGAAAGAACACACCTCGCGAGGTGGTTCAACCATTGTACTAGTTCTTCCTCAGCCCACCTTGAGGCAATCCACCACATTGCAGGAGTAGGGCCACTCACCACTAGGTGGCCTGAACCTAGGTAAATTGCCCTGAGTCGTGTTCTTTCTTGTTCCTCGAGCTAGTTCGTAGAAATGGCGAGTAGGCTGATAGGGGAAGTTGAGTTCTTCGCACACACCCCAGTGTTCGAACTTACAAGGGTTTTGCGGAGAAAATCAGACTTGAATATTTTCTTGGATATTCAGATGTACCAAGATAAAGCACAGTGTTCGAACTTACAATGTACCAAGATGAAGAAATGGCATCATCTTGGCTAGAGGGAAAATGCTCTGGCTTGGGAGGTCCATGGTAGTCTTGAATATTTTCTTCATCCATGGTACATTGAAACATTTCATCTGAAATGGCATCAATGTTATGCAATCATAGTTCATTGTTACCATGCTTAAAGCGAGGAAAATGAAAATGTGAGAGAAAATCTTTCGATGACCATTTGATTCATTTGCCTTCTATCATCCATTCCATGATCCACTTGGAACTCTCAGATTCATCACCAGATATGTATAAGGTGGCATAGAACTGAAGAGTAAGTTTTCGAATCCAAGAATGTTGATAGGCAAACACATTTGTGAGGCACAAGTCTTCAAGATCTTGTAGCAACTGAGTAAAACAACAATTTTCTTTCATAGCTGCAATGTCTGGATATTCATGCGGGAAGATTTTCTTACTGCCATACAAAATCCGAGAATAATATATTGCATGTTCTTTAGTCCATAACCAAGGAGATTCAGATGTGCGTGGCCCGTTATATGAACTTTCCTGAAAGAATTGTTGATGCGCATTTCTATTGAAGAGTTGTCCTTTGGCACCAGCACTGTCGGATTCAGTACTTCGCAAAACCCTTGTAAGTTTGAACACTAGGGAGTGTGCGAAGAACTCAACTTCGCCTATCTTCCTACTCGTCGTCTCTATGATCTAGCTCGTGGAACAAGAAAGGAAATGACACATGGCAGTTTACCCAGGTTCAGGACACCTATCGGTGAGTGGCCCTACTCCTGCAATGTGGTGGATTGCCACGAGGTGGGCTGAGGAAGAACTAATATAGTGGTTGAACAACCTCGCGAGGTGTGTTCTTGCTTGTGGTGGTGAGGGAGGTCTGAATGATCCGTCCGGTCCGGATCCTTCCCTATGGTGGTGGCTAAGCTATATTTATAGTGTCCTTGGTCCTCTTCCCCCAACATGTAGGCGGGAAGGGATTCCACACCGGCCAAATTTGAAGGGAGACAACTAGTACATCTTATCCTGACTAAAGGTGGTCTTCGCTTGCAAAGCTTCCGATCCTGATGATAACCCACAACTGTAGGGGATCAGTTGTAGCCTCTTTGGATAAGTAAGAGTCTTGAACCCAATGAGGAGCTAAAGGTAGAACAAATATTCCCTCAAGTTCTATCGACCACCGATACAACTCTACGCACGCTTGACGTTCGCTTTACCTAGAACAAGTATAAAACTAGAAGTACTTTGTAGGTGTAACGGGATAGGTTTATAAGAATATAAAGAGCACATAAATAGAAACTGGGGGCTGTTTAGATAAAGAAGCAATAAAGTTAGTATAGCGAGTGTGGAAAATTGGTGATAGGAGTTGTGAAATTATCCCTAAGCAATTGACTACGTTACTAGACTGATATCAAGTTTTATGTGGGAGAGGCCACCGCTAGCATGTCCACCCTGACTTGGAATTCTATGCACCTATGATTGGAACTATTAGAAAGCATCTGCAACTACTAACGTTCATTATGGTAAAGCCCAACCATAGCATTAAGATATATTGGTCCCCCTTCAATCTCGTATGCATTAATTTCTATGCTAGGTTGAAGCTTCTGTCATTCTTGCCCTCCAATACATAGTCCTATCAACATACAACTAACCCTATGGTTTGATCCACACGCGCGCTCATATGATGGGCACCAAAGGACAGCAACATAACCACAAGCAAATTAAACCAATCGTAGCAATTCATAAATTACCGATAGGACAACAAAAATCTACTCAGACATCATAGGATGGCAACACATCATTGGATAATAATATGAAGCATAAAGCACCATGTGCAAGTAGAGGGTACAGCGGGTTGCGGGGGAGTGCACCGCTGTAGATAGATGGGGGAAGGTGATGAAGATGACAGAGGTGTTGGTGTAGATCGCTGTCACACGATGATGACCCCGGCGGCGTTTCGGTGCCACCGGGAGAGAGGGGGAGAGAGCCCCCCTCCTTCTCCTTCTTCATTGGCCTTCTCCCTAGGTGGGAGAAGGGTTCTCCCTCTAGTCCTTGATCTCCATGGCATGGGAGGGGCGAGAGCCCCTCCGAGATTGGATCCGTCTCTCTCTGTTTCTGCCCTCCCAGATTCTGGCCTTTCACCGTTTCTTATATTCCCGAAGATCCGTAAGTCCGATTGGGCTGAATTTTGGACATGATCTGTATCCGGATATTAGCTTTCTTGCGGCGAAAGAAGGGGACGAACCTCCTTACGAGGTGGCCACGAGGGCCCAGGGCGCGCCCCCTGCCTCGTGGCCCCCTCGGGCATCGTCTCGCGTTGATTCTTCTTCCAAAATTCATAAATATTCCAAAAAAATCTCCGTCCTTTTTATCCCGTTTGGACTCCGCTTGATATGGATATTCTGCGAAGCAAAAAAACATGCAACAAAAAGGAACTGGCACTGGGCACTGGAACAATATGTTAGTCCCAAAATACTATATAAAAAGTTGCCAAAGTATATGAAAGTTGTATAATATTGGCATGGAACAATCAAAAATTATAGATACGACGGAGACGTATCAGCATCCCCAAGCTTAATTCATGCTCGTCCTCGAGTAGGTAAATGATAAAAAGGATAATTTTTGATGTGGAATGCTACCTGGCATAATCTTGATCATGTAATTTAATCATGTCATGAATATTAAGACACGAGTGATTCAAAGCAATAGTCTATCATTTGACATAAAAGAATTTAATACTCGGGCATCCCAACAAACAATCAAGTCTTTCAAAATATCAATGCTAAAGAAAGTTATCCCTACAAAATCATATAGTCTTTTATGCTCCCTTTTCTTAACACAAGGTACCCCTCATGCCCATCCCGGTGTCAGCCAAGCAATTGTTTTCATACTTTACTTTTTCGAACCTTTTCAACTCTTCACGCAATACATGAGCGTGAGCCATGGACATAGCACTATGGGTGGAATAGAAGGTGGTGATAGACAAAAGGAGGGAGAAAGTCTCACATCAACTAGGCAAATCAATGGACTATGGAGATGGCCATCAATCGATATCAATGTGAGTGAGTAGGGATTGCCATGTAACGGATGCACTAGAGCTATAAGTGTATGAAAGCTCAAAGGGAAACTAGTGGGTGTGCATCAACTTGCTTGCTCATGAAGACCTAGGGCAATTTGAGGAAGTCCATCGTTGGAATATACAAGCCAAGTTCTATAATGAAAATTCCCACTAGTATATGGAAGTGACAACATAGGAGACTCTCTATCATGCAGAACATGGTGCTATGATGAAGCACAAGTGTGGAAAAAAAGATAGTAGCATTGTCCCCTTTTTTTCTTTTTTTTCTTTTTTTGGGCCTTCCTTTTTTTATTTGGCCTCTATCTTCTTTTTTTGCCTTTCTTTCCCTTTTTTTTTATTTGGCCTTTTTTCGGGACAATGCTCTAATAATGATGATCATCACACTTTTATTTACTTACAACTCGATATTACAACTCAATGCTAGAACAAAAATATGACTCTATATGAATGCCTCCGGTAGTGTACCGGGATGTGCAATGATCTAGCGTAGCAATGACATCAAAAAATGGACAAGCCATGGAAACATCATGCTAGCTATCTTACGATCATGCAAGGCAATATGACAATGATGGTGAGTGTCATAACAAACAGAACAGTGGAGTTACATGGCAATATATCTCGGAATGGCTATGGAAATGCCATAATAGGTAGGTATGGTGGCTGTTTTGAGGAAGGGTATAAGGTGGTTTGATGCACCGACGAAAATTGCGTGGTACTAGAGTGGCTAGCAAGGTGGAAGGGTGAGAGTGCGTATAATCCATGGACTCAACATTAGTCATAAAGAACTCACATACTTATTGCGAAAAATCTATTAGCCCTCGAAGCAAAATACTAGGACGCATGCTCCTACGGGGGAGGTTGGTAGGAGTTAACCATCGCGCGCCCCGACCTTCGCGCAAAGATAAACAATCAAAAGACAATGCGCGCCAATTTGGTTACATAGTTAGGAGACCATACGTGCATGCTTCGGGAATCACAAACCTTAACACCAATATTCCTACTAAACCACAATCATTCACTAGTACCTCCCACATATTAGCATCTCTATATCGCAAAACTATTGCAAGGAATCAAACATATCATATTCAGTGATCTACAAGTTTTATGTAGGATTTTATGACTAACCATGTGAATGACCAATTCATGTCAACTCTATAAATAGATATAAGTGAAGCAAGAGAATTTTAATTCTTTCTTCAAAAGATATGCCCATGCCTTAACAAATATAAGTGAAGCAAAAGGGCATTCTACAAATGGCAGTTTTCTATGTGAGGAGAAACAGGAAATCCAAACTTCAAATGATATAAGTGAAGCTCATGAAGCATTCTATAAAGCCATACTCAAAAGCTATAAGTGAAGTGCAAAGAGCATTCTACAAATTAACCAAGGACTATCTCATACCAGCATGGTGCATTTATTAAAAGGAAAAATAAAAAGCACACGGCGCTCCAAGAATTTACGCATATCATGTGTACGAAATGAATCCGAAAACATACCGATACTTGTTGAAGAAAGATGGGATGCCTTTCGGGGCATCCCCAAGCTTAGACACTTGAGTCTCCTTGAATATTTACTTGGGGTGCCTTGGGAATCCCCAAGCTTGAGCTCTTGCCTCTCCTCCTTCTCCTCACATCGAGACCTCCTCAATCTTGGAACACTTCATCCACACAAAACTTAACCGAACTTTTAGTGGCGGGATTAGTGCATATGATCAATGAAATCCCATCATGTAATGCTCTAACAATATTGTATAATTATGAACAAACATTACCCACTGTATGTTATCACAATTCTATGGCCCCAAGTCAATTAGGCTTCAACAAGAATTCAAACATATGCAAATAATGAAGCTATAACAGCAATCTGTGAAAACAGGACAGTCTGTAGTAATCTGAACATTAACCATACTTCTGTAACTCTAACAATTCTGGAAAAATTAGGAAACATCAACAATTTGTATAGAAAGACTTTGCAAAAAGTTTCAGATCCTTTCGATGTTCCAGTAAAAAAATGTAAAATCGCGCACTACAGCCAAAGTTTCTGTTTTTGCACCGCACAAACCAACAAGCAGTTTAATCATCCTAAAGGAAACTCTTGGAAGATTATTTTTCTAATACAATGGAATTGTACAAGGGGATAATTATTTTTGTTGAAAAGTTTCTGTAATCAAGGTTCACAAAGTTTCCATGGGCATGAACAAAGTTCAAGGCTAGCTCCCACTTTAACAATGCTCGTCTTTCTCACTTTCGCTTTTCTTTTTGAAAAAGTTTTAGGTTCTCCTATTTATTTTATTTTGTTTTTAAACTTTATAAAAGCACACAACGAAAATAAATGACTCTCTAAAACTTCCGGGTTGTCTCCCTGGCAGTGCTTTCTTTAAAGCCATTAAGCTAGGCATATAGTGCTCATGTAATGGATCCACCCGGATCCCAAGGTATATCAAAGCCAGTTTTAATTAACAATGATTTGTGATTTAGTAGTGAGCAAAATGTAACATATATCATGCAACAATGAAGTCTAACTCTCTTCCTATGCATCGGCATGTCATAAAAGAACAATTCATGCACACATAGTAAAGGCCAATGCATAGTATAAATACTTTCTTGCAATTTTATCATATTGGAAACATAGAGAGGCGGAGATGTAGTTCCTCTCTCATAATAATTGCAAATAGGAGCAACAAGCACATGCATATTATATCTATTAAAATCATCATGTGTAGTAGTGGGACGCAACCCATCAATATAATCCTTAATAAGGGCAAACTTCTCTGATATAGTGTAGTCGGGAGAATTCAAAAAGATAATAGGACTATCATGTGTGGGTGCAATAGCAACAATTTCATTCATAACATAAGGAACTATAGCAAGTTCATCTCCATAAGCATAATTCATATTGATATCATGACCACAAGCATAGCAAGCATCAATTTCATCAAAAAGGGATATTTCAAACGAATCCAAGGGATCATAGCAATCATCATAGCATTCATCCTTCGGTAAGCACGAAGGGAAATTAAACAATGTATGAGTTAAAGAGTTACTCTCATTAGAAGGTGGCACAGGTAGCTAATCCTCTCTTCCTCCTTTTGTTCTTCGCTCTCCTCCTCATGTTCTTCATCTAATGGGCTCACAGTGTCATCAATTTCTTCTTCCATAGATTCCTGCAAAATATTAGTCTCTTCTTGGACAGCGGAAACCTTCTCAATAAACGCATCAATATTGGCATAGTATTCATAATTCTCATAGCAATATTTCAATATAGCAAGATTTTCAGGCCAAATTTGAAGGGAGACAACTAGTACATCTTATCCTGACTAAAGGTGGTCTTCGCCTGCAGAGCTTCCGATCCTGATGATAACCCACAAGTGTAGGGGATCAGTTGTAGCCTCTTCCGATAAGTAAGAGTGTCGAACCCAACGAGGAGCTAAAGGTAGAACAAATATTCCCTCAAGTTCAATCGACCACTGATATAACTCTACGCACACTTGATGTTTGCTTTACCTAGAACAAGTATAAAACTAGAAGTACTTTGTAGGTGTAACGGGATAGGTTTGCAAGAATATAAAGAGCGCGTAAATAAAAACTGGGGGCTATTTAGATAAAGAAGCAATAAAGTTAGTATAGTGAGTGTGGAAAAGTGGTGATAGGAGTTGCGAAATTGTCCCTAAGCAATTGACTACGTTACTAGACCGATAGCAAGTTTTATGTGGGAGAGGCCACTGCTAGCATGTCATCCCTGACTTGAAATTCTATGCACTTATGATTGGAACTATTAGCAAGCATCCGCAACTACTAATGTTCATTAAGGTAAAACCCAACCATAGCATTAAGATATATTGGTCCCCCTTCAATCCCGTATGCATCAATTTCTATGCTAGGTTGAAGCTTCTGTCATTCTTGCCCTCCAATACATAGTCCTATCAACATACAACTAACCCTATGGTGTGATCCACGCGCGTGCTCATATGATGGGCACCAAAGGACAGCAACATAACCACAAGCAAATTAAACCAATCATAGCAATTCACCAATTACCGATAGGACAATGAAAATCTACTCAGACATCATCAGATGGCAACACATCATTGGATAATAATATGAAGAATAAAGCACCATGTTCAAGTAGAGGGTACAGCGGGTTGCGGGAGAGTGGACCGCTGTAGATAGATGGGGGAAGGTGATGAAGATGTTGGTGAAGATGACAGAGGTGTTGGTGTAGATCGCTGTCACACGATGATGGCCCCGGTGGCATTCCGGTGTCACCGGGAGAGAGGGGGAGAGAGCCCCCCTCCTTCTCCTTCTTCCTTGGCCTTCTCCCTAGGTGGGAGAAGGTTTCTCCCTCTGGTCCTTGGTCTCCATGTCATGGGAGGGGCGAGAGCCCCTCTGAGATTGGATTTGTCTCTCTGTCTCTCTCTGTTTCTGCCCTCCCAGATTCTGGTCTTTCACTGTTTCTTATATTCCTGGAGATCCGTAAGTCCGATTGGGCTGAATTTTTGACACGATTTGTATTCGGATATTAGCTTTCTTACGGCAAAAGAAGGGCACCAATCACCTTATGGGGTGGCCACGAGGGCCCAGGGCGTGCCCCCTGCCTTGTGGCCCCCTCGGGCATCGTCTCGCGTTGATTCTTCTTCCCAAAATTCATAAAAATATTCCAAAAAGAATCTCCGTCTGCTTTTATCCCGTTTGGACTCCTTTTGATATGGATATTCTTCGAAACAAAAAAACATGCAACAAACAGGAACTAGCATTGGGCACTGGATCAATATGTTAGTCCCAAAAATAGTATAAAAAGTTGTCAAAAGTATATGAAAGTTGTATAATATTGGCATGGAACAATCAAAAATTATAGATACGACGGAGACGTATTACCTGACACCATGGTGGGCTTGGTGATGACCTCCGTCCTGTTGTCCTGGTGATCCCTGTCTTGTTGCATGGAAATGGAAACATTTGGTTAATTCCTCGGGACTCCACGCCTACACTTGCCTCTTTAGCACCAAAGAGGAAACATGTCGTCATGCGCCCGCTGGCACCCGCCTGGCCTTGGTCGTCATGGCCTGCGTCATCGGAACCTCATGAGGTGGGTGCTTGCATAGAGGTCTCCGCCCCTCGGGATCTAGCCTAGTGAGGCTGCTCCTTCCGGGGGTCTCGATGTTGTCTACCACGTGATACGTCCAAAACGTATCTATAATTTCTGCTTGCTCCATGCCTTTTTTGTGTGATATTGCTATGATATTTATGCACTTCCATACACTTTTGATCATATTTGGACTAACCTACTAATGGTTGCAAAAGTGCACAATGTTCTTGTTTTACACTTTATTGTGTAGGAATTACTTGGAAATTGACAAAAACGCAAAAGGAGTCGTATTGGAGTAGGACTCTGACTTTCCTGAAATCTGTCTGAGAACGTTTTCTAAAGATGGTCGCGTTCCTGCCCGAAGACGACGTCAAACGGAAAAAGTCTAGTTGCGAAAGTTGTGGGGAATTTCGAGGCGATGCCTCTGGATATAAAATTCGTCCAAATCGGAGTACGGACGGCCGAGTAAAGCCCGTTTTACTGAGGCCCAAAATCTGATGACGGGAATCCGAGAGTCTATATAAAGAGAGAAAACCTAGGTCACCAAGGGCCACGAATTTTCCTCCTCCCAAGCCGCCGTCTTGGAGGGGAGGACCAGCACCATTGCAGCACCATCCACAAGGAAGAAGGGGGGCCAAGGAGCCGCTTCCCCCTAGGGCCGTCGCCGCCCCCTAGGGCCGCCGCCGCCCCCAGGGCCGCCGCCGTCTCCTCCCAGCCGCCGCCGCCTCCATGGCTGCCGCCGGCCATCTCCTCCTCGCGGGGCTGCACCTCTCCATCAACACCATCATCAACCTCCTCCTCACCATGTCCATGCGTGAGTAGTCTTCTCCGGGGCCGAGGGCTCGTACGTGTAGCTATGTGGTTATCTCTCTCTCCCATGATGTGATCTTCGTTGTGATCATAGGCTATGTTAGTCTAGGGTGATCCCATGATGTTTCCCCTTCCTCTATGTATTGGATTGATGTACTCACTTGTCTTTATCTAGTATAATCCTCGAGACCAAGGTGACAGCGGTCTATTGGACATGGATTAGAAAAATATTTTCATGAGTGATTTCCTCTCTTGTGTGTTGATTGAAGATTGAGAGTCTCTTGGTGCTTGTCTTTGACTATCCTTTAGATATGTTGTGGTGATTGTGGGACTCTCTTTGGATGGCCGCGGTGACATTGGGAAATCCTTAGATTGAGAACTACGAACTTTGAGGTGTGCTTTTGTAGCCCTACATAATTCTCGTCCTCTCTTGACCACGAAGGAATGACCTTCAGGTGCGTCTCCATTGCATGTTTTATGGGAAATATCATGTGATTCGATTATGTTAATGTTGTTGGGAGTTGCCACTAGTGAAAGTATGATCCCTAGGCCTTGTTTCCACCATTGCAATACCATTTGTGCTCATGTTTACCACTTGTTTGCTTGTTGCACTTTTTATTACAGATTTATATTACTTTGTTTTGCCATCCATATCACTTGCCATTTAACATCTCTTCGCTGAACTAGTGCACCTATACATCTAACAAGTGTATTAGGTGTGTTGGGGACACAAGAGACTTCTTGTATCTTAGTTGCAGGGTTGCTTGAGAGAGACCATCTTCAACCTCTACTTCCCTGAGTTCGATAAACCTTAGGTCATCCACTTGAGGGAAATTGTTGCTGTCCTACAAACCTCTGCGCTTGAAGGCCCAACATAGTCTACAAGAGTAGAAGCGTGTGTAGACATCAAGCTATTTCTGGTGCCGTTGCCGGGGAAGTGAGCGCTTGAAGGTATATCTTTAGATCTTGCAATTAAATCTTTTTGTTTCTTGTTTTTATTTCACTAGTTAAGTTTATGGAAAACCGCATTCTTAGTTCGCTGCTTATGGGAAGACGCCACACACCTGTGGTGGTTGCTCCTCCCCCTACTGAAATTGTGCCCTATAAAATACCAGCTGGTATTATCGATTATGTTTTGGCTAATCGTTATGCAGGAGACAGACATCCCGGTGAACACTTGCTATATCTGTCACAACTACGTTCATTATTTAAGCTTGCAGGTGTATCAAGGGAGTTTGTCATGAGGAACTTGTTCGCCGTATCACTTATAGATAAAGCTTCAGATTGGTATAAGCTTCTCGATAACTCGCACTTGCTTGATTGGCAAGAGCTTATGTCTCTCTTTTATACTAAGTTTTATCCTCTTCATGAAATTCATCGAGACAGGAACGATGTCTATAACTTTAGGTCTCGTGACGGAGAGAGCGTAGCTCAAGCTTGGGGGAGACTGAAAACGTTAATGCTAAAATGTCCTAACCATGGGCTCCCCAAAGATGCTTATGTGGAGAGTAATAGTACCTTTTTGCATGTGGATCATGGTAACAATGCTTTATGTGATGCTTATATTGTTGAGTTTATTCGTGATCCCACTGAAAATTATTATGAGAAGGGAACATATGCTTATAGATATTTCAATAATATTAAGTTCCCTCTCTTTATGTTGAAGGTTTTGAAGCTGCACTTGTTTTGTCTTCCTATGCTTATTGCTTTGTGCTTCAATGAATTATTCTATTGCAATATTCCTATGCATAGGAAGCATGTTAGGCTTAAATGTGTTTGATATTTACTTCTTGATGCTCTCTTTTGCTCTTCAACTCTTATTCCTACGAGAGCATCATTAAAGTCTTAAGCCTATCTTTATGGCTATAAAGAAAGAGCTCTAGGGAGACAACCCTTGTTATCTTTGCTTTCAGTTTGTTCTTTCAGTTTTTAGTGGTCTTGATGTTTGTTACTACTGTAGAAACATCATTGTATCTTTACTCTTCAGCTTTGTGCCAAGTGTAGCCTCTGATTGCAAGAAAGTTCAAAAGTTGTGACGTGCTGTCCAAGAAACAGATTCTGTCCTTGGATAGAAAAATTCGTATAAAATCGCCAGATCATCTTATTGGTCTGAATTTTTTCGACAGCGTGCTCTATACAATTTGCTTTCGGGCGTCTGTTCTGAGTTTTTTTATTAGAGTTGCAGAAGTGCCCCGAAAAAATCATTTACTACCTGTTGGTCTGTTTTTCACAGATTCTGTCCTGTTTTGCCTTTCCTTCATTTTGCAAACCTTGAGCTTGCTTTTTCTTTGCAAAAACCTTTTGGCAATCTTGAGAAACAGTAGACCTTCAAGAATATCCTTATTTCAAGCAAGGAACAATTATTTTATTAAGGGTACTAACCTCGCTAATCAAATTATGATGAGTTATGTATGAAGGGAGTTTTCAAGTGTGCGAGAGAAGATGATAAAAAGATTCAGGAGTGTCAAACGCTCAAGCTTGGGGATGCCCCCGTGCACCCCTAAGAAATATTCAAGAAGACTCAAGCGTCTAAGCTTGGGGATGCCCCCGCGCATCCCCTTCTCCATCAACAATTATCAGTTCGTCCTTCGTTCCACTATATTTTTATCACTTCATGTGTTATGTGCTATGCTTGGAGCGTCTTGCTTTTAGTTTCCTTTTTAGTTTTCTTTAGCTTTGCTTGCTGTTCATAACGAGTTGGAACTCAGCTTTCTTTGTGTGGGAGAGAAACACGCTCCACTTCAACCTAGAACACAACATAGAATTTGCATGTCTATCTTTGATGTGCGTGTTCTTTGTCTTTCAATAGCTACTATCATGTTCAGCTCTTAGTTTTCATACTTTACTTTTTGAAGAGCTTTTGTTTAGTTGGTCGCTGGAACTCTCTTTAGTTATCATGCTTATCTTGTTAAGAGAGTTGGCTTCTGTTGCACTGGTTGATATGTCTATGATAAAAATGCTATGTGCATAATGGTGCTTAGTAGTTCATGTTTTTTATGGTTAGTCTCAAATAGCTGGGGGGTTCTTAATGTGTTATTGAAGTACCAACATGATTTGTTTGCCTATGATGTGGTATGGTTTAGTGGTATCTTCCTCCAGGAATTTATTTGATTGACTTGGCGTATGCTCACGCATATTTAAGACTGTAAAGAAAGTCTATCAAGCCTTGATGATCTTTAATTTCTGAGTAGCGATATAACTTCCATGCCTGATTCAATGTTGCTTTGTCGCTCTGCATGATTATGACCGTCATTGCTCTTTTAGTTGGTCGCTCCCAGTCTTTTGCTAACCTTCGCCTGTACTAAGCGGACTGACTGCTTGTGCATCCAAAATCATTTAAACAAGTTATGCCATATGTGTCCACCATACCTTTCTATACATGGTATTTACCTGCCATTCCTAACGAAGACTTTCATGTACCATCTCGAAATTATTCAAAAAAAGCATTTCTCTTTTGTGCCTCTGTTTTAGCTCATGAGGAAGTAGTAGTTAATTCATGATCTTTTTAAGTTGGACAAGCTTCACCCCGGGATTGGATGTCTAATGTGCAAACCCATAATACGAGAAGGAACTGGCATAGAGTGCGCCCGGCTCATTAAAAAATTATACAACAAACAAACCCTCCTTCACGCTTTGTTCATGAGAAATCAGAAAACTTTGGCAGTGATAAACAAAGGATATTAAGAGGATGTGATCGTCCTCATGCGGGAGCCGTTCCTCGAAACTTGTCCAGCTCAAGAAGTGATTGAGTTGTCTGCTAGCATTCGTTGACGAAATATGCATATTCTAAAAAATAATTATTACCTCTGTTTTTTAAAACCAAGAGCTCTGGTACATGTTTAGTTTTTGTTTCCGACCACGGGTTTTCAACCTTGCCAACAAAAGCCACGGTTCAAGAGTCTCCACCTTCTTTCTTTAAAGCACCAACTATTGAGAGCATGATTGTCATTCTGAGTGTAATGTGCATTGTCCCAAAGTACCATTGTCTTTTGCATGATTATGATATCGTTTATTCTGAAATCATTGTATCTAGTCGTCACTTAAACTTTAGAGGTGCCCCTGCATTTATGTTTTGCTTCACTAAAGGGGGCAAACGAGATATCACTTTATCATGTTTGCACACCATGCTCATTACAAATCTATTGAGTATTTCAGTATCATATTGTAAAACTTTCAGTTCTTTGTGATTTTCTCATGAGGCAACTTAATTACTACAGACTCATTGTCTCAGTAAGCACTTGTCATGTGACTGTGAAAAGTTCTTATATGGTTAATAGCATGTCACCACAGAAATTATGCTTGTTATCATTTACCTACTCGAGGACGAGTAGGAATTAAGCTTGGGGATGTTGATACGTCCAAAACGTATCTATAATTTCTGCTTGCTCCATGCCTTTTTTGTGTGATATTGCTATGATATTTATGCACTTCCATACACTTTTGATCATATTTGGACTAACCTACTAATGGTTGCAAAAGTGCACAATGTTCTTGTTTTACACTTTATTGTGTAGGAATTACTTGGAAATTGACAAAAACGCAAAAGGAGTCGTATTGGAGTAGGACTCTGACTTTCCTGAAATCTGTCTGAGAACGTTTTCTAAAGATGGTCACGTTCCGGCCCGAAGACGACGTCAAACGGAAAAAGTCTAGTTGCGAAAGTTGTGGGGAATTTCGAGGCGATGCTTCTGGATATAAAATTCGTCTAAATCGGAGTACGGACGGCCGAGTAAAGCCCGTTTTACTGAGGCCCAAAATCTGATGACGGGAATCCGAGAGTCTATATAAAGAGAGAAAACCTAGGTCGCCAAGGGCCACGAATTTTCCTGCTCCCAAGCCGCCGTCTTGGAGGGGAGGACCAGCACCATTGCAGCACCATCCACAAGGAAGAAGGGGGGCCAAGGAGCCGCTTCCCCTAGGGCCGCCGCCGCCCCCTAGGGCCGCCGCCGTCTCCTCCCAGCCGCCGCCGCCTCCGTGGCTGCCGCCGGCCATCTCCTCCTCGTGGGGCTGCACCTCTCCATCAACACCATCATCAACCTCCTCCTCACCATGTCCATGCGTGAGTAGTCTTCTCCGGGGCCGAGGGCTCGTACGTGTAGCTATGTGGTTATCTCTCTCCCATGATGTGATCTTCGTTGTGATCATAGGCTATGTTAATCTAGGGTGATCCCATAATGTTTCCCCTTCCTCTATGTATTGGATTGATGTACTCACTTGTCTTTATCTAGTATAATCCCCGAGACCAAGGTGACAGCGGTCTATTGGACATGGATTAGAAAAATATTTTCATGAGTGATTTCCTCTCTTGTGTGTTGATTGAAGATTGAGAGTCTCTTGGTGCTTGTCTTTGACTATCCTTTAGATATGTTGTGGTGATTGTGGGACTCTCTTTGGATGGCCGCGGTGACATTGGGAAATCCTTAGATTGAGAACTACGAACTTTGAGGTGTGCTTTTGTAGCCCTACATAATTCTCGTCCTCTCTTGACCACGAAGGAATGACCTCCAGGTGCGTCTCCATTGCATGTTTTATGGAAAATATCATGTGATTCGATTATGTTAATGTTGTTGGGAGTTGCCACTAGTGAAAGTATGATCCCTAGGCCTTGTTTCCACCATTGCAATACCATTTGTGCTCACGTTTACCACTTGTTTGCTTGCTGCACTTTTTATTACAGATTTATATTACTTTGTTTTGCCATCCATATCACTTGCCATTTAACATCTCTTCGCCGAACTAGTGCACCTATACATCTAACAAGTGTATTAGGTGTGTTGGGGACACAAGAGACTTCTTGTATCTTAGTTGCAGGGTTGCTTGAGAGAGACCATCTTCAACCTCTACTTCCCTGAGTTCGATAAACCTTAGGTCGTCCACTTGAGGGAAATTGCTGCTGTCCTACAAACCTCTGCGCTTGGAGGCCCAACATAGTCTACAAGAGTAGAAGCATGTGTAGACATCACCACGCGAGGCTTGGCCCCTCGCGTGGGTCTTGAGTGTCGATGTTGAAGATGAGTCGTACCAAGCCGGTGAAGGAGCCACGTCATGGGCCACAGGCAGGCAAGTTTGGGTACCTCGTGTTGGGGAACGTAGTATTTTCAAAAAAAATCCTACGCACACGTTAGATCATGGTGATGCATAGCAACGAGAGGGGGAGTGTATCTTCATACCCTTGAAGATCGCAAAGCGGAAGCGTTTATCAACGCGGTTGATGTAGTCATACACCTTCATGATCCGTCCTGATCTAGCACCGAACATACGGCACCTCCTCGTTCAGCACACGTTCAGCTCGATGACGTCCTCGCTTCTTGATCCAGTAAGACGGGCGAAGTAGTAGATGAGTCCCGGCAACACGACGGCGTGGTGACGGTTGTTGATGAAGAGCAAACTCCGCAGGGCTTCGCCAAGCACTACAGAAACTAGACGGAGGATAAACTAGAGGGTCGGGGTTGCCGGCACACGGCTTGGTGTAGCTTGATGTATCTTGGGTGCTAGCCCTACCCCTCTATTTATATGTTGAGCCTTGGGGTCGGAACTTGGAGTAAAAGCCTCCACAAAGTCGGTTTCACCCGAAAGGCAAGAGTCCTTCTCGGACTCCAGGGCCAGACGCCAGGATTCCCGGCGTCTGGCCCCTGGACTCCGCAAAACTTCCCTTTGCACTTTCCAAAAACCTTATGGGCTTTCCCTTTGGCCCAAATAAAGTGTTCTTGTACCCAAACATTTCGGGAAACATCCGGAACCCCTTTCGGTGAATTCCGGAACCCTTCCAGAGGCCAAACACTATTATCCCATATATCAATCTTTATATCCGGACCATTCCGGAGTTCCTCGTCATGTCCGTGATCACATCCGGGACTCCGAATAACATTCGGTCACCAACATACATAACTCATTCAATACTATATCGTCAACGAACGTTAAGCATGCGGGCCCTACGAGTTCGAGAACTATGTAGACATGACCGAGACATCTCTCCGGTCAATAACCAATAGCGGAACCTGGTTGCCCATATTGGCTCCTACATATTCTACCAAGATCTTTATCGGTCGAACCACAGAACAACATACATTGTTCCCTTTGTCATCGGTATGTTACTTGCCCGAGATTCGATGGTTGGTATCATCATACCTAGTTCAATCTCATTGCCAGCAAGTCTCTTTACTCATTCCGTAATGCATCATCTCGTCACTAACTCATTAATCATTTGCTTGCAAGGCTTATAGTGATGTGCATTACCGAGAGGGCCCAGAGATACCTCTCCGACACTCGGAGTGACAAATCCTATTCTCGATCCATGCCAACACCACAAACACCTTTGGAGACACCTATAGAGCATCTTTATAATCACTCAGTTATATTGTGACGTTTGATAGCACACAAGGTGTTCTTCCGGTATTTGGGAGTTGCATAATCTCATAGTCATAGGAACATGTATAAGTCATGAAGAAAGCAATAGCAGTAAAACTAAACGATCTAGTTGATAAGCTAACGGATGGGTCTTGTCCATCACATCATTCTCCTAATGATTTGATCCCATTGATCAAATGACAACTCATGTCTATGACTAGGAAACATAACCATCTTTGATCAATGAGCTAGTCTAGTAGAGGCATACTAGGGACACTTTGTTTGTCTATGTATTCACACATGTACTAAGTTTCTGGTTAATACAATTCTACCATGAATAATAAACATTTATCATGATATAAGGAAATATAAATAACAACTTTATTATTGCCTCTAGGGCATATGTCCTTCAGTCTCCCACTTGCACTAGAGTCAATAATCTAGATTACACAGTAATGACTCTGACACCCATGGAGTCTTGGTGCTGATCATGTTTTGCTCGTGAGAGAGGCTTAGTCAATGGGTCTGCAATGTTCAGATCCGTATGTATTTTGCAAATCTCTATGTCTTCCTCCTTGACTTGATCGTGGATGGAATTGAAGCGTCTCTTGATGTGCTTGGTTCTCTTGTGAAATCTGGATTCCTTTGCCAAGGCAATTGCACCAGTATTGTCACAAAAGATTTTCATTGGACCCGATGCACTATGTATGACACCTAGATCGGATATGAACTCCTTCATCCAGACTCCTTCATTTGCTGCTTCCGAAGCAGCTATGTACTCCGCTTCACATGTAGATCCCGCCACGACGCTTTGCTTAGAACTGCACCAACTGACAGCTCCACTGTTCAATTAAAACATGTATCCGTTTTGTGACTTAGAGTCATCCGGATTAGTGTCAAAGATTGCATTGACGTAACCATTTACGACAAGCTCTTTGTCACCTCCATAAACGAGAAACATATCCTTAGTCCTTTTTAGGTATTTCAGGATGTTCTTGAACACTGTCCAGTGATCCACTCCTGGATTACTTCGGTACCTCCCTACTAAACTAATAGCAAGGCACACATTAGTTCTGGTACACAGCATTGCATACATGATAGAGCCTATGGCTGAAGCATAGGGAACACCTTTCATACTCTCTCTATCCTCTGCAGTGGTCGGGCATTGAGTCTTACTCAACTTCACACCTTGTAACACAGGCAAGAACCCTTTCTTTGACTGGTCCATTTTGAACTTCTTCAAAACTTTATCAAGGTATGTGCTTTGTGAAAGTCCAATTAAACGTCTTTATATATCTCTATAGATCTTGATGCCTAATATATAAGTAGCTTCACCGAGGTCTTTCATTGAAAATTTCTTATTCAGGTATCCTTTTATGCTATCTAGAAATTCTATGTCATTTCCAATCAATAATATGCCATCCACATATAATATCAGAAATGCTATAGAGCTCTCACTCACTTTCTTGTAAATACAGGCTTCTCCAAAAGTATGTATAAAACCATATTCTTTGATCACCTCATCAAAGCGTATATTCCAACTCCGAGATGATTGCACCAGTCCATAGATGGATCGCTGGAGCTTGCACACTTTGTTAGCATCTTTAGGATCGACAAAACCTTCTGGTTGCATCATATACAACTCCTCTTTGAGGTATCCATTAAGGAATGCAGTTTTGACATCCATTTGCCAAATTTCATAATCATAAAATGCGGTGATTGCTAACATGATTCGGACAGACTTAAGCATCGCTACGGGTGAGAAAGTCTCATCGTAGTCAACTCCTTGAACTTGTCGAAAACCTTTCGCAACAAGTCGAGCTTTGTAGACAGTAACATTACCATCAGTGTCGGTCTTCCTCTTGAAGATCCATTTATTTTTAGTGGTTTGCCGATCATCGGGCAAGTCAAATACTTTGTTCTCATACATGGATCCCATCTCAGATTTCATGGCCTCAAGCCATTTTGCGGAAACTGGGCTCATCATCGCTTCCTCATAGTTCGTAGGTTCATCATGGTCTAGTAACATGACTTCCAGAACTGGGTTGTCGTACCACTCTGGTGCAGAACGTACTCTAGTTGACCTACGAGGTTCAGTAGTAACTTGATCCGAAGTTTCATGATCATCATCATTAGCTTCCTCGCTAACTGGTACAGGAATCACTGGAACTAGTTTCTGTGATGTGCTACTTTCCAATTCGGGAGAAGGTACAATTACCTCATCAAGTTCTACTTTCCTCCCACTCACTTCTTTTGAGAGAAACTCCTTCTCCAGAAACGATCCATTCTTAGCAACGAATATTTTGCCTTCGGGTCTGTGATAGAAGGTGTACCCAACAGTCTCCTTTGGTTATCCTATGAAGATACATTTCTTCGACTTGGGTTCGAGCTTATCACGTTGAAGTTTTTTCACATAAGCATCGCAGCCCCAAACTTTAAGAAACGACAACTTTGGTTGCTTGCCAAACCATAGTTCATAAGGCGTCGTCTCAACGGATTTAGATGGTGCCCTATTGAACGTGAATGCAGTTGTCTCTAAAGCATAACCCCAAAACGATAGTGGTAAATTGGTAAGAGACAGCATAGATCGCGCCATATCTAATAAAGTACAGTTACGACATTCGAACACACCATTACGATGTGGTGTTCCGGGTGGCGTGAGTTGTGAAACTATTCCACATTGTTTCAAATGAAGACCAAACTCGTAACTCAAATATTCACCTCCACGATCAAATCGTAAAAACTTTATTTTCTTGTTATGATGATTACTTCACTCTGAAATTCTTTGAACTTTTCAAATGTTTCAGACTTGTGTTTCATCAAGTAGATATACCCATATCTCCTCAAATCATCAGTGAAGGTCAGAAAATAATGATACCCGCCACGAGCCTCAACACTCATTGGTCCACATACATCAGTATGTATGATTTCCAATAAATCTGTTGCTCGCTCCATTGTTCCGGAGAACGGAGTCTTAGTCATCTTGCCCATGAGGCATGGTTCGCAAGCACCAAGTGATTCATAATCAAGTGATTCCAAAAGTCCATCAGTATGGAGTTTCTTCATGCGCTTTATGCAATATGACCTAAACGGCAGTGCCACAAATAAGTTGCACTATCATTATTAACCTTGCATCTTTTGGCTTCAATATTATGAATATGTGTATCACTACGATCGAGATCCAACAAGAATAGACCACGCTTCAAGGGTGCATGACCATAAAAGATATTACTCGTATAAATAAAACAACCATTATTCTCTGATTTAAATGAATAACCGTCTCGCAACAAACAAGATCCAGATATAATGTTCATGCTCAACCCTGGCACCAAGTAACAATTATTTAGGTCTAATACTAATCTCGATGGTAGATGTAGAGGTAGCGTGCCGACGGTGATCACATCGGCTTTGGAACCATTTCCCACGCGCGTTGTTACCTCGTCCTTAGCTAATATTCATTTAATCCATAGCCCCTATTTCGAGTTATAAATATTAGCAACCGAACCAGTATCAAATACCCAGGTGCTACTACGAGCATTAGTAAGGTACACATCAATAACATGTATATCAAATATACCTTTGTTCACTTTGCCATCCTTCTTATCCGCCAAATACTTTGGGCAGATCCGCTTCAAGTGTCCAGTCCCTTTGCAGTAGAAGCACTCAGTTTCAGGCTTGGCTCCAGACTTGGGTTTCTTCGTGGGAGTAGCAAATGTCTTGCTATTCTTCTTGAAGTTCCCCTTCTTTCCCTTGCCCTTTTTCTTGAAACTAGTGGTCTTGTTAACCATCAACACTTGATGCTCCTTTTTGGTTTCTACCTCCGCGGCTTTGAGCATAGCGAAGAGCTCGGGAATTGTCTTATGCATCCCTTGCATGTTATAGTTCATCACGAAGCATTTATAGCTTGGTGGCAGTGATTGAAGAACTCTATCAATAACACTATCTTCGTCAACTTTGCATCCAAGTTGAGTCATATGATTGTAGTACCCAGACATTCTGAGCAAGTGTTCATTGATAGAACTGTTCTCCTCCATCTTGCAGCTATAGAACTTATTGGGAATTTTATATTTCTCAATCTGGGCATTTGCTTGAAATATTAACTTCAACTCCTGGAACATCTCATATGCTCCATGACGTTCAAAACGCCGTTGAAGTCCCGGTTCTAAGCCGTAAAGCATGGCACAATGAACTATCGTGTAGTCATCAGAACAAGCTTGCCAGGCGTTCATAACATCCGGAGTTGCTCCTGCAGCAGGCTTGTCACCTAGCAGTGCTTCTAGGACATAATTCTTCTGTGCAGCAATGAGGATAATCCTCAAGTTACGGACCCAGTCCGTGTAGTTGCTACCATCATCTTTCAACTTAGCTTTCTCTAGGAACGCATTAAAATTCAACGGAACAACAGCACGGGCCATCTATCTACAACAATATAGACATGCAAAATACTATCAGGTACTAAGTTCATGATAAATTAAAGTTCAATTAATCAAATTACTTAATAACTCCCACTTAGATAGACATCCCTCTAATCATCTAAGTGATCACGTGATCCATATCAACTAAACCATGTCCGGTCATCACTTGAGATGGAGTAGTTTTCAGTGGTGAACATCTTATCTTGATCATATCACTATATGATTCACGCTCGACCTTTCGGTCCCCAGTGTTCCGAGGCCATATCTGCATATGCTAGGATCATCAAGTTTAACCCGAGTATTCTGTGTGTGCAAAACTGGCTAGCACCCGTTGTATATGAATGTCGAGCTTATCACACCCAATCATCACGTGGTGTCTCGGCACGACGAACTTTCGCAACGGTGCGTACTCAGGGAGAACACTTATACCTTGAAATTTAGTGAGAGATCATCTTATAATGCTATCGTCGATCTAAGCAAAATAAGATGCATAAAAGATAAACATCGCATGCAATCAATATAAGTGATATGATATGGCCATCATCAGCTTGTGCCTTTGATCTTCATCTCCAAGGCACCATCATGATCACCATCATCACTGACGCGACACCTTGATCTCCATCGTAGCATCGTTGTCATCTCGCCAACTATTGCTTCTATGACTATCGCTACCTCTTAGTGATAAAGTAAAGCAATTACATGGCGATTGCATTTCATACAATAAAGCGACAACCATATGGCTCCTGCCATTTGCCGCTAACTCTATTACAAAACATGATCATCTCGTACAATAAAATTTAGCATCATGTCTTGACCATATCACATCACAACATGCCCTACAAAAACAAGTTAGACGTCCTCTACTTTGTTGTTGCAAGTTTTACGTGGCTGCTACGGACTGAGCAAGAACCGTTCTTACCTACGCATCAAAACCACAACGACATTTCGTCAAGTATGTGTTGTTTTAACCTTCACAAGGACCGGGCGTAGCCACACTCGATTCAACTAAAGTTGGAGAAACTGACACCCGCCAGCCACCTGTGTGTGAAGCACGTCGGTAGAACCAGTCTCGTGTAAGCGTACGCATAATGTCGGTCCGGGCTGCTTCATCCAACAATACCGCCAAATCAAAGTATGACATGCTGGTAAGCAGTATGACTACTATCGCCCACAACTCACTTGTGTTCTACTCGTGCATATAACATCTACGCATAAACCTGGCTCATGATGCCACTGTTCGGGAACGTAGTATTTTAAAAACTTTCCTATGCACACGCTAGATCATGGTGATGCATAGCAACGAGAGGGGGAGTGTATCTTCATACCCTTGAATATCGCAAAGCGGAAGCGTTTATCAACGCGGTTGATGTAGTCATACACCTTCACGATCCGTCCCGACCTATCACCGAATGTACGGCACCTCCTCGTTCAGCACACATTCAGCTCGATGACGTCCTCGCCTTCATGATCCAGCAAGACGGACGAAGTAGTAGATGAGTTCCGGCAGCACGATGGCGTGGTGATGGTTGTTGATGAATAACAAACTCTGCAGGGCTTCGCCAAGCACTACAGAAACAATACGGAGGATTAACTAGAGGGTCGGGGTTGCCGGCACACTGCTTGGTGTATCTTGATGTATCTTGGGTGCTAGCCCTACCCCTCTATTTATATGTTGAGCCTTGGGGTCGAAACTTGGATTAAAACCTCCACAAAGTCGGTTTCACTCGAAAGGCAATAGTCCTTCTCGGACTCCAGGGCCAGACGCCAGGGTTCCCGGCGTCTGGACCCAGACGCCAGGGACCCTGGCGTCTGGCCCCTGGACTCCGCAAAACTTCCTTTTGCGCTTTCCAAAAACCTTGTGGGCTTTCCCCTTTGGCCCAAATAAAGTGTTCTCGTACCCAAACATTTCGGGAAACATCCGGAACCCCTTCCGGTGAATTCCGGAACCCTTCCGGAGGCCAAACACTATTATCCCATATATCAATCTTTATCTCCGGACCATTCCGGAGTTCCTCGTCATGTCCGTGATCACATCTGGGACTCCGAATAACATTCGGTCACCAACATACATAACTCATTCAATACTATATCGTCAACGAACGTTAAGCATGCGGGCCCTACGGGTTTAAGAACTATGTAGACATGACCGAGACATCCCTCCGTTCAATAACCAATAGCGGAACCTGGATGCCCATATTGGCTCCTACATATTCTACGAAGATCTTTATCGGTCGAACCGCATAACAACATACGTTGTTCCCTTTGTCATCGGTATGTTACTTGCCCGAGATTTGATCGTCAGTATCATCATACCTAGTTCAATCTCGTTGCCGACAAGTCTCTTTACTCGTTGTGTAATGCATCATCTTGTGACTAACTCATTAATCATTTGCTTGCAAGGCTTATAGTGATGTGCATTACCGAGAGTGCCTAGAGATACCTCTCCGACACTCAGAGTGACAAATCCTATTCTCGTTCTATGCCAGCACCACAAACACCTTCGGAGACACCTATAGAGCATCTTTATAATCACCCAGTTACGTTGTGACGTTTGATATCACACAAGGTGTTCTTCCGGTATTCGGGAGTTGCATAATCTCATAGTCATAGGAACATGTATAAGTCATGAAGAAAGCAATAGCAGTAAAACTAAGCGATCAAGTTGCTAAGCTAATGGATGGGTCTTGTCCATCACATCATTCTCCTAATGATGTGATCTCGTTGATCAAATGACAACTCATGTCTATGGCAAGGAAACATAACCATCTTTGATCAATGAGCTAGTCTAGTAGAGGCGTACTAGGGACACTTTGTTTGTCTATGTATTCACACATGTACTAAGTTTCCGGTTAATACAATTCTAGCATGAATAATAAACATTTATCATGATATAAGGAAATATAAATAACAACTTTATTATTGCCTCTAGGGCATATTTCCTTCACCCCGGTTCCCAGAACACCGACAAGCACCGGTCGAAAACAATGGTAGTTCTCCCCGAGGATATGGATACTTGAGTTCATCTTAGACGGAAATCACTTCATCACCATATATAACTGAATCTGAATGTCAAGCAGAAATGGAATTAGGCTCGGACGAACCAGCATCTTGAATTCTGGGAGTGGTGTCGATTGACAATTTTAGTGCTGAAGGAGCGGATGGTACAACTGAAGAAGTTGTGGAGACAGTGGACACATGAGCTTCCTTCTCGATAGGCATTGGGGCCGAAACCTTTTCTGGTACTTCTTGTTGTTCATCAGTAGGAGGATCTGAAACGTTTGTTTCTTCACGAGCAGGAGAAGTAAGAGGTTCGTATCGAGGAATTTCACCATCTTCAAACACAGCCTACTGAGGAATTTCAGCTCGAGCAAGGGAGGCCATAGGCACTGGTTCAGTTGGCCTTGGCGATGGAATTGTTGGCTCAGGTGAGTTTTCCTTCAGAGGTGGTGCTTCAGCATGATTGGTTGACATTTCTGTTATGGCAGGAGGTGCATTTTTCATTGCAGTTTTCTTTGGTCTCTTTTTCTTGTTCTGCTGAGCAGTTTAATCAATATGTCCCTTGACAAGATCATTGTAGCCAGTGGCTTGCGCTTGATGCTCAATGCAGATCTTTCAAACGATGATATCTAGATTTGAGTGAAAACCCAACCTTCTACTGCGAAGGATACTCAAGGTCCGATTGATATCCATGTAAGATTCTTAAAGTTGTTTGATAACAAACTTGGAAGTTGTAACTTTCATTCACTCATCAAGAGCTTTAAGTTGTGCAGTGAGGTTGTTGATCTCAACAGAATCATCTCTTATTTCTCGAACAGCCTCAAACGCTTGTGAGATAACTTCAGATGGAATGGGCAAAGATGCCAGTTCACCATAAAATGGGTTTTCAACAAACTTGTCTAACTGTTCCATGATGAATTCATGATTATAATAATGAGGAGCATCGGATTTATCATCAGGTTGTGCAATTGGAGCAGTGCACACTGGAACTTTCTCGAATGGAGGTAATGAAGCCAATGGTTGAGTCAAAGTTGGAGTGAACTGAGTAGCCTTTTCCTTCGCTGCATTTTGCTCGGTGGAGGAAACCTTGATTTTCTTCACTGAAAGTTTTAGAATTTGTTCTCCTGGCTTAGCAGAGCCGACTGGTGCATCAACTACCAAATCCTTCAAGTTAATTGTCTCAGGATGGGGAGTTGTATTCACAGAATCCTTCATAGTGACAGTTGTGGGAGGAGTTTTTCTTTTCAATTTGATTTTCTTCGGAGGTGCTATTGGGTCTGCACAACCTCAAAGATCAGGTAGCAATGTGGAAGTAGTGATGTCCACTTGTTCACTAAGTATATCATTAACTACCTCTTTTATTGGTGGTGGATCATTATGTTCGGAAGAATTGCTTTCGGCATTTCTTTCAGTTGGAACAGCCTGTTTCTTCTTCTAAGCGCTCTTTTTCTTCAAGGCTGCAGAACTTGGATCATGTTTGAGCTTAGAACGTATTTCTAATTTTCCTCCTGCCTTCTTCTTTTGAACATCAAATTTGAGAAGACGAAGATTTTCTTCTTCTTGAGCTTTATCTTTTTCTGCTTTTTGGATCTCTTCTCAGCATTCTTTCGGCGCTTATCCAGCCCATCAGGATAAAATTCAGGGGTCCGAAGGGATGATGGATCAGCATCTGGTGGTGGCGGCGGTCTGTCCTAGGAATCTCCAGCCTTAATGAGATTAATTTCATGGCAGTCGCCCCATGGGTGAACCATTTTATAGTGGAACCCCTTGGTTACCCAGTGACGCCCTTTTGCAGGCGCTTATGTTTGTCATGCTTGGATTCACCTTCAACAGTGTTGTAATCATCATGAGAGACCAGTTCGACATTGTTTGCGTAAGGTTTTCTGCCTCCTCTCCTTTTCTTAGGAGCATTTTCTTCTTGTTCACCAGGATTTTGCTCGGTCCTTTTCTTTTTGCTGGTCGACGGGCCTACCATTGGGCCCTTTGCATTCGGTGCCTTGGACTCATCAGCCGTGCCTAATACATTATCATCATCCTCATCCATGCTCGTTGGTCCAGCAGAATCTTCAACTGACTGCATATACCTGTGAACAGAATGGATGTGAGGGGAAATGGGGACAGGGTTACGAATGCTCACAGCGAAAGTTTTGAAAAGAGAAAATCATTTTGAAGAAGAAATAGATGCACACTTTTAGTAATGTTTTGAATGAAGGAAATGATTAGGACGGGCTAGTGAATCTGAATAATATACTAGTTAGCGTGCTAGACATTCCATTCATGAGAGACAGAACACAAACCCTAGATCTGAAAAAAAATTGGATGTGAGGGAAAACTACAAACGACATCTGCACAGGTTACCTAAGCAGTAAGGATCTAAGGATTGCGGTAAATTCGGAGAAAAATAACCGCGGACGAACTCGAACGAGAAAGAAGGAAGAACGAGTTCACGCCACACATGCCCTATCTTGGTGATGTGCAACATTTATGGCGGCGCGGTAAAGAGGATGATCCGCGACGGCGAGGGAAGGACTCCGACGACCGCTTTCCGGTAGTGAAGCAATGAAGAGGTCATCGACATCGAGCTCAAGGAGGAGCACTACAATGAGGGTTTCGGAGAAGACGATGGTGGCGATAGGAAGAAGAATGAGAGAGGGGGCGGTGGAAGTGCGGTATATATATGCGAGGGAACATAACCGCACAAAGTGAATCTGATCGAACGGCCACTATCTGGAGACTTTTGCGATTCACCGGATAGGATAAGATGGCAGTTGATAGATAGCACATGGCAACCGTCATAAAAGATCATGGTCCTGACTTGGGCGGGAAACCCCAAATTTTGGACACCTTTCACCAAAACGATTAAAGATCGGAACGAAAGTTTATCGAGGTCAAGGAAACCTGATAAAGTATCATTTCCAGATGAAATTGAGCATTCATAACGTAGTAAAATAGATTGGACGAGGTAGAATAGAGATAAAAACCGGGGTCCTAGTCAATTCACTCAGTTAGGAGAAACACAAAGTCGAAGAAGAGCTATGAGTGAATTGCATTCGGACGATCAAGCAGCTAATTTCAACTTGAACAGAAAACCAATGACAAGAAAAATGTGGTGGCTTAATGCACCATATAAGAACTGTATGACCCCGAGCATCAGACAATTATCATGTCACCCGGTAAGTCTAGTTCTTCATTAATATATTCACTCTCAAAAAGAAAATTTCACTTTGTCGAAATTTTCAAACTCTTCGAATGTTATGCACCCATTCCTTTTAAGATGTGGAAGTGTTGGTACGGGCGCCGAGTCCATCTTACTGCATGTTTGTGAAACCTAAGATATTTAGCTGACACCGTAATGTTGGGCTCTACGTAAGGTGCATCGACTGCAAATTAAAATTTTCCTACGAGCAGAACATCCAGGAACATGCTAAGGGAGATGGATCACAGGTCATTACCACTAGACACACAGTGCCGTGCAGCGGAAGTAGAGTTGAGGCAGCATGTTCCCGGAGTCGCCTCGCATTCTCGATGTCGTCTCCTCCTTGCCGATATCCCACATAGCCGATCGGATCCCGCGACCAGGTTCACCGGAGCGGCGCAAGTGCGTCGCCTCTAACAGTATCCGTGGGTGTAGGAGGGACGTCGTGCGGCAGACGGCTAGGTCCGATCACACAACCGGCGGCGAGTGGAGATGGCTAGTTGCAACACATGCAAAGCCCTAATGACGGCGCCGAAAAGATCAACTTGATAAGTGTGCCGCACCTCCACTATATATAGGCATCCGTCGCAGGCTCAACACTTGGGCCTCGCACAGATCCTAAAGCCCAAAATTTGTTCGGTTTGTGTCCAAGTCCGAGTAGGACCAAGTCTGACTCGTGGAGTCGGATCCAACCTCACAGGTTCCTTCCCTTAAGCGCATGACCCCTTAGGTTCCAGTCAGCTTGGTCACAGTTCGGATCACCTCCGACTTGTACGGTAGGTAGCGGCCTCTAGCAAGGCATGTCGACCACCAAGCAGACTATGAAGCTGGTTAGGCAAACATGTACAACGTGTCACACTCTGTTCCCTTTGCCACACAATATATGTTGTCGGGCTCAAGGCGAGACTGTCATCCTTGTGCTAGCCAGACCTCATTCTCGTTCCAGTGATGCCGACCCAAACCGTATTATCTCATAGTCTTTGTCGCATGACCATGCTTATCCTGGCCGGATCACACGAGGGGCCCAGCGTATATCTCTCCTGATCGGAGGGGCAAATCCCATCTTGCTCGACCATATCTCGCAACATGGGTCTGGACAAACCCGAAACCTACCTTTGTAACTACCCAGTCACAGAGTAGCATTTGGTCGGCCCAAAGCAAGTCTGTCACCATCCCGAGTACATGCGTCAGCTCGGGTCTTAGGACATAGAACGTATGTTCTACTAGTGACTCATAGATGACATATCGATGTGTCTCATAGTTGGGTCTATCCAATCTGATATTCATCCGAGCTTGGATCCAGTCACCTCGGATCCAACCTCGGATCGATCGGATCCATGCAATTTGGCAGCATCACATGCTTCATGGCTAGTGAGACAAAGCCATCCACTGTATTGCATGCTAGTCTAGTCCGACATGTGCCCACACGTCACTTACGACTAGGGACCATTTAGGATGTATCATACAACACAAGATCTCGCAAACAAGTCACGTACTTGCCAACAAGTAGTATTGATTACGTGCAAGGACTATCTTTATTCATAAACACATAAGAAATATCATCATACATGATTGCCTCTAGGGCATATCTCCAACAGTCTCCCACTTACACTAGAGTTAATAAAATAGACATCATATGCCCATAGCTCTAACATGCCCCTCATGCTTGGGCTGTGGAAGCGGCTTAGTCAATGGATCTGCAACATTTGCATTCGTGTGAATTTTGCATAACTCTATATCACCACTCTTGACGATTTTTCGTATCAGGTGATATTTCTGATCTATGTGTTTGGTCTTGTGGTGGTTCCTCGGCTCCTTGGCTTGTGCGATGGCACCAGAATAATCACAATAAAGGTCCAACGGTTTCACCGAGGCTGGGAAAATACCAAGACCATCCAGAAAGTTTCGGATCCAAACACCTTCCTTTGCAGCTTCACAAGCCGCAATGTATTTGGCTTCTGTGGTAGAATAGGCCACGTATCTTGCTTGGAACTCGTCCAGCTCACTGCTCCTCCGTTCATGACATACACGAATCCAGACTGTGATCGACAATCATCTCTATCGGTTTGGAAACTAGCATCGGCGTAACCCTTTATGATGAGCTCTTCTCACCTCCATAAACTAGGAACATCTCTTTAGTCCTTTTCAGGTACTTCAGAATAGTCTTTACCGCCTACCAGTGACTCTCACCTAGGTTGCCCTAATATCTACTTGTTAGGCTTATTGCAAAAGCAACATCAGACCATGTACATATCATGGCATACATGATGGATCCAATTGCCGAGGCATACGGAATCCGACTCATCCTGCTTCGCTCATCAGATGTCGAAGGACTCTGAGTCTCTCTTAGCCTTATACCATGTGACACGGGCAAGAACCCTTTCTTGGCCTCACTCATGTTGAACCGCCTCAACACTTTATCTATGTACGTGCATTGTCTCAAGCCGACCAGCCTCCTCGATCTATCTCTATAGATCTTAATGCCCAATATGTAAACCGCTGCACCGAGGTCCTTCATTGAAAACTTTCCATTCAATGATTCCTTGACCGAGTTCAGCATCGAAACATCGTTTCCGATCAGCAATATGTCATCCACATATAGTATCAAAAACACTATCGAGCTCCCACTCAACTGCTTGTATAAACAAGTGTCCTCTTCGCTTTTGATAAAACTGAGACCGGTGACGACCTCATCAAAACGTCCAGCTCCGAGATGCTTGTCTCAACCCATAAATGGATCTCTTGAGCTTGCATACCTTACTAGTGTTAGTCAGATTGACAAAACCCTCGGGCTATATCATATACATGTCCTTGGTTAAATTGCCATGAAGGAAAGCCATTTTGACATCCATCTGCCATATCTCATAATCAAAATAGGTAGCTATAACTAGTATGATCCTCACCGACTTCACCATTGCTACCGGTGAGTAAGTCTCATCGTAGTAAATTCCTTGAAATTGTACATAACCTTTAGCGACAAGCCGAGCATTGTGGATCTGAACATTTCCATCCACATCATTTTCTTCTTAAAGACCCATTTGCAACCTATGGCTTTTATGCCATGCGGCGGATCAACCAAGTCTGAGACTTGATTTTCATCCATGGACTTCAACTCGGATCTCATGGCCTCCAGCCATGCCTCGGAATTCGGGCTTACCATCGCTTCTGCATACGTAGCCGGCTCGTCGCTTTCCAGCAACAACACATCGCGACTCTGCGCAATCTTTCCGACCTCCATGGTTCCAGTGCCACTTCCACCTCAGGTTCCCTGACAGACTCTGGTATGATCACATCACCCGCCGTGTTGTCCCCAAGTGGTGCTCGAACTTCTTCAAGTTGCACCTGCCTCCCACTAGCCTCCCGCCCGAGAAAATCTTTCTCAAGGAACCCTGTTTCGAGAAAGAAACACTTTGTTCTCTTCGCGGTTGTGGAAGCTATATCCCAAGGTTTCCCTCGGATATCCGACGAATATGCATTTATCCGACTTGGGTGTAAGCTTGTCTAACATAAGTCGCTTGATAAATGCTTCACAACCCCAAAACTTGAGAAAAGACAACTTGGGACTCTTCCCAGTCCACATCTCATGTGGTGTCTTATCTATGGATTTAGATGGTACTCTATTGAGTGTAAAAGTTGTAGTTTCTAGAGCGTATCCCCAGAATGACAAGGGTAAATCTGATTTTCTCATCATAGATCGAACCATGTCCAACAAGGTACGATTCCTCCGTTCCGACACGCCATTCTCTATGGCGTACCCGGAGGTGTGAGCTGAGGTACTATACCTCGACTTTTCAGATGATCATCAAACTCCTGGCTCTTGTACTCACCTCCATGATCATATCATAGAAGCTTTATAGTCTTGCCAAGCCGATTCTCTACCTCGTTCTGAAACTCTTTGTACTTTTCAAAAGTTTCCGACTTGTGCCTGATCAAATAGATATAGCCATATCTACTCAAGTCATCGGTAAAAGTCACGAAGTACTGATAGCCACCTCTAGCAGTTGTGCTCATTGGACCACACACATCGTTGTGTATAAGCTCTAACAGCTCGGACGCCCTCTTGCAACTCTTTGCAAAAGGAGACTTAGTCATCTTGCCAAGCAAGCATGATTCACATGTCTCAAATGACTCAAAGTCGGACGAAGTTAGGAGCCCATCACTATGGAGCTTCTTCATGTGTTTCAGACTAATGTGTCCAAGCCGGCAATGCCAGAAGTATGTCGGATTTATCTCATTAGGCTTATGCCTCTTGACATTCATATTATAGACACTTTTTGTTTCCGGATTCAAAATAAATAGCCCATCAACAATGGATCCATAGCCGTGGAACATACCATTCAATAATATGGAACAACCATTGTCCTTTAAATTGAATTCATAGCCTTGACTCATCAAACATGAGGCAGAAATAGTGTTCCGACTAAGTGCAGGAATGTAATAACAATTATTCAATTCCATAATGAATCCGGAAGGAAGCTGGAGCTGCATTGTGCCGACCTCCAACGTAGCAACTCTTGCTTTGTTGCCGACCCTGATGTCAATCTCCCCTTGTGCCACACGCCTAGTTCTTACTGTCGGCGTACTGGGAACCGGGGTACCCAGACTTGCCTATCTGCGGGCCGTGACGCGCTCCTACAAGCGGCCTGGTATGGCCTAGCTCATCGACCAGCTGCTCAAGACCCTCGCGAGGGGCCAGGCCTCGCGAGGAGAACAACGCCAAGACCCCCTCAGGAGCAGCCTCGATAAGGTGCTCCGGAGGGGCGGAGAACCCAAGGCCAAGCCTGCCTCAGGAGGAGGCAGTGATGTCAGCAGTGACGTACCGCGCCAGCAGGTGCCAGCGCCCGCCAACGGCGCAGTTACCATTTCGGTGCAAGGAAGGACAGCGCAGTCGCAAGTTCCCGAGGAGCGGGGCAAAGGTTTCCTCATTGGTGCAACGAGACCGAAGACCGCAAGGACGACAAGAAGGATGTCATCGTCGAGCCCACCACCGCGTCATCGCCTGATCCTTTTGCAGGCGAAGACTGCTTTTGTCAGGATAGGAACGTCCTTGTGTTCCCGCTCATAATGGCCGTTGTGGAATCCCTTCCTGCCTAAACATTTCGGGGGAAGAGGATCGTGGCCGTCTATATAAGTAACTAGGATTCCCACCGAGAAGGGGATGAACACACATGCTTTGTCATGGCACAAGGAGCAAGAACGCTAGCCTCCTGACCCTCCTGAGCTCGCCTCCTGAGCTCAGGAACCCTTGTACCAGTTCATACTCTAGCTCGCCCGGAGCCAATCCACCAAAGCAGGAAGTAGGGTCTTACACCTCGCAGTGGCCCGAACCTGGATAAACTCTTGTGTGTTTGTTCGTTGTTTACTTGAATCCTTCCACCGAGACGAGAGCGAGGCGCTAGGTAGACGTGAGTGGGAGAGATCTTCGTTCACGCCCCTGTGTTCGAACTTAACGGGTTTTGCGGAGCCCTGAATCCGACATTTAGCGCGCCAGATAGGGGGCGTGTCGAGATCTCGCCTCTCCGACGACCTCGCACGGACTCGTCCACTAACCCCGCGTCTCCCAGCTCCAACAAACCGCGACCACGATGGTGGAGGCGCACCAGACGCGCGCGGAAGCCCGTGGCGTCCGCGCCGCTCAGGCATCGCCCTTCGACCGCGGGACCCACCGTCACCCGTCCTTGATCGGGGCCGACGGCACGATGAGCACCGCCAACCTGCCGCCACAGGACCGGCAGCATCCTCCAACCAATCGGTGCCAAGGCCGTGCGGCAACACGGGCGGCCGAACACGTGGCGGCATGCTCGCGGGACCGGCGCGAGATGGCAAACATGAGGGCTGCTATACTGGTGGCCAGGGAGCTGCTAAGGTGCCGGCTGCTCGACAGCGGCCACGACGCACTGCTCCTCAGGGTGGTCGAGCTCCTCGACGCCGCCAGCACCGGAGCCGAGCCGTTCTACGTCCACACGACGACGTCAGGGACCGGGTGCCGCCTCAGCCACACCCGGTCGCCTGTATGGTCAAGACCCGCGGTGACCTACGAAGGCGACATGGGGTATGATCCGATAAACCCTGCATATGACGCCGCCCCTCTGCCTCGAAGCCCTTTGTATTCAGAAACCGCCCCCGTCGAGGAGCCACCGGAGAGCGACCTCAGGGCTACGCCGAACGCCATATGCAACAAGGCGTCGGCACAAGGGGGCTCAGGAGCGGGAGGCCAGGAGGCGGATCCCCCGCTCATGACCCTCGATCCACCACCATCATCGCCCACGGCCATGGAGCGCGGGTGAGACGCACGCCGGTGCCTGCGAGGGCTGGCCCCGCAGCACCGGCTATAGGCCTCGGGCCAACAATGTCTCTGGCCCAGGCCTCGGCAGGCCAGGGGGCTACTCTGGATGCCACATCAAGACAGAAAGGGGAGGGAAGGCCCGGGTTAGGCCATCGTCCCCCCACGTGTGACCCGTCGCGCATGGCCCGTCCTGGATTTCACCAGGGGCTCACTGGCAGCGGGTACGATGCACGCGGGGAGGGGCCTTCTCCCCCCTTCGTTCAACCGCAAGACGCCACGCCTCCTGGTGCACCATCCCCCGGGCTGCGGAGGGTGCGTCTGGAGGCGGTACGGTAGCCCGTCCTGCGCGCATTAGGAGGGCCCAAGACCGCGGCTCCGTCCCCCTGCTCACGAAATCCCGTACCCACTGAGCCCGGCCCTGATTAGGAAGGGCTCAGGGGCCATTAGGAGCGTGGGTAGGGCGGGGTCTCCCTCGCACCTCAGGACACCGCGTCTCTGAGCGACGTTAGCCCTCAGGGGCAAAACGCGTTCGGAGATCGCGTAAGCGGCGCGCCTGGTGCTCGGAGGGGGGGGCTATGGCCAAGGTCCCATCCCCCCATCATGCGCAGTGTCCCACTTCATGGATGCCGCCTTCGGGTGAGTTCATGAGGGAGCGGACTAGCGCGGGGCGGGGCCCTCAAAGCGAAGGGGTGGGCACGTCAGAAGATCTCCGCTCGTGACACTCTCACGTAATAATGAGTGGGGTTGTACACACCCCGGAGTCTCCGAAGCGTCGCCCTAGGACCTCGGGGGCTCCCTCCCACGCCGAGTGGAAGCACCATGCTCCGCGCTGGCCATCAACACTGCCCCCCAATGGCTATGCCCACATCCACCAGTGGTAGCCCTACGCTCCGCGCTGGGGAGAAGACTGAAGACCTGCCAAGGGGCCGGACGCGGCCCCCTCCTTTTGCTATTTGCATTTGCTCCTTCTGTATCTGCCTTCTCAGACCGATCTCACCGCCGTGCGACTCGTTTCTTAAATAAAGGGAGAGTTTTGTCTGTGTTTCACGATTTCCGTCGTGTTTTCTCTTCGCCAGTTCGTCTTTTCGTCTCGCTTAGCCAAGCCAGGCTACGTCCGCAACCCCGCCCTGTCACTCCTCGCGAGCAGGGGGCCGGGTGTGGGCACACGTTCTGTCTGTCCGCTACCGGACCACCAACCACTCTTGCGCTCACAGCAAGTACTCGCGAGGCGCGCCCAGACGAGGCCGGCGGATGCTCCATCCCGACGAGCGACAAGGACTTGAGGCCACGACCTCAGGGGCAAACAAGGGAGTACTTAAAAGCCCATTCATATAGTGTTTAATTACATCATCAAAAGTATAAACCTTGTGACACCCGCCTCACCCGGCTTTGGATCCACAACCAAAAAGCAAATTTATGGCAAGAACTGGATTAAGCATCGACGTCTTCGCCGGAACTGGCGGCGTCGCCCCCCCCCCCTCCCCAAGCATCGGCGCGTCCTCGATAGCTGGAACGAGCTCCATCACCAACGCGTCCACATGATCACTCACCCAATTCTCTGAGGGGCCGGCGACCGCCTCAGGTGCAGGCTCCAGCATGGCCTCGAAATCCGCATGGGAGTCAAGACGGTGCAAGTTGCCAAAGATGCGGGAAACCGCGCTCCTCAGGACGTCGCGGCTTTGCTCCTCAACGCGCTGCCGAGCCTTCCTGACTCCACCTTCAAGACACTCCACCACCCTGGTAAAGAACCCGAGGTACCCGGCGTCATCATTAACCAGGGGGCCAGCAACCCCTGAGCCAAGGAGTTCATCTAGGGCTCGGCCGGCCCTGTGCCGCAGGGCCTCAAACATCTCCGAGCGGGTGTGTTGCATTCCACGGACTCGTGCAGCTTCCTCGGAGGTTCGAGCCGCAAGGGTGGAAACGTCCTCCACTTGCTGTTAGAGGCAGGACAATTCCGCCCTGGCGGCGGCACGAGCCTTCTCAGACGCTCGCTCGCGGCGCTCCGCCTCGGCACAAGCCTTCTTCGACGACCGTTCACGACGCTTGGATGCAACGTGAGCCTTCTCCGACACCTGCAGGCGGTGCTCGGCATCCGCCAGGCTACTCTTAAGTACCGTGATCTACTTCTGGAGCTCCTTGCGCTTGTCAGCAAAGCGAGTCTCGTGAAACCCCAGCTTCTGGCGGTAATCCTTCCGGAGGTGCTCCGGCTCCCCAACAGCCTTCTTCGCCGCGACCTCGCGGTCATCAAGGTTGCCCTCGGCCTCGTCTAGTTGGTGCTCCATTGTCTCTAGGCGCTCGCGCTCCATGCTCAGCTCCATCGCCTCAAGTGCCAGCGCCTCCTCCCGTGCCGAGAGGCCAGCGGGACTATCATCGTCAGCGACCGGAGCAGCAAGGGCAACCCTTCGGGCACGAACCTGGCGCTCAAGCGTGGCGTTTGAAGCTTCGAGCTCGCGCTCATGCTCCTCCGCGGCCACGCAGCGGCGCTCGGCGTCTCGGGCCTCCTTCAGGGCACGGTCGCAAGCCTCCTGAGCCGCGGCGACCGACGCCTCTGCCTTCCCCAGGGTGGTTTCGTGCTACATCTGGCTTACGTTGACGGCGGCCCTCAGCTGGCACCAACCCCTTGCCAGATGCAGACCCTCGGCCTTGACGCGCTTATCAACTTCAGCGACCTCGACCTCGAGACGCTTCAGGGCGTCCGACGCCTCCCGCACAAGACCATGGCGGACCACACTCCGGCGCACCGCAAGTTCCAAAAGACGACCGGGCTCGTCCCCGGCACCCATGTCGCCCAAAGGGGGCTCCCCCTCTTCCGCGGGTTTGGCGCGTACCTCGGAGCTAGTTCCGGAGGCGTGCGGCACCTCTGGCGCTGGGAGCAGGTATGGCCTTGATGGACGGATAGCTGCTCGAGGCGCCTCAAGGGCTAGCTGACCCACGGTGAAGGCAAGACCCGAAGCACGGAGCGGGCTCCCGATGTACCAAGAGTTGCATAGCCCCAATTACGCTAGGGGGCTGGGGACACGACCTGCGCAGTAAGGCCTGGGCGCGATTTCGAGGGCCCGCGCATGGCCTCCTGAAGGCCCGGCTTGGTCCGGAGAAGGAATGCAGGCAGAAGCTCCTGCGGGCCTTGCCGGGTGACTCGCGGATGAAGCAGAAGAGACCCTGCAGATCAAGAAGTCAGCAGAACCGCACTAAGAGAGACGGGGAGAACCGAAACACACGCACCTGCTTGGTACCGTCAGCTTCATCCTCTTCAAGGCCCTCAGAGCAGGACCAAAGATGCTCCTCAGCCTCCGCCTCTTGCCTAGCGTCGCGAAGGACGACGGGAGGCTGCCCGAGGCAGGTATGCCTAGTCCCAGAGCAAGGCCGGAGCAGGCGCCCGCAGCCGGCGCCTCACTCCCTGAGGTGGTGCTTCCCGGACTCGCCTCGGCCAGTGGCCGCTGCACCTCCGCCCCGGCTGTTTCAAGAACTGGCGGCGCCTCAGCGCTCCCCGCCACCTCCACCAACCCCGGCAGCGGCGCTTTGTCCATTCGCTCCAAGGATGGAGCCGAACCCAGGCCAGGGGCTCCGCCAGATGCGCCTGCCCCAAAAAGGAAAGACGGGCTTGCGGGCCCGGATACCACCAAGGAATCATCACGAGGATTGGGGGTGCCTCCTGGGACCAGCCCCCACGCATCGAAGCAAGGCATCCTGTCAGCAAGGGCCCTTCCGGCTTGTGGAGCCAAGTACAAGGGAACCGCGGAACCAGGGCAAGCCTCAGGCACTTCACCGACAAGCAGCCGCATCAGCCCCTGGATCGTGTCAGGAGGGAGCTGCTCCCGCTGAAGACACGCGCGATCATCAAGAACCCACATCGGGTTGGAATGGCGCTGGAGAGGGGCGACACGGAGGACAAGGAAGTCCCTCACCACCATCGCCAGGGTCAACCCGCTCTTCTTCAAGTTGCCAGACGACGCATCACAGGCTCTGCCCGAGGATCGGAGAGGGCTTCGTGCCTCCAACTAGAGTGCGGCACCGCCGGTGCATCGGGAAGATGAAATTGGGGGCTGTACTTGACGGCGTCGACGAACACCCATTGCCGGCGGAACCCGTCGATGGCAGGATGAAGCGAGAAATCAATCCCAGAGGCAGCTGTCGCCTCCACCGCGCGCAACGACACGCACCCCGAGCGCTGGCTCTCGTCAACCAAGGAGAGGGCGAAGAAGTGACGGAGCCAGGCCACGGAAGGGGAAACGCCAACGAAAGCCTCACACAGGAACGCGAAGCCAGAAAGAAGGACGATGGACCCAGGGTCCAGGTGTAACGCCCGAATCTGGTAATGCGTGAGCATTGCGTAAAAGAAGGCGGAGAAAGGGGGACGAGACCCCCAAAGATAGCATAAAGATGAAGCTGGATGTCGTTGGCGCCAGCTCCCTCACCGGCCGGGAGGCGAGCCAGATGCGGGTCGGTCCCCACTCGTTAGTTGCATCGGCCAAGGCGCGGCGCACCTTGTCCAGACCCTCCTGGTTCACTATAGCGAAGCAACCAAGCGCCGGTTCGAGCACCGGCGGCGACACGGCAGCCTCGCCGTCTCCTCTCTTCTTCGCCCCACGCGGCATGGAGGCAAGCAGGAGAGGGCAGAGAAGGCAAGTAGAGAAGGGGGGCGATTGGGAAGAAGGAAGCAGAAGCGACAGCGAGAATCCCTACCGGTCGTGCTACTAGCAAGGCGCACAACTACCAAGACTACGTGGGAGGCGGGGCCGCCCACGTCCCATCCAACCGTCGCACGCCGGCCTGGCCCGCAGCCTTTGGGGCCCGCGGCGCTTCGTCCTCGACTAAGGCTTCGCCCCGAAGCCAACTCCGCGCGCGCCGTGGGCCCGGGGGCTACTCTCAGCGTACTCGGAACCGGGGTACCCAGACTTGCCTATCTGCGGGCCGCGATGCGCTCCTACAAGCAGCCTGGTACGGCCCAGCTGATCGACCAGCTGCTTAAGACCCTCACGAGGGGCCAGGCCTCGCGAGGAGAACAACGCCAAGACCCCCTCAGGAGCAACCTTGATAAGGTGCTCCGGAGGGGCGGAGAACCCAAGGCTAAGCCTGCCTCGGGAGGAGGCAGTGATGTCAGCAGTGACGCACCGCGCCAGCGGGTGCCAGCGCCCACCAGCGATGCAGTTAACATTTTGGTGCAAGGGGGACAGCGCAGCCGCAAGTTCTCAAGGAGCGGGGCAAAGGTTTCCTCATTGGTGCAACGAGACCGAAGACCGCAAGGACGACACGAAGGATGTCATCGTCGAGCCCACCACCGCGTCGTCGCCTGATCCTTTTGCAGGCGAAGACTACTTTTGTCAGGATAGGAACGTCCTTGTGTTCCCGCTCAAAATGGCCATTGTGGAATCCCTTCCCGCCTAAACATTTCGGGGGAAGAGGACCGTGGCCGCCTATATAAGTAGCTAGGATTCCCACTGAGAAGGGGATGAACACACACACTTTGTCACGGCACAAGGAGCAAGAACGCTAGCCTCCTGACCCTCCTGAGCTCGCCTCCTGAGCTCAGGAACCCTTGTACTAGTTCATACTCTAGCTCGCCCGAAGCCAATCCACCAAAGCAGGAAGTAGGGTATTACACCTCGCGGTGGCCCGAACCTGGATAAACTCTTGTGTGTTTGTTCGTTGTTTGCTTGAATCCTTCCACCGAGACGAGAGCGAGGCGCTAGGTAGACGTGAGTGGGAGAGATCTTCGTTCACGCCCCTGTGTTCGAACTTAACGGGTTTTGCGGAGCCGTGAATCCGACACTTACCAGCCCCTGCATCGAGTTGCAAATATGAACAATTGATCCGGTATCAAATACCCAAGAGCTACTAGGTATGCCAGCAAGGTAAATGTTTATAACATATGCAACAAGTGTACCTTTGCATGAAGCAGCATTTCCGGTCTTCTTGCCATGCTCTGCAAGACACTTGCTACAGTTCGTCTTCCAGTGACCGGTCTCCTTGCAGTGATAGCAAACAGTCTCTGAGTTCGGTCCAGACTTCAGCGCTGCAGCGAAGATTGCCTTCTTCGTGCCCTTTGCCTTAGCCTTTTTCTTGGACCAACTCTTCTTCAACTTAGCCGAGTTCTGTACCATCAACACTTGGTGCGTGCCTTTCTTTATATCTTGTTCTGTCACCTTAAGCATACCATGCAATTTAGTGAGCTTTTAATACATGCCATGCATATGATAGTTCGAGATGAACGTCCAATAGTTGGGCGGAAGAGAACCTAGAACTGCATCTGTAGCCCGCTCATCCAAGAGCGGGAAGCATAATCGATCCAAAGCTGGCACATATCCGATCATTTTGATCACATGTGGGCTTAGTGGATCACCTTCCTTCATCTTACAATCCATCAAGGATCGCTAGACGTTGAACCTTTCGGTCCTAGCCTGAACATGAAACATGCTCATGAGACTCTCGATCATATCGAAAGCCCCAACATCTTCGAAATACTGTTGCAAATTGGGCTCCATACAAGCCATCATGAGGCAACTGATCTCGTTTGATTCATCAACGAGTTTCTGGTAGGCATTCCTGGTTGTGGCATTAGCAGTATCGGCAGGTTCATCTGGAAGTGGATCCTCTAGAACTTGTTCCTTCTTATCATGCTTGAGAACAATTCTCAAATTTCTATACCAGGTGGTAAAGTTTGTTCCATTAAGTTTATACTTTTCCAAGATTGATTTCGATGCAAAATTGGGTTGAGCGGGTGGTCCCATTGATCTACAACAGAAAAAATATGCAATCACTAAGCAATGTGTTTAAGTATAGTAATTCAAGCCTTAAACAGGAATACTCCCACTAAAGTTAGCATCCCTCCGCAAACTCCTAGTGAATCAGGATCCGACTAGCGCATGCGACTAGTGAGCTTTAGCATCACTCTAGACAACATGTCTACCCGGTAAGCAAATCCTTGCTAATCGTATCTCAATACGACTCCTGTCGGTCCGGTAGGTATCACATACCCCGGCTCCCGACCTCCTTTGCCACAAGGCCCAAAACCGTTTTGATAGCCTTGTCAATTTAACCTGATGCGGTGCATGTCCGTGTCCGACACAAACCCTTCAGTTCAAGGACACCTAGCAGCACCCCAATTTTATGAGCCCACTACTAGACGTACTTGACGTGCGAAGGTCCAACATCGGGAATGGCAATTTACTTGATATTCATGAGGGATCTTTCTACCATTCAAACATCCATAGAAAGTAAGAAGCATAATAATCACAAATAAACATATATTGTGAAATAGTATGGCTCCTTCATGGATGTTCTTCAAGGTCGGCACCGACTCCAATGACCATCTAGGAACTCCATCTTGTTCATCACGCCGGGACGCCAAGCCACCAACCCGATCTCTATTATCCAACTAGTACAACTAGTAATGAATTTTACATAGAGTCACAAGTCGACAGGCATGTCATTATACATTATAATGACAACACTATGGCTCCTGCCGGCTGACAAACATGACGTGCAAGCCATGTATAAATTACACACATGCATCACATACACATGAGCCATACTATTCACATCAAACCAACAAAACAAAGTTATGCATAGAATCACAATCTACCGGTTTGAGTGTCGGGTACAAAATACACGGCGCTACGCACACGGCGGTCCCACCGAATTTTCAAAAATCACAGATCGCATATGTTTACAGAAATCACAGATCACATCTGAACTCCGTTCACGCTGAATTTTCTTATCTGACCGATCTCATCGATCATCGTGAATCCGATTCAGATTTATGTTTCACTGCTAACCTCGATGGCAGATAACCGACGGGGTAGGTTTTGTCACGACATCGTCGCTCCCAATAGACAGAAAACATAGCCACCTCGATCCCCTTGTGTAGTTGATCTCATCAACCGTGCACATAGTCGATCTGCTCAACGACAACAGATCTCATCTGTCACCTCCACATATCTAATATGCATACGATCTGAATCCAAATCCTATAGCAGAGGCTCTGATACCACTGTTGGGCTCTACGGTAGGGTGCGTCGACTGCAAATTAAATTTTTCCTATGCGTAGAATATCGAGGAACATGCTAAGGGAGATGGATCACACATCATTACCACTAGACGCGCAGTGCCATTGAGCGGAAGTAGAGTTGAGGCAGTGCATTCCCGGAGTCATCTCCTCCTTACTGATCTCCCACGTAGCCGATATGATCCCGCGAACAGGTTTGTCGGAGTGGCGCAAGTGCACCGCCTCCTACAATATCCACGCGTGCAGGAGGAATGTCATGTGGCGGACTGCTAGGTCCGATCACACAACCGGCGGTGAGTGGAGGTGGCTAGTTGCAACACATGCAAATCCCTAATGACGGTGCCGAAGTGGTCAACTTTATAAGTGTGTTGCACCTCCACTATATATAGGCATCCGTCGTGGGATCAACACTTGGGCCTCGCATGGATCCTAAAGCCCAAAAACTGTTCGGTTTGTATCGGAGTCCGAGTAGGACCAAGTCTGACTCATGGAGTCGGATCCAACCTCACAGGTTCCTTCTCTTAAGCGTGCGACCCCTTAGGCTCAAGTCAGCTTGGTCACAGTTTGGATCACCTCCGACTTGTACGGTTGGTAACGACCTCTAGCAAGGCATGTCAACCACCAAGCAGACTATGAAGCTGGTTAGGCGAACCTGTACAACGTGTAACACTTATGTTCCCTTTGCCACACGATATATGTTCTAGGGCTCAAGGCGAGACTGTCATCCTTGTGCTAGCCTGATCTCTTTCTCGTTCCAGTGAAGCCGAACCAAATTGGATTGTCTCATAATCCTTGTCGCATGGGCATGCTTATCCTGGTCTGATCACACGAGGGGACTAGAGCATATATCTCCTGGTCGGAGGCGCAAATCCCATCTTGCTCGACCATGTCTCGCAGCATGGGTCTGGACAAACCCGAAACCTACCTTTGTAACTACCCAGTCACGGAGTAGCATTTGGTCGGACCAAAGCAAGTCGGTCACCATCCCGAGAACATGCGTCAGCTCAGGTCTTAGGACATAGAACGTATGCTGTACTAGAGACTAACATATGACATATCGCTGTGTCTCATAGTTGGGTCTGTCCAATCCGATATTCATCCGAGCTTGGATCCAATCACCTCGGATCCAACCTCGGATCGATCAGATCCATGCAATTCCGCATCATCACATGCTTCATGGCTAGTGAGACAAAGCCATCCATCGTATTGCATCCTAGTCTAGCCCGACGTGTGCACACACGTCACTTACGACTAGGGACCATTTAGGATGTATCATACAACACAAGATCTCACAAACAAGTCACGTAGTTGCCAACAAGTATTATTGATTACATCCAAGGACTATCTTTATTCATAAACACATAGGAAATATCATCATACATGATTGCCTCTAGGGCATATCTCCAACACATAACGCACAGAATCTTTTCTCATCGAGAGGCTTGGTGAAGGTATCAACAAGATTGTCTTCGGTGCTGACATCTTCAATAACAATATCTCCTCGATCAACATGATCACGAATGAAGTGATGTCTGATGGCAATATGCTTTGTGCGAGAGTGATGCACTAGATTTTCTGTAATTTAGATCGCACTCTCATTGTCACAATATAGAGGAATATTCTTGATCTTGAAGCCATAATCCTTCAGAGTCTGCTTCATCCACAATAATTGAGTGCAACAAGCGCCAGAAACAATATATTTGGCCTCAGCCATAGAAAGTGATACACAGTTTTTCTTGCACGAAGACCAACATACCAAGGATCTACAGAGGAAATGACATGTCCTCGAAGTAGATTTCCTGGACCTCCTCCTTGACGGCGAGGTCCATCTCAACGTCGTCGGTCGCCGACAGGGCCAGCATGATCTCCAGGCCAGCCCATTGCTGCTCGCCGTGTGTGTTCATGGAGTCCTCCATGACACGCCTCATGAGGCGGGCCTTCTCCTCCTCGGTCATGGGCGGCGGCGGTGGCGGGGACGGGGGCGGGGAAGGAGAAGGCGTCGGCTTTATGCCGAGCACACGCTGATGGCCCCGCGTTTGGGGAGGGTTGTCATGAACACGAGGAGGACGTGGGCAGCGAGGTCTAGGAGGACGACCGGCAAAAAAAGATTGCCACCGCTAGTCGTGCTCATCGCGAAGCCACGTATCCCACAGCGGCGAATCTACAGTGTACCTAGGGTGATCCAGAAGATCCGGTGGCAGGTGGGAGCGGCGTCCGTTGATCTCCAGGCGGCGGGCGCAGCCGCTGACGGGCACCGAAGGGATGGGCACGTGGTCGGCGGAGAGATGCCAGTTGTTTGGCAACAGGACATCTCCCCACGGCACTGGCGTCACCATCTCCTAGTGGTGGTGGCAGACGTCGAGTGGATGTACGGAAGGTCCCGATGCCCGACCGTCGGCCGCGCCATCGAAAAAGCGGGCGGAGCAAGTAGTGCGGGCGATGCGGACCTGCTGGAGCGACGACGGCCAGAGGAGGAGCCGGCCTCGTGGTCGTGCTTCCCCTTGCTGATCCAATGCCAGCCCATGGCGCCGGCAAGGAGGTGGGCGAGTGGGGTGCGACGGCGCTGGCTAGGGTGCTCTTGTCGGGGCTCGAGGAGGCAGGCCGGCCAAGAAGTGAAAGTTGTGGACTGGCTGGTCCACGGCTTCCAATTTAAGAAGGACGGCGACCGCAAGATGTGTGGATGACAGCCGGGGCCCGCCGCGTGTGCGCATTTAGTTTGGGCAGTGGACGTAGTTGGGCGGCCGCCATGCGTCCCCGAGGCGGACGAGCCGCAAGCGCGTGACCGTCCTTTCGGCGTATGTGTGGACGCAAACCGAGCGCATGTTTGCCTGGGAAATGGGACGGACCGGACGCCAAATGAACCAAATTTGCGGATGCGGCTGCGTGTTGGGCGGCATGCTTCGTACGTTTTTTTCCCCAAACGGACAGCCGCAGACCATTTGGGGATCTGCGTTGGAGTTGGCCTTACACCACAACATAATATATATATATTTCGAAACGGAGACAAAAGATTTGCCTCTTTTATTAAAAATAAGGGAGGAGCTGAGTTTAGAGTTTTACAAGAGCACTACATAGATGGCATGACAATAACTCGTGGAAAAAATGATCCCTATTCTTTTAGCACCAGCGGTGATCCAAAGCTTTGCCTCCTCCACGATGTTGCTAAGAAGGATAGACGGCGGCGCGCTCTTGTGGCGGAACACTCTTGCGTTACGCTCGTTCCAAATGGTCCAGGAGACGAGCATAGTGAGGGAGGTCATAGCGCTCCGGTTGGGGATGTGGTTGCCGGTTCTTTTGTCCCACCACTCGTGGACGGAATCATCAAGGTGCCAAACGGTGGTGTCCATATGAGCAAGGCCAAGTTTTGCAATGATAGTCCTCCAAAGACGGAGCGTGTAGCGGCACTTGAGGAAGAGATGTGCACCCAATTCTTGCTCTCTTGAGCAAAGAGGGCATAGCCCATAATTTGTCCAGCCCCGTCTCTCCAAGCGATCGGCGGTCCAAATCCGATCTTAGATAGCCAACCAAGCAAAGAATTTGACCTTGGGGGCAAGCCTTCCAAACCATGTGGTCCATAGGGGAAAAAGTTAGCCCCGGGAACTGGGCCTTATATGCGGTTGCCGCCGTGTAAATCCCGTCATTCGAGTGCTTCCAAAAGATATCATCCTCAAGCTATTCATCAAGATGAACCTCATTGAGAAGCATCCAAAGAGTGAAAAATTCTCGAATGTGTTTGCCGAAGACAGCAGTATTATAATTGATTTTGAAGATCCAAGAATTGCCCTTTAGAGCCTCTCTCACCTTCCAATTCTTTCTTCTCGAGGCCTCAAAGATTAGCGGTGCAATGTCTTTGGGCTTGCGCCCGAGAAGCCAAGATGAGTCCCAAAAAGACGTTTTGGCTCTGTTCCCCACAGTGATGGTAGTGGAGGCATAGAAGAAATTGAGATCATCATCCGTGCAAGAATTGCCAAATCCCACCCATAATTTGTGAGGTTCCTTCCACTCATACCAAGGACATTAGCATGAATATCAAAATATTAAAATATTAAATTAGATTCAACTTCACAAGATTACTAGCAATAAGGTTTATCGTATGTCCTCAAGAATGTAACAGAGTACTCATGCCAAAGAAAGACATGGGCAACAATTTTGGTAGAGAAAACATAGGAATCGATCATCGTTGCCGGTCGTTAGTAAATGTAATACGAACGTATTCACTTGCAGATAATTCACAAAAAACATCCTTCAAATTTGCTCATAGTTTGTTTCACGCTCCTATTTTTGGGCTTATATTTTAGCTTTGATTCGTTCATTCACGTCTGATTCATTTATACTGTTCAGATATCTGTATTCTTATTCATGGTAATGTCCTTTGGGACATTTGTTAGACATGCTGCCCACAGTGTTGCTTAACTTCTTAGTTGCAGTTTTAAATACTTTACTTAATTTTCGTGCTGCAGACGATATGGAGGTAACCGTCTGTGGCGATGATATTTCTGAGAGTGAATTCCGCTTTTTACCCTCTATTTTGACATTTTTGACACTAATTACCCAATTTAGCGAAATTTCATCCGTTTTACCCCATTTAACAAAATTATTGACACAATTTACCCTGTTTAAAGTTTTGTGCGCATTCTAACCAGTCGGTCATAATTGTTAGGTCCAACAGGCATGCCACGTCAGTGTTTTTTCATACTATTTTTCTCACTGCTGAACAGTGCCGTGCAGCTTCTCCCGACCAGCTCGGCCCGATGGCGGTCGCTCACGTCACATCCAACGCACAACGCCCAAGTCGGCCGCGCGCCACGCTCGCCTCCCGTAGCTTCTCATTTGCGTTGCTCGCCCCCAATCAAACATGCAAACTGATTTCCGTATAAGCATCAAATTCCTATAGCATGTTCATCATGCCTGCATCATTTGTTAACTCAACCATGGAGTTCCCGTTGGCCACCTTCTTCTGATAATAAACATTGTCCCAAGGGTTGAAAACCAACTCCTTGATCTTCTCCTTTATATCAAAATAACTAATGAAGTCCCTCTCAATCATCTCTGGCTTTGGATTCTTTATCCACTGACATGTAAAATATATAACACTCCACATCTTGGTTGACATCCGCTTTGTGCAAGAAAAATAAAAATGAATTCGTGGCTGCAATCATCATAAATCATAATCTACTCTTATAGGGTAAATACACATGTTTCAGCATCCATTGTAAGATACAAATATCCAAAATTCCTTTACAGCTAGCAAGTAGCAACAGATGCTATCACTTGTGCATGTATTAACACTCTACCGGTCAACATATTTGCTACCTAGATATTCATATATGTAGGTGTATCAGAGTTAGTGAAGTAGTATATTTACACCACTTTAATATAATCCATAGAACCATGCATACTTAGGGCCGTATATCATATCTGAAGAAAAACATACATGATTTCAAATTATATCAGTAACAATTTCTCCGATAATTTATTCAATGGTAATATGCCATGCTGATCAAGTATAGTCGTCCCATCAGAATACTTCAAACGGGAAACGAGTTGAGTAGGGAGAAAAATACGCAGGAAAAAACTGTGGACGTGGCATGCCAGCCGGTCAGAACGCCCAAAAAATTTAAAACAGGGTAAATTGTGGCAACACTTTTGCTAAATGGGGTAAAACGGATGAAATCCCGCTAAATGGGGTAATTAGTGTCAAAAATGTCAAAATATGGGGTAAAAACCGGAATTCAGATAACTTTTTATTTGTATATTTCTTCTCAAAAAAATATTGTATATAGCAGATGAGACTAAGCTGCTGTGTATTGTGTATGTTGTCGATCCCTAGTCCCTAAACCTTGATGTCTATGGTGTGCTCCACCGCAGACGACGACGCGTCCACCGTCAAAGTGTGCACGGCGGGCGAGCCAAGCGACGGGTGAGTCACCGTGAAGTTGTACTCGCCGTGGACGAGGTCCAGCTCGGTGACGCCGTTGGCGTCCATGGTGGCGCCCTCCGGGTGCGTCCTCCATTCAGCGATGAGCTTGTCGACGCGGTCGCCGGTGGGAAGATTGTTGAAGTTGTTGTCCGTGAGGCACATGGCCCAGCAGCCCTGCGCGTGCCAGGCCGCCCACAGCACCATGCCCTCCACGTTGGGGTGCCCGTAGCCTTCCCTCAGCACCTCCTCCAGGCAGTCCGGCACGTAGGGGGCCGCCTTCTGGCTGACGTCGACCTCGGTGAGCCAGATGGGGATCTTGAGCTGCGCGAGCATGTCAATCGTCGCCCTCATGTAGGGGATGTTGGGCTTGCCGAAGTGGCTCTCGAGGCCGACGGCGAGCTTGATGCCGCGGTTGCCGGGGTACGAGCGTATCTGCCTCACCTTGGCGACGTACTTGCTGGACATGGCAGCCACGTCCAGCGGCTCCTCCAGCGTGCCGAACTCGTTCATGAACAGCCTCGCCGTCCGGTCGATCTGCGCCACCCGCCGGTACGCCTCGGACGACGCGTTGGGGCCGAGCCTGCTCTCGAAGAACTCCCCGTGGAGGTTCTCGTTCATCACGTCCCAGGCGATAACCTTGCCGGCGTACCGCGACACGACGGAGTTGATGCGCTTGCTCAGGGCCGCCTCCAGCTGGGGCACCCCCAGCGGCTTCACCCACGCCATCTGCGTGTCGTTGGTGTCCCAGAGCACGTTGTGGCCGCGCACCGCGATGCCGTGCTTCTCCGCGAGCCGCAGCATGGCGTCCGGGACGGTGTAGTCCTCGCGGTTCTCCATCCACTCCGTGCTGTACCACTTCATCTCGTTCTCGAAGCTGGCCACGGTGAACCTGGACGCGAACCACTGCTCGTATGCCGGGATGTCGAGGATCTCCTTGGTCATGGCGTTGCCGAACGGGAACCCGGACCGGAGGAGCTGGACGCTCACGTTGGCGTTCGCCAGTGGGACGCCGTCGGCGCCCCGGGCGACCACCTTGACGGCGCTCCGGCGGGTCTTCCCGGCCGACAGACGGCGGTGCTCTTCCCACTCGGGGAAGGAGAAGGGCTGCAGAGACACGCTGTCCACCCAGATGTCCACCCTACCATCGGCCTGCACATGCAAACTTATTAGTTTCCCTTTTTGGCGTTGAACAATTCATGTGTAATCATCATTCGATCTACCTCGAAGGAGAGCTCGCCTGGGCCGGAAGCAAAGGAGGTCATGCCGCCCTTGAGCATGCTCCAACAGCCGGACTTGGCGACGGTGCTTCCACCGGCGATGAAAGCGCCGTTGGGATCCTTGAAGACGGATCTCACCACCGCCGTGCCGGACGAAACCTGCAACCATGCTGCATGCATGCATGCATGGAGCCATATATATACGGGCACATGAGCAACAAGAAAATACAGTATATTATCACAAGATCACAAGTAAATGACGTGGTGCAGTATGTACGCTTGGCTTGAGTTTACATACCCGAGAGGGAGTAGTGGTGGTTGGCTTCCATCTGGATCTTCTGGTAGACGCTGCGCGACGGCTGGCCGTTGTTGCTCGCCGCCGCGAAGTTGTTGCCGGACGGCGACCTGCTCACGTTGGCCGTCACACCCCACGGCACCAACCAGCCCGTCAGGCCGCTGTTGAACTCGCTGTTCTCGATAACCCCGCCTTTGTACAGAGCCCGCATCGGGCTGCTCAAGCACTGGATAACAAGATGAAAACAACATCCTTTTAGTTGCAAAAAAAAAAGCAACACAAATCCAAACAATATATCCAGTAATTGGCAGAAAAAAGGTACTTGCCCTAATGCTCGCGGAATAATCATAAGGAACCGACTGGACCATCCACCCTACATACATACACATCAAGGGGAAAACATAGATGCGTCACACCGTTAGTAATCTTACAAAAATGTGCAATCGGTGGAAACTTGAAACACACAACAGACCGCAAGGAACTTTTCCCTGGTGTTGGAAATTACAAACCGTGGTAAAATCAACTTGGGAAAACTAACCTTCAAACAGGGAAATGCAGAGCAAAAAAGTGAGCAATTTGCCCATGGTAACCACCAGTGTCAGTGTGTATGTCACTTCTTCTTTTTTTTCTTCTACTGAACTGGTGGTATGTTTTCGTTAACGGGGAGGGGTGAATATATAGGCATATGGTAATTAATTCGTGCTTGATAATGCCCAGGCGGTGTGTTGCTAATTGTTTCAATCTTTGACTCAACTCAGCTGGAACGAAAAAAAATACTCTTTGGCTCAAGCGGAAGACAGGGCAAGAGGAGCAACATTTGTGCATTATGTGTGGATGCATTAAAATCCTGCTACTTATGGCTTCTATTTTTAGGGAAAAGTGAGTTTTATTCCATATATTGATAGGGTTACAATTCAGAGGCAGTAATTGCTCTATACAAGGAGGCCCTTGACCAAGCCACAGAGTGCTCATCACGACAATATAATGTCAAATGATATGTTATCCTATTTTGCTCTCTCGTAAGCTTCCAGGGAACAAACTCCCGGCTGCAACTAAGTGCCCATACGCCGACCTGCTAAGTCTAGAATTGGAAACACTTGACAATGCTTCAGAAGATCAAGTCCATACCCTGTTGTCCCACTAAAAAAACATATATTTGGCTATAGTGCAAATACTTGCATACATGCAAATGATTAGTCTATACCAAAATTAAGTCAATACTAATAGATACCATAAATTTTTGTCATATAATAAATAAAGAAAAGCTTGGTAGCTAATCAACCCGATATCCAACTTTGGGGAATACTAAATATCCAGTTAATTCTGCATTCCAATATTCTTAGGGCTCAATTCATTGTATCTTAATCTTTAAACATCCTACAATCGCAAATCCCTGACACATGGATCACGACATCACAAAATGTACCCCCAACAAAAATACATAGACCAAGGCATTGGACAACACCAAATCGACGAGGCATTCATCAAGCAGTCGTAGACGCCTTCCTAATATCGACGTTGCATCCATCAAGCAGCTGCAGATGCCTTCCTAATACTGCCATTCTTCTTGCTTTTGATCCTAAAATACTTCTCCTTCAGGTTGCGGATCAGCTAGCGCACCTCTTCTCAATTGCCCGCACGGTTAGGAGCAACCAATTGTCTTGCCAAATTTAGGGCTAGCGGCCTCCAAGCTGGCAATAAAGTCGCAAAGCTTTAATGTGAAGAGAGCCTTACGAGTAGGTGCAAATGCACCGGACGCGATGACCTCGTGACCCTCTGAACCACCTACCCGATATGGACTCCAGCGTGAAATACAACAGCATCCAAACCTACACGCTCCATGAAGGCAAGAGGTTGGTTGGGTTCCAGTAATGGTGGTGTGGGTGCTGAGGTCTCAAGCAAGACTGCCCCTAGGTGCACCATCAAAAGAGGCAAATCAGCAACCCCACGGAGTTGCTGAAGTTCTAACATGGTTTGCAAAACCGAAGCAACGACCCGACGATGGCCTCAATTGGAGGCAGACGGCACAACAGACGACGACTTCAAGGCCTGACACAAGATGAGAAACAACCATAGAGGTATGTTTTTCCCTCACTCGCGGAACCAAAGAGCTAGGCTAGTAGAGGCACAACTAGGAGCCTGCCAAGAAGAGCATGCAGCTCAACAAAATCCTCTGAACTCTCGCTAGGCAGCCTTGCAGCTCAGCTTGCTCCATGAGGACGATCTGCAATGATACATCTATCGGGGTTGCAACGTTGGCGTGTAAAGGTGTAGTGGGCAGCGGTGGGGTAACACGTCGGAGCTACGTATTCAGGTTAATGAAGAGCTTTGCGCGGACAAATCAGACGGTGTCGCCGAGTCATAGGTAGTTCATGCATCGAATTGCGTCCTTGCAGGAGCAGGCTCAATGACCTTTTGAGAGGCACCAAAAGCATTGGTCCATCATCCACACCAGAGGAGCCAACTACGCGTTAGAAGCAGGACCGTGGAAGGCCGGTGAAGGCGGTGAACGCAACGCCTTGCCTTGACGAGGTACTAGTCCCCAACAGCTCCCCACGGTGTGTTGGCTCGCAACACAAGTGGCAGGCTTGATGTCCCGACCGATACACCTACACACTCCACCCTAACTCAGGCGCATCAGAGAGGCCACCGGGGCGAACATGTCGCATCCAGCAATGGCGCACAACAAACTTGTGAGGACGATCGGTGTCAGAGGTGGCAGCAACGTTCGAGGAGTGGTGAGTATCGAGGTCAGGTTATTAGCCGAAACCAAAGGAGGCGAGGCACGGGTCCAGTAGGGGCGCCCATGCAGAGGTGGGCAAAGCTTGGCGTCCACCCCATTTCCAGGCATGGCAAAGGCAGCACAATGATCAAGTCCAGCTCCTCCCAATATGGAACGAGCAAGGGTGGCGGAGGAAGACGGAGCGTCACTAGATTGCACCTAAAGGGATCGATGTCGGGAGAGTTGTAGCAGGTCGGAGGAGGCACCGGCCAGGGTAGTGGGTCCAGAGTTGGCATCTTTGCAGCCTAGGGCAGGAGCGAGCGCTCCACCATCCATCCTCCAATGGCGGGATCGGATTTGTGAATGGCAAGCGCAACCCCATGAAAAGTGGCGGTGCGCGGTATGGCCGGAGTAGTTGTCTTCATGGGGGCGCGTCGGAGCAGTTTCGAGTGTCAATAATAATATTTGTGTATAAGACTATGTTGCTTAATTATAGTAGTATGTATCAAGTTCGTGTCCACCGGTGTTGAATGAACTTGGGTCCAGTGATAGCAATGCGCCAGTGGTTTCTGACTTTTTGATCCTTGTGCCTCACAGTATACTTATCCTTAAAAGATTTCGTACACTAAAATCTTGGGGAAAATATAAAAGGATTTGGTCAAATCTTTAGGCTTCCAGCATCTCTGGAATTGCGTGTGACCGGCAACTATTGTATCGACACTCATTTCAAAAATTTGAGGAAGGGGGGAGGGGGTCGCAAAAAGAAAAGAAAACAAGAAAAAATGATGGGATAAGGGCGAATGGCAATTACGTACCTTTTTTATGGCATTTTCTTCCAAAACACATGACAAATTCTGGCAAACAAAGTGTTTGCTGCGGAAACTACTATGTTCACTTGAAGGGATTGTCATACTCCTAACACTGCGAAAAACCTACGTTTTGACATGCACATTCAGTGAATCGTTCGCTGAATAGCATTACCGTACACATTTTCATCATGATCTTCTCAGCGTATATTTTTTTTCTCACAAGCTCTTCAAAAGAAAGAGGAAGCAGACAATTAAACTGCAGCTGGCTTCAATAGTTCCTTGGGCCGGGCAAAAAGAAACGTGACCCCATGCAAAGCTATCGAGCCTCAACGGCACCTCTTCTTGGCTGGACATCGCCCGTTCATTCCCACCACGCCATCGGTCTCTCCATCGCCCGTTCATTCCCTTAAAGTTAGCAGCAGCGGACGACTCATCGCCGACGCACCATCGTATATCCCGCCGGAAGCGACAACAGAGGACTCTAGACCGCGCTGGCCACATCCTCCGTTGGAGTCTTTGGATACCCATTTTTTCTTGGACGTCTCTGGGTACTTTCTGTTGGACACTCTTCCCATAAAGCGGAAGGCGGTGACAAAATACGTTGCGGAAACAGCACACATTTGCCAAATCGACACGCCGTCAAGCACGCACGCCCACGCATGCATCTACGGTGGCCGACGCGACAGCGCCAGAGCTTTAGCTATAGCTGTCCACAACAACAACGGCCGAGCAGGACGTGAGCCGCGTGGACGGCGAACCCGTAGCTTCAGCTAGCTGTTGTGCACGGGCAGGACATGAGCCAGATGGCCGGCGAACCCATGGCCCTAGCTAGCTGTGCACTGCACAGCACAACAACGGCAGAGGTGGACATGCAGAGCCACATGTGCATGGTTGGACGTACGTGCATGCATGGCTCCTGCGTGATCGCCATGCATGCATGCAGCGCATGACGTGAGGCGCCAACTTTTCGTCCCAGCCCTTGCAGGTATCAACCATCCTCGGTCCACCCTCGCGGTAGCAGATACAGTGACCAATGTGTGGTAAGCGGTTAACTGAGGGTTCTGGTTGCAATTTCTGGGGTCAGTGCCCTGTTTTTAACCGGGGGCTCGGCTCACATCTTCGTCCCAGGCTCCCAGCTACTGTTGTCACTAGCTAATAACTCTTTCCTGCCATTAGAGCTCTAGAGCAAAAGCGTTCGAGTGAGGTTTAGCTCGGGCCTGCTCGGATGGCTGTCATCGGCACCGCCGGGGCGGAGGTGCTGATACCGCTGGCGGCGGTGATTGGCATCGCGTTCGCGGTCTTCCAGTGGTACGTGGTCGCCAAGGTGCCGGTCCCGTCCCACGACGGCGAGGATGGCGGCGGCGCCGCCGCCCAGAAAGGCCGCAGCAGCGGACACGGTGAGAGCGCGGAGGACGGCGTGGACTACCGGCAGGTGGAGGCCCGGTGCGCCGAGATCCAGCACGCCATCTCCATCGGCGCCACGTCCTTCCTCTTCACGGAGTACAAGTACGTACACCTTGATGTCAAAATTTTGCTTTCCAAAATCTTTCGGGTGCCACTTTGTATATGACAATTGGAACACACTTTTTCCCCGAAAAAAAAAGCACACATCCTTTATAAAGGGCACTTATATGGCGACATGAATTATGGAACGGAGGGAGTAAGCAGATATTATTTCTCTAGTTGTTAGTTTTAGCGATTGATTTGTGCGATGTTTCTGAGGTTAGGATGTGGTTAATTTTAAATAATTATCTGACAAACTAAAATTGGCACAATGCAAAAAAAAGAACTCTTTTTGCGAAAAATGCCAAAAAAATGTTTGGCTTTTATCGTACTATATAACATTTCTCTTGTTGTTTCTAGCACATAATTGCATGTTTGCGAGCCTACCTTGTGATTATATTTAAATAAATATATAAATAACTAACATCATAGTACAACCCTCAAAAAATATGTTTTGTGGAAACTACAAATAAAAGATTATATGTTTGGTTATTCATAAGTTTTTCTTCCAAATATTTAGCCACCCAATATTATAATCGAGATTTGGCTTGTTGCAGTTGCCCAACATCCTGTAAGAAAAAGAAGCGAAATTGGCATATAGTACTAAAATTTTGGCAACAATCCAAACAAACAACACATTTCTCATTACCCCAAAAATTTGGTATGATGGGTATTGAATTGGCCAACATCTAAACACACCCAAAAAAAAAAATTACCTTATGATTAACTAAATTTTCCCTTGAAATGGGTGGATTCCTGCCGCGTAGTTTGGACAAATTCGATTAAAATACGAATTTTATTTAGTCTGGCTTGACCTCGTGTGTCACGAAAATATTTTGACAGAAAGTAAAATATTTTACATCCTATTGAAATGTCCGGAGTTCAGGTACCTCGCCGTGTTCATGGCTGGGTTCGCGGTGGTGATCTTCATGTTCTTGGGGTCGGCCCATGGTTTCAGCACGCGGCCAGAGCCGTGCACGTACGACCCGGCGCGGCTGTGCCGGCCGGCGCTGGCGAACGCGGCCTTCAGCATGATCGCGTTCCTCCTGGGCGCGCTCACCTCCGTGCTGTCCGGGTACCTCGGGATGCGCGTGGCGACGTTCGCGAACGCGCGCACGGCGCTCGAGGCTCGCCGCGGCGTGGGGCGAGCCTTCGTCGTGGCGTTCCGGTCCGGCGCCGCCATGGGCTTCCTCCTCGCGTCCAGCGCGCTCTTCGTCCTCTACGTCGCCATCAACCTCTTCGGCGTCTACTACGGCGACGACTGGGGCGGGCTGTACGAGTCCATCACCGGCTACGGCCTCGGCGGCTCGTCCATGGCCCTCTTTGGCCGCGTCGGCGGCGGCATCTACACCAAGGCCGCCGACGTCGGCGCCGACCTCGTCGGCAAGGTGGAGCGCAACATCCCCGAGGATGACCCTCGCAACCCCGCGGTACGTACTGAGAATTACCAGCAAATTAAGTTGGAAAAAAATTATGTATTCCATGTCCCTGACCCTGAGACGACGATGTGCGCGTGCAGGTGATCGCTGACAACGTGGGGGACAACGTCGGCGACATCGCCGGGATGGGGTCGGACCTGTTCGGGTCGTACGCGGAGTCGTCGTGCGCGGCGCTGTTCGTGGCCTCCATCTCCTCGTTCGGGACGGAGCACAACTTCGCGGCGATGATGTACCCGCTGCTCATCAGCGCCATGGGCATCGTGGTGTGCTTGGCCACCACGGTCGTCGCCACCGACCTCGCCGAGGTGAAGACCGTGGAGGAGATCGGGCCGGCGCTCAAGCGGCAGATCCTCATCTCCACAGTGCTCATGACCGTCGGCATCGCCATCGTCAGCTTCCTCGTCCTGCCGCACAGCTTCACCCTCTTCGACTTCGGCAGGCGCAAGCTCGTCAAGAGCTGGTACACCGCTACACGCCAACTCGATCGTCATACTACGCGCGCCATTTTCATTGAAATCCTCAATTTACAAACTTTAAACTGATACATTTTCAGATTCATGACCAATTATTGATAGATGACATTTGGTTTTGTATGCTCATTTTGCAAAATGCAGGTACCTGTTCATCTGTGTGTCAGCCGGTTTGTGGGCAGGTCTTGTCATAGGCTATGTCACAGAGTACTTCACAAGCAACGCTTACAGGTAAAAGAAATGATACAACTTCAGTACTGAGATTGCACGAACTTCAGCTGAAACGGGATAATTGCTGATTAATTCATCTGTGCTTAAACTGTTCGACGTATGTATGTATACGTAGGCCGGTGCAGGCGGTGGCGAACTCATGCCGGACGGGAGCGGCGACGAACGTCATCTTCGGGCTGGCGGTGGGATACAAGTCGGTGATCGTGCCCATCTTCGCCATCGCCACGGCCATCTACGCCAGCTTCCGCCTCGCCGCCATGTACGGCATCGCGCTGGCGGCGCTGGGCATGCTCAGCACCATCGCCACGGGGCTCAGCATCGACGCCTACGGCCCCATCAGCGACAACGCCGGCGGCATCGCCGAGATGGCCGGCATGCCGCACGTGGTCCGCGAGCGCACGGATGCACTCGACGCCGCCGGCAACACCACCGCCGCCATCGGCAAAGGGTTCGCGATCGGGTCGGCGGCGCTGGTGTCGCTGGCGCTGTTCGGGGCCTACGTGAGCCGCGCCGGGATCACGGCGGTGGACGTGCTGAGCCCTCGGGTGTTCGCGGGGCTGCTGGTGGGGGCCATGCTGCCCTACTGGTTCTCGGCGATGACCATGCGGAGCGTGGGGAGCGCGGCGCTGGCGATGGTGGAGGAGGTGCGGCGGCAGTTCGACAGCATCCCGGGGCTGATGGAGGGCACGGCGAAGCCGGACTACGCCACCTGCGTCAAGATCTCCACCGACGCGTCGCTCAAGAAGATGCTGGCGCCCGGCGCGCTCGTCATGCTCAGCCCGCTGGTCGCCGGCACGCTGTTCGGCACCGAGACGCTGGCCGGGCTCCTCGCCGGCGCGCTGGTGTCGGGGGTCCAGGTGGCGATCTCGGCGTCCAACAGCGGCGGCGCGTGGGACAACGCCAAGAAGTACATCGAGGCCGGCGCGTCGGCGGAGGCGCGGGCGCTGGGGCCCAAGGGGTCGGACGCGCACAAGGCGGCGGTCATCGGCGACACCATCGGCGACCCGCTCAAGGACACGTCCGGCCCGTCGCTCAACATCCTCATCAAGCTCATGGCCGTCGAGGCGCTCGTCTTCGCGCCATTCTTCGCCGCGCACGGCGGCCTCATCTTCAAGCACCTCTGAATTTGAATTCCGGGTTCGCGCGTCTTGTTGCCTGGGCCTGGATGGCCAGGCGGAAGACTTTCGTTGCCAATAATAACCTCTAGACTGGGAGAATTGTATGAGGTGCTGAATGGTTAATTGTTACTTTAGTTTCGGACTTAATTCGGGTGCAAACCCGCGTTAGAAATAAGCTCGTGGTGTTGCAAATGTTACTCTCAAGTCATGACTTCTAAATGCAGCATGGATGCTCGTATGGGCCTTCAGCAGAGTGCCATAACGGTGAGGCTGTGTTTGGCACCGGTGGATTATGTTAATATTAACTTCTTTAATGTCTCTGATTTATCATTTGGCTAACCAACTTTTTCTTATTTTCCCACCAAAATGGCTACGCAGATTACAGTGTTAGCTGCTGGACGCCAGATCTGAAAAGGGGAAATTTGTCTTTGTCACTCTAGATTTTGCCAATTTTCCTTATGTTACTCTAGATTTTGACATTTCATTTTTACCACTCTTAATTTTTGACAATGATCACAATTGCCATTCCAGTGGCAAAAGCAAAATTTTCAGACTGACAATTGCGATACATTTCAAAAGTTAAGAGTGGCAAAAGTAAAATAAAATTATTTTGCTTTTGCCACGGAATGGCAATTGTGACCATTATTAAAAGTTAAGAGTGGCGAAAGTGAAATGTCAAAATCTAGAATGACGTAAGGAAAATTGGCAGAAGTGAAATGTCAAAATGCTAGAATGACACAAGGAAAATTGGCAAAATCTAGACAAAAACAAAAATTTCCCATCTAAAAACAGGAAAAGGGAGTGGCTATTCATCAGAAAGAAACGTTTCTTTCCTGACCATCAGATTAGCATCCAACGGATCTCAATGTGTCTTCCTCCTCAAGCCTATCCATGTTCATCTTCCTCCTCACGCAGCCGCCCATCTAACCCGCCCCAACCGCCTGCCTTTGACCCCCACGGTCGGCACACACCACCTCATGATGTGCTCAGAGAAATGGCCTAGGATTAATAAACCAGTTGAAATTACCAAATCATGCGACGGCCGCACCAGAGTGGCACACCAGGAAACAACGTATGCACAGCGCACCACCCGTGTTACATAGACACCGTACTACCAGAAACTAGTGGATTGCTAGATTACCATTAACTTGGAGATGCAAAACAGAGCAAGCTGTTGTGAGCCATACTAATCTCTACCGGCAGTTTTACAGGACTCCTCTGCCTTTCATTCCACATGGGTGGAATCTTCTAGCAAAGGGCACATTCCATGCCCCTGCGGAATCTCACATTGTCCATACTAGGCTAATGCAACCAAAATTTCCTATGTTGCCGTGGAAGATGCTACGCTCATTCTCAGCTTCAGAATCTACTCCTGAAGAATATTCAGTCGATACCACATCCAAGATATATGGCTGTGCCCAAAGCTTTCTCACTTCCAGTCAGAGCTTGCAGGCTTGGAAGTTTAGCATATTATGAATCTAGTCTTCTCCGGAGCCAAACGTGATTCCTTATCCTTCTAGCTGCATGGAAAGACCGGGTTGAGGCCAATTGATGGAGAAAAATGACTCATCCTGCTGTAGAAGGCTCGGAGTCGGCTGTTTTGGCCGGAATCTCGGAAGATGAGTCCCCAGCATCTTTCATACAGTCGTCTCCAGTTTGATTGCCAGAACCCAAGCTTTCCTGGGCATGTTGTTGTTGATCTGGAGATCCTGGGCTTACCTTCCCTGCATCATCGTTGCCGTCAGAATTTTTTATGCTTGAAGCAGGTGAGACCGGTGACTGCTTATCTTCTAGCTTGGGCTTCTTTAGAATATTCCCATCTGCATCTTTGCTGTCCAATGAGCTAAGGCTCGCCATGGGTGTATTTAAGGCTTCATCGGCTTTTACGGGTCGCTTGGGAGATGGCTTATTATCCACAAGACCACCAGATTTAGGCCTGAAAATGCCAAGAGATGAATGAAGCACAAGAAACGAAGTGTGTTAAGACTACAGAAATTACATGATTAGTACAGAAAATAGGACCCAGAAAAATCGCCGAGTTATCATCGATGTAAACCAGTAAAAGACAGCGCATTAATCTTAAACACGGTACAGCTGGCACTTAACCAGGCATTGTTGATGTGCGTGTATGGTCTATGCAGCAGAATCTTCTTCATTGCTAAAGGTAAAACAGAAATTTTCACGTCGGTTAATTAAACAATGCAACATCAAGAGTTACAAAAAGTGGAACACCTGGAATCCATTCAACACAGCAACATAAAATAAGCAGCAAATGAGGAAATAAACTTTAGACCTGTCTTTACTGAAGTAATCTTCCTCTTCCTTATCAAGACCTCTTTCATCTGCCTTTCTCGTATGATCCACACTAGTAGTTTGCGTTTCCCCAGCAATATCCATGTACTAGCAGGAAAACAAAATACCATCACTGTTCATGTCAATAGTACATGGTATACTAAGGCCTAACTTACTACAGTGGCAAAATTGACAGTAATGGCAGAATGCGAGAACAGACAAAGTCTCAACTCTCCACCTCTTGATACTTGAGTTTGAAGGCCTGAATGCTTGTCAGTTGTTCAAACATCAAAAGTTGATCCCAAAAAGACTCAACAACATATACGACGAGGGATTTTAGATTTTCCTGTCACAAAAATGCATCAGATGGAAAAGCCCAGTAGATAATGGTTTTCCTCTTCTTTTTGGAGAGACAGGTATTTTTCCCGTACTGATAACATGTATTCCCTCCGTAAACTAATATAAGAGCGTTTAGATCACTACTTTAGTGATCTAAACGCTCTTACATTAGTTTACAGAGGGAGTACTAGTCAATGGATAACGATGTACCTTTCTTATGAAGTCCAGCAGTTCGAGGACTGTGGAGTGTAGCATGTTGTATCTATTCCCATTTTCAACAAATACTTCAATAATTGGTTTCAACGTGTTGAATTCAATGACATGGCTAATCAGAAGCTCGTCCTAGAGAACAAAGCAAGAAAAAAGAAAACTCAACTTAAATTCAGATATGACAAGAACATTGCTGTTAGGATATGCTTGCCGGCTGGTAAGCCTATTCTCTAACGATTAGCGATAAGGTGTACCACACAGTTTTGCTAAAAGAAGCAAGCAGCATGATTGACAAACATGTTTACTATTGCCTCCGACGAAGGAAGATAAATCCTCATATTGGAATCATCAGTCCTTTTATTCGGCTTTATACCGTGCTGCACCAGCTGGTGCCACTTCTAGTACACTTGTACATAAGGGGCGGATTCAACTATACAAATCAAGAGAGATTTGCCTTCGCTACTAAAAAGTCACCACCGCTGGTAAATATTTTAAGCTACAAACGACTCTTTTTTTTGCAGTAATAAGATATGGGGTGTATGTGATGCATATAAGCAAACAAGCCTAGGTGTATGATAAACTCATGTGTGGATCACTGGATGGAAGATAGGTTGGATTTGGGTGGTCATGATACTCAACTCTAGAGGACGTGGGAACCATCGTAAATATGTTCAGCATGTGAGTGGGTTAATTAAGAAGTTGTCAGTTGTGCTGCAATAATTACATCCCAGTGAATCTGATCCATTATCCAGTGGTCCACATGGAATGCTTGCTAGACTGTATCCGGTTTTAAGTTGGCAGTCATAATGTAGTCAAGAAGGACCAATAGACTTAGTGGTGCGCAGAAGAACCAACATTTTCAATTATATAGTACGTTTCCTGGATGTAAAGAGCCCTCAATGATGCAGTGCTTAATTTATGTATGGGACAAACTAAATTTCTTACATTTCTGCCAGCACCAATAATAGTACGCATGATTCGGATAGCTGCCACAACCAAAGACCTCTCTCTTCGACGGGTTAGAGTAAGGATCTTCTCCATTGAATTGCTTCCAAAAAAGGTGATCCTGCAACATTGAGTCGCATGTTAACAAAGACGCCAATAAAATTTAAACAGCTGGGAGGCGGGGGTACCGAGCATTACTTGATCTTGTAGGGGTGATGACGTGCACAAAAGCATAAGAGCTCACAAATGTTATACAGTATTTCAAGCTTAGCAGAATATTCTTCAACTCTCGACGATTCTATTATATGGATCAGCTTATCAAAACATTTCTCATAAAATAACTCGATGAAGTCTCTCTGCAACAGGACAGATACAAAAATTTCATACCACAATCTAGTTAAACACCAACATTTGACAAAATGTAATATTTTGTAATGATCACAAAGTTCATATTGGCTTCTATAAAAAAACATGTTGGCTATGTGCATCTACTCATAAACCAAAATGAAGACCAAAATCTACACATTGGAGAGCAGAGGAGCAGAAACATGATGTCTTTAATACAAATAATTCCTAATGTATACTAATGTAGAATCGGGAGATTATACATTTAGAGAATGACAAAATATCATGATCTAAGCTAAAGCATCTTACACATTGTGCAACCGTATCCGCCGTACATCCATCCAGCAGCACCTTCAGAATTTCCAGAAACTGGCAGAGCATTTCGCCACCGAAATCAGTTACAATGCCTTCAATCTGAAATTTGATCAACTGTTAGCAGTATCCACAATTATGCTAGATAAGGCAATTTGAGTTTTGCTTAAATGATATTCTGAAAAGCATCAGACAAAAAGAACAATCACCTGATAAAAATAACACAATGATTGGTACTCCCTCCGACCCATATTACTTGTCGCTCAAATGGATGTATCAAGATTTATTTTAGTGCTACATACATCAGTTTGAGCGACAAGTAATAAGGATCGCAGGGAGTAACTTAATGGCTCAACTAGCAAGACACGTGATAAAGCTTTGGGGGCATTTTTTCTTTTAACTTTCACTAGGGAGGAGAGAATCCCCATCTGAACTAGTATATGTCAAAAAGATCATGCTAGTGCAAACACTAGCGTGAGGATAGGAAGTCTCGCCACATCCAGGCGTAGGCTTTGAGCTCGGCGGTCTTTGGCCTATGGGACCAGAATGTGAGATCAGAGAGGATGTTTCTCAGAATATCGGTTACACTTAAGAGTTTGTTGTCAGGAAACTCAATTTTTCCAGAGAATAATGGCATTGAGTGTTTCGGGTAGCCCTGGCGGCATTGTGGTTTGCTTAATTTCCTAGAAGGGGGAGGTGGAGGGGTGGAAGGCGAGCTTCCTCCAAACCCTAGCAGCGGCAGTGCATCGTACAAATAAGTGTTGTCAATCTTCGTCGTGTGACATGGCAATGGGGCAACTGGCTTCAGTGGAAGCGTTTTGCGATGTAGGTTAACTCATGCACTGAGCGGATCCAAGTGGAGTAGCCAGCCAAAGATCTTAACTTTTGCTGGCACCCTCGAGCTCCAGATGCTGTCAAGTTTGGGGTCTGAGAGCTGGAGAGATAGAGCAACATATTCCCCTTTTATAGAGAAATCCTCCCCTGAAAGAGCAAAAGCAAGCAGCAAAGACTGGAGAGATAAAAATTCGGAAGCCGCAGCCCCAGTTATCCGGTTGCGCAAGGGTAGTTCAATCCCATCGTGCAGGTTCTGATACGGGTGCTTGTTAGTTTTGGTGGTGGGAGAAGGTGGCAGAGAAGCAGTAGCTAGTAGTTCAGGCTCCCCTGAAAGAGCAAAAGCAAGCAGCAAAGACTGGAGAGATAAAATTCGGAAGCCGCAGCCCCAGTTATCCGGTTGCGCAAGGGTAGTTCAATCCCATCGTGCAGGTTCTGATACGGGTGCTTGTTAGTTTTGGTGGTGGGAGAAGGTGGCAGAGAAGCAGTAGCTAGTAGTTCTGGCAGTAGCCAGCAGTCTTGCCAGAAGGTGGATTATCCATTGCCTACCTGCCAATGTGAAATTTCAGAGAGGCTGGAGAGGTGCTTGTGGACTATTTTGGCAAGGAGGCATTTTTGCCATGGGAAATAGGCGGCGGTGACCTGTAAAGTATCTATTCTTTCCAAGGAAAATTTCAGCTATGTAGGAACTTGTAAGCAAACTTCATCATACGGCAAAAGTTCTATGTTTGAATGCTTTTAACCCATAGGCCACCTGAACTCTTAGTCTTAGGCATGCAAACTTTGTCTCAAGCGACCAGGCATTGCGCCCCAGAGCAAGTTTCAACATTTGACCAAAGAAGCATCATCGTCGCTTGTCAAGCAAATCAATAATCTTCCTGGGGAGAATGAAACAACCCATGAATTACGTTGGGAGGCTTAGTACCGCAGACAGGACGACCAGCCTGCTACCCTTAGTAAGTAGAAGAGCACCCCACAGCCTGACATGTAGCGGTCATAGTTGTCAACAAGAGGTTGAAACGAGGATGATGCTTCCATTTCATTACTCAATATTCACTATGCAAACAAAATAAACCTTGCACGAGACACTGCAAATTGGCGTGTTAATCAGATGTAAATCAGTCACATGCGAAGCCATTGCTATCATTTGCAGTGTACAAAATGAACGGGAAAAGGCAAACAGTTTGCATGGATTTAAGAAAGAAGAAAAGGAGAGATGCCGCGCAAATACACAATTCAATGTCCAAATGCTCCACTAAAAGGTAAGATACTCGCAGTTCACAACAAATGGACAGGACATACCCCACAATATGAGAAGGTGCAATATTTAGTGTGCATTTGGATCCAAAGCTAGATTACACTATTTCTAGCCTTAGCTGGCCAGACCTGGTGTTTTGTAGCAGCACAATAACATTAGCTTTGCCAGACGAGGGAGAGAGAGAGAGAGCAGTTGGGGCACGGAAAACCTTGCCAAGGTAGGAGAGCACAATTGGCTCTCCCCCGACACAAGCTTGCTTGAACAGACCCAAAAACACAATGGCTTTACAGGAATGTAATTCACTGCTTGGACCAAAAGTACTGCGACAAATCCTGTACGGAGACCAAAATTCACTTACCAGAAGCCCAAGAAGAGAAATGCCTTCTCTAGAATTTTCCTCATGGTTTGCAATATATGATCTCAGTAAGTTAGGATCTTGAGTAAGATAATGTAGGATGTCTGTCCTGCAATTGCCCAAAAAAATGGTGAGACTTGGAAGGATAAGATACAGAAACAACCAAAGAAGAATTCATTCACTGCGCCAGAAGTTACCCAGCTGAGACAAGCACTTTTTCCTGACTCCGCAACACATCAGAAATTATATCAAAGACACCTCGACTTGCTAGATCCCTGAATAGAGAAACATGATTAATAAACTACTACAACAGTCTCTAATGATACAGCTTACAAGAAATTGTACTTGAATGATGTTTAGTTTAAATTGACTAAACTGCTCGAGAGGCATGTCTGCATTGCATCAAAGAAGGTAAGATAATGATCAAAACATAAACGAGAGGTCAACAGTGTCCCTTTACGTCCATGATATGCACTATCCTATAGCACATCCATGCCGTATATTGTCAAAAACAATATGTAAAATAAATGATTTTGGCATAAAGCATATGGCTAGCCTCTGTAAACACAACTCGTAGAAGTGTTGGCTTGTCATAAAGTCATCATGTAACTGAAAAGGCTGCGGTCATACACACAGGAATAACATGACAAATGGACAGAATCACCCTATAACCAACAAAAGCTAAGATTGTAGTAATATACATTTACCACAAGGCTTGGCGACGAATGTGGAACAGAAGCTTACTACTCCCTCCGTCCCAATTACTTGTCGCGGAAATGGATAAAAATGAATGTATCTAGAACTAACATACGTCTAGATACATCCATTTCTATGACAAGTAACTCCGGGCGGAGGGAGTATTGGTTATGTTTCTCTATCTAAGAATGGGCTTGACAGAGAAGTTATTATAACAAGTGTGAGCCGATCTAGAGGGAGAGAAAGGAAAAAGGGAAAGTTGATCCAACTATTTGCTAATTACTCCCTCCGTCCGAAAATACTTGTCATCAAAATGGACAAAAAGGGATATATCTAGAACTAAAATACATCTAGATACATCCCCTTTTATTCATTTTGATGACAAGTATTTCCGGACGGAGGGAGTACATCCATAAAATGCTGCCACGAATACCCACCAACTAACCTTTTTTTTTGCCATGATCATGAACAAAACCTAGATAAAGTCAAGAGAGGCGGGGTAGACCAAAACTTAACATGGGAGGAGTCCTTAAAGAGAGATCTGAAGGACTGGAATATCACCAAATATTTAGCCATGGACAGGGGTGCGTGGAAGTTAGCTATCCATGTGCCAGAACCATGACCTGGTTTCGATATCTTATGGTTTTCAACTCTAGTCTACCCCAACTTGTTTGGGACTAAAGGCTTTGTTCTTGTTGTTGTCAATGATGAACAAAACCTGATCAAAATGACCATGAACACAGTGTGGCAGGCCCCCAGGTAATATCATGATAACTGCAATAAATTCCAACAAAAGAAAGAAAGAAATTCTGAAGTGCGCAAGAGAAAATACATCATCCATATACCAACCTAGACAGTTGCATTCGTTGAGCAGGCTGCAAACTTGAGCTGACAGTACAAAACTCGCGCAAAAACAAGACCTGCAAAGAACCAAATGTTGTCCGTGTAAATGGAATACAAAAGGACAACCATTGCTGAATTGAGCGTACACTGGCACACCACACTCCCCCCAACACACACAATGATATATAATTTCAACATAAAGAACTAGCAGATCGACTAGAAAGGTAATAAGGTAAGTAATACAAAAAAAAAAATTGGAGTGACTTAGTGTAAAGATTCATAGTCCACACTCATATTAACTCCCAAATTATGTAAGCCAATGCTCAGCAGAGCTCAAATATATTTTCCAATCTAGTTTACGATAGTCACGCAACAGTACATGGAGAACAAATAAACTACTTCATCCAGACGCTAGCATCAGCAAAGCCCACACAAATCCCAATTCACTCAAACACATCCTTGGGTTCATGGTTTGTTTCATTTCCTCTAAGTGCCAACTGCCTACAACAAATCATGGAACTACTGTGATCCATGAAAGGAATGAACATTCATTAGCCTTTCTTCTTTTCTGGCAGTTCAACAACTGCAACTTTGTAGTTCAAACAAGGTTAACAAAACAGATCATAATATAATATAGCCATTATGACTACTAATCATACATTATTCCAAGTTCTGATACAGAAGGATATATCTAAAGAAATAAATAACAAAATGAAATGCTAGTTTCACCAGTTCTCTTTTTGATTCAGCAGAAATATTTGAAGATCTCATAGTAGCAAACAGTCTTTGCATAAAAGAAGTGTCATCCTTCAGTAAACAAACAACCTACAGGAGAATCATACAGTCCAAAATTACAGAAGGAAATTATTATTTAAAGCACATGAAAACTTGGTAAAGTTGAAACACTAACGAAAGCATTGTTCGCATTAATAATTGCGTTAAGGCTTGCCAGAGTAGCTTCATCCAGTACTTTCAGTAATATAACATCCTGTAGATGACAAGCACTCCAGTTTGAAATAATTAGCACAAAAGTTGGCAACAGAGATCAAATAAACGAAAACTCTAGCTGGTGGGGGTAGGGTGGTGTAGCAGAGCACTGACCTTTATATAGCATATTCTGTATGTTTGATGAATCTTTGAAACCACAGAAGCATTTCTAATGGGTATGGCCTACGAGAGAGAAAGCGTCACTAAAAATCATTACAGCTCAAACAGTTTAAGATGTATAAAAGATGACGCTCGATTTACCTCCTTGAAAACTGCATGCTCCTTCAGGAAAGCACTATGATTTTGCACATTACGAGCCTCTGGATCGTCTGTATAGATCGGGACTCGTTAATAAATAAGTAAAGAACAGTGCATGTAGTTCTACAGGCATGTCGTTGTGTAGAACACAGCAGAGTTTATAATTTACTGATGTAAAGCACAATGAGAGGTACAGGGTATAGTGTTTACATTCAAGGACGCCAATTATGTCAAGAATAAAAGCATCAGAGAAAATCTTGTCAAATATAGCAGCACTGTTCAATAATACTGCACAATCAGAAACAATGTAAGTAGCCAGCTGAAATAATCTATGCTGAAGCTTACTAAGTATGTACTTACTGATTGCCTTGACTAATCTGAAGATCATGTGGAGACCATTCATGTCTCCTAAACCCTTGCATGTTCTGAAAAGGCTCACTATCTTGGGGAAAAAATCACGCTGCAACATGTTGTAGTGAAACAGATAAGTTCAAGATATGAAATCCAAGACTTAAAGCTGTGCGCATTAAGGCATGTGCCCTTCTGAAAATCAGGTTCAAAGTTAAAATATACTCCCTCCGTCCGGAAATACTTGTCATCAAAATGAATAAAAGGGGATGTATCTAGATGTATTTTAGTTCTAGATACATCCCTTTTTGTCCATTTTGATGACAAGTATTTCCGGACGGAGGGAGTATAAGAGAAAGGAAGCACATATTAAGGTATGTGCCCATTTGAAAATCAGGTGCGAAGTAAAAATATGTAAGAGGAACTTTCTGGCTCTTGGAAGATTTTGTGAAAGCAGACAAACATTTGGAGGATGAATACTTGAAAAACTGCTAATTGCATGATTCATAATTGATATTTCCTTTGATATCTGTGAATCCACCGTATAAGAACAATGTGTGATTTAAACAAATTACATTTTTTATTTGTGTTTAACATTAAAAAAAATATTTGATCATGTATTGGCTCCACAGGATAAATCTCGTTGCGCTGCATTTGACTTGATATTTGCGTCAAATCTACATGTATGCACCTGCAGGGAGAGAAACATGCTACATACAGCATCATAACCACAAATAAACAAGGCAATGACTTACATCTTTCAATATTAAATCCGCGACACGCGTCTGCTGCGTCCCATCACATAGCATTATAGTCTGTACATTTTGGTGAACAATATATCAATATTCAGTATGTAAAATATTGTATAAGTTTTCAAGAAAAACGAAGGGCCTAACGGGGGGAAGCCCCTTGCTACAATTAATATAGAAGAACAAGACACCAGACTTTCAGTCAGGGATGGTCGAACCCTAGTGGGCTGGCTGTATAATATTTTGAGAATAAAACATTGCATAATCCATTCTATATGTTTGCTACATGCACATTGACCAAGTGGAATCCTACAAATACATGAAGACTCCTCCATGTCCTAAATGACTTCAATACTTTTGAGCTCCTAATATCTGCTTGCAAAGTATATGATGCTTCTACTTGGCAACCGAAAAGATGTCATGAAATAAAGCATCATGAAAACACTAAGTGTTAAAAGGTTTACATGAAAAGAACACTGAAGGTTGCTCACACCTTTAAAATAACAGAGAGACTGGACAATTCAAGAGGAGGAAGTTCAAACGCTAAGGATTTACCTGCAGGTAAAGCAATAACTGATTAATATTCTGAACTTTCTAAGTGGTCATCACAAATAAAAAAAGGATCCTTAGCATGACTTCTCAGTTGAATAAATAAATATAAGAATGTAATGTTTCATACGGAGCTTGTGAAATTGAATATAATGTGATCAGGCCACCAAATAATCCACTCAAGAATTAAGCAGAGTTATTGGGGTTGTTGAATTGAAATGGCAAATCAGTTCCAATAACTCAGTACTGAACATTAGCAATACTGAAGAGATCATGTGCACATATTGCAACATAACAATCAAGAGTTAATTATAAAGGTTACTTTGATACTAAGTTATCAAATACTCCCTCCGTCCCATATTAATTGTCGCTCAAACGGATGTATCTAGACGTATTTCAGTGCTAGATACATCCGTTTGAGCGACAATTTTGCACACGAGAGAATAAGTAGTTACCTACCACGCGAAAGCGAATCTCTTGGAGCTTCTAGAGATTTCACTGTTTGTTGTGGACGAACTTCATGAGCTGAAAGACATGGCAAAATAATTACAAGGACGAATGAGAAAAACCAGACAAAAAACCAACAGATTTAACAAACTCACAGCCAAGCATTTTAGATTGTAGTTCAAGCTGTATGGTACACATGTTCTCCCTACATAAAGCCATCAGAATGCAAATTAGACATGATTAAGCCACTGAAGGGACACAGCAATAACACCATTTATCGTTGAATCACCATATGAATGAGCATGATTCAGCTTCTTGAAAGCTCAGTGCTAATTCTAGTGCCTTTTCAGGATCCCTCCATGAGATGATTGTTTCTACCAAATAAAATGGGACCACTGTGTTAGGAAAAAGAAAGAAATGACTCTAAAAAAAAAGGATAGGACGCCAGTTCACCTTCTTGTTTCCTGTAGATATCATCAGGTGTAATGTTGTGAAGCAGCAGAGTGTCATTATCCTCTTCATCCACAACAGCCAGAGCGAGATCTTTTGACCCCTAGGTAAGAAAAAAGCTGACAAAGTAAATCTCGGATGACAAACAATAACGCTTAAAAAGAAAAAATCACCAACACTGTTTCATGCCTTACTTTTTTCTCAGTGATAATAAACAGACCAAACTTCACTGTCATGTAGGGATGCAAGTGGGTCGGCCCAGTTGGCCACTTTGGTGTTAACTTAACTGGTGGTCCATTTTGCATATCCTATATATCTAAATAGTTGACCCCACTCACTCTAATTCTCTCAACATGCAACTATGTCACCATCCATGTGAAAAGACCCACCATAGAAAACACTTCACATGCAACTATGCCATACCACCATGCATGGTAAAAGACACACGTTAACATGCACCATGGATGATACTCATATTCAATAAATATTCTACAACTATATAGTATAATAAAATACAATAAATTATATTATTTTAGTTTAAATTCTCACATTGTCATCCAAAAACTAATGTTTCATACAACCAAATCTCATTGAAATAATTGAAACAATTTCCACAGCAACGCATGGGTGTCATCTCTAGTATACTTTAAATATATATATCTAGCAAACGCAGGATAAGTCAATGGGTTGGCTCGTCGCACTTGCATCCCTAATGCCATCAGAGGCACTATGAATATGTGTAGTAATATTAAGCTCCCATGTTGCAAATATGCTGGCCTGTTCAACTCCAATATAATTGTACAAAATACAGAAAAACAGAAGGATGATAAAGCCATCAACAACATAGCAAAACTATCAAGATAGAAATAAAATCCAGTAATAGTGTGAATAACAACATGTACATCACCACATGCTTCTAGAAAATTTAAATTATGTAGTGCATCAGCAGAGAAACCATATTTAACTAAAAAATCTTCAAACCATACCTCTATATGGTCAATGGTTACATGACCCGTTCCCTGGTCATCCCACTTCCCATTATCTTCCAACCGGTAGACTTTGACACGCTGGACCAATTTTTAAAGTGTCAAATGTCTTAATGACTATTGCTTATATAGCATAGCACAAAATGCATAAATAAGTGGGGATAAGATAATAAGTAGATTAACAGTTACAGGGAAAGCATATTGCATATTTGAGTGACCCAGTAAAACGGGCTTAGTAAATGAGGTGAAGGATACCATAGTAGTCATGCCAAGCTACTTGTAAAATCTTTACCACACACAGCAGAAAATGATGAACTGTGTGGCATCCTAATTTACCCACTCCAAAACAAATTACTGCTCTGCAAATTACTGTAGTATGACACTGAAATTTCATGCTTGGGAACGTTCAACAACCTACATTCGAGAGTAGTAAATAATCGAAGTAATGTCTGGAAAAATACATATCAGTATATAAAGAAACTCGACCAGCACCAAGAAGGCACTAGCACCCGTGGCATTTCAATTAAGAAGATAACTGTGATTATGAGCATACCCCATGGAGACTAAGCCTCGAACACAGTGGGTGGGCATGGACCCGCGCCTTTAGCCAACAGGACGATGCTAAATTCTCTATATCAATAACGCAATACTATAACCCCCTGATTCCCTCTGCCCAAAATAAATGTGATCTACAAATTGCTGGAATATATAAGTCTTATGAATCTTGACCTGTGATTATCCTCCTTACCAAACAGAACCGGATAAGCAGAAATTTAATCATTACAATAAGGAGATAGCAACACTTCTGCAATGGTGATTTTTAATTGAACCAAACAGAGAGCATAGTGGCCTAAATTCCTTACTCAGACCTATTTATGATCCATGGCTGTATTGCACACCACTACAGTAGCACCCATACACTATATCATATTTTAGCAGCTGCGCACTGTCTAGAGGCTATCTCCCACTTCTGATGCTCTAATCCCGTTTAACACATGAAGTTTGGCCGTCTTCTACAGTTAGCTAGCCCAATGCAGACATCAGGTTACTAACTGACATATATTTAGATAAAACCTGATAGCTCATACAAGATTGAGCAGGTGTACATGTCATATCCTTGAAGCACGAAGCTCAAAAACAACTAAACAAACATGTTACATGCTTACTACTAGCCAGCACCTAAGATGCTAAGCAGGAAAATTCCCTTGTGAATAACAACTCCACAGCAGCAACGGGGTCTGTGTAAATCCTTGCTTTGCAGCATAGCCAAGTTAGCTGAAGCTTGAAATGGAACCAGAAAGTTGCTTTATACATAAAGCGTGGCATTAGCCTTTTTCGGCAAATGGAACTGAAATGTCTTGAGTAAAAACTATTCAGCAAACCGATGCTGCACCGTTCTTCTAGATATACACAAGGCGGCATACTGCATTCACGTGAATGAACTGGACAAGTGAAATACCTCTGGTACTCCTATATCGAAGTATTATAATCTGTAGGTGCTGACTTAAAAAGAAAAACGATTGTATGTGCCAATTAGCAGGAGATCGTCACTTGTAGGGCTTGCTGCTGCAGAAAGTCGCACAAAACATAGCGAAAACATCCCAGATTTCTCCAAACAGCCGTGCGCTTGAAAATCCCCAAAACTATGCCCACTCTACACTGTCCGAACATGAACGGAACATTGAATTACCACATCCCAGTTCCAGAGGAGCGACCTCGTCAATCGCAAAGCACGCGGACTTCTAGAAACATCGGGTACCTCGAAATGGGGATCAGACAGGAGCTCCGATGACAGCCCGCGCCCAAGCCGCAAACCGAAGGCACGGGAGCGCCAAAAAAACTGCCACGAGTGGATCTACCGCGCCAGCTCGCCGCTAGATGCTTCTAGGAACTCCGATGAAGGACAATAAGCGGGAGGAGCTCACCTTCATGCGCGTGCGCAACGACTCGCCCTGCCACACCTCCTTCCTGCCCTGGCTTGGCCTCTCCCCCATCGCGGAGACACCGCTCGCGTTTCGACGGGGGGTCGGTGCGGCAGCTTCTCGAATCGCGCCGCGGCTAGCAGCGGGAGGAGGCTGGAGGCGAAACCCTAACCGCCATTGGCGAGCTCCCTCCCCTCCCCTCGCCTCTCTTCACCTCCCCCTATCTCTCTCTTTCCCTCCCTCTCCCTCTCGCTCTTCTCTCTCGCTTCGCGGGGTTCTCTTTGCCTTTTCCCCTATTGGCCCCTCGAACTTTCTCTCTCTCTCTCTTCGTGTAGTAGTACTGTACTATGTTTTGCTCGCGGACTGGAAAAATGCAGGGTGGGAAGAAGAAAATAGGAGCCTAGGATATTTATTTGCGGTTGCCGCGGGTCATTTTTTTTACAGCAGATAGACTACTTATTACTCCCTCCGTCCCAAAATTTTTGTCTTACATTTGTCCAAATACGGATGTATCTAGTTACACTTTAGTGTTAGATACATCCGTATTTAGAAAAAGTTAAGACAAGAATTTTGGGACGGAGGGAGTATTTAAGCAACAGATTTTATTCTTTGTATAATGGACATGTCGTTTACAAATGAATGAGAACTAAAATCAAGGCCATAAAAATCGCCCCAGCAGCTCCATCGGTAACACACCTGCTGTTTGCTGACGATTCGCTACTGCTCATGGAGGCCACTGAGGAAAGTGTGCATGCGATCAAGGTCATCCTGGAAGTATATGAACGAGGCTCGGGTCAGACGATCAATCGGGATAAGTCGGCCATTCTCTTCACCAAGAACACTCTGTGCCACATGAAGGACCAACTAGTCCAAGTGCTAGGCCTGCGGGCCGAGGGCCACCATGGAAAATACCTGGGCCTGCCGGCCTATGTGGGCAAGTCGCGCCAAGCATGTTTCGAATATTTGTGTGACCGCGTCTGGGAGTTGTTGCAGGGCTATAAGATCAAGCTTTTGTCAAAGAAAGGTAAAGAAATCCTCATCAAAACAGTGCTACAAGACATACCAGCCTACGCCATGGCCTGTTTCGACCTGACAAAATCTTTGTGCGAGAGCATTAGCCAAATGATCTGCCGCTTCTGGTGGGCCAACCAGGACGATGAGAAGAAACACCAGTGGGTTGGATGGGAGAAGATGACACTCCCAAAGGAGGAGGGAGGCTTGGGATTTAGGGACCTGCACTCTTTCAATATGGCTATGTTGTCCCGTCAGGTCTGGAGATTATTGCAAGCATCGGAACCCCTTGAAAGAATTCAACGCAACACTGAAGATTGGGAGATCGACAAAGGTAAAGAGTCAGGTATAATTTATGAGTATGATTGCATTAAGTCCTTTGTTGAAACTACAAGTTTTAATAAGTTTAGTGCTAAGTTTGGGCTTGATTCTCAACTCCTTGTTGATTTCCTCAAATCTTTTGCTTCACATCTTAATATGCCTAAGGAGGATTGGATCAAGCATCATAAACCTTTTAAAGAGATTTGCAAAGAAAATGAAATTGTTCATGATGATTGCAACATGCATGATCTAATTCCTAAAAATGAAGTTTTATATAAGCATGTTAATTTTTATGGAGTGGATAGACCTTGTGAGAGGCCTATGATTGAAGAAGAGAAGTATTGTAAGCAACATAAGCATGAAAGAACAATCACTTGGGTTAGAGGTTTAAATGAAATTGCTAGAGAATTGTGTGACCTTTATCCTTTTACTTGTGAGCTTTGCTGTATAGAAGGTCACTTTAATTTTCAATGCATGCACTTTCAAAACATAACTGTTAACCGGTTGTGTGATGACATGATCACCTCTGATCTTTATGATGAGCTTATGTTATTTTTGATGTGTGAAGAGTTATCAGAAAAGACTTCTTGGCTGGATGATAATGCCATAGGAATAAAAAACACTTTGCGAAATTGCCATCTCTATTGTGTTGTTAATTGCCATGAAAATGATTACATAAGTAGGATTAGAAAGGAGGGAACTTTACCAAAGTATAAAAATGTCTCTTATATTTCTGCTAATAAAAAGTATAGTTTCTCCCAAGTTTCCCCTATTGTTTCTAATGATAAACCAGGATATGTGGAGAAGCTTCATCTCCAACCACTCCCTCCTAAGGTGAAGAAGAAGAAAAAGAAGAGGAGGAGGAAGAGGAGCAAGAAGGAAGAAGAATGGGTATCAACCTGGCCTGAGCATATTCCTCCCATCAACTTTTATCCTAACGGTTGTAAGTTTAAAGAAGAAGGTGAAGTTTATTGCCTTAATTATCATCTTGATGATACGTCCGTAGGTACTATTGAAGATGATTTTGATTATGATATGCATGTTACTTATTGTGATTGGGAAAATGATGATACTTATGATCTTGAAAATCTTTTTGGTACCAACTCTGAAAGTGATGATATGGAAAGCTCTAAGCTTGGGGATGATAGGATTGCAAATCCTTTACCCACTAGTGATGTGACAATTGATAATTCTTTTGCTAGTAAGAATAAAGACAACATGATTACAAATATAGTTGCTAGCAATGATAATGCTCTTCTCTACTATGATGATGTTATAACTCCAATCTATAGTGATTATAAAGGTACCTATGACATAAGGAGAAATTATCCTTATGAAACTTGTCATAATCATGGAGGGAATTACTCCCTTGTTTAACACCACCCTCCTAATACACAATTAATCTATAGTGTTCAAGTTGTTTATGATAGTCCTACTCCCACTATTACCAATGAGAAAGATTATGCTTATGTGGAGAGTAAGAGTACCTTTTTGCATGTGGATCATGGTAACAATGCTTTATGTGATGCTTATATTGTTGAGTTCATCCATGATGCCACTGAAATTTATAATGAGAGAGGGAGACTTGGTTCTAAATATCTTAATAATAAGAAGTTTCCTCTCTTTATGGTGAATATTTTGAAGTTATGCTTGTTTTGCCTTCCTATGCTAGTTGCTTTGTGCTTCAATGAGTTATTCTATTGCAACATTCCTATGCATAGGAAGCATGTTAGGCTTAAATGTGTTTGATATTTACTTCTTGATGCTCTCTTTTGCTCTTCAACTCTTATTCCTACGAGAGCATCATTAAAGTCTTAAGCCTATCTTTATGGCTATAAAGAAAGAGCTCTAGGGAGACAACCCTTGTTATCTTTGCTTTCAGTTTGTTCTTTCAGTTTTTAGTGGTCTTGATGTTTGTTACTACTGTAGCAACATCATTGTATCTTTATTTTTCAGCTTTGTGCCAAGTTTAGCCTCTGATTGCAAGAAAGTTCAAAAGTTGTGACGTGTTGTCCAGGAAACAGATTCTGTCCTTGGACAGAAAAATTCGTATAAAATCACCAGATCATCTTTTTGGTCTGAGTTTTTTCGACAGCGTGCTCTATACAATTGGCTTTCGGGCGTCTGTTCTGAGTTTTTTGATTTGAGTTGCAGAAGTGCCCCGAAAAAATTATTTACTACCTGCTGGTCTGTTTTTCACAGATTCTGTCCTGTTTTGCCTTTCCTTCGTTTTGCAAACCTTGAGCTTGCTTATTCTTTGCAAAAACCTTTTGGCAATCTTGAGAAACAGTAGACCTTCAAGAATATCCTTATTTCCAGCAAGGAACAATTATTTTATTATGGGTACTAACCTCGCTAATCAGATTATGATGAGTTATGTATGAAGGGAGTTTTCAAGTGTGCGAGGGAAGATGATAAAAAGATTCAGGAGTGTCAAACGCTCAAGCTTGGGGATGCCCCCATGCACCCCCAAGAAATATTCAAGAAGACTCAAGCGTCTAAGCTTGGGGATGCCCCCGTGCATCCCCTTCTCCATCAACAATTATCAGTTCGTCTTTCGTTCCACTATATTTTTATCACTTCATGTGTTATGTGCTATGCTTGGAGCGTCTTGCTTTTAGTTTCCTTTTTAGTTTTCTTTAGCTTTGCTTGCTGTTCATAATGAGTTGGAACTCAGCTTTCTTTGTGTGGGAGAGAAACACGCTCCACTTCAACCAAGAAAATAACATAGAATTTTCATGTCTATCTTTGCTGTGTGTGTTCTTTGTCTTTCAATAGCTACTGTCATGCTTAGCTCTTAGCTTTCACGCTTTACTTTTTAAAGAGCTTTTGTTTAGTTGGTCGCTGGAACTCTCTTTAGTTATCATGCTTATTTTATTAAAAGAGTTGGCTTCTGTTGCACTGGTTGATATGTCTATGATAAAAATGCTATGTGCATAATGGTGCTTAGTAGTTCATGTTTTCTTATGGTTAGTCTCAAATAGCTGGGGGGTTCTCAATGTGTTAATGGAGTACCAACATGATTTGTTTGCCTATGATGTGGTATGGTTTAGTGATATCTTCCTTCAAGAATTTATTTTGATTGACTTGGCGTATGCTCACGCATATTTAAGACTGTAAAGAAACTCTATCAAGCCTTGATGATCTTTAGTTTCTGAGTAGCGATATAACTTCCATGCCTGATTCAATGTTGCTTTGTCGCTCTGCATGATTATGACCGTCATTGCTCTTTTAGTTGGTCGCTCCCAGTCTTTTGCTAACCTTCGCCTGTACTAAGCGGACTGACTGCTTGTGCATCCAAAATCCTTTAAACCAGTTATGCCATATGAGTCCACTATACCTTCCTATACATGGTATTTACCTGCCATTCCTAACGAAGACTTTCATGTACCATCTCAAAACTATTCAAAAAAAAGCATTTCTCTTTTGTGCCTCTGTTTTAGCTCATGAGGAAGTAGTAGTTAATTCATGATCTTTTTAAGTTGGACAAGCTTCACCCCGGGATTGCATGTCTAATGTGCAAACCCATAATACGAGAAGGAACTGGCATAGAGTGCGCCCGGCTCATTAAAAATTATACAACAAACAAACCCTCCTTCACGCTTTGTTCATGAGAAATCAGAAAACTTTGGCAGTGATAAACAAAGGAGATAAAGAGGATGTGATCGTCCTCATTCGGGAGCCGTTCCTCGAAACTTGTCCAGCTCGAGAAGTAATTGAGTTATCTGCTAGCATTCGTTGACGAAATATGCATATTCCAAAAAAAAAATATTACCTCTGTTTTTAAAACCAAGAGCTCTGGTACATGTTTAGTTTTTGTTTCCGACCACGGGTTTTCAACCTTGCCATCAAAAGCCACGGTTCGAGAGTCTCCACCTTCTTTAAAGCACCAACTATTGAGAGCATGATTGTCATTCTGAGTGTAATGTGCATTGTCCCAAAGTACCATTGTCTTTTGCATGATTATGATATCGTTTATTCTGAAATCATTGTATCTAGTCGTCACTTAAACCTTGGAGGTGCCCCTGCATTTATGTTTTGCTTCACTAAAGGGGGCAAGCGAGGTACCACTTTATCATATTTGCACACCATGCCCATTACAAATCTTTTGAGTGTTTCAGTATCATATTTTGTAAAACTTTCAGTTCTTTGTGATTTTCTCATGAGGCAACTTAATTACTACAGATTCATTGTCTCAATAAGCTTTTGTCATGTGACTGTGAAAAGTCCTTATATGGTTAATAGCATGTCACCACAGAAATTATGCTTGTTATCATTTACCTACTCGAGGACGAGCAGGAATTAAGCTTGGGGATGTTGATACGTTCAAAACGTATCTATAATTTCTGCTTCCTCCATGCCTCTTTTGTGTGATATTGCTATGATATTTATACACTTCCATACACTTTTGATCATATTTGGACTAACCTATTAACTCAGTGCACCCCAGTGCCAGTTTCGGTTTTCTGCTGGTTTTGTATTTCAGGTTTTTCCATTACGTAAACTGCCAGAAAAATTCCGGAAAAATTATATAAAAAATCAGCATTCCGGAAGCTTCCTTGCGGCCAAAGTAGGGCCGGAGGGGGTCCACCAGGGCTCCAGGCGCCCTGGCCACGCGGCCCCCCTCCAGGCCGCGCCGGGGGGGGGGGGGGGGCGCCTGGGCCCCCCTTAGCTCCCCTGGCGACCCCCTTTGGCATATATTTACACCGCGTCACAGAAACCCTGATTCCAGACCCCTTTTCTCCAGACGCAATTCCGATCTCCGCCGCCATCGCCATCAAGCTTCGGGGGACCAGAATTCCTGTGCCGGCACCCTGCCGGGACGGGGAAGTGCCCCCGGATTCATCTCCATCGACGTTGCTTCCTCCCTCCATGATGCGGGAGTAGTTCCTCCTCGGGGCTGAGGTTTCTACCAGTAGCTATGTGGTCAATTCTCTCTCCCATGATGTGATCTTTGTTGTGATCATATGCTATGTTAATCTAGGGTGATCCCATGATATTTCCCCTTCCTCTATGCATTGGATTGATGTACTCACTTGTCTTTATCTAGTATAATCCCCGAGACCAAGGTGACAGCGGTCTATTGGACATGGATTAGAAAAATATTTTCATGAGTGATTTCTTTTCTTGTGTGTTGATTGAAGATTGAGAGTCTCTTGGTGCTTGTCTTTGACTATCCTTTAGATATGTTGTGGTGATTGTGGGACTCTCTATGGATGGCCGCGGTGACATTGGGAAATCCTTAGATTGAGAACTACGAACTTTGAGGTGTGCTTTTGTAGCCCTACATAATTCTCGTCCTCTCTTGACCACGAAGGAATGACCTCCGGGTGCGTCTCCATTGCATGTTTTATCGGAAATATCATGTGATTCGATTATGTTAATGTTGTTGGGAGTTGCCACTAGTGAAAGTATGATCCCTAGGCCTTGTTTCCACCATTGCAATACCATTTGTGCTCACGTTTACCACTTGTTTGCTTGCTGCACTTTTTATTACAGATTTATATTACTTTGTTTTGCCATCCATATCACTTGCCATTTAACATCTCTTCGCCGAACTAGTGCACCTATACATCTAACAAGTGTATTAGGTGTGTTGGGGACACAAGATACTTCTTGTATCTTAGTTGCAGGGTTGCTTGAGAGAGACCATCTTCAACCTCTACTTCCCTGAGTTCGATAAACCTTAGGTCATCCACTTGAGGGAAATTGCTGCTGTCCTACAAACCTCTGCGCTTGGAGGCCCAACATATTCTACAAGAGTAGAAGCGTGTGTAGACATCAAGTGGTCACACGTTTGTTGACTGAGACTAAATGGGGGTCACACAATTTTATTTTATTTTGGTACTGTCCGATCTACGCCGGATGGCTTGATGGCCGCCTTGTGCCTCCCGGCTGACACTGTTAGGAATCTTCCCCGAAGAGCCAGCGACCAACGGCACAGCAGTTTGCCTCCGCCGTCCGTGGCCCCGGCCAAAACCCCGCTCCCCGCCCCACCGCACTACCGTGGTTGCGCTGCCCCCGGGCCAATCCACAAAGGCTCCCCGTCATCCAGATCCGGTGGCGGCAGTACCTTGAACCCATGCAACTCTAAGATAGCCATCTAAGCGCTGCTTCTACGGCAAACTTGCGGCCCCACACCCTTACGTTAGACACCAGCCAACCGGCAGCCTAGGAGCTCCGCCGCCTCAAGGGGTGTTGCTTCCCATTGGGAATCGATTGGCCCAGAATAAAAATTCAGACAACTGACGCCTAAATAAAGTGATTTGAGATGAGGGTGCGACCTATCTGGCGGCATGGTGAAGTAGGCAGGTCCAACTGCCGAGCCGGTGAGGCCGGCACGGTTGTGGTGGCCATCGGCGGCAGGGAAACAGCGATGTCGCGACGGTCAACGGCTACGGGAAGCAGCGCCGGGACTCTGGACGGATCCGAAGTTGGAGCCGCTCTGGCGCCGTGAACAACGGCGGGGGTGAATCGGCTCCGGTACGGTTCACGCGGCCGTCGTTGAGGTAGCTCCAGCAGCACAGAGTAAGAGGCACACGGCCCAGTGGACGACGGCAAATGGACAGCGTCTCCAGCATTAGGGAGGAGGGCGGCTGCGAAATTGGTGTGGTGGGGGGCACCATGGAGGAGGGGCTGAGGTTTCGCTGCTCGGGAGAAGGGAGCTTCCGGGGAGAAGGTGATTTGGCGCCCCACGAGGTATGAA
>LR738709.1:125488958-125592056 GCA_902687465.1 Secale cereale | reverse complement strand
TTGGGAGGGGAGTGGTACCATGTACGCATTTGTCTGAAATGTGAGGCGGAGTTACAGTTATACCCATGCCTTTAGGCTTCTCGGCTTGGGTCTGTGTACTGAGGGTCGGGGATAGTAGAGTAACTTTGCTTCTCCCCAAATAGTGGGCGGGAGCGATTTCGGGCGAGGAGGACGTGTTTTGAAATATAGTGGGCGCGAGCGATTTCGGGCGGGGAGAGCGTGTTTTGAAATAGTGGGCGCGAGCTATTTTGGGCGAGGAGAGCGTGTTTTGCCGACCATGGATTATGATTATTCGGCACATGTCATTTCGGCCAAGGAGAAGGCGCGCTTGGATGAAGTTACGAACCTACCCTCGATGCACAACGGGCCAATTAATGCATCTCCCACATAGGACGATAATTTCGCGTCTCCCATTTATTTGCTCGGGGGAATTCCACCGAGCAGAGGATGTTTAACGGTTCGTTCAAAATTTAGGAGAACGAGCATCCACGTCTACCTTACCAAGTCGATTCGAATCAAATTTATAAATATTAGCTTGCCACTTCTTTTTTAGATGGAGAGATGATGCTCGGGAGTAATGTGTTTTTACATGCTCGTTGCTAGTGATTTACTATATGACAAATAGTTGACCCGCTCAAATACGAGAATCAAACCCAAAATGAAATATCTCGATTCAATGAAATAGCTCGTTCACCAGGTCAAAATAGTGAACTAAATCCAAAATTGAACACCTTGATCGAATAACATGTTGTACAGTATTATAGTACTCCATGAACATGTTGAAAGTCAAATTAATGAACTTGTTTGATATACGCATATATCCATTCATGTGTGGATTGCAAACAACATGTTCTCCAATTTAAATATTTGAATGCAAGTTTATATCGAAACATGGTTTATATCAGTCTTTGATGCATAAAACACGACCTCCCCCTCTCCCGGACTCCTGCTTTCTCTCTCTCGCGCGCGCCGACAATCTTCAATTCGGTCGCACATATCCAACACACAAACCTTGTTGGTCCTCTCTCTTTCTCTCCATCTCTATCTCTCTTTGTGTGTGCGCGTGGGGGGGGGGGGTCTTTCTAGTTCCCATGCATATATACTCCATCTATAGGTCTCTCTCGCACACTATGTATGATTCTCTAGTCCAAGCTAGATACCTTGGGTGCACTCATCGTACGCACACAAATTCCTTGGCTCGTTGCCCGTAACTCTCTCATGCACCACTCTGTCGTCCCAGAGCTCTTCCCCCACTCTCTCAAACTCTCCATCTACCTGGGTCACACATACACATGCATATCTCACTCGCACTCGATAGGCCCATCTAAAACTCTATCTCTCTCCCTCGTTCTCTCTCCATCTCACACGCACACACACACAATCTCATGCCTAGCTAGCCAAGTATGATGGTCTCTCACTCAATTGTAGGCACACGCAGTCCCCTCTATATGTATATGACTAGCTAATCTTAGTCTCCATCACAAACATGCGCATGGTCTATCTCGATTTCTCTCGGGGCATCTTTCTATCGCGCACGCACCTCCCTCGATTTCCCACCCATATAGCCTCCTCACGATCTCAAGGGGGTTTCTCTATCATAAACACACCCTCTCGCCCTCCCCATGCGTCCATGTTCTCCATGTGTCCCTCTCGACCTTTGTACCTCGTTGGCCAGACATCTATTGGACATGTGCTATAGGGGTGTCTCTCTCCGTTGCAAACAATCACACACTAGCTATCTTCGTGTATCTCCTCGCCTCACTTTTCTATCTCGGAGATGCATGCGTGATATGTTCGCCTAAGAAACGAAAAAACACACACTCTCTCTAATTTATTGTTTGTTGTCACTTTCTCTTTCACACACATACTCTTTTTGCACACTTACTCATTCTCCTTCACACGCACTTGATCCCTCTCGACTTAGGCACTCTCCTCGGTCCATAGCATATTGATTTATTAAAAAGTCAAACATCACAAAGTTTGACCATGTACGTGGAGAAAAACAATTACATCTGGAACGGCAAACATATACGATTAGATTCACCATGAGATGTAGTTTCGTATGATGTATCTTTGGTATTGAAGATATAAATAACATTTGTGTAAACCTGATCAAAGTTTCCACAGTTTGACTTCTAAAAAAAATACATGCAGTGCATTATCGAGCGGATGGAATATCTCTTTCCCCCTCTCAGCTATCTGACGCACCACTCAGCCTTATCGGGGCTCCTCAATCTCTCTCAAACTTTATATCTCCTTGGTTCACACATACACATGTCTCGCTCGCGCTATACATATAGACCCATCCAACACTCTCCGCCCTTGTTCTCTCTCTATGTGACACGCACCCCCCTAATAAGTACCATAATCCCTCACTCCATCATAGGCGCAAGCACTCTCCCCCCTAAGTATGATTATCTCTCACTAGCCATCAGGAACACACGTATTCTCTCCTTCCATCCATACGTCTATCTCGATATCTCTCGGGGTATCTTCTATCGCGCACACACCTTGTCACTCGATCTCCCACCCATGTAGTCCCATCACGATCTCCAGGGGATCTCTCTATGACAAACATACACTCTCTCCTCCCCATGTCTGCATTTTCTCCGTACGTCTCTCTCGACTTCTCTCCCTTGTTTGTCAGACCCCTCCACGTGCTAGGGGTCTTGCTCTCTTGGTTGCAAACAACCACACACTATCTCCTCGCCTTGCTTCCGTTGTCGAAGATGCATGTGTGATATGTTTGCATAAGACACACACGTTTTTTCTCGACTTTTATTGAGTGTTGTCCATGTCTCTTTCACACACGCACACACACTTTTTTCACTCACTCTTTCTATCTCTCTCTCTAGTTAGGGACTCTCTCACGTCCATAAGCATATGGATGTTTTGAAAAGTCAAACCTCAGAAACGTTTGATCAGGTATATGTGGAGAAAAACATTTACATCTGGAAAGATCATTAGATTCATCATAACATGTACTTACTTCATACTATCATTTATCTTTGGTATTGTAGATATAAGTAATTTCTTTATAAACTTGGTTCAAAAGTTTGACTTTTAGAAAAATGTTGGAACTACATTATCGAACGGAGGGAGTAGCTCTCTCTCTCTCTCTCTCTCTCTCTCTCTCTCTCTCTCTCTCTCTCTCTTATCTCTCACGGGCTTCCCCTCTCACACAAACACTCTATACCGACGGATTATACGCTCACTATGTCAGCGTATAGCTTCGTATATTGTTTAGTTGACCGGTCAACCAGTCCACATGCTCCCTTATCAGCTCGTGTTAAGTATCTTCGTGTGTTGGCCCATGTGGTAGTGGGTAAAAATAAGTAAAATAGAGGCCCATCTGACACACTGTGAAGTAAACAAAGTTGAAACTACTCGGGGTAGCACCCCGCACGCTAGTAAATTGAGGGCGCATTGAGGACACACTTCTTCCGCGTGGAGGACGCACTCGCGCATAATTCACCACTGCGCGGCGGCATGCACAGAAGGATGCACTCGCGCACACCCAGCACACAACACACACCAGCACACGTGTACACCGGCCTCGCCGCCGGTTGAGATGGACGGCGAGGCAGCTAACAAGCGGAGGCGGCTCGAGCCAAAACCGCATCCGGCGAGCCTAGACTTCATCAGCAGCCTCCCCGATGACATGCTGCTCATCATCATCGGCCTCCTCCCCACCAAATCTGCCGTGCGGACCGCCCTGCTCTCCCGGCGGTGGCGCCCCCTCTGGTGCCGCGTCCCCCTCAACCTCATCTTCGACAGCTGCCTCTGCGACGGGGATTGCAAACGCATGGCTGCAGTCTCCAAGATCCTTTCATCGCACTCTGGGCCAGCCAGATGCCTTGACATCCGCATGTTCAGTACCAACTGCAAGTTCCAACCCAAGTTTGACGGGTGGTTCTTATCCCCCGCCCTAGATCAGCTCGAGGAGCTCAGCTTTGAAGTTGGACGATGTCGCTCTCTGCCGCCGTCCGCGCTCCGCCTCGCGCCAACACTGCGCCGCGCCAGCTTCAACTCCTACTATCTACCCGAGATTAATGTCGCGCCCGCCCTTCTTCGCCCTCAACTCAAGCAGCTCGTATGGAGCACATGCTCCGTAGCTGTACTGCGCTCGAGTACCTTCGTCTTGAGCAGATTCACGGGTTCATTAGCCTCCACATCGCCTCGACGAATCTCTGATGGATTTATGTGTCTTGCTGGCCCGCAACAAGACATCAATTGGGAAGAGATCACTCCAGCTGTTCCACATTATGGTCATTGAGAATGCGCCTTTCCTTGAGAGATTGCTTGTATCAGATCTAGAAGGTCCAACATAAATTGACAACGTTGGTGCACTCGTCTATAAAATTCTCCGAACTCTTTATTGGATCCGTAATCGTTCAGGTACAACACTCATCTTCTTCTCCGTCTTCTTGAAATTCACATTTTTAAATTTATTCTTGATGTATTTACGACCGTCTTCTAGAAAATGATTCCCACAAGCTTGACCTGGTCTATGCACATAGTGGAGATCTTGGCAATAAAATCTATCGGCCCCAATCTGGATCAAGTTGTTGGATCCTTACATGCTTTCCGTGCACGGAGAAGCTACTGATCGAGGTGAAACTTCTTTCCTATTAGTAAACGGTAATCACAACGTAGCTAATTTTTTTCGTAATTTTCCCAAATTACGATGACAAGTGCAGTGTTCAAAACTGCATCTATGCACTCCACCGAAAGAAATGTTTTTAGTATTTTTTCTCACGTGATCACCTGCATCTTTTTTTGTTGTACTACTATAGTAGCCTAGGCTAGTCATAGTGGAAAGTAACTTAGACTACTCCAGTAACTCTATGGTTACCCTAAGAGCAAGTACTACCTCCGTCCTGGTTTACTCTTCCTATTTTGTAGTATCAAAGTTTGACCGTATATTTAACTGACAAAATGTTAATGCATGTCACTAAGAACTATATCGTTGGATTCGTATTTGAACATAATTTCAAATGGTGTAATTTTTAGTGACATGCATTGGCATTTTCTTACATAAATATATGGTCAAAATTTTATACTAAATAAGAGGTAGCACAAAAGTGGGCTATAACGGCCCTCCACTATGTAGGCCAAAACACGTGCCAAATTCACTTGTGATGCATTTGGCATCGATGCCCCTCCATTGCTCACCTGGTGCCCCAATCTGGATCACCTACTTTGCTCTGGTGCCAAATTAACTCACGCAATGAAAAAACACTTGCGTGGGAGAGAGAGAGGATTGAGGCAATAAAAACACTTGTTTGGGAGAGTGAGAGACCGGTGTAGTTGGTTTGATTGAATTGTTTATACACGTGGGTCTGTGTGCACAGCAGTGCCAACTCTCTCACATCGCGAGAGCGGTGCCAAAATCTTTTGATTTGACATCGATGCGTATTATGTGGCAAACTTTTGCGAAATATGGCATCGGCCACATAGTGGAAGGCAACAAATGCCCAAGCTCTTCACGTACTCCTAGGTAAATGAGAAGAAAGAGAGATATAGAGAGAGATAGAGATAGAGAGAGAGAGAATATCACTAGCCAGCCAACCCTATCGTATGAGCGAATAATATTGGTACCTCTTGATGACACGACAATTTTATACATCCAGCTGCTCTAATATGTTCTCTTCTTTTGCAGATAAAAAAAGACTTGAAAGTGAAAAATGTGGTGCACTATAACAATCTCATCGAATGCCTTGATCTCCATCTTACAGAAATTGATTTGATCGACTATCGAGGCAGCACATCTGAGATTAAATTGGGCAGGTTCTTTGTTCTAGAGGCAAGTGTGCTCAAGGTAATGAGGTTTCGTGTTCTCTGGCGCAACAATGAATGGCGTGTTGATCACCGCAAGCGTCTAAGCCTGAATGACAAAGTCTCCGCAGATGTTGAATTTGTTTTTGAAACATTAAGTGGCCAGAGACTCTAAAACTTATTTGCCCATTAGTGACTTGTCAGGGCGGTGGATTTTAGTTTGTACGATAATGCTGCATCCACCTAAAGTAACGAAAGTTCTTACGTAAACTTCCTAGTAATTCCCTCTTCGTAGGTGCAACATTACTCCTAACATTTGTAATATCAGTTTGAAACTTGTAATATTGTCGTGTCCTATTCCCGCGTTTTCAAAACCCTGCGAATCAAACAGGTCCTGAGTTGGTGATGATGTTGCGCCTGCCATCTTTCACTAATAGCCGTCGGATCTAGATCTAACGCATACAAACCAAACTTCTCCAGTTTTGCAAAAAGATGCCCGCACTTGTTCCCTATTTACAAACAACTCATTGTCTCTCACAATTAGCCTTATCTCCTCCCCACCACATCTAGAAGGCCATGAAAAAATCTGGCGCTATGGCCGCTGTCGGCGCCATCCACCCCCCAATCTTGGTGTTCCGTGCAATGCACGGGCATCTACGCACGGGAAATTATGTCGAACACGACTAGTTGTAAGCAGGCTAGGTCTACAGTCATGATGATAGTGACTACAGACGGTGAGGCTGACTATGGTATGCCGAACACGACGCCTATACTCAGGTGTCATCTCCGGCGTACGGTCTTGTCACTTCACTGTGAGGAGCAGCTGAAAGCACATTTGCTCCCTGGGTGGTTTTGGTAATTAATGACAACATACTTTGTGGTTGGACTAATGCTTTTATCAAGTATGTTTCAGGAAACCCAATCACATTGGTATGGCAAGTTGACTGAAGAAGTGGACCCCTCAAATGCTAAGGCAAGCATTGGCAAAAGCTCAAGACTCTATTTTTGGTTTAGTGATCAAAGATCACATTGAGTCCATAGGAAAAGCCAATACTATTAAAAGGGGATGAGGTTGTGTTGATGATCTGGTTGCTCAAGTGCTTAGTGATATATCTCCTTCAACCATCAGCACCTTTCACTTCTATACACACCCATAAGTAATCTCGGACAAACCGATTCTTCCAACTCAGTCCCACTGAGATGAACCACTTCTGCCATATTCCAAACCCTAGAAAAATCGGTCATACCGAGTTTGAGATCGGTCTCACCGAAACTGAGCTGCCAAGTTTCTGTAACCATTTCACATCATATCGGAATAACCGAGTTTGCATTATCGGTCTTACCGAGATTGACAAGCTTCTGTCTTGGCTCAAATCGGTCTCACCGATAATTCATTTTCGGTCCCACCGATTCTGGCATGTTCCTGTCCTTTCTCAAATCGGTCTAACCGAGTTTTCTTTCTCGGTCCCACCAAAAATCTCAACGTTCATATCTTTTGCACTTTCGGTCCCACCGAGATGGTATTTTCGGTCCCACCGAAAATCCCAACGTTCACTATATTTGAACTTTCGGTCTGACCGAGTTTTCACTTCGGTCTCACCGAGATTGGTCAAATGTGTGTGTAACGGTTGGATTTTGTGTGGAGGCTATATATACCCCTCCACCCCCTCTTCATTCGAGGAGAGAGCCATCAGAAAGTCTACCACTCCTACCATACACTTTCTGAGAAGAGAACCACCTACCCTTGTGTTGAGATCAAGCCATTCCATTCCTACCATATGAAACTTGATTTCTAGCCTTCCCAAGTTGCTTTCCACTCAAATCTTTCTTCCACCACAGCCATATCAGTGAGGAGAGTTGAGTGTTGGGGAGATTATCATTTGAAGCACAAGAGCAAGGAGTTCATCATCATCAACACCGTCTATTACCTTTTGGAGGGTGGTGCCTCCTAGATTGGTTAGGTGTCGCTTGGGAGCCTCCGTCTTTGAGATGTGGAGTTGAACCAAGAAGTTTGTAAGGGCAAGGAGATCGCCTACTTCGTGAAGATCTACCCCGAGTAAGGCTAGTCCTCCGTGGGCGTAGGCCATGATGGAATAGACAAGGTTGCTTCTTCGTAGACCCTTCGTGGGTGGAGCCCTCCGTGGACTCGCGCAGCCGTTACCCTCCGTGGGTTGAAGTCTCCATCAACGTGGATGTACGATAGCACCACCTATCGGAACCACGACAAAAATCTCCGTGTCTCCAAACTGCGTTTGATCCTCTCCACCTCTCTTTTCTATATATGCAATTTACTTTCCGCTGCCCATACTCTAGAATTGCATGTGTAGTGTGTTACTTGACTTGATCTTAATTGTAAAACTGCCTAAAACTTTGCATGATCCAAAGGCAGATTTTTTATATTGTCAAGTAGTCTAATCACCCCCCCCCTCTAGACATACTTCTTCGATCCTACAATTGGTATCAGAGCTTTGGTCTCCATTGCTTTGGTTTACACACCATTGGAGGAAGATGGACGTGTCTACGGATGGGAGTGTTAGCCATAGAGTGCCTGTTCTTGATGGAAGGTTCTATAACTCATGGAGGTCTGAAATGCTTAGTATCTTTAAAATGTACAATTTGTGCAAATATGTTGAGACCCCTTATGTGCCTCCTGTTGATCCCTTGCACCCTACCATGGATGAAGAGCTTGATTTGCTTCGTAACCTTAGAACTGTAAATCTTATCATAAAAGGGTTACCTGATGACTTGCTTAATCTTGTTACAAACTTTGAGTGTGCCTATGCTATATGGAAGTTCTTGGAAGAACTTTATCCGGACTACTCTTTGAGAAGTCTTGATGAAATTCTACACAAGACTATTGAATTTGATAAGTTGCACCCCAATGATCCCAACTTTGATAAATGCTTTTTTGAGCTTCGTGATCTTATGAAAAAGAAGGGTGATCCCGGTCTTATCAATATTATCATTAGAAATGCTCTTGCATTGCATTCCGAAGATTATTGTCACACTGACCAAACTAATGCAAGTACTTATCAAATTGACCTAGGTGTTGATGATGAACAATCTATGGGTCAATATGATGATGAGCATGAGCATGATGATGATTACTCCGATTCGGACACCGAGCTAGACAAGGTCATGAAGAGTCTCAATCTTATGGCAAATATGAGAGACTACATGTCCGGCGGAAAAGAGTGGATTCTTGATAGTGGATGCACCGATCACATGACCGGAAATAAAGACATGTTTCGAGAGCTTGCAAAGAACGATGGTCCACGCAAGTATGTGACTTTTGGAGACAACTCCAAGGGTAAAGTACTTGGCCTTGGTAAGGTGGCCATATCTCATGATAGCTCTATTCAAAATGTCATGCTTGTAGAATCTCTTGGATACAATTTACTTTCCGTGTCTAGATTAGCTGACTTTGGATTCAATGTGCTATTCACCAAAGTAGATTGCCAAGTCTTTCGTCGTGATAATCAAAACATGGCCTTTACTGGTATCCGTAGAGGTGATCTATATATTGTTGATTTCACTAAGAAAGCCCAACCTAGAGCTTGTTTCATTGCTAAATCCTCTAAAGGTTGGTTATGGCATAGAAGGCTAGGACATGTTGGTATGCGTAATCTAGACAAGCTAATCAAAGGTGATCATATTCTTGGTGTTAAAGATGTTTTATTTGACAAAGATAGACTTTGTAGTGCTTGTCAAGCAGGAAAACAAGTTGGTGGAAGTCATCCCGTGAAAAACATCATGACCACAAGGAGACCGCTTGAGCTTCTTCATATGGATCTCTTCGGTCCCAATGCTTACAAAAGCCTTGGTGGTAACTCCTTTGGTCTAGTTATAGTTGATGATTATTCCAGATTTACGTGGGTATTTTTCCTTGATGATAAATCGCAGGTTCAGAAAATCTTCAAGACCTTTGCCAAAAAGGCCCAAAATCAATTTGAGGTGAAGATCAAAAAGGTTCGGAGTGACAATGGAACGGAGTTCAAGAACGCCAATGTAGACTCTTTTCTCGATGAGGAAGGGATTCTACATGAGTTCTCGGCTACGTACACTCCTCAACAAAATGGAGTTGTTGAGAGGAAGAACCGAACGCTCATAGAGATGGCAAGAACGATGCTTGATGAATACAAGACACCGAAGCATTTTTGGGGAGAAGCGGTCGAGACAGCTTGTCATGCTATCAACAGGCTTTATCTTCATAAGCTTCTTGGCAAGACATCATACGAGCTTCTCACCGGTAACAAACCCCAAGTGGGATACTTTCGTGTCTTTGGTTCAAAATGCTATATCCTTGATAAACATCGTCGGTCTAAATTTGCTCCTAAATCTCATGAAGGCTTTCTCCTTGGTTATGGATCAAACTCCCACACCTACCGTGTCTACAATAATTTCACCCGAAAGGTTGAAGAGACGGTAGATGTGAAGTTTGATGAATCTAATGGCTCGCAAGTAGAGCAAATGCCTATTGATGTAGGAGACAAGGACCCATCGGAAGCAATCCAAGATTTATCTATTGGAAAGATTCGTCCCATGGAGGTGAAGGAGAGTACCTCATCTACATATGTGGAGCCACCTACCTCACGGCAAGATGAACCTCAAGGCAACATGGAGGCCTCCACAAGTGGAACTCACCAAGATGAGGAAATGCAACAAGAAGATCCACCACAACCTCCTTCTCCACCACCTCAAGACAACACCAACAACAATGAAGAAGAAGAAGAGGAAGATGAAGATGATGAGGAAGCTGAGCCACAACATCGACAAAAGCTATCTCGAGTTCGAGCAAGAGTCAAGAAAAATCATCCCGTGGAACAAATGATGAATGACATCAACTCCGGGAGAATTAATCGCTCTAAAACTCGCTTAGCTAACTTTTGTGAGCATTACTCATTTATCTCTAGTATTGAACCTATGAAGGTAGAAGAAGCACTTGAAGACCCGGATTGGGTGAACGCTATGCACGAAGAACTACACAACTTCGAGAGGAACAAGGTGTGGACATTGGTAGAGAAGCCCAACGATGATCAAAACATCATTGGAACCAAATGGGTGTTTCGGAACAAGCAAGATGAAGATGGACAAGTCATCCGCAACAAGGCTCGTCTCGTAGCTCAAGGTTACACACAAGTCGAAGGTATGGACTATGGTGAGACCTATGCCCCCGTTGCTAGACTTGAGTCCATTCGCATTCTTCTTGCTTATGCCAATCACCATGATATTACTCTCTATCAAATGGACATCAAAAGTGCTTTCCTAAATGGTGAAATTGAAGAGGAAGTATTTGTGAAACAACCTTCCGGATTTGTGAATCCCAAAAAGCCTAATCATGTTTACAAGTTGCACAAAGCTCTTTATGGTCTTAAACAAGCTCCTAGAGCTTGGTACAAATGCTTAACTAGCTTTCTTCTTGAAAAGGGCTTTGAAATTGGAAAGATAGACTCAACGCTGTTCACAAAAAGGGTTAATGGTGAACTATTTGTGTGCCAAATATATGTTGATGATATTATCTTTGGTTCAACTAACCTCCATTTTAGCAAGAAGTTTGGACAGCTCATGTCGGAGAAGTATGAGATGTCCATGATGTGTGAACTCAAATTCTTCCTTGGGTTGCAAATCAAGCAATCTAAGGAGGGTACCTTTGTCTCACAAACAAAGTACACCAAGGATCTCTTCAAGAAGTTCAACATGCAAGAAAGCAAAGGTATGAGTACCCCCATGCCTACTAGTGGACATAATGACTTGACAAAAGATGGAGAACCCGTTGATCAAAGGGTTTACCGATCTATGATTGGTTCTCTACTATATCTTTGTGCTTCTCGTCCTGACATAATGTTGAGTGTATGCATGTGTGTGCGATATCAAGCAGCCCCTAAAGAATGTCATCTTAAAGCTGTTAAAAGGATAGTGAGATACCTGATACACACACCAAACTTTGGCATTTGGTATCCTAAGAGGGCCTCTTTCGATCTTGTTGGCTATTCCGACTCGGACTATGCCGGTGACAAGGTTGATAGAAAGTCAACTTCGGGTACGTGTCAATTCCTTGGTCGATCCCTTGTATCTTGGTCCTCCAAGAAACAAAATTCGGTATCATTATCCACTGCCGAAGCAGAATATATTGCTGCTGGTTCGTGTTGTGCTCAATTACTATGGATGACACAAACACTTAAGGATTATGGGATACATGTGAGACGTGTTCCCTTGCTTTGTGACAATGAGAGTGCAATCAAGATTGGACACAATCCTGTGCAACACTCTCGGACAAAGCATATTGAAGTTCGTCACCATTTTATTCGTGATCATATTGCCAAGGGTGACATTAATCTTAAGCATGTTCGTACTAACAAACAACTTGCTGATATCTTTACAAAACCTCTTGATGAGAAAGCGTTTTGTCGCTTAAGGAGTGAGTTGAACATCATTGATGCTTCAAACTTGGAGTGATAACTCCATTGATGCATGCAAGGCATGAGCCTCTTGACTAATCCTTGATATTTCTCTTATGATGATGATCATATGTCTTGGACACATTTGCCTCCTTGTATTGCATCTAACTCCTTGCAGGTACTTGGATGATCTACATTCCACAAGATTACCACACACTCAAATCATGAGTAATCTTGTCATTGACCAAGTATCTAGCCCTTTGGGATGTTGAGTTCAAGGAACAAAATTCCACATATCCTTTTTGACACCTTATACATCTAGTATTTCACTCTTGTCATCTTGGATATTCTTGAGTATTTCCTTGCTTGCCTAACCCATGTAGGAAGATGAACTACACAAGTAGAAATGGCGCTCCAACTTCACATTCTATGAGCACCTACATCAAGCTTACCTACATGAGTAAAGCAACAACAAGCCCAAGGTATGTTCTTCACATCTTCGAGGAGCTTTGCTCAAAGTCATGAGTACAAGCAGCTTCATAAGATGTGATCACATCAAATGCTTAATCGAAAAATGGCAACCCCATTTTGAGCTTAAACGATGAGTATGACCTATGATCAAATGTCCTCATTTGACTCCTAAGTCAATATACTCAAACATAGGTGACTTTGTCGCCGACCTTTATCTAGATGAAGTACATATGCTTTTGGAGTCTTTCTGCTTTCTCTTATGTTCTCGCATTGAGTTTTTCTAAAAAAAAAAACAAAAAAAAAACTTCATCTAGAATCTTTTATTTCTTTTCTTATGTTTCTTTGTGAACATCCTTCTGGCTCTGATCAATTCCCCGAAAATCTTTTACAAATTCATTGCAAATCCTTTGAAACTTTCCTCGCAAAGTGAGCTGAATTATTTCTGTATTTCCTTGGAATAAACTCGGAGTCACCAATTTGAAATTTTCGGTCTAACCGAAAAAGATTCGAACCCACCGATCCATCTAATTCGGTGTCACCGATTTATCTTCCAGGACATCTACTTCTGCAGCTCCACTCAAATTTAAATCTTAAGGAGGAGAAGACTCAAATTTCATTTCAAAATTGTTTCTCCTTGAATGTTCTTATTTGCCCTGTTGTGATTCTTAAGGATCCCACTTCTTTCCTTCTTTCTTTCCATCCTTCCTGCCCTACCTGGTTTGCTGTCCTTTTCGGCACTTGATGTCAAAGGGGGAGAAGACTTAGGGGGAGTAGGGGGAGTAAGGGGAGAAGAGAACACTTAGGGGAAGAAGAAAAGCAATCTTATCTTAAGGGGGAGAGAATCACATCAAAGCTGTTTTACCTTGGACATTACAATTGGCATCATTCTTTTGATTTTGCTATTTCCATCAAAACCCCTTGTTCTGATATCTTATGGAATCTTTTAGTTTAAGGGGAGAAGACTTAGAGGAATCTTCACAATTGATATCTTATGGAAAGCAAAATCTCTCAGAGTTCATTGAAAATCTTTTAGTTTCGGAGACATGTTTGCTGATTCAAGCTTGTGCTCAATATGAGACACTCTTTATACATGTCCTCCCTGGCTTGGTACTCTTGATGTTCTTGCAGTTGGTTGAAGGAATACTCTTGTGTTATCTAACCTTGTTTTCCCAAGTTTATCCCTTCAGGTACAATGCCAAGGAACCTCAAGGTAAGTATATGCATCTTGCAGAATGTGCATGATGGTGACTTGCTTGTAAATACTTGTTTGCAAGAAATCACCATGCACATATGCATTATCACTCACTTCCTTTCATCTGCTCTGATGCATATAGCCAAGCTGCATGTAGCACATCTTGCTTATCTCTCTTGTATGCTTGTGGTAGTCCAAAACCATAATCTATGAAAATCTTGCACACTTGTAGGGGGAGCCTGTGTACTACATGCTTGTCAAAGCTTTCGTGATGATTCTGTCTTTCTTTCAATAAGCTTTGATGTCTTGTTTAGTATAATTTCAGTGTGTTGCCATCAATTACCAAAAAGGGGGAGATTGAAAGCACATTTGCTCCCTGGGTGGTTTTGGTAATTAATGACAACATACTTTGTGGTTGGACTAATGCTTTTATCAAGTATGTTTCAGGAAACCCAATCACATTGGTATGGCAAGTTGACTGAAGAAGTGGACCCCTCAAATGTTAAGGCAAGCATTGGCAAAAGCTCAAGACTCTATTTTTGGTTTAGTGATCAAAGATCACATTGAGTCCATAGGAAAAGCCAATACTATTAAAAGGGGATGAGGTTGTGTTGATGATCTGGTTGCTCAAGTGCTTAGTGATATATCTCCTTCAACTATCAGCACCTTTCACTTCTATACACACCCATAAGTAATCTCGGACAAACCGATTCTTCCAACTCAGTCCCACTGAGATGAACCACTTCTGCCATATTCCAAACCCTAGAAAAATCGGTCATACCGAGTTTGAGATCGGTCTCACCGAAACTGAACTGCCAAGTTTCTGTAACCATTTCACATCATATCGGAATAACCGAGTTTGCATTATCGGTCTTACCGAGATTGACAAGCTTCTGTCTTGGCTCAAATCGGTCTCACCGATAATTCATTTTCGGTCCCACCGATTCTGGCATGTTCCTGTCCTTTCTCAAATCGGTCTAACCGGGTTTTCTTTCTCGGTCCCACCGAAAATCTCAACGTTCATATCTTTTGCACTTTCGGTCCCACCGAGATGGTATTTTCGGTCCCACCGAAAATCCCAACGTTCACTATATTTGAACTTTCGGTCTGACCGAGTTTTCACTTCGGTCTCACCGAGATTGGTCAAATGTGTGTGTAACGGTTGGATTTTGTGTGGAGGCTATATATACCCCTCCACCCCCTCTTCATTCGAGGAGAGAGCCATCAGAAAGTCTACCACTCCTACCATACACTTTCTGAGAAGAGAACCACCTACCCTTGTGTTGAGATCAAGCCATTCCATTCCTACCATATGAAACTTGATTTCTAGCCTTCCCAAGTTGCTTTCCACTCAAATCTTTCTTCCACCACAGCCATATCAGTGAGGAGAGTTGAGTGTTGGGGAGATTATCATTTGAAGCACAAGAGCAAGGAGTTCATCATCATCAACACCGTCTATTACCTTTTGGAGGGTGGTGCCTCCTAGATTGGTTAGGTGTCGCTTGGGAGCCTCCGTCTTTGAGATGTGGAGTTGAACCAAGAAGTTTGTAAGGGCAAGGAGATCGCCTACTTCGTGAAGATCTACCCCGAGTAAGGCTAGTCCTCTGTGGGCGTAGGCCATGATGGAATAGACAAGGTTGCTTCTTCGTGGACCCTTCGTGGGTGGAGCCCTCCGTGGACTCGCGCAGCCGTTACCCTCCGTGGGTTGAAGTCTCCATCAACGTGGATGTACGATAGCACCACCTATCGGAACCACGACAAAAATCTCCGTGTCTCCAAACTGCGTTTGATCCTCTCCACCTCTCTTTTCTATATATGCAATTTACTTTCCGCTGCCCATACTCTAGAATTGCATGTGTAGTGTGTTACTTGACTTGATCTTAATTGTAAAACTGCCTAAAACTTTGCATGATCCAAAGGCAGATTTTTTATATTGTCAAGTAGTCTAATCACCCCCCCCTCTAGACATACTTCTTCGATCCTACAGCAGCACGTAATAATTTGACCAACGGGTAGTATAGTGCTACTACATTGGTAGTACTACTACTACTAGTACTAGCACCACCATCTGGATTTAGTAGTACTACCACGTCCATCTAGATTTAGTATTTGACTAGCAATATCTAGTAATGCATGTCACAAAAAATGTACTACTCCGTCTGTAAATAAATACATGGTGTATTGTTTTATTCCTATCGGCGATATAACTTAATGTCTTTTTGCTACTTAATAGGATTACATGCAATTAACTAACCATTGCATGTGATGTTTGGTACTCTCAAGCCATTGAAAGCATGCACGGGCACAGAGTGGGACGCAGCTTCATTGACTTACTGCACCTGCCTTTGGGTGTATGACACGTGGGCCCAACGGGTGGCTGGCCAACCTGTCATACAGCCAAAGGCAGGTGCATTAGAGGGGCGAAGAGTAGATGACCAACACGCACGTGAATTCAACGCAGTCTGCACTTCTCATATAAAGGCTTTCGTTGGCCCAATCTACGAAATCATACGCACCTACGCACCCAAGGGCAAGAGTGATCACTCCAATCGCAAGATCGGTTGATTAGAAGCTAGACCCATGGAGGCGATGAGTGCGAGCATCAGCCGACTGTGCCAGATGGTCCACGACGCTGGCCTACGGCCCGGCACCGAGGAACGTATCCAGGTAGTCCTTGAGGCCGCCAGGGCGAGGGTCCGCTTGGACGATAGCTTCATATCCTTGTTCGACGAGGTCCTCGTCGGCTTCCTCGACAAGTTCACCGTCGTCGAGAAGCTAGCGGACGACCTTGACGTACGCCTCTAGCCCACGCGCCCAGGCTCTGTGATGCCTGCCACCCTCAACGGCCTCTATGGTGACAACCTCTTCGACGCACTAGTGGCCCTGCGACTGCCCGCCGTCGCGACAGAGAATGTCCACCTCGAGGTCGCGCTCGCCGCGCAGCACCTGGCACAACAAGACACCATCGACATAATCACCCACGTCTATGCACAAATCGTCCACAAGGACTACTACATGCAAGAGGAGGACGATAGGACGCTGGCCTTCTTGGACCATAGGGCAACCTTGGACGGCATTGTTCATAAGCAGTTGAGCTTGCCGCCAACGCCGCTGCTCCTCACAAGTCGGTTGGTGACCCAGTGCACTAGGGCATGAGGATGTCGTTGATGGATCAGTATGTATCTTTATCTTTCCGTCAAATCCATGTAGTATTATATGGTACTACTAGTAATTATCTTACCTTTCGCATCAACTTCATAATTTTTCTACGTACTCCATGCATGAACCGCGCCAGAACCAAACTTCTCATTACTCTAGGGAAAATCGTTATTTCTATCTATCGGTCGCGCCATGGAGCAGAACCAAATTTTACAAGTTACAAGTTCAAAGGAAAAGCCTGCAGTGTTTGCATCGCACGCCCACACGGTTGGTCCGGCACGCCGCTCAAGGGGGAATGTGTGATGTGTTGCATTTTCACTTATAAGTGGGACCGCAGTTGAGCACACCGACTATCGGCAAACCCCCACCCCACCCACCGTGCGATGGCTGAGAAAACAGGAGGGAGAAGAGATGGCTGTAGCACGGACTCCAAGAAAGTTGGTCTCGGATGGGACTCGTGGGGGTGGCGTGTGCCGTACTGCTAGACATGAATGCTAGTTATGGCCCATGCCACCCCACTATATCGAGGTGCTGGTTACGTAGAACAAATTTCCTGGAGTCCGTGCTCAGCCCTCCTCTATCTCTCTTCTCAGCCAGCCAGCAGACGCGCGGAGCCCATCGTCTGTTTGCTCATATGCGGTCCCACATGTCAGTGGAAATGCAAGAGGACCCACTGAACCTGCACATCTTTCACCTCGACATGCCGGTGATGAAAAACAAATCCAATAAAGATCTTCAGTGGCCGCTTTTGGAGTTACTCAAGAGTAGTAAGATTCTATTTACAGTTTAACCCAAGATGCACATCACGTGGCTTCAACTACCACTCTATTTTCTTGCATGACACGACCTGGATGCTGGATGTCCCACGTGTCTACAAAAGGAGGAAGAACTCGACCAAATCTTTGGTTGTGCTCTCGGATTAGACTGGTTGTGCTATAAAATTTTATTGTGTAGAATGGATGCAAGTTTTAGTATTGGGAAGAAGAGTACAACGATATATTGATAGAGCGCAATTTAGTAGATGTTCTAGCACTTTTAGCTAGCATAGAGGCTAGAGATGAGACTAGTGCACTTGTTGATAGAATAGAGGCTATACACGTCTACTTCTTTATACTCGAAGAAGAAAGAAGCACGCAGGATCGAGCCTCCGCAGATCAACAATGAATGTATCAAGAAGGCACTAATCCAACTTACAGGAGCAGTTATGGAAGTTGGATATCTTCTAAAATGTATTCTTGTGGTTCTTGTTTTTCTAGTCAAAATTTTGGTGATGTATTTCCATGTACCAAAAAATCAATGATGAAAAAAAGATATGTGTTTGAAAAGAAAAATGTACGCAGTCGGGATGTGTTCACGCGTTCGGCGCATGGCCACCGCATCCGAGAAATGGCCCGGACACGACCCCATTACCCTACCCAAACAGATAGAATCCGAGCAAAACGGAGGTCTGTTTGGGGTCGTGCGTTGGAGTTGGCCTTACAAGTGGGACCGTAGTTGAGGAAACCTACTATCGGCTAACCCCCACCTCGCCCGCCGCGCGATGGCTGAGTTAGAGAAACGACGAGGTTGAAGAGATTGATGTAGCATGGACTCCAACAAATATGGTGTCAGATGGAAGTCGTGTTGGTGGCGTGTGCCGTACTCCTGGACGTGAATGCTTGTTCTGGCCCATGCCACCCTACTACTCCTACTACTTATAGTAGTAGTATCGAGGATTCGAGGTGTTGGTTACGTACAGCGAACACATTAACATATGGCCCACCTCACACTCTTGCCAAATTTCCTAGAGTCTGTGCTAGGTTAAAAAGTGTTCTTTGTGAGGATGGGTGACTGGTCTCAAGTTTAAAACATGTGGTATTACATATGTAGACGTAGAGATAGTGCAGCATGTGAAGCTAGTACAAATAGTGTATTATTGTTGATTGGCCTCATTCGATAACCTGTTGCAATGCACGTACAATTATGTATTCGAAAAAAAAATCCTCGTCACAGCACCCACTCAGAGAAGCGACTCGAAAGCCATTCATAAATTTAGTAAGTTTATCACAGGCATGTCATTTTATTACCTACAACAGGTCATCAACCCACAACGACAACGAGGATACATTATAAATACTAAAGTTTTCATCACACAACAAATAACAAGCAATGAAATGAACTTCATCTCAACCAATCCTCAGCGTTGGAAACACTTGCTTTGAACCACAAGTGATTCTCTGAGAAGGGCCAGCTAGTGTCAATCTCGAGACCAACGCATGACTGATCATCCAGGCTGAAGCGGCCTACTATATCACGACCAGGGTAGGGAGCCACCGCAATGTCCGACGTATTGATACAGTTGCTTCTCATAAATGGTAGTAACGTTGTGTCAACAGCAGTTGGATCGCCTTTCACCATCATTGGATAGTTTTGTCCAAGGAAGAGCGAGTTTGCTCCAAGACTATCAATACTGTACCAAGGAGAAGGTGCTGGCGCTAGCACACTAGTATCCATCCCGAATACCATGCAATGGGTGTTGGAATAGGTCCGGGGAGTGCGACCATGGGAGACAACACCTGCTCCCTCAGTAGTAACATCAGTAGTGGGCTGTATACAGACAAGAAGTGGTGATCCATTAGAATTAGTTGCCAGCCGCCAGTGAGCATATGGGCCCTGCTCGTCCTCATGCTAGTGATCATCACCATCGTCATCTCCCCCTTGGTTATAATTTTTTTCAAGTATAGGTGGTGGAATGTTCACAGGACCTTGGAAACACAAGAAGAAGGTTAATTAGTAGAGAAGGGAAACTTGCTAACTCGCATGCATGTGGATGAAACAATTATAATTACGGTGGAAGACAAACGTACTGAAAAATAAGGATCCCATGCAAAAACAGTGCCACGAGTGGTGGCAGCAAACACAAGCCTCTCGTATTCAATTGCATCACAGTACACATCCGTGTATAGAAACTGATTTTTGAGCAATATCCATCCAGTCGAACCACGAAGGACGGCAACAAACTTGTCGAAGATAGCAACAACTTTAGAGTTCTTGTAATTCCAAGAGCGGTTGGGAACTCGAGAAATTTCTATCTTCCGTAGACGACAGTTACCATGATCATATTTGAATGTATGTAGATCATCTATGTGCTCAACCTCAGGGCACTCAGAGATTTTTGGAAGTGGAATCCGCTGACGAGTGTGCACATTCACAAGTTCCCACTCGCAATTGTACCCAATATAAATAACCCAATCTCCATTTGCGCCTGCCCAATGCTTGCCCTCAAGCGATGTCATCTTAACATCATACGTATCATTATCAAGCGGCATCAACTTGCACAAGGTGAGGCTTCCCTCGTCCCCGCGCCAGTCAACAGAGTCACAGCGAAGAAGATAGGGGAGATCAAACCGCTCCTGGACCCTTGGATTCCTTGTAATGATGTTATTAGTTGAGTCGAGAATGTTCTTGAACGAACCTTCCATGCTAGCCGAGGTGATGACGTCGCACCGATCAATGAGTTCCCCCACCACGTCATCTTTCAGATCGGGGCAAGAATAACGGGGTTGTTTCTGGCTTATTCCCTGCATGGAGAAGACGATCGAACAATGGCAGAAGGAAGGGTGAAGGCAAATGGAGGAGGGAGGAAGAGCGTGCGACAACAGTTCCAGATCGAGAGGGAAAGGCGAATAGTCGATGGACGGTTGCCAGTTTGCCACGGTACACAAAGAGGCGCCCCGGCCTACATGTCCTTTTGAAAATTGTACAAAAAGACTCGCCGTTGTCTCACTGACATGTTGGAACGGGACCACATGTCAACGAAACATGGTGTGTAATTTCTCGTGCAAAATGCGATCTGGCCGCATTGGCCCGAGGTGCCGCATTAGTTATTGCTGAATAATATAAAATATTATGAGTGCAGACGCTCCACCCTGAGGTTTGTAGCTCCTTCTCGATCGTCGGGAATCTATGTTCTTCCACTCTTTCGTTTAAGACATGATCTTTGTTCATCCTGTTGCCGGCACGCGGGACATCTATATGCCTCCATTTTAAAAAACCATACTATATGCCTCCATGACACATGGGACATCTAGCAACAAGGTGGCGTGTCATGCAAGAAAATGGAGATATGCAATGCGTAAGTGAGTCGTGCACTTCAATGGCACCTAGTACTACGCAATATTTTTTCTCCTCGATGGCACGTGAATAGTGCACGTACTCAATGACAGAGAACGGGATGGTAGCCATGGACATGGTCGGCCCTTTTTGAAGAGAGTACTAATAAATATGTAACTTTGATGTGTCCCGTCAACTCGCAGAATGTCGAGAAGCTTGCTTACTACGCCTTCTCCCTCGCCAACGCGTGCGCGGTGGCTCGCATCACGAGGAGATTTTTTTTGCTTACAAGCGGTGGACGTGCAACAGTTTATTTGGTGTCAGATTGCCAGAAGTAGTACCATCATTATTGTTCGACTTTCGGAAGAGGAGAAGAGCCAAGCGCAAGGTCACCTACTAACCTAAAGTACTACTATAGCCAAAGCTGGTCCACCTTTTTAGAGCATGGTTAATTAATATAGGTGGCTCTTGCAGCGGCACATCATTTAGAGCAAGTACTCTCTTCATAGGATCAAAGGAAGTGAAACAAAAGTTGGAGTGGATGCTAGATTGCCAATTAAAACATGACTACATAGGGAAAAAATCCTATAACATTCTATCCTATGAATCAAACGACCAATGTAGGAAAATTATGAGGAGGGTCTCTCCAACAGTGTTCCTCGGCTCACACCTAGCATCACGGTGGTCGAACTTGGAGTCATTCATCTGGTACACGGGACCACATGTCAATGAAAAATGGAGTGTAATTTCTCGTGCAAAATGCGATCTGGTCGCGTTGGCCCGAGGTGTCGCATTAGTTATCAACCTTTATTTTTTTAATGGCGTGCCGTTCAGTTTTGAAGCACGACTAACTGGTACTGTTTGCAGAGAAAATATAAACTACTCTACCACTACTCCACCTCTAGTACTAGTAGTATAAAAAAGATATATAGGCTCGAGCTTCAGAGCTTTCTTGCTAAGGGCTCCCCATTTGCTTCTCACACTATCACCCTCTCTCAAGATCTAAAAAAAGACGGCCTCTCTCTCCCTCCTCACCGGTGGTCACAGATCCATCGGGGAAGAAAATGACGTGCATCGTTGACGCACTCGTCGTCGGCGAGCGAGGTCACGCACTGACGACAAGGCCGTCCTCTCAGACCTAGCGCATGCGCGGGATGGCCTCCGTCCCCAAGCTCGTTGCCGTAGTGCATGCGGAGGACGACGACCACGAGCAAAGCCACTTCCCGCCGACCCTCAGGTATGCTACCTCTTTTCGAACCATACCCTTGTTCTATTTCCCCATCTGCCACGTCACTGCATATGGATCTTTTTCCACTCCACCATCTTCCCAATTTGCTATCCTCTGCTCTGTTTGTCACGCATGCGAAAACCTTAATTTGCACTATTAAAGGAAACCCTACTTCATGCAGACTAATCCATGTCTGAGTTGAATAAGGAAAGGAAGGGAGACTGTACTGTCCAAGAGAGTAGGCATCGAACCCGCATCTAGGTTGAAAAGGGAAAAAAATTAGTAGCTAAGGAACGAGTCTCGTGTCTCTTGGTTGAAGAAGGGTAGAAAGGCATGACAACGCAATAAAGAATGACCAGGTTGATCGGTTTGTTGTCCTCACATAGGAAAAAGGTGGCTGAACACAACAAAAATGGGACGTAATCCACATATGCTGCCTGGATATTTGTTGCTCTAGGCAACCATACCTCCCTCACCACTCTATGCGTCCGTGGAGGTACATCATACTGGTGCGCCCACTGTCCAAATGGGTCTCCCATGCTCTTATTGCCACTTTTTTGCTGTTAGTATAATGCCAGCGGTAAAGTAAACCAATGCTACTGCTAAAGTGATGCCACATTTAACTAATGCCGCACTCAGTCTAATGCCATCGATAAATTTAAGCAAAGCCATTTAATGTCTTTGGATTATTTCAGGGTTAGCTGTTGATTGTGGATGTATTAAAGATTTTTCAGCTAAGGCATTCTAATGTTGTTGCACAACCAGTATACCAACGATGAAACTTGTTACTACCTTCAGATTTTTGCACTGTTAATGCTTATAGATTACATACCTCACTTTCATGAGATAAGTTAATTTTTTTGTACAATGTCACCAAAATGCCAAGGTGTTGATGTCATTTTATTTTGGTTAAACTGCACAAAAAATTATAAAGACAAGAGGAAAGGTCAAGAGTGGGCACCTCCTTATCTGGCTAGTTTCTTTGATTCGGTTGGTCAAGTTTTATGTTTAATCGACTATCAAGATTGGGATAGCAATTTTTTGGTCCTCTCGAGTTCGAAATGATATATACCTTCAAGGTACATGGTTTGCAAAAAAAATTATACTATCATTAGTTCATAATTCTAGTTACCTTCAGACTTTTGTATTTGGTTTAATGTTGTTGCCAGCTAGTATACCAATGCTAAAACTTGTTACCTTTATATTTTGTATTGTTAATGCTTATAGAAATCTTCAAATGCTAGCTTATGGAGATCAGTTCAGTAAAACCATTATACTCTACCCCGTGATAAAAAAATTACTCCACTGTTCCACTAGCTAGTGGATTAGTGTATATATGTACTATTTGAATGGTGTTGCATTAGCGTATTGACATATATAAGGTGTGGCAAGCTTTCCCAGAGCAACAAGTTTCAGCATTGGTATACTAGTTGTGCAACAAGTTTCAGCATTGGTACAGAGGGTGTAGAGTTCACTCAAATACTGCCAGTAAAACTAGCCACATCTTTGTTAAGATTGTGATAGCAATTTTTCATGTTCACCCGAGTTCGAAATGATATTTACCTTGAAGGTACATGGTTTGCAATTTTTTAATACTCTCATTAGTTAATAATGCTAGTTACCTTCAGACTTTTGTATTTGGTGTAATGCTCTTGCACAGCTAGTATACCAATGCTGAAACTTGTTACCTTTACATTTTATATTGTTAATTCTTATAGAAATCTTCCAATGCTAGAGCTTATGGAAATCTTCCAATGCTAGAGCTTATAGAAACCTTTTCCCATTAAGAAATTGGAATGATTATATTTGTGAGTCTATGCTTCAACTAGTGCCACTTTTATAGTAATCACACTTTCAATATCTATGCAAACAGGGATGCTCAATTTTAGTGGAACTGCACAAAGAGTCCAACTGGTTCAACATTAAGAGCATGTTTTCTTCCAAACTTTTATATCCAATTGGAGGCACTATGAACTGTTCATTAAGAAGGTACATGATTTGCTACTATCTTGCTACTCTTTTTGTACCGTCATTAGATAGTAATACTAGTGGTTTGCATGTGAATTTATTGGTAGGGTGGACCTACATTGGAGGTGCAGGACATGATTCAATGATTGGATGCTCAATTTTGTTGTATCGATTTCACCTCTTCCATCACTGCGAACATGGATATCCTTGGTCTGATGAAGAATAGGCGCTATATTTCTGCTCTGAACAAGCAAATCAATTCAGTATGAAATTTTCCAGGGCAAAACATGATTGTATCAAATTGTCCAGTGCAAAGCATGACAGATGCTAAGCGGAAGAGACATGTTTAAACCGAAAATACAAGATGGGGTATATGTTTACTAGCTACTTGATATTTGTGTAGACAGAGATGTATGCCCGTTGCTATTTGGCAAACACACAAAGTGACCGCAATTTTGGTTGAACTGCACAAGAGAATAGTAGAGTCACTGCATGCAGTGCCATTTGAAAATAGACACAGAAAGATTGGATAGTCACTTCATGGACTCCAAAAAAGTAGTATTGTACTATTTATTGGCCAACACTAGGTGCTACATTGCTTTGGTTTGATTATACAATGGGCATCATTTTGCCTAAGTTAAAGTTTGTATTCCAAAAATAGTCTCGCCGTGTGATCGAGAGAAGACCAAATCATATTGCAGTGGATGTTCCTCCATCATGTGTGGTTCATTCTAATGGTTCCAGCTGTTGGTGAAACCACTTACGTTTGCAAGAGGAATTGTAGACTTCACAAACAAATTTGTCTTTCAGTCTGTACTGAATGTTGGCCAAGAGAAGCATCCATGTTAGTAGGAAGAACATATGTTTTTTCTAGATCTTTGCTTTTGGAGCTGCATATTTGTATATGATCTGTGAATCATTGAGATGCATTAACATGTCGATCTTATGTATGGGAACCATACTTGTTGGTTTTAGTTATGGCTGAGCTTTGCTTTTGGAGCTACATATTTGTATATGATATGTGAATCATTGAGATGCATTAATAGTTCCTTATATATGTTCGCTCAGTGTGTACAAGTTACTGATCGATCACTAGCTAGCCTACTAATGTGCTCCTGGCTGTTTTAGTTGCGACGCAAGATCCGAAGTGGCAGTTTTTTGAATAAAAATGCCTACCTCTGAAGAAACTGACAAGCTGCTCTCAAGAAAATGTCATGCGAATCTAAAGAAACTGCCAGCAAAAACGTTCGCAAATGCCTTATCTCCCAGTGAATGTTCATCAGTTAATGTGATCGTACACATACACCATCCGACCTACTCGATCCTACACGTACACTATCCGACCTACTTGATCCTACACGGATAAATATCCGATCACACACGTACTACCTCCTTTTCGGTTTGTAGGGCTCAATTCAAAAAGCGACCTACTCGATCCTACACAAATAAATAGCGGATTACGTACGTACTACCTTATTTTCGATTTGCAGGGCTTAATTAAAAAATCTTACCAACCAAGGTAGATGATGAGTGGTGGAATGATTTTTGACAAGGAGAGAGTACCTCATCTGGATGATTCGAGTTCGCAAATGCCTTATCTCCCAGCTAAATGCATTATCTCCCAGCTAAAGTTAATCAACTAATGCCCTCAACTGCGACTCGTTGCATGCTGCTCCACGTACTGGCTGGGAGCAATTTTGAGTGCCTGCATGCAGCCGGCCGTAATTAAGGCAGCTAACTGATGCGAAAAAGATGCGCTTTAATTGTTGCGGGCCTTTTAAATCCGTGGAATTATTATTGACAAGGAGGGAGATGATTCGAGTGCACTCATTTGATCGTCATGTCGGCGTGCGACTCAGCACGGACGGGACGGGACGGCACAGTCAGAATTTCATTTTCACTAGTTTTCCACAACAAACTGGCGCGCTAAGCCATGCCTGCTTAATTATGCATTGAATTTCGATGACCGTCGTGCTACCTTCAGCCTATAAGTACTGTTTCCCAACCTTCTATGGTGGCACTGTGATGCAACTCGCCCTATCCTCATAAGCCCCCACCGGCCCGACGTCGCTCGCCACTTATCCTTGCTCTCGCCACGCCCGCCATGCCCCCGCCCGTCCGCGATAGGCGAAGCCGGAGGAGGTCACCACCGGAACTAGTGTTCAGTTTTTCACCAGAAGGCAGACGGAGGGAGGAGGCATTCTATCGGTCTTTAGATGGCAATGTGGAGATCGAGAACTTGTTGGAGCGCGACCGCCTGGCAGAGGAGCAGGAGTGGTTGGAGCGCGACCGCTTGACGGAGGAGCAGTGTATCACCGATTTGCGCCGCTAGCGTGTGGGGACCCCGACCTGGAAGTCGAGATCACCGAATGCACGTGTACAGTGATCCCAGAGATCAATGCTCACTGAACACACAGAAGCTGAAATAACAAGAGTCTTACATCCATACAAATAGTCTTACACGAATTAAGGCCATTATGGCCAAGTCTTACATAGATAGAGCCTCACGGGCTGAATAGCAAATACTCAAATAGCGGAAGTCTTCGATAAAGCGGGTAGAACCCATGCCATCTGCCTTAACCCTACAGGCATTCTGACTGGGATAGCGTCCTAGTTCGCATGGTCGTCTTCAAAGAACTCTTCTTCATAATCTTGTTCTTCCATGCCTGGCCAATTAAATAACCAGTGGCAAGCCAATGAGTACTTTGAATGTACTCGCAAGCAACCCATGATGTGGTTCAAGTAACAATGCAATTGAATAAATATGAACAATCTAGCAGGAGGCTAGAACAATATGATATCATCAAGCTTATGCATCATTAACCTCGCGTAACCTCGATAACAGGTTACCAAGATCAACATGGATATGATTCATCTCAACTGAGTCAAGTCTCCAGCTTGACTTGTCACACACATATCAACACTGATGAAGTAAAATTCTGGACATAGTTTAAGTAGCACCACCCAACTGTCCATGACCGTGGACACGGCTATTCGAATAGTTTTCCACTCTGCAGAGGTTGCGCACTTTACCCACAAGATCCGGGGAACTTCCGTGTCATCCACGACCCGCGGTACCTCAAGTACCCGGGGTAAGCACCCGGTCATTATCTTTCCTTAGACGACACTAACATAGAGTCCACTCGTTGGCACACGGCCTTGGGGTACAAACAATAGATCACGGGACATGCCCTAACTCAATGTTTACGCGTACCCGAAGGGACCAACGGTGTGTCCGGTGCCCTGTAAAAACAGTCATGGCCGCCTATCCAAGCACGACCCCGTCCCGGGAAAGTCCTCAAGTCTTCCCGTCACTAGTAATGCGGGCACTATGCTAGTATCGACCTAAGTAATCAATAAAGCCCCGTCCCATAAGGGGTAGTGTGGTTGCACATGTTTGGTTGGGACGGTAGTCACACATAAATCTAATCCATCATTCCACCATGCACATGATATTCCGGTACATCACTTCTTCCTCAAGTGATAATCTAACACTTCCTCACCCTCGGGCATTAGGGGCATCCGATGGGTTCATGCAAAGTTTCCATTACGGGGGTTCATATCACACATGCATCATATAAACATCAAGACCAACTAATGCATGTCATCTAGCATATAGCAAGATCAACAATAAAGCATGCATCATTTGGTGGTTCATCTAGGTTACCATCGTAACCCTATCATCATGTATTGGAAACAAACGGGTTCCGAGGAACAAGTGTATCATGGTCAAGGGGCTGCTTGCCTGGAATGGCTTGGTCTTCAAAGTCTTCTAGTCCTTCACCTTCTTCTTCCACAGCAACTTCTTCGAATACGGGATCTATACGTCGCATGATAATAACGGAAAAATAAGAATACAAATAAGACAGAAAAACCAAAGTGCTCAGAAAAATGTCAACTTTTTTTTGTAAAATACTAGAGAGTTTTCTAAGATGGGAAAAAATCTTAGTTGGAGTTTTGGAGTCACAGAATAGGATATATGGATTTTTGAACAGGAGTTATACTGCTTAAATTTGAATTTAAATTTAAACAGTACAGAAAAGTTTCATGGATTTGAATGAGAGTAGTACCATTAAATAGGTTGGAATATTACAAGATTTTATGAGTTGGAAATAATTAATTTGGATCAATATTCTTTTCTGTAAAAATGTTTGAAACATTAACAGAAAAGAAAAAGAAAAAGGGTCCCTGTGCAACTGGGCCAAAGGGCCACAGTGCACGGCCCAGGGCTGACTAGCCCAGCCGCACGGGCCAGCGCGCGCGCACGTCAGGTTTCAAACCTGACGGGCGGGGCCCGTGGGTCAGTGGCACAGAGGAGAGGAGAGAGGCGGGTGGATGACAGGCGGGGCCCGCCTGTCATCTTCAACCCTACGGCCACGGCGTCGGCGAGCTCACCGGCGACGACTCCGGCCACGGCGATGGCAACGGAGGGCAGGGTCAGGTTCAGCGTCGAGTGGCGGATGCGGTGGTGGTATCGCGGCACGGCGGGGAGCTCTGGTTCGCCGGCGACGAGGTGCGACGGCGGAAGCTCGTCGGAGGTCGGTGGTCGGGGTTGTTTTTGACTGCAAACAGAAGGGGAAAGAGAGGGGAAATGGTCAGGGGTGTGCTGCGGTTCCAAAACAGGCGGAGGGAGGAGCAGGGGAGGCCTGTACCTCGAGATCGCCGGCGGCCCGACGCGGCGGAGCTCCGGTCGATCCCGAGCACTGGGGCGCTCCGGGGCTGATCTGAGGGTGCAGGAGGGGCTAGTGAGGTGTGGTGGAGCTGGTGATGGAGTTGGGAGAGCTCGGGGAGGTCTTAAATAGGCGCGCCCGTGGTTCACCGTGGACCCGTGCGCCGGCGAGGTTGCAGGCGAGGCTGTGGAGGGTTCTGGGGTCTGGGAACATGCCGGGGAGGTTCGTGGACTTGCTCCACGTCCAGCCGAGGGGATAAGAAGAGCGGGGAAGCAGCAGGGGCGTGCGCGCGTGTGAGCCAGAGGAGTGGCCGCCGCGGGCGGCCAGCGCGCGTGCGGCGACGGCCACTGGAGGGCGCAGGAGGAGGGGGACAGCACCGGAGGGGGCTGCGGACGTCGAGGCGCGTTGGGAGGCGCGAGGGGGAGGCTCGAGGTGGTCGGGGGGCGATGATTGGCCCGAGCCAGCGTGCGGGAGCACTGTTCACGCGCTCCAGAGCGCGCGTGTGACCGGCATCGTCGCGCTCTCGTTGGCTTGGCTCGTCCCAGCGTGTCCAACAGTGTCTGGGGTGTTGAGGGAGTAGTATAGAATTGCCCCAAGGCCTTGGATGCTCTGGGGTGCAGAGAGAGAGGGAGGAGGGCTAGGGGACTTGGTGAAAACTGTTGTCCAGCAAGGTAAAGTGGAGGTTTCACCCCTCAATCATAGAGCTGAGGTGCTGGGGAAGTTACTGGGGTTTGCTAGTAGCCCAGTGCACCTGTGGTAAGAAGCTGAGGCATTGGAGAAAAGTGAAAGTGGTAAAAGTAGAGGTTTTAAGATTTCTGCAGAAGGTGTTTGATCATGGTCTGATCAAGCAAATGAAGTTCAATTGGCATGGCACTTGACAGGGTTGAAAGGCATGAGAAAATAGGGTGCTTCACCAAATTTGAGCTCATTTGGAGAAACTAGCCAATGTAACTTTGGTGAACCCTAGAAATCAACAGAAACAGTTTCATGTTGATTGAGTCAAGCTAATCATCTCCCCTTGATGCACCACTTGGTGTAGCATCCTCATTTGGGGTATTGATCATGTTCACAAAGTTTGAGGCTCCAGATAAAAAAGTTGGTAATGTAAAGTTGTTCAAATTTGTATTTGAACAGAAAGGGTTTTGAGGTGATCTGATCAAGTTGCTCTATTCCAAATCTTGTGCCATTTGGTCTAGGTGCCTTATTAGGCTATCCTAGCATGTGCACCAAGTTTGAGAGCATTTGGACAAGCTTGGCAATGTAGAGTTGCTCAAACTTCAAATATGGACAGATTGGTTATGAAGGGGTTTGAGGTGGTTTCCTAGATCCCCAATGCATGAGACTTTGCAAGATCATCAAACATGTCATATATGACATGATAGAATTTCCCTGAAATTTTTGGAGAAAAATTCCTTTGTAAATATTTCAAAAGCTTGAAATATCCAGAAAGGGTTTTAGAGGGTTTAGCCCAATATTTTGAACATGACCAAGTGTTGAAACTCTTATATATGGACAATATATGTCCTCTGAGTCTCTCTGAATTTTGGCAAATATTTTTGGAACAGTTAAATAATTTTTCCCTATTAAAGACCATTTCTGGCCTTAAGAAAAGCCTTTTAAATAAAATAGGAAAATAACTTTTAAAATTACACCTTTGTGGTTTCTGGGAGTCCTATGACTACTAGGTCTCAATAAACCTTTTGAAAAAGTTTTCACACCCTTAATCAAGTACTTGCAGTGCAAACCTCAATTCAGGGGTTTTTGGAAAACTAAATTTATAAAATACTTTTTGGCCAAATTAATTTTGTAAGAAAATACTATACTGCTATATAACACTTGGCATGATCATTGGGCAGAAGTTTTGAGTATGGAGATGAAATCTACAAGAGATCATAGTTGACCTTAATGAGCACAAGAAAAACAAATGCAGAAAAACTCAAGTTCAAATAAAGGCCAAATGATACTAAAAATTTTTGCTGGTCCAAATTTTCATGCTTCAAAGTTACAAATATCATGTTACAAAATGCAGGGTGTGACATAGCGGGACATCGAGCAGCAGCGCACCGACGCTCTTTGTCGCGAGTAGAGCGCCCGCAACTGGTCCGACTACGTGGAGGCCTGCGCCCGGTAAATAGCCCTGGAGGCTGTCGGGCACGCACGCATTCGCGACGCTGATTTTTACTACCAGCTCGTCAAGTGGGTTTCCCGCTTTGAAGCCGAAGCTTTGGTGGACCACACCGGCATGGAAAGGGCCAACGCGCGCGAGCAACGTGCCCTATCGCACCTCTGGCAAGTCCGAGGCGAGGTCGACATCGTCTAGTAGCTAAGAGTAAGTTAGTACTTGTACGCTACTAGAGTATTAGTGGGAGTAGATAGTTAACTTGGCTATGATGGTTGTCAACGTGGAAGTTGAGTACTCTATATGTGGATCAGTCCTGTTGCTTTGCTCTGAATGTTGAACTTTCCGTTTGAACGTATGGAATGGGTTGTTATTTTTTTAAATGAGTTGTATTTGTCCTCCACGGGTTTAGAGGCTGACTTGTGGGCCTACCAAGTTGACGCGTACACAATCAGGAGATGATTGTACGTGGAGAGGATGACAGCAGGGACCCGCCAAGGTCATGACAGTACACAAGCAAGTGCCTCCTTATTTCAAGCCAATAAAAAAATGGCTCCTCCTAATGGATTTCTGACATCTAGGTCCCATGCCATTGTCAACGTAGTAAATAAACGAGAGAATTGCACAACGAGCGGCTCACACCAGGGACCCAGCAGCTCGCCCAGTTATTTTTGTTTTGGGTTAATTTGATAAATGCACTCCAAATCTGGTGTTTCTGAGAAATGCCACTGCAATTTCCAAACTTTGAAAAATGCCATTTCATGCCATTTCCAGTGGCATTTTTCGAAGTCTGGAGTGGAGTTTTTCAAAGTTTGCAAATTGCAGTGGCGTTTTACAAAGTTTGCAAAAATTGCAGTGTCATTTTTCAAAGTTTGGAAATTGCAGTGGCATTATTATGAATCACCATAATTGGAGTGTCATTTATCTAATTTGTTTTTGAGACAGAAGCAGGGTGTCAACTGGGCTGTGCGGGGCACTCTAGCCTGTCTAGACATCCTTCCCTTTTATGTTTACCACACACCAGCCCAGTAGGTTTTTTTTCTTTCTGAAAATGGTAGCCCAGTTTTTTTTGTGATTTGCCAAGTAAGTCGCTTTGTCAGGCCCGTTGGGCTGCAAATCTTTCAAGATGAGGAGAGCTTCATTCGGCTGGACGAGAAAATAGCCTATCGGTAATGAGAAATGGGCTGTACATTTTTTAAACACTTCAAACTGGCAATTAGTTTCAAATTTATTTATTTTCATTTCGAGATTTTAAATTGCATTAATTTTTATGCGTGGATTTTTTTTTGGAATTTATATTTATATACATTTATTTTTAAAATCAGTTTGAATGTGACTCGAAATTTTGGGATTGAAAACAGTTCGGACCGCACTGAAATATGCAAATTTTCGTATAATTTTTTAACCGTGGCCACAATATGGGCTGTGATGCTAACAAAAAGAATATGGGCTCCAAAAAACCCTTAAGAATTAGCAAATGGGCTGTAAATTATTAGAAATAATAGCAGATAGGTTGTATGATGTTTTCCATAGATTTGAGGCTTTCCTAAAAAAAGGTTGACGCACAAGCAGTGATTGTTGGATGTCCATCCAATGGCCGTCGTGCTTCTTCAATCTCTGCTCTTCCTGCTCTAGCCGCTCAAACAAGCGCTGATGGGATTGCCTGCTCTCTCCTCCCTGCGGCCGGCTGTGGTGCCGCGCAGGCCTCACCGCCCCATCGTACTCCCATCGCTGGCCTAGCCATCCCTCTACTCACCCACACCTGATGTTTTCTTCGGGGAAAGCAGACGAACTAGTAAACCCTCGTACTCCTCCGCGTGGGAAACAACTGCCGAGTCTTCACTAGCTCCGTGTCGTTTCCTTCCTAGGCCTCGCCGTCGTCCACCGCCCTGGTGCTCTCGACTCTGCCTACTAGCTGGGACCCACCATAGTGGGTGGTTGACTTGTGGGCCTACTAAGTTGACGGGGACATAGGGCTTTGTCAAGTTAGTCAATATGAACAATTCTAGCTCCAGTGACCGTACGATGTCCATGCAATGGCCATAGTGCTTCTTCAACCTCTGGTCTTCTTGCTCGAGCCGCCCAAAGCAGCGCCGGTCGTGTCGCCTGCTCCTGCCTCCCGTGGCCGGCTGTGCTGCCGCGGAGGCCTCACCTCCCCATACTACTCCCACCGCTGGCCAGGCCATCCCTCCACTCACCCACACCCCTTGTTATTCTGCGACAACGACAACCTCACACCGCAGCCGAACCAGTGAACCCTCGTACTCCACTCCGCGTGGGCATCCACTGCCGCGTCTTCCCCGGCTCCGCGTTATCCCCTTCCTAAGCCTTGCCGTCGTCCATCGCCTTGGTGCTCTCGGCGCGACGTGGTCAATGTGATCAACAACCGACTTCCATCGGAAGAGTACTGTACGTGGAGAGGCTGACAGCTGGGTCCATGGCCACAGCTGGGTCCACGGCCACATCCGAGTTTTTTCTGATTTGCCAAGTAAGTCGCTTTGTCAGGCTGTTGGGCTGCAAATCTTTTAAGACGAGGAGAGCTTCATTCCGCTGACCGAGAAAATGGCCTATCAGTAATGAGAAATGGGTTGTACATTTTTAAAACACATCAAAACGGCAATTAGTTTCAATTTTTTTTCATTTAGAGATTTTTAATTGCATTGATTTTTATGCGTGGACAATTTGATGAATTTTATATTGATATACATTTATTTTTAAAATCTGTTTGAATGTGACTCAAAATTTCGGGATTAAAAACAGTTCGGACCACACCGAAATATGCAAAATTTCGTATAATTATTTAACCGTGGCCACAATATGGGCTGTAATGCTAACAAAAAGAATATGGGCTCCAAAAAAACCTTAAGAATTACCAAATAGGTTGTAAATTATTAGAAATAATGGCAGATGGACTGTATGATGTTTCCCACAAATTTGAGGCTTTCCTAAAAAAAAGGGTGACACACATGCAGTGACTGTTGGATGTTCATCCAACAGCCGTCGTGCTTCTTCAATCTCTGATCTTCCTGCTCCAGCCACTCAAACAAGCGCCGGTGGAACTGCCTGCTTTCTCCTCCCTATGGCTGGTTGTGCTGCCGCGCGGGCCTCACCGCCCCACCGTACTCCCATCGCTGGCCTAGCCATCCCTCTACTCACTCAGACCTGCTGTTATTCTCCGGTGACGGCAGATGAACCAGTAAACCCTCGTACATTCATAATCCCCTCCTCGTGGGAAACGACTGCCGAGTCTTCCCTGCCTCCGTGTCGTTCCCTTCCTAGGCCTCGCCGACATCCACCGCCCTGGTGCTTGATGGGCCTCGAACCCCTCGTTGGTTACCCCAAGTGGAAGGTGTAAGATGCAGTAAGTAGAAGTGTTTTCCCCTAGCAAAGATGCCAAGGATCGATTCCCCAGAGACTCCTAGGTTCAACAAGTAGGTGTCAATTGCTAACGGCGCAATTAGCAATCAACGTGGACCTGCACACAGATACAAATAACTTTGCTCCCAACGAGTACAGAGAGGTTGTCAATCCCTCCGGCCTTGTAGTTCACAAAGGGTTAAAAGCAAATGATAGTAGTGATAGATAGTTTTTGCAATAGTAAGTAAATAGCGAAAAGTAAATAGTGGATGTGATCAATGATGGTAATATGGACCGGAGTCTCATGATGTTCACTAGTGATGTCTCTCTCCCAAAAGACGATAAAACAGCTATGTGAGGTAAACAAATTACAGCTGGGCAATTGACAGGACCACGAACGCAAACCAATGCTGACTACATTGCAAGAAAGGTTGAGGTTCAAAGCATGGGCGGTACGCCAAAGTAAGTAGACCGAAATCCATCAATATCTACTACTAATCATCCACCTTGAGATATCTATCCAGAACATCTCGCTGGTATTAAGTTGCGAGTCCCACCCATAGTGTAAACTCAATGCAACAGACAACTGCACTAAAATAACTTTGCGTAAAGTAAACAATCCTTGCACCCGCGGGCACAAGCACCGTTGTTTTCCCCCTTGTGGCAACAACACATCCCATAGACTCATGTTTCTGTCACTCAAGCTAGTCATCGAGGGGCATGAACCCACAATCGAGCATAACGTTCCCTCTTGGAGTCACTACCTATTACTCGGCCAAAGCAATAAATAATAACGGAGAACATGCAAGAATTACTTATGAACTAAAATATAAAAGAGGTGAATCAAATATATTACTCTAGATCAATCTGAACATAATCTCATAATCCATCGGATCCCAGCAAACTCAACATAGCAACAGCATAAGGATTACATAGGTGCCTCGATCATGTAGGGCAGCTCACGAGGACTAATTAGTGAAGCACAAGAATGGGAGGAGAACATCACATAGCTACTGGTCATGGACTCATGGTCCAAGGGAGACTACTCACGAGTCATCCGGGAGGCGTCCATGGTGGTGGAGAAGCTCCCGGTGGTGATCCTCCCCTCCAGCAGGGTGCCGGGAAGAGTTCTCCTGGTGCTCCCGATCTTGGAAGCGGCGGCGGCGGCGGAACCGAGATGGGATCGCGAAAAGAGTTCCTCCTCTGAGGGTTTCGGAGGGTCCTTTAAATATATGCCAAAATAGGGCATCGCGGGAGCCTCGGGGGGCCCAGGCGCCCCCCCCGGCGCGGCCGAGGGGGGGGCGCGCCCATAGGGCGCCTGGAGCCCCTGTGCCCCCCAGGCTGCCCTTCGGACGCAGTGTTGTTTCCGGATCGCTGATTTTTTATATAATTTTTCTGGATTTTTCTGGGCAGTTCTCGAAACGTGAAAACCTGAAATACAAAAACAGCCAAAAACAGAAACTGGCACTGGGGTGCACTGGATTAGTAAGTTAGTCCAAATATGATCAAAAGTGTATGGAAGTGTATGAATATCATAGCAATATCACCCAAAAGTGGCATGGAGCAAGCAGAAATTATAGATACGTTTTGGACGTGTCAACATCCCCAAGCTTAATTCCTGCTCGTCCTCGAGTAGGTAAATGATAACAAGAATAATTTATGTGGTGACATGCTATTAACCATATAGGACTTTGTCATAGTCATATGACATAAGCTTACTGAGACAATGATTCTAAAGTAATTAAGTTGCCTCAAGAGAAAATCACAAATGACTGAAAGTTTTACAACATGAAACTGAAACATCAAAAAGATTTGCAATGAACATGATGTGCAAATTTGATAAAGTGATATCTAGCTTGCCCCCTTTAGTGATGCAAAACATAAATGCAGGGGCACCTTCAAGGTTTAAGTGATGGCTAGATACAATCATTTCAGAATAAATGATATCACAATCATGCAAAAGACAATGCTACTTTGGGACAATGCACATTACACTCAGAATGACAATCATGCTCTCAGTAGTTGGTGCTTCAACATAAAAGTAAAAGAATGGTTAAGTGCTAAAGCTTTTTATTTTGAAAACATGGAAGCAATTGTGTCAACGGTAGTAGTACTTCATATGTGTCATGCATAAAACATCCTATAAGTTGCAAGCTTCATGCATCAAATACTAATAGTGCTCGCTCCTTGTCCTAATTAGCTCGGATTCCCATGGGTTATCATTGCATTGCATATGTTTCAACCAAGTGTCACAAAGGGGTACCTCTATGCCACCTGTACAAAGGTCCAAGGAGATAAATCGCATTTGATTTCTCGTTTTTGATAGATCTCAACTTGAGGACATCCATACCGGGACAACATAGAAAATAGATGATGGACTCCTCTTTAATGCATAAGCATATTCTCATAAGAGATTGAGGATTAAGGTCCAAGCTAAAACTTCCACCATGATGCATGGCTTTGGTTGGCGGCCCAATGTTCTTCTCTAACAATATGCATAGTTATTCAACCCACGGTAAATCACCCTTACTTCAGACAAGACGAACATGCATAGCAACTCACATGATATTCAACAAAAGTGTGACAGTTGATGGCGTCCCCAGAAACATGGTTACCGCTCAGCAAGCAACTTATAAGAAATAAGATACATAAGCAACATATTCTTTACCACAATAGTTTTTAGGCTACTTTCCCATGAGCAATGTATTGCATGGTTAGTTTGCTTAGTGCAGGTGGAGGTTAGCAAAAGACTGGGAGCGACCAACTAAGAGAGCAATGACGGTCATAATCATGCAGAGCGACAAAGCAATAATGAATCAGGCATGGTAGTTATATCGCTACTTAGAAATAAAAGATCATCAAGGCTTGACAGACTTCTTTACAGTCTTGAATATGCGTGAGCATACGCCAAGTCAATCAAAATAAATTCTCGAAGGAAGATATTACTAAACCATACCACATCATAGGCAAACAAACCAAGTTGGTACTCCAATAACACATTGGGAACCCCCCAGCTATTTGAGATTACCCATAAGAAAACCTGAACTGCTAAGCACCATCATGAAAGTAGCATCTTTATCATAGACACATTAACCAATGCAACGGAAGCAAACTCTCTTAATAAGGTGAGCATGGTAATTAAAGAGAGTTCAAGCAACCAACTAAATAAAAGCTCTTGAAAAGATAAGCATGAATACTAAGAGCAGAGCACGATAGTAGCTATTAAAAGACAAAGAACACACACAGCATAGATAGACATGAAAATTCTATGTTATGTTCTAGGTAGAGGTGGAGCGTGTTTCTCTCCCACATAAAGGAATGCTGGGTTCCGACTCATTATGAAAAACTAAAAAGAAAACTAAAAGCAAGACGCTCCAAGCATAGCACATAACACATGAAGTGATAAAAATATAGCGAAACGAAAGACGAACTGATAGTGTTGATGGAGAAGGGGATGCACGGGGGCATCCCCAAGCTTAGACGCTTGAGTCTCCTTGAATATTTCTTGGGGGTGCACGGGGGCATCCCCAAGCTTGAGCGCTTGACACTACTGAATCTTTTTATCATCTTCCCTCGCACACTTGAAAACTCCCTTCATACATAACTCATCATAATCTGATTAGCGAGGTTAGTACCCTTAATAAAATAATTATACCTTGCTGGAAATAAGGATATTCTTGAAGTTCTACTGTTTCTCAAGATTGCCAAAAGGTTTTTGCAAAGAAAAAGCAAGTTCTTAATTTGCAAAGTGAAGGTAAGGCAAAACAGGACAGAATCTGTGAAAAACAGAATAGCAGGCAGTAATTGATCTGTTCGGGATACTTCTGCAACTCAAATAAAAAAACTCAGAACTGACGCACGAAAGACAATTATATAGAGAACGCTGTCGAAAAAATTCAGACCAAAAAGATGATCTGGTGATTTTATACGAATTTTTTTATCCAAGGACAGAATCTGTTTCCTGGACAGCACCTCACAACTTTTGAACTTTCTAGCAATCAGAGGCTATACTTGGCACAAATATGAAAAGCAAAGATACAATGATGTTGCTACAGCAGTAAAAAACATCAAGACACAACAAAAGCAAAAAAATTATTCATGTGGGCTGCCTCCCAAAAGCACTTTCTTTTATGCCTTTAAGCTAGGCATAATGCATAGAGGAATCAATAATCATCATAATGATCGGAGTTATAAATTGTTTCAAATGGTTCCTCAATAAGTTCATTCTTGTTCCTTCTAGGAAAGGGGTACACACCTTTTGCCTTCCCGCGTAAGCGGATTTGTCCCTTACCTATATCGATGAAGCCTTTAACTGCTCGGAGGAAGTCCCTCCCAAGCACTATATTTCCTTGGTTTGGCTCCACGATGAAGAAATCAATCATTGCAATCCCTTTAAGGAATTTAACCGGTACGTCTTTTATTTTTCCCTGGATTTCAGAAATATCTCCATTAGTGTGTTCATGATAAGTTGGTAATCTATCCATGTTAAATTTTAAAGAATCATGAACAATTTTTGGCATAATAGAAACCATAGATCCAATATCACAATAAGCAAGGAAGTCTTGATTAGAGATGCTAATCCTAACAAGAGGTTCCCAGTCATTATCTATTTCCAAAATATCTCTCTCATTGGGTTTGGGTTTCTCTACCTTCATTAAGTCTAGAGCATCCATTCTTTTCTCAATAGTAGCAAGTCTATCTATGATAGTATCAAAGTTATGATCATAAACAAAGTAACTAGATAGACCATGTATAATCTCAAGAGCTCTAGCTTCATCACATTCTAAGAAATCTCCCTCAGCTATAATGTCAAGGGAGTGTTTACACCATTTAAAAAGGCCGTGGTAAAAATTCCTAAGCACAATTTTTATAGGTATCCAAGGCATAATTCTCCTATGTGCATCAGAAATTTTGTCCCATGCCTTCTTCATATTTTCTCCATCCCTTTGATGGAAATCTAAAACTTCTGATTCCCTCAAAGCACCAAAGCCTAACATGTTTGGCTAAACAGAAAGGACTACTAATAAAAAGACAAATTTTTTTTTTTGTGATTTTCGATAAAAGGAACTAAAGCAAAAAAAAAATGAAAGGTAAACTAACAAGACTAAAAAGCAAAGGTAAAAGATAGCATGCAACTCCCCTATCCTGAAGAGTGGAGTCCCCGGCAACGGCGCCAGAAAATACTCCTTGATGGGCCTCGAACCCCTCGTTGGTTACCCCAAGTGGAAGGTGTAAGATGCAGTAAGTAGAAGTGTTTTCCCCTAGCAAAGATGCCAAGGATCGATTCCCCAGAGACTCCTAGGTTCAACAAGTAGGTGTCAATTGCTAACGGCGCAATTAGCAATCAACGTGGACCTGCACACAGATACAAATAACTTTGCTCCCAACGAGTACAGAGAGGTTGTCAATCCCTCCGGCCTTGTAGTTCACAAAGGGTTAAAAGCAAATGATAGTAGTGATAGATAGTTTTTGCAATAGTAAGTAAATAGCAAAAAGTAAATAGTGGATGTGATCAATGATGGTAATATGGACCGGAGTCTCATGATGTTCACTAGTGATGTCTCTCTCCCAGAAGACGATAAAACAGCTATGTGAGGTAAACAAATTACAGCTGGGCAATTGACAGGACCACGAACGCAAACCAATGCTGACTACATTGCAAGAAAGGTTGAGGTTCAAAGCATGGGCGGTACGCCAAAGTAAGTAGACCGAAATCCATCAATATCTACTACTAATCATCCACCTTGAGATATCTATCCAGAACATCTCGCTGGTATTAAGTTGCGAGTCCCACCCATAGTGTAAACTCAATGCAACAGACAACTGCATTAAAAGAACTTTGCGTAAAGTAAACAATCCTTGCACCCGCGGGCACAAGCACCGTTGTTTTCCCCCTTGTGGCAACAGCACATCCCCTAGACTCATGTTTCTGTCACTCAAGCTAGTCATCGAGGGGCATGAACCCACAATCGAGCATAACGTTCCCTCTTGGAGTCACTACCTATTACTCGGCCAAAGCAATAAATAACAACGGAGAACATGCAAGAATTACTTATGAACTAAAATATAAAAGAGGTGAATCAAATATATTACTCAAGATCAATCTAAACATAATCTCATAATCCATCGGATCCCAGCAAACTCAACATAGCAACAGCATAAGGATTACATAGGTGCCTCGATCATGTAGGGCAGCTCACGAGGACTAATTAGTGAAGCACAAGAACGGGAGGAGAACATCACATAGCTACTGGTCATGGACTCATGGTCCAAGGGAGACTACTTACGAGTCATCCGGGAGGCGTCCATGGTGGTGGAGAAGCTCCCGGCGGTAATCCTCCCCTCCGGCAGGGTGCCGGGAAGAGTTCTCCTGGTGCTCCCGATCTTGGAAGCGGCGGCGGCGGCGGAACAGAGATGGGATCGCGAAAAGAGTTCCTCCTCTGAGGGTTTCGGAGGGTCCTTTAAATATATGCCAAAGTAGGGCATCGGGGGAGCCTCGGGGGGCCCAGGCGCCTGGAGCCCCTGTGCCCCCCCCCCCAGGCTGCCCTTCGGACGCAGTGTTGTTTCCGGATCGCTGATTTTTTATATAATTTTTCTGGATTTTTCTGGGCAGTTCTCGAAACGTGAAAACCTGAAATACAAAAACAGCCGAAAACAGAAACTGGCACTGCGGTGCACTGGATTAGTAAGTTAGTCCAAATATGATCAAAAGTGTATGGAAGTGTATGAATATCATAGCAATATCACCCAAAAGTGGCATGGAGCAAGCAGAAATTATAGATACGTTTTGGACGTATCAGTGCTCTCGGCGTGGCCTGGTCAACGTGGTCAACGACCGACATGCATCTGAAGTGGACTGTACGTGGAGAGGCTGACAGCTGGGTCCATAGCCGCACGCAAGGAAATGCCTCCTTATTACGCGCAAAATAATGATTCCTCCACCTGACATCTGGGACCCACCGAAAGGGCCTCTGTATTTCGCGAAAAAAACGTTACCGCCGCTGACAACTCGGACCCACCAGCTATATCTTCTTACGCAAGGAAGTGGCTCCTTATTACGCACAAAAAAAATGAATACTCCCCCTGTTAGCTGGGACCCAGTATAGTGGCAAGCTGACTTGTGGGCCTACTAAGTTGACCGGGACAGAGGGCTTTGTCAACTTAGTCAATATGCACAATTCTAGCTCCAGTGACCGTACGATGTCCATCCAACGGCCGTAGTGCTTCTTCAACCTCCGGTCTTCTTGCTCCAGCCGCCCAAACCAACTAGCAAACCAGCGCCGGTCGTGCCTTGTGCTCATGCCTCCCGTGGCCGGCTGTGCTGCCGCGGAGGCCTCACCGCCCCTACTACTCCCATCGTGGTCTGGCCATCCCTCCACTCAGCCACACCCCCTGTTATTCTGCGGCGACGGCAGTCTCACACCGCAGTCGAACCAGTGAACCCTCGTACTCCTCTCCGCGCGGGCTTCCACTGCCGCGTCTTCCCCGACTCCGCAGTGTCCCCTTCCTGGGCCTCGCCGTCATCCACCGCCCTGGTGCTCGCAGCGCGGCGTGGTCAATGTGGTCAAGGAACGGCTTTGCATCGGACGTGGACTGTTTGTGGAGAGGCTGACAGCTGGGTCCACGGTCGCAGCAAGGAAGTGCCTCCTTATTACGCGCAAAATAATTATTCCTCCACCTGACATCGGGGACCCACCGGACGGGCCACCGTATTTCGTGAAAAAAATGTTTCCCACTGACTCATGGGATCCACCAGCTACATCTTTGCACAAAAGGAAGTGCGTCCGGGCAAAAAAAAAAACAATTCCCCCCTGACTGCTGGGACCCATGAGCTACATCTTCGCACGCAAGGAAGTGCCTGACAGTCGGGACCCACCTGGTCGAAGCGTACATAGCGTTGTCATTCTAGTCGCGAACGTGTACGTACATACTGTTCGATGTAGAGGCGCGCACATGTCGTAGTAGAGGCGTGCATGTAGCATGTACACGTACGTACAACGGCCAGGGTGCAAGAAAGTAAATACGACCACGCACGTACATACGGGCGGGGTCTCGAACGCCTACTCGCGCGTACGTACGACCAGGGCTCGTGTACATGGCTGGGTCGGAACGGAGAAACACCGTCGTCGTCGTGTTCATGGGGAGCCAACCGGCTGGGCCGGAATGGAATGCGTCGTCGTGTTCATCAGGAGGGCTTTGACGGAACATCCGATGGAAACGAGGCCTGACGTACCGCAGAACGGAGGAAACGGCCTTGTGTTCGACTGGCCACGGTCGAAACAAGATCCTGTTCTTCGGGAGGGGTCTGGCGTACCTCAAAACGGAGGAGACGGACCTCCTACGGTCGAAACGGGGGTCCTGTAGATCGGGAGGGGTGTGGCGTATCGCAAAACGGAGGAAACGGACTTGTGTTGGAGCATTACAGTCGAAACGGGGGTCCTGTTCATCGGGAGGGGTGTGGCGTACCGCAAAACGGGACTCCACGGGATACTGTTCATCTCCACCATCGACCACCTCCACCCTCCATGGGCTACTGTTCATCCACCGTCGACCACCTCCTTCCTCCACCTACGACTCTTCATCCTCCACCGCGCGCTACTCCATCGGCTACTGTTCAACCAGCCCTCTCCACGGGATCCTGTTCAACCACCCCTCCATGAGCTACTGTTCATCCAGCCCTCCACCATCTACTGTTCATCCAGCCCTCCACGGGGTGATCCTATTCATCCAGCCCTCCATGGGGTCCTGTTCATGCTGCCCCAACCGGCTCGATCGATCGGGGTCCTGTTCATCCAGAGGCAACACCACGGGGTCCTGTTCAGCCACCCCCACCGGGAACTTTTCATCCAAACCCCCCAGCAACACTCACTGTTCATGCAGAGGCAGCATCGACCGGCTTCAGTTAGCAGCAGTAGAGAAGGAATCGCTCAGTCGGGTTCAGTTAACAGCCATCAATCGATCGCTCGGATTCAGTAATGCGTAGCCTGCAGTGTAATCGCTCGGGTTCAGTTAGAGCCCAACGCCTCGCACCCACGCACGTGCATGTACGAGAGAAACGCGCATCGCTCGGCCCCGACCACCCACCGTAACTAGGAACACCCCGATATTTTCCCCACCCTCGCTTCTACCACGGTTTTTTCCGTCATGAACGACCCAAAGAATCTCATGCAACTGCGTCTCCGGCCCGCCCAGAACGAAAAGCCCATTTTCTGTCATGATTTTTTGTCATAGAAGTAGGACCCCACCACATCTATGATGATACCGGGTTTTGTCACAATTATCGTCATAGAAGTGTCATAAGTATGACAGAAAAAAGTTTCGTTCGGCCCAAAATGTCACGGATGTGTCTTTTTTTGTAGTGTGGCGGGTCATAAGCCTGCAGCGACTCGGGACTATTCCTTCCATTGTAGAGTAAATCATATTCATTGATAAGATAATAGCCTCTGCGCGAAAGCGACTTTGAAAATCTCAATCACAATACTGGTTATTGATAACCATAAGAAAAATCCAGCCATGTTGGCTATTAAAGATTTGAATAATATAACCTGGTTTGAAAACCGATTCCTGCAATATAAATCAGTATCTATGCATATATGATGCATGTTATGATGATAAAATGTATGATGCAATATATGATGATGTATGTATATGATGCAATGTATGATGATGTATGTATACGATAATAGAAAACTTCAATGAAACTAGCCAGAGCCACCGGAGTATCCTTGCATTCTGTAGCCGGCTCTCACAGTTACCCAGTCGACATTTGGACCTAGATAAGTTCAGATATGACTTACCGAGAGTACGCGGGGTCAGAGTTGCAGCATGCAAACAGGCAGGTTTAACCAAGTTTCAAGGAAGGCAGCATTTTGAGCCTGGATCTATCCCGACTATCTATAAGCCGTGCTCTCACATGATAGCCGGCGTTTGAACCTTAGCAAGCACAAAAGCTTTGGTCGAATACGCCGTAAAAGATTGATTACTAAGAGTTCGTCGGGTCAATCAGGATGACCTGATGGAGTTGAAGCAGCTGGGTACAGGTAGGATGACCCACATGTTATGTCCTCTTTGGTCGAATACGCCTATGTTTGAACGTAACCTGGTCAAAAGGGTAGTAATGCTATGTTCTCTTTGGTCGAATACGCCTATGTTTGAACAGGAAGCCCCCAAGTGACATACTTATGAATTGTACTCGTCGAAGAACTATGTTTGAGCTGTGCCATGCACCCAACTCTCTTTGGTCCCTGTAAATTTCCTGAGAATTCAAACTTTATGAGAGATGGATATTCTTCTTGAGCTGGAGTTGTAAACCGGATATTGAGAGCTTCAGAGCTTTGTGGGAGACAGATTTCCCTTGAGCCGGATTTTAAACCGGATATGGAGAGCTTCGATGCTTTTGTTGAAAGGTAGCTTTTCCTTGAGCCGCATTTGGAAACTGGATATTGAGCCAAAATCTTCATTTTGAGCCGGAAATTTTCTGACGGTCTTGAAATTTTCACCAACAGGGCAGTTGCCTCCAGGGTCGGGTTATTATTTTTCCTTCATTGTCCTAGGGTTCTTGAATTTGCTGAAACTGGCAAGACTTGCTGAGTCATATCATTGTAGCCCCCGAGTCTTGAGACTACTCGAGGAGTTTGGCTTGAGATTCTCCATGTTTGACCATAGCATAAGGTGTATATCATTGGTGTTGATAGCATGATGTGAATCCACAGAAGGTTGAGGTGACTGCGGCGTGTTTATAAATAATCCCGTATGAGCCATGTCAGCAACTCGGCCAATGGTTCCTTCCAACTGGCTGTTTGAAGTTAACCAAACTGTAGTGGCGGCGACTTGTGCGCCTACCCATTGAGTCATCCAATGCAGACGGCGGCTGATAATATATGATAATTTGCCCCAGAGTTGTTGGAAGAAAACCGGGCTACCCAAGCAGTGACTGGCTTTATACTCAATAAACAGCTCATGCAGACATGTGCGGCTTAGTGTGTTGATGTAAACCAGGCCACAAGACATGAACGGTAAAGACGACCGCAACATCAGAGGCGGCACAGACAGATGAGTCGATCGTGGCGTTGTAAGCTGGTACGAACGGCCGATTCAATCGCAGGCACGGTCCCGGCAAGTTGATGTAAACCAGGCCGTAAGGGTGGCGTCTTGCACGCGTCCATTCACCATGTAATGTGGCACGGACCAACACCGGGCACGGCGTTGCCAACACGTGCTCCGTACCCATGGTATAAACCACGTTTATAATGAATAACTGTCCTGATGTCTTTGAATGATAGATGATCTGTACGTAGACCCTTTGTACGTGGTTGTTGCAGGAGTACTTTGAATGCACTTATAATAGTTTGATCTTTACGAGACCCCTTTGTGATGATCATTTAAGCGATGCCTTTGGAGGTATTAACCGTCGGAACAGCTGACGATGCCAATCCCTCAAGTAGCTTATTAAAACTGGTGCTGCTGCCATGATTGACTTAAAAACTGCACCATGACGCACATAAGTCTCTGCCGTTAAGTAGATGTTGGACATCATCTGCACTACTAACTATGGATATGCCCCCTGCTGCAGTCTCGCCACTGATTTAAAGCGTAATGATGGTGAGAGAAATTTTCGAACAGTGTAGACATGTTGGCCTGCCTCATATTTCTTTGTAATTTCATCCTCAGCTTAACCCATCTGATGCTCCGTTCCACAAAATTCCGAAGCCAAGGTACAGTGGTGATGGGCCTCGAACCCCTCGTTGGTTACCCCAAGTGGAAGGTGTAAGATGCAGTATGTAGAAGTGTTTTCCCTTAGCAAAGATGCCAAGGATCGAATCCCCAGAGACTCCTAGGTTCAACAAGTAGGTGTCAACTGCTAACGGCGCGTATTAGCAATCAACATGGACCTGCACACAGATACAAATAACTTTGCTCCCAACGAGTACATAGAGGTTGTCAATCCCTCCGGCCTTGTAGTTCACAAAGGATTAAAAGCAAATGATAGTAGTGATAGATAATGTTTTGCAATAGTAAATAAATAGCGAAAAGTAAATAGCGGGTGTGATCAATGATGGTAATACGGACCGAAGTCTCATGATGTTCACTAGTGATGTCTCTCTCCCAAAAGACGATAAAACAGCTATGTGAGGTAAACAAATTACAGCTCGGCAATTGACAGGACCACGAACGCAAACCAATGCTGACTACATTGCAGAAAGGTTGAGGTTCAAAGCATGGGCGGTACGCCAAAGTAAGTAGACCGAAATCCATCAATATCTACTACTAATCATCCACCTTGAGATATCTATCCAGAACATCTCGCTGGTATTAAGTTGTGAGTCCCACCCATAGTGTAAACTCAATGCAACAGACAACTGCATTAAAAGAACTTTGCGTAAAGTAAACAATCCTTGCACCCGCGGGCACAAGCACCGTTGTTTTCCCCCTTGTGGCAACATCACATCCCCTAGACTCATGTTTCTGTCACTCAAGCTAGTCATCGAGGGGCATGAACCCACAATCGAGCATAACGTTCCCTCTTGGAGTCACTACCTATTACTTGGCCAAAGCAATAAATAACAACGGAGAACATGCAAGAATTACTTATGAACATAAATATAAAAGAGGTAGATCAAATATATTACTCAAGATCAATCTGAACATAATCTCATAATCCATCGGATCCTAGCAAACTCAACATAGCAACAGCATAAGGATTACATATGTGCCTCGATCATGTAGGGCAGCTCACGAGGACTAATTAGTGAAGCACAAGAATGGGAGGAGAACATCACATAGCTACTGGTCATGGACTCATGGTCCAAGGGAGACTACTCACGAGTCATCCGGGAGGCGTCCATGGTGGTGGAGAAGCTCCCGGTGGTGATCCTCCCCTCCGGCAGGGTGCCGGGAAGAGTTCTCCTGGTGCTACCGATCTTGGAAGCGGCGGCGACGGCGAAACAGAGATGGGATCGCGAAAAGAGTTCCTGTTCTGAGGGTTTCGGAGGACGCTTATAAAAGTATGCCAAAGGGGGCCAAAGGGGGCCACCAGACGGGCTTCGGGGGGCCCAGGCGCCCCCCCGGCGCGGCCCAGGGGGGGCGCGCCGCCAGGGCGCCTGGAGCCCTGGTGCCCCCCCCGGCTGCCTTCGGACGCCAGGTAGGTTCTGGAACGCTGATTTTTTATATGATTTTTCTGGATTTTTCCTGGCAGTTCTCGTAACGTGAAAACCTGAAATACAAAAACAGCCGAAAACAGAAACTGGCACCGAGGTGCACTGGATTAGTAGGTTAGTCCAAATATGATCAAAAGTGTATGGAAGTGTATGAATATCATAGCAATATCACCCAAAAGTGGCATGGAGCAAGCAGAAATTATAGATACATTTTGGACGTATCAAGTGGCCTCCACACATTGGACATAAACACTTGTGTTGGATCCAACTTGGTTGCCAGGCCCTATTTTATCCCACCGGCTTAAAACTCCCCTGTTTCTTCTTGTACGCATCGGTGACAAATCCACACCTGCAGGGGCACATCAGCCAGGCGGGCGGCTTGAGGCGGAGGTGAGGGTAGCAAGGCCACGACGAGGCGGCAGCTCAGGCAGGGCAGAACCGGCTTCGGCCGAGGACAAAGGTGACCCGGCTGGGCGGCAGCTGAAGCGGGACGGAACAATAGGTCGGCAGCAGAAACCTGCGGAGGTTGGGGGCAGCTTGCCGGTGACTCGGCAAAAGCTGCTCAGGGCCGGCGAAGACTGGTGGCTCGATAATCAGCCCTTGACTCGGCGATGGATTTTCGGGCGGCCTGATGGCAAGTTAAAAACCGTGGCCGAGGCGGAATCCGTTTGGTTGAGGCCGGCGTGCTGCCGGGTTGTGGCGGACACGGAATCTGGCTGTTTGAAGTCATCGAGTAGGCGGAGTCCGCTGATTCGGAGCGAGGCTGGACGGCGGCTCCATGGAGCAGGGCTAGCGTGATACGGGGCGACGCGCGTCCCAACAGTGAGGCAGGGCCAGCGAAGCGGTGGTTTAAGCAAAACTGCAACGCAGTAGAAGCAGGATCGTCGGGCCGTCCTATGGTGTCTGCTCGGAGAAACGGCATAAGACGGCTGTGGCTGGCTCCAGGACGAGACGGTGGGTGTAGAAGCAACAACAGAGGACAACGACTCAAGGTGCAAACCGGTGGCGGAAGACGGAGGTGATCCTTGGCGGCGGCTCGTCGGCCGAGTCTGGCGACTCGAGGTGGAGGTGAGGCAACCTGGAGTAGTCGAGCAAATTGAATTTGATAGCGACTCGGCGTTGACCCGCCGTAGCGGAGGCAGCTCGAAGGATGGCCGGGGGTCACAAGAGCAAGTATAATAAGGTGATGTAGGCAGGCTGTAAGACATTAAATATTACTCCCTCCGTCCAAAAATACTTGTCATCCAAATGAATAAAAGGAGATGTATCTAGATGTATTTTTGTTTTACATACATTCCCTTTTGTCCATTTTGATGACAAGTATTTTCGGACGGAGGGAGTATTTTTTTGCTTACTTGGAAGAGAGAGAAGAGGAGAGAGAAGAGAAGCGGGCTACCAGTTAACAGCCGGCTGCAACACGTGCTCCTAGGTACTTTGTGAGAGAGTGGGGTGGGCCATGTATCAACAAAGTAGTACATATTTATATCTAGCTATTGTACTTGTTGGCTATAAGCTTGTCTATATGTGAAATGGCAACATCATATAGCCAGCAGCTGGCTATATTATTAACCATGCTCTAAGTCCACGACGCTCCAAGTGACGGAGAGGATCGGTCCACGGTGGTGGCTCAGACAGTTGCAGACGAGTCAGCGCGTTGGAGGCGACTCAACGTGTGTTGACAAGTTTATGTAAGCTGACTCAACAGCAGCAGAGGCGGGTCATCGCGGTGGCGAGGAAAGCTTGGTGGCAGCTGAAGTGGCCAGGCCAGGTCTTGGCCGCAGCTCGACAGCTTGAAGAGGCCGATTGGAGGAGGCCGGCCATGGCAGTGACTTGAGGAGCGGGGCAGCTCCGCCGCGGCAGCTCGAGAAGGCCCCCGGCGAGGTGGAGCAGCGATCCAGTGGAGGGCGGAGAAGTGTTGCACGCCGGCGGCGGGTGGAGAGGCAGCGCGGCCAGGGCAAGGCGGCATGTGGCGCGCCGCGCGGAGCTGACGGGGCGGCCAAGGCGAGGTGCGGCACGGCGAGCTGGCAGAGGGTCCCGGCGACTCGTGGCACAGGCAAGGCCATAGTAGAGGAGGCGAGGCGTCTGACAAACCGTCAAGTTTTGTCGCAGTAGTGGCGGCTTGTGGCTAAGGCGGAAGCAAGGCCAACCCCGGTGGCATCAACGACTCAGGCGAACAACGGTTTGGCCCCGCAGGACGCGTAGCGGAGAGAACCAGTGATGCCACTTGAGGAAGCTGCGGCTGAACCGACGCGAGGCCATGGCGGCTCACAACGTGGGGGACTCCACGGGGCAACTCAGTGCACGGCGGGTCGGAGAGCAGTGATGTAGTAACACCGGCGAGTTGCAGACGACCTGGTACGGGCGATTTGGTGCGGCGATGGAGGCAACTCGGTGGCTGTACCACGAGGAAGCTGCAACGACATTGGCAGGTCGAAGGGCGCGGTGGCGGCTTGTAGGTGAGGGCGCGGGGCGACTCGGGGTGAGGTGCAGGTTGGAGTCGGAGGGGGAGCCAATCCAGCCACCGATCATGGGCAGCCCTCCGGATCACGGCAAGTTTGATCAATTCCCGTCCGGGTCTTGTCCCCGGTTTCTCTTGGGTCTTGACTTGACTTCGTGTTCTCCAGCTTTAGAGCTGAAACGATAATAGTGCAGGCACACATGATGGCCGTGGTTGATTGGACACATCTTTTTAGGAAAATCCATCGGTCTTAGCGACTCGAAATCCACCAAATAAGTCGCAGGACGGCGGCGTCACCCTAATTCATCTTGATGTCAATTTTGTTTAAACCGTCCTTGAAAAACTTCTTTGATCTTTAACTGATGAACTTCTCGATCCCTAGGAGAGACCCCTCCGAGAACTCAACACCACCATGCGCAGGCCCCACGGTGGACGCCAACTGTCGTGGAATTGTCACGGCAGATGTCCTAGCATGAGGACTTAGTCGTGAGGCCAACACATCTATGTAGTAGCTTGAGAGGGGTTGAGCGGAATCGAGAGACACAACGCAAGACATGGATTTAGACAGCTTCGGGCCCCGGGAAACATCATCCGGTTATAACCCTACATGTTGTTTGTGGCTAGATCTCATTATGACCCTCATGGAGTCGCCGTATAAGCCGGCTCTCCTTATTATGTCTAGCCCTAGAGATTGTTTCTTTCTTACTTGTCCGTCTTGGGGAGCCCCGCCCCTCCTTATATAAGTTGAAGAGGCGGGTTACATATAGAGTCCAACTCAGACTTAAGACTTAACTATTCGGACTTCTCTTCACGGGCTTCTCTCCATGGGCTTCTTAATGTTTTGGGTTTATTAACCCCACGCGACTCTGTCACAGTGTGACTTAAACATCTGGCTTAAACAGTCTGCCGGCTTAACATCTGGCTTAAACAATCTGCCGGCTTACAACCTGTCGGCTTAACATCTGGCTTAAACAATCTGCCGGCTTAACATCTGGCTTAAACATCTTAAACATCTGTCGGCTCTCCAATGAAACACCAAGTCCCAGCCGGGTCGTATCTCCGGCCGGGTCATACCGCGGGGTATATCCCCTACAAAAGGTTATATTTGGACACTGGAAAGGTTTCGGATGAGTTTGGGCATTTTCCAAAGTACCGGGAGGTTACCGGAACCCCCGGGGAGTTAATGGGCCTTAATGGGCCATGGTGGGAGAGAGGAGGAGGCGACCAAGTGGGAGGTGCGCGCCCCCAAGCCCAATCCGAATTGGGGGCGGGGGGCTTTCCTTCTCTCCTTCTCCCTCTTCCTTCTTCTCCTACTCCAACTAGGGAAGGGGGGAAACCTACTCCTACTAGGAGTAGGAATCCTCCTTGGGGCGCGCCATAGAGAGGGCTGGCCCTTCCCTCCTCCACTCCTTTATATACGGGGGAGGGGGCACCACATAGACACACGAGTTGATTGTTTAGCCGTGTGCGGTTCCCCCTCCACAGATTTCCACCTCGGTCATATTGCCGTAGTGCTTAGGCGAAGCCCTGCGTCGATAACTTCATCAACACCGTCACCACGCCGTTGTGCTGACGAAACTCTCCCTCGGCCTCAACTGGATCAAGAGTTCGAGGGACGTCACCGAGCTGAATGTGTGCAGATCACGAAGTTGTCATGCGTTCGGTGCTTGATCGGTTGGATTGCGAAGACGTTTGACTACATCAACCGCGTTACTAAACGCTTCCGCTTTCGGTCTACGAGGGTACGTGGACACACTCTCCCCGCTCGTTGTTATGCTTCTCCTAGATAGATCTTGCGTGATCGTAGGAAAATTTTGAAATACTACATTCCCAACAGTTATATCAGAGCCAGGTCTATGCATAGATGATATGCACGAGTAGAACACAATGAGTTGTGGGCGATAATAGTCATACTGCTTACCAGCATGTCATATTTTGATTCGGCAGTATTGTGAGATGAAGCGGTCCAGACCAACATTACGCGTACGCTTACGCGAGACTGGTTTCACCGTTACGAGCACTCGTTGCTTAAAGGTGATTGGCGGGTGTCTGTCTCTCTCACTTTAGTTGAATCGAGTGTGACTACGCCCGGTCCTTGTGAAGGTTAAAACATCACACTTGACGAAAAATCATTGTGGTTTTGATGTGTAGGTAAGAACGCTTCTTGCTAAGCTCGTAGCAGTCACGTAAAACTTGCAACAACAAATTAGAGGACATCTAACTTGTTTTTGCAGGGCATGTTGTGATGTGATATGGTCAAGACTTGATGAGTTATACGTTATTGTATGAGATGATCATGTTTTGTAAATTATAGGAAACTGGTAGGAGCCTTATGGTTGTCTCTTTATAGTGATACACATATTCATAATATTGAAGCCAAAATGCAAAGTTGATAATGATAGTGCAACTTATTTGTGGCGCTACCGTTTAGGTCATATTGGTGTAAAGCACATGAAGAAACTCCATGATGATGGACATTTGGAATCACTTGATTATGGATCACGGTGCTTGCGAACCATGCCTCATGGGCAAGATGACTAAAACTCCGTGCTCCGAAACAATGGAGCAAGCAACTGACTTACTCGAAATCATACATACTTATGTATGTGGACCAATGAGTGTTGAGGCTCGTGGCGGGTATCGTTATTTTCTGACCTTCAAATATGATTTGAGCAGATATGGGTATATCTACTTGATGAAACACAAGTCTGAAACATTTGAAAAGTTTAAAGAATTTCATAGTGAAGTTAATCATCGTAATAAGAAGAAAAAGTTTATACGATCTGATCGCGGAGGCGAATATATGAGTTGCGAGTTTGGCCTTCATTTGAAACAATGTGGAATAGTTTCACACCTCACGCCACCTGGAACACCACAACGTAATGGTGTGTCTGAATTTCGTAACCGTACTTTATTAGATATGGTGCGATCTATGATGTCTCTTACCGATTTACCACTATCATTTTGGGGTTATGCTTTAGAGACAGCTGCATTCACGTTAAATAGGGCACCATCTAAATCCATTGAGACGACGCCTTATGAACTATGGTTTGGCAATAAACCCAAGTTGTCGTTTCTTAAAGTTTGGGGCTGCGATGCTTATGTGAAAAAGTTTCAACCTGATAAGCTCGAACCCAAGTCGGAGAAATGTGTCTTCATAGGATACCCAGAGGAAACTGTTGTGTAAACCTTCTATCACAAATCTGAAGGCAAGATATTCGTTGCTAAGAATGGATCCTTTCTAGAGAATGAGTTTCTTTTGAAAGAAGTGAGTGGGAGGAAAGTAGAACTTGATGAGGTAATTGTACCTTCTCCCGAATAGGAAAGTAGTTCATCACACAAACTAGTTCCAGTGATTCCTACACCAATCAGTGAGGAAGCTAATGATGATAATCATGAAACTTCAGATCAAGTTACTACTGAACCTCGTAGGTCAACTAGAGTACGTTCCGCGCCAGAGTGGTACGGTAACCTGGTTTTGGAAATCATGTTACTAGACCATGATGAACCTACGAACTATGAGGAAGCGATGATGAGAACATATTCCGCAAAATGGCTTGAGGCCATGAAATCTGAGATGGGATCCATGTATCAGAACAAAGTGTGGACTTTGGTTGACTTGCCCGATGAGCGGCAAGCCATTGAAAATAAAAGGATCTTTAAGAGGAAGACTGACGCCGATGGTAATGTTACCGTCTACAAAGCTCGACTTATTGCGAAAGGTTTTCGACAAGTTCAAGGAGTTGACTACAATGAGACTTTCTCACCCGTAGCGATGCTTAAGTTTGTCCGAATCATGTTAGCAATTGCCGCATTGTATGATTATGAAATCTGGCAAATGGATGTCAAAACTGCATTCCTTAATGGATATCTCAAAGAAGAGTTGTATATGATGCAACCAGAAGGTTTTGTCGATCCTAAAGGTGCTAACAAAGTGTGCAAGCTCCAGCGATCCATCTATGAACTGGTGCAAGCATCTCGGAGTTGGATTATATACGCTTTGATGAGGTGATCAAAGCATATGGTTTTATACAGACTTTTGGAGAAGCCTGTATTTACAAGAAAGTGAGGGGAGCTCTGTATCATTTCTGATATTATATGTGGATGACATATTGTTGATTGGAAATGATGTAGAATTTTTGGATGGCATAAAAGGATACTTGAATAAGAATTTTTCAATGAAATACCTCGGTGAAGCTGCTTATATATTGGGCATCAAGATCTATAGAGATAGATCAAGACGCTTAATTGGACTTTCGCAAAGCACATACCTTGATAAAGTTTTGAAGAAGTTAAAAATGGATCAGTCAAAGAAAGGGTTCTTGCCTGTGTTACAAGGTGTGAAGTTGAGTGATACATCTCCGTTGTATCTATAATTTTTTACGGTTCCATGCCAATATTATACAACTTTCATATACTTTTGGCAACTTTTTATACTATTTTTGGGACTAACATATTGATCTAGTGCCCAGTGCCAGTTCCTATTTGTTGCATGTTTTTTGTTTCGCAGAATGTCCATATCAAACGGAGTCCAAACGGGATAAAAACGCACGGAGATTTTTTCGGAATATATGTGATTTTTGGGAAGAAGAATCAACGTGAGACAATGCGCGAGGGGGCCACGAGGCAGGGGGCGCCCCCCAGGGGGTCAGGCGCGCCCTGGGCCCTCGTGGTCACCCCGTAAGGCGGTTGGTGCCCTTCTTTCGCCGCAAGAAGCTAATATCCGGAAACAAATAGTGTCAAAAGTTCAGCCCAATCGGAGTTACGGATCTCCGGGTAAGAAACGGTGAAAGGCGAGAATCTCGGAACGCAGAAAAACAAAGAGATAGAGAGACAGATCCAATCTCGAAGGGGCTCTCGCCCCTCCCGTACCATGGAGACCAAGGACTAGAGGGAGAACCCTTCTCCCACCTAGGGAGAAGGCCAAGGAAGAAGGAGAAGGAGGGGGCTCTCTCCCCCTCGCTTCCGGTGGCGCCGGAGTGCCGCCGGGGCAATAATCGTGTGATGGCGACCTACACCAACACCTCCGTCATCTTCACCAACATCTTCATCACCTTCCTCCATCTATCTACAGCGGTCCACTCTCACGCAACCCGCTGTACCCTCTACTTGAACATGGTGCTTTATGCTTCATATTATTATCCAATGATGTGTTGCCATCCTATGATGTCTGAGTAGATTTTTGTTATCCTATCGGTAATTGGTGAATTGCTATGATTGGTTTAAATTGCTTGTGGTTATGTTGCTGTCCTTTGGTGCCCATCATATGAGTGCGCGCGTGGATCACACCATAGGGTTAGTTGTATGTTGATAGGACTATGTATTGGAGGGCAAGAGTGACAGAAGTTTCAACCTAGCACAGAAATTGATGCATACAGAATTGAAGGGGGACCAATATATCTTAATGCTATGGTTGGGTTTTGCCTTAATGAACGTTAGTAGTTGCGGATGCTTGCTAATAGTTCCAATCATAAGTGCATAGAATTCCAAGTCAGGGATGACATGCTAGTAGTGGCCTCTCCCACATAAAACTTGCTATCGGTCTAGTAACATAGTCAATTTCTTAGGGACAATTTCGCAACTCCTACCACCACTTTTCCACACTCGCTATACTAACTTTATTGCTTCTTTACCTAAAACAGCCCCTAGTTTTTATTCACATGCTCTTTATATTCTTGCAAACCAATCCCGTTACACCTACGAAGTACTTCTAGTTTTATAATTGTTCTAGGTAAAGCGAACGTCAAGCGTGCGTAGAGTTGTATCGGTGGTCAATAGAACTTGAGTGAATATTTGTTCTACCTTTAGCTCCTCATTGGGTTCGACACTCTTACTTATAGAAAGAGGCTATAATTGAGCCCCTATACTTGTGGGTTATCAAGACCTCTTTCTGGCGCCGTTGCCGGGGAGCAATAGCGTGGGGTGAATATTCTCGTGTGTACTTGTTTGCTTTATCACCAAGTAGATTTTATTTGCTGTTCTAAGTTGTTCTCTATCTTTAGTTATGGATATGGAACACGAAATACCAAAAAAAGGTGTACTTGCTACTCATGGAGATGGGGAACCTCCTAAAACCCTCGATGCTCATTACATGAAAGATATTTGTACTGCTTTGATAATCCTGAGAAAACCCCATTCAACTATATAATGGGAGTAATGTTGGATCAACGTGAATACTTTAGGGATTATCGCTTGACTCGTAAAAGGAAATTGTTATGGGATCAAATTCATATGTTGCATTGGTATGCTCGGGAACTATGCTTGAGATATGATTATACTTGTTGTTCTAGGATGAAGTCTCCACACCTTCCCTTTTCATGCAAATTTAATGATGATGAAATCTTAGCTTCTCATGCTAATGGTATATATGATTATTATGATGTGGAACAAATAGAATAATTTGTTTCTTTTAAGGGTGCTTATGAAATTGAATCTCTGTTTAAAAGGTATGAACTTTTGATGATGATGTTTATAGGCCTGAAAATTTTGCTATATCGAAATATTGCTATGAGAATTATGAATACAATGCCAATATTGATGCGTTTATAGAGAAGGTCTCCATTATCCATGAAGAGACTAATATTTTGCAGAAAACTATGAAAGAAGAAATTGATGACATTGTGAGCTCATTAGATGAAAAATATGATGAGGAGAGCGAAGAACAAAAGGAGGAAGAGCGGATTAGCTACCCGTGCCCACCTTCTAATGAGAGCAACTCTTCAACTCATACATTGTTTAATTTCCCTTCGTGCTTACCGAAGGATGAATGCTATGATGATTGCTATGATCCCTTGAATTCGTTTGAAATATCCCTTTTTGATGAACTTGATGCTTGCTATGCTTGTGGCCAAGATGCCAATATGAATTATGCTTATGGAGATGAACTTGCTATAGTTCCTTATGTTATGAATGAAATTGTTGCTATTGCACCCACACATGATAGTCCTATTATCTTTTTGAATTCTCTTGAGTACACTATATCGGAGAATTTTGCCCTTACTAAGGATTATATTGATGGTTTGCGTCTCACTACTACACATGATGATTTTAATAGATATAATATGCATGTGCTTATTGCTCCTACTTGCAATTGTTATGAGATAGGAACTACATCTCCGCCTCTCTATGTTTCCAATGTGATAAAATTGCAAGAAACTGTTTATACTATGTATTGGCCTTTACTATGTGTGCATGAATTGTTCTTTTATGACATGCCGATGCATAGGAAGAGAGTTAGACTTCGTTCTTGCATGATATATGTTACTTTGTGCTCACTACTAAATCACAAATCATTGTTAATTAAAATTGGCTTTGATAAACCTTGGGATCCGGTTGGATCCATTACTTGAGCACTATATGCCTAGCTTAATGGCTTTAAAGAAAGCGCTGCCAGGGAGACAAACCGGAAGCTGTAGAGAGTCATTTATTTCTGTTGTGCGCTTTTATAAAGTTTAAAAACAAAAAATATAGAGGGGAACCTAATTTTTTTTCAAAAAGAGAAGCGATTGAAAGGTGATGCATTGTGGAAATAAGGGTCGACCTTGAACACTTGTGTTCACGCTTATGGAAACAATGTAGAATTTTCATGGAAGCTTCTCATAAAAATAATTATCCCCTTGTAAAAATCCATTGTATCATAAAAATAATGTGCCAAGAGTTTCCTTTAGGATGACTAGCACATATGCCCGTGCGTTGCAACGGCGAAAATTGATTTAGTTACACAGAAAAACATGTTATGAAAGAAGTAAACAAAACGATATATGAGTCCAAGGTTAATCAATTGAACATAAATAAATAACAGGAAGTGCCTCAAAAATAAGCACAAGCATGTAAGCAGTATGATATTCAGTAACTCTATTTTAATTTTTTAGCTAAAAAGACCGAAACTGAAAGCTTGCGACGGAATTTAATCAGAACACAATACTAATTACTAAGCATTGCAGACTTCTCAATATCACCTTAGGCATACTACAGTGAAGCTTCCAATGATAAAAACTAATAGTTCAGAGCAAAACTAATGGTTGAATTGTAAGGAACAACCTACATGAAACAAATTCATTGTCGGCCTTATCTCTATTTCAAAGGTTAAAATCACTCTACGCACGTCCTATGGGTCCTTAGCACGACGACTACTTGATTGTATGCTACAATAAGTTTTGCACAGCTCCGACGAGGGAGGGACAAAAAGGCTTATAGTCTCGCCAGGTGGTCTTTGGATCTGTATGTAATTTTTATTATTTCTGGTGTTTATTGAACTATCGTGGTTAAAGATGAATAAACTAGAATTTTCTTGCAAAAAAAGATAAATTCTCCGTGGTGCCATGAGAATCTCATTGTTACCAGTTTTTTTAAATAACAAAGATGCCAGAGGTGTCCTCACTGCTACAAGTTGTGCTACAATTTATTAATACTGAAATACATCTTGCATTTAGCTACCATGTAACTGCTCCTAGAAGACAACGAACCGAAGTAAAAGAGGTTAATGGCGAATTATCGGAGACATGATCAACGAGCTACATCACTATTTATTCCCTCACATATTAGATGTAATAAGGTTTTATACTATGAAAAGGAGGAAGTACGTTCCAGCATCGCGGGCCGGCGGAGTCGTAGCAAGGTGCGCCGAGGGAGATCAATGAGGAATACGGATCCCGGGGGATGACCGGCCGGCTGCGTGGCAGGGACTCCTAGCTTGGGGTGATCGGACACATATAGAGCCGCGTGACCACAACCAAAAATCCTAAGAGCTACTCCCTCCGTCCCAAAATTCTTGTCTTCGATTTATCTAAATATGGATGTATGTAGTCACGTTTTAGTGTTTAATACCTCCCTATCTAGATGAATCTAAGACATGAATTTTGGGACGGAGGGAGTACATCCGAAATCACCTAGCCTCTTTTTTTGTGAGGGAAGAAAAGTTCACCTACCCTTGCTCCTGGTGAACCCACCAGAGCAGGTATGGCAGCTGCCACGTGATACGCGGTCCCACTCCCTGTTGGCCTAAGCTAAGCTAAGTTCACAGCCGTATAGTTTTGTTTTGTGTTCTGTTTAAATAATGTATGTATGCAGTGGCGGAGCTACACCCCAGGCCTGGGGGGCCTTGGCCCGGGGCGTGGTGTGAGCAGCCTTTGTTGAATGTGATGCTTTTGGTATTGTTGATCACTGTAGATCAATGCAGCAATGAAGACGGCCCGGGGCTCGGTGCTAACCTGGCTCCGCCCCTGTATGCATGGCTGTTGATGTGACCTGCACATGCATGTAGCTTGTGGAGGAGTGTCGCATGCACGTACTCCCTCTTTCGTTGTTTTTCTCTCGGTTGGCACTTGCGCTGTGTGATGAAGTCGTGGGATGCCGCTGCTGTTATGGATCACATCGAGCGGGCCGACCGGGAGGTAGTTCGGCAAGCTGGCCGCGAGGTAAAAACGCTGCGATTTAGGCAGCACAAAACTTCATGCGCCGCGCGTGTATCCCTTTTCTGACCTCCACACACACACACACACACTCTCTCTCGCACAAGCGTTTGGCAATAACACTCCCAGTCCCAGGTCGAGCTGCCGTCGACCAAGAGTTTCATGGCTTGAGTGTAATACGGCTTCCGGTGCAGTTGAGGACGCTGAGGTCAAACGTGTGGCGGCGTTACCGTCGCCGACGCTAACAATGAACAGTGGGGTGGATTCGTCAGTCTCCTTGTTGCTTGGGCAATACTCGATTCTTCAGCGGTGGCCGCCGACGTACCTGGGTGGCTGGACCGCCTGCCTTGTTGCGGCGCAGGTTGAGAGTGGGTCAGTACTCAACAGTAAACAACGCGTTCACGCCTACAAAAAGTAAAGGAGAGAGGCGATGGAGGACGTGCAAAGAGCTGCAGATTTCACCATTGAAGGCGGCAACATCTAGATGGACGCATATGCACCTGCGTGAGGGGTAGCGGATCATGGTGTTGAAGGCGGTGGCGGCATTGAGGCGAATATATTTGGTGATGATAAAAAGGTTGTGTCGTTGTGGTATATTTATACAGGTAGATCCTAAATTGTTTTTTGTAGAACATCCTGAATCATTTTGTGTCTAACCCGGACAGAACGTTGTGATTTATTCCATGTGCGTGAGACGTATGTAAAAAAACAGGACGGTGATGGAGACGTGTGTAAGAGGGTTTTCTTTTTCTACGTGCCATCTCTTTCCTTTGCAACATGGTATGATTCCTATGTGCCCCATGGGCATCGTTTTTTGACAGACGGATGAAGCTGACAGCAGACATTCTCCACCGTTAATCTTTATGATTAACATAAAATCAACGGATATAAATGGGTGATGTATGGAGAACTATGAAAGGTTCCGTCCTTTAATATTAGGTAAAGATTAAACTGCTTGTTGGTTTGTGCGGTGCAAAAATAGAAACTTTGGCTGTAGTGCGCGGTTTTACATTTTTTACTGGAACGTCAAAAGGATCTGAAACTTTTTGCACAATCTTTGTATACAAATTGTTGATTTTTCCTAATTTTGCCAGAATTTTTAGATTTACAGAAGTATGGTTAACGTTCAGATTACTATAGATTGTCCTATTTTCACAGATTGCTGTTATAGCTTCATTATTTGCATATGTTTGAATTCTTGGTGAATCCTCCTTGACTTGGGGCCATAGAATTGTGATAGCACACAGTGGGTAATGTTTGTTCATAATTATACAATAATGTTAGAGCAGTACATGATGGGATTTCATTGATCGTATGCACTAACCCCGCCACTAAAAGTTCGGTCAAGTTTTGTGTGGATGAAGTTTTCGAAGATCGAGGAGGTATCGATGTGAGGAGAAGGAGGAGAGGCAAGAGGTCAAGCTTGGTGATGCACAAGGTACCCCAAGTAAATATTCAAGGAAACTCAAGCGTCTAAGCTTGGGGATGCCCCAGAAGGCATCCCATCTTTCTTCAACAAGTATCGGTATGTTTTTGGATTCGTTTCGTTCACATGATATGCGTAAATTCTTGGAGCGTCGTGTGCTTTTTATTTTTCCTTTTAATAAATGCACCATGCTGGTATGAGATAGTCCTTGGTTGATTTATAGAATGCTCTTTGCACTTCACTTATATCTTTTGAGTATGGCTTTATAGAATACTTCTTGAGCTTCACTTATATCATTTGAAGTTTGGATTGCATGTTTCTCCTCACATAGAAAACCGTCATTTGTAGAATGCTCTTTTGCTTCACTTATATTTGTTAGAGCGTGGGCATAACTTTTGTAGAAATAATTAAAACTTTCTTGCTTCACTTATATCTATTTAGAGAGTTGACGGGAATTGGTCATTCACATGGTTAGTCATAAAATCCTACATAAATTTGTAGATCGCTGAATATGATATGTTTGATTCCTTGCAATAGTTTTGCGATATAGAGATGCTAATATGTGGGAGGTACTAGTGAATGATTGTTGTTTAGTAAAAATATTGGTGTTAAGGTTTGTGATTCCCGAAGCATGCACGTATGGTCTCCTAACTATGTAAACAAATTGACGCACATTGTATTTTGATTGTTTATCTTTGCGTGAAGGTCGGGGCGCACGATGGTTAACTCCTAAAAACCTCCCCCTAGGAGCATGCGTCGTAGTATTTTTGCTTCGAGGGCTAATAAACTTTTTGCAATAAGTTTGTGAGTTCTTTATGACTAATGTCGAGACCATGGATTATACGCACTCTCACCCTTCCACCTTGCTAGCCACTCTAGTACCGCGCAACTTTCGTCGATGCATCAAACCACCTTATACCCTTCCTAAAAATAGCCACCATACCTACCTACTATGGCATTTCCATGGCCATTCCGAGATATATTGCCATGTAACTCCACCGTTCCGTTTGTTATGACATGCACCATCATTGTCATATTGCTTTGCATGATCGTAAGACAACTAGCATGATGTTTTCATGGCTTGTACGTTTTTTGATGCCATTGCTACGCTAGATCATTGCACATCCCGGTACACCGCCGGAGGCATTCATATAGAGTCATACTTTGTTCTAGTATCGTGTTGTAAGTAAATAAAAGTGTGATGATCATCATTATTAGAGCATTGTCTCGGAAAAAGGCCAAAAAAAAGAGAAAGGCAAAAAAAGGAAGGCCAAAAAAAAAAAGAAAAAAGAAAAGAAAAAAGGGGACAATGCTACTATCTTTTTTCCACACTTGTGCTTCAAAGTAGCACCATGATCTTCATGATAGAGAGTCTCCTATGTTGTCACTTCCATATACGAGTGGGAATTTTTTTTATGGAACTTGGCTTGTATATTCTAACGATGGGCTTCCACAAAATGCCCTAGGTCTTCACGAGCAAGCAAATTAATGCACACCCACTAGTTTTATTTTGAGCTTTCATACACTTATAGCTCTAGTGCTTCCGTTACATGGCAATCCGTACTCCCTCACATTGATATCAATTGATGGACATCTCCATAGTCCATTGATTTGCCTAGTCGATGTGAGACTTTTGAAGGAAATATGCCCTAGAGGCAATAATAAAGATGTTATTTGTATTTCCTTATATCATGATAAATCTCTTTTATTCATGCTAGAATTGTATTAACCGGAAACTTAGTACATGTGTGGATACATAGACAAAACAGTATGTCCCTAGTATGCCTCTACTAGACTAGCTCATTGATCAAAGATGGTTATGTTTCCTAGCCATAGACATGAGTTGTCATTTGATCAACGAGATCACATCATTAGGAGAATGATGTGATGGACAAGACCCATCCGTTAGCATAGCACTATGATCGTTTAGTTTTTTCTGCTATTGCTTTCTTCATGACTTATACATGTTCCTATGACTATGAGATTATGCAACTCCCGAATACCGTAGGAACACCTTGTGTGCTATCAAACGTCACAACGTAACTGGGTGATCATAAAGATGCTCTACAGGTGTCTCCGAAAGTATTCGTGGTGTTGGCATAGATCAAGATTAGGATTTGTCACTCCGAGTGTCGAAGAGGTATCTCTGGGCCCTCTCGGTAACACACATCACAATAAGCCTTGCAAGCAAAAGACTAATGAGTTAGTCACGAGATGATGTGTTACGGAACGAGTAAAGAGACTTGCCAGTAACGAGATTGAACTAGGTATAGAGATACCGACGATCGAATCTCGGGCAAGTAACATACCATTGACAAAAGGAACAACGTATGTTGTTATGCGGTTCTGACCGATAAAAGATCTTCGTAGAATATGTAGGAGCCAATATGAACATCCAGGTTCCGCTATTGGTTATTGACCGGAGATGAGTCTCGGTCATGTCTACATAGTTCTCGAACCCGTAGGGTCCGCACGCTTAACGTTTGATGACGATCGGTATTATGAGTTTATGAGTATTGATGTACAGAAGGTAGTTTGGAGTCCCGGATGAGATCACGGACATGACGAGGAGTCTCGGAATGTCCGAGACATAAAGATTGATATATTGGACGGCTATATTCGGACACCGGAAGTATACCGGAAAAGTTTCGGATTTATCGGGAATGCCGGAGGGGGTTACCGGAACCCCCTACGAGAGGGGATGGTCCATAGTGGGCCTGAAGGGAAAGAGAGAGGCAGCCCATAGGGCTGGCCGGCGCCCCCACCTAGGGTTCCTAGTTGGACTAGGATTGGGGGGGGGGCGCCACCTCTCCTATTCCTTTCCCCCTTCTTCCTTTTGGTGAATCCTACTAGGAATAGGATTGCAATCCTATTCCTAGTAGGACTCCTTCCCTAGCCGCACGAGGAAGGGTCGGCCGGCCTCCCTCCCTTGCTCCTTTATATACGGGGGCAGGGGGGCACCCAAAGACACACAGGTATAAACCAGCTATTGTAAACCGGCTTAGTTATATTATACTTGGTTGTAATATTTTAGTAGAAACTACGACCCATGAGATTTCAAGGCCCATGTATAGAAGTGTGGTTTGTAAAGCGCCAAGAGATGTAACTTGAGAGATAAGATAGAAAAGACAGAGATCGAGGCGGACACAGATATGAGCCGGCCTCGGGACTCTGTAAACCGGACCAGGCGTTACCTCTATATAAAGGGACGACCTGGACGGTTCAGAGACAGGCAACAATCAACCCGTCGAAGCACAGGCAAAGCGAATCTGCTCCCTGTAATCCGACGCCCAAGCAATACCAAACCAACTAGACGTAGGCTTTTACCTTCTCGAAAGGGGCCGAACTAGTATAAAACCCTCTGTGTCTTTGTGTGCCATGAACCCTTTCAAGTTAACCCGTGCGATGGTTCCATCATCAAGTCCGCTAAACCGGACATCTGCCGTGTTATTTCCACGACAGTTGGCGCCCACCGTGGGGCCTGCGCGCGATGGTTTCGAGTACTTGAAAGGCGGCTTCGAAGGGCTCAAGGGTTACGCAGTCGGCCGGATGACCAAGAGTCGTCGCGGCCGCATCTACATCGACGACGCAGGTTGGGGACCGGAGGCCGATTCGATCGAATACGGGTACCGGGTTCCCTTCGGCAGCATCCAAGTCTTCATCGGCAAAATCGGCGAACCGGGACCTGAGCCGGACATCTTCCCCAACATCGTCGAGCCGGCTCAGCGTGCGAGATCGGCCCGGATTCAGCCCGCCGTGAAGCGCGTGTTCGTTGGAGCAATCCACGGAGGTCGAGCCGAGAACGGATCAGAATCTGATGGTGCAACAATCGTATACTCAGATGACGAGTCTTCATCCGGGGAAACTGAATCTCTGTATCAGTTGCGGGACGGCCGGTCCGAGGGCGAGTCCGATGGAAACAGTATTCCGGGCCCCTTTGACCCGCCAAACCGGGTGGCGGTTTTCATGGCCGGTTCACAGCCCCCGATGAACGGAACGACAACCGAAGCTGGTGCAGGGGGAAGCGGTTCAAATACCTCCCTTACTGAAGTTCTATCCACCTTGATCGAGGAGTTCACAGCTAAAGCGGTGGAAGTAGTAGCTCCAGCAGACAAGGCGCATCATGATGCAGAGCTCCTTCAGTTGAAAGGCCGGATCGATCAATTAAAAGAGGACCTAAAGGCGGAAAGAGAAATGATAGTGACTAGGCAAGCAGAATTGGATGATCAAGCCTTTTATTTGAGGATGGAGCAAGCTTCTATGGAAGGAGTAAGGGGACGGAAGTACCGGTCCCGTATACCCCCGGGTTATGAGTCAACGAATCTGTTCAGGACACCTGGGGCTGGGGCTAGTAATCATCCGGCTGTAAACCGGAGGACGCCTCCGGCCAGGGAGCAACCGGTTCAACAACCCACCGCAGAGCAGGAGCACCGGATTACATCCGCACCTTATATCCCCGTCCCCCCAGGTCATTATTCAAACCCTTTGGATAACATCGCTGCAGCGGCAGCACGTTTGGCCGCTTTACCTGCGGGAGAGACATCTCCGGTGGCGATAGAGGCGCGCAGGGTCCAGAAGCTACTTAATACGGCGTTGATACAGCAGCAAGCGTATTCTCACAGCAGGGAAAGGTTACATTCAACACCACGTCCCAGCCGGAGTTATAGTAGGCATTGGGATGAGCCATAAGTGTCTAGCAGTGAACGCAGGAGACATCAGCGCAGGCAGGGTAATCCGGCAGGTGCAGCGGAACAAGCTCCGGAGGCAAATCGGGTTAGGTCAGGAGCCAGGGAGGAGATTCGTCAAACAACGCCGGTTCACACAGCCACCGCAGAGACGGGGGTTACGACGAGTTCCTTTGGGGTGCAGTGCCTTATCCCCGCTTTACGGAGTGTTAAGCTGCCCAAAGATTTCAAAGGACCCCGCAAGGTACCTAACTACACAGCCGATCTACCACCGGAAGCTTGGGTTGAAAGTTATGAGATGGCCATGGAGATGCTGGACGTGGATGAATCGGCTTGTGCCAAATATTTTACTATGATGCTCGAGGGCACGGCCCGGACCTGGTTGAAAGCCCTACCCCCGAATTCTATTGGGTCATGGGGGGGACTGCGGAGCCAGTTCATCAAAAACTTCAAAGATACGTGCAAACAGCCGATGTCGGTGATAGACCTAGCAGCTTGCGTGCAAGGAGAGCAGGAGTCTACAGCAGCTTGGGTACGAAGGGTAGCAGAGATCTTACACTCTTCGAATGGTATTAATCCTAGTACGGCGATAGTGACATTGGAGAACAATTGCCGGTTTGAGTCTTTGAAATTAAAACTCGGACGGCTTAAAAGGGACTGCAATGACATGGGGACTTTAATGAGTGCCCTGGTGAAATACGGAGACTCGGATAACACAAAGTATCCGGAAGCAGAAGGAGATAAAGCGGGGAAGGCTAGCAAGTCTGGTAAACCGGCGCCGATCAATCCAGTTGCTTCGAGCTTTTTGGGCAAACGGAAGGCAGAAGGTGGTTCAGATTTCGTGGCTAACACACAAGTTCAAGGCGGTTTTCAGGGTAATCCGGAGGATTCTGCTTTCCAAACCGGCGGAGGAGCTCCGGGCTGGGAGCAGGAGTTGGATCGACCATGTCCAAAGCATAGCGGAAAGGGGAAGATGGCGAGGCATACTATGAGAGAATGCATACCCCTTATGAAGGCAGTGAACAGCCGTTTTAATCCTCCTAGCCGACCCCCACACGGCGGTTCAGGGCCCGGATTTTATGGTTCGGGTCATCAGGGGAACAGTTCCGGATCAGGATATAGGGGCAATAATGGTGGTTATCAACCCCGGCCAGGCGGCCAAAATAATCAAGGAAATTATAATGGTCAGGGGAATCAATCGCATCATCAAGGTGGTTACAATGGTCAGAATAATCAGCAGCAGGGCCAAGGGAGTTATAATAATCAGGGAAACCAGCAGCAACAACGTCCGCAACAGCAGCAGCAATCCGGATACCAGAGTAATCCGAAGGAGTTGAGCAGCGGTCAATATCATGTTTTCACCACGAGTTTATGTAAGAGAGACCAGAAGGTTTTGAAGCGGACTGTTAATGCAGTAGAACCAGCGACACCGCAATTTCTCCGATGGTCAGAGCAGCCCATTGTATGGAGCAGAGAGGACCACCCATTACGGGTGGATAATCCGGGACATTTAGCCTTGGTGGTAGCACCTCAGGTGGGAGGATACAAGTTTACTAAAGTCCTCATGGATGGAGGTAGCAGTATCAATATATTATATTACGAGACTTTCCGTCGTATGGGTCTGACAGATAAAAAGTTAAGATCATCAAACACAGTGTTTCACGGGGTGGTCCCAGGTAAGTCAGCTTATCCGGTTGGAAAGGTTGATTTAGAAGTTACCTTTGGAGATGAGTATGATTCCAGATCGGAGATGATCACCTTCGAAGTTGTCAAAATTAAAAGTCCATATCATGCTTTGTTTGGAAGGACGGTTTATGCTAAATTTATGGCTAGGCCATGTTACGTTTATTTGCAGCTCAAGATGCCGGGTCATTAGGGCACGATCACGGTTCATGGCAGTCGCAAGATAGCGGTGGAATGTGAGGAAGGTGATGCAGCTTATGCAGAAGCGGTGTGTGCCACGGAAGAGTTAAAGTTTTATAAAGATAACGTTGATCCGGCAGATATGACTCCGCTGAAGAAACCAACTACCGAGCATGATCCGGCGTTGAAGTTCAAGTCAGCGGAAGAGACTAAGCAGGTTGATTTTGTGCCTGGAGACTCGTCTAAACAGTTCACCATCAGCGCTAACCTTGATCCCAAATAGGAAAGCGCGCTCATCGAGTTCATCCGTGAGAACCGGGATATCTTTGCATGGAAACCTTCTGACATGCCAGGTATACCGAGGGAACTCGCTGAGCACAAGTTGAACATTGATCCAAAGTTTAAACCGGTAAAACAGTATCTGCGCCGCTTCAACGAAGAGAGGCGCAAGGCTATAGGAGAGGAAGTGGCCAGACTTTTGGCGGCAGGGTTCATAGTGGAAGTTTTTCATCCGAAATGGTTGGCTAATCCGGTGCTGGTTTTAAAGAAGAATGGGAAGTGGAGGATGTGTGTGGACTACACAGACCTCAATAAAGCTTGCCCAACTGATCCTTTTGCTTTACCTCGCATTGATTAGATTATCGACGCCACGGCGGGGTGTGAGCGACTGAGTTTTCTGGATGCATATTCAGGGTATCATCAGATCAAAATGGCAGTGGAAGACCAAGAGAAGACAGCCTTCATAACTCCTTTTGGTGCTTTTTGCTATGTATCTATGCCCTTTGGGCTCAAGTGTGCACAGGCAACTTATCAACGTTGCGTTCAGAATTGTTTGAAAGGGCAGATAGGGAGGAACGTGCATGCTTATGTGGATGACATTGTGGTCAAATCAAAGGAAGAAAGAACAATGATAGAGGACCTCAAAGAAACCTTTGATAATCTTCGAGCTTACAGGATGATGCTTAATCCGGAAAAATGTGCTTTTTGTGTTCTGGCTGGTAAGCTTCTGGGATTCTTGGTCTCGAACAGAGGAATAGAAGCCAACCCAGAGAAGATCAAAGCCATCACATCTTTGACAAAACCGGTTTGCATCAATGATGTTCAGCGCATAGCTGGCCGGATCACGGCGCTAAGCCGGTTCATCAGTCGCTTGGGAGAGAAGGCAATCCCGCTTTATCAAATGTTGAGGAAAACAGACCGGTTTATTTGGAGTGATGAGGCAAATACAGCGTTTGAGGATCTGAAATGGCAGCTAGCAAAACCACCGGTTTTAGCTGCTCCCATTGATAAGGAGCCTTTGCTGTTATATGTTGCTGCTAACACACGGGCAGTCAGCGTCGCGATTGTGGTTGAGCGCAAGGAAGCAGGGAAGGAACATCCGGTTCAACGCCCGGTTTATTATGTGAGTGAAGTACTCATTGAGTCTAAACAAAGGTACCCTCATTGGCAGAAGTTGGTGTATGGGGTGTTCATGGCAAACCGGAAACTGAAGCACTATTTCCAAGGGCATCCAATAACTATGGTTAGTTCAGCTCCATTGGGAGACATAATCCAGAACAGGGAAGCTACAGGCAGGGTAGCCAAGTGGGCCATTGAGCTCAGTCCACATGAGTTGAAGTATGTACCGCGTACTGCTATAAAATCTCAGGCATTGGTAGACTTCATCAATGACTGGACAGAGTTGCAGACTCCTGAGGAGAAGCCGGATCTTACTTATTGGACGATTCACTTTGACGGTTCGAAACAGTTGGAGGGCTCGGGGGCTGGAGTTGTGTTAACTTCCCCCAGAGGTGATAAATTTTGCTATGTCCTCCGCCTGTTATTTCCTTGTACTAATAATGCAGCAGAATATGAAGCGTTACTTCACGGTTTGCGACTGGCAAAAGAGATGAATTTGAGCCGGGTTAAGTGCCTGGGTGATTCAGATCTAGTGGCACAGCAAGTTTCTGGCAAGTGGGATTCCAGAGATCCCCTCATGGCGGCTTATCGACGAGAAGTTGAAGTAGTGGCAGGACACTTTAAGGGATATCAAGTGGATCACATAGACCGGCGGAGAAACGAAGCGGCCGATGCTCTGAGCCGGCTAGGGTCGCAGCGTAAACCGGTACCACCGAACACCTTTTTGGAGGAATTGCACAGTCCTTCGGTTCAAATACTTTCGGAGGAAGACCTAGCTGTTCCGGACCCAGAGGCACAGTTAGTTGCAGCACTCCATATTATTCCGGATTGGACGTTACCCTATTTGGCGTACCTAAGCCGAGGAGAGTTACCGGAGGACGAAGAGGGAGCACGGCAGATAATCCGGCGTTCTAAGTCCATGACAATTGCAAACGGAGAGGTGCACCATCGTAGTACTTCTGGTGTATTTCAATGATGTGTTTCAGCTGAGGAAGGATGTGAGATTCTAAGGGAGATTCATGAAGGGGATTGTGGTCATCACGCCGGTTCAAAGTCATTGGTGGCTAAAGCATTCGACATGGTTTCTATTGGTTAACCGCGCATGCAGATGCGGCAGATCTGGTCCGAAAGTGCGATGCCTGTCAGAAGTTCTCAAGACGTGCTCTTGTTCCGGCACAGGAGCTCCGGATGATACCAATAACTTGGCCTTTTGCAACTTGGGGGCTTGACATGGTTGGGCCTTTCAAACGGTCCCAAGATCAAAAAACTCATCTACTAGTGGCAGTAGAGAAGTTTACGAAGTGGGTTGAAGCGGAACCTATAAGCAAGTGTGATGCAGCAACCGCGGTTAAATTCATCAAAAAAGTGATATTCCGGTTTGGCTTTCCACACAACATCATCACAGACAATGGAACTAATCTGTCTAAGGGTGAAATGAAGGAATTCTGAAAAAGAGAACATATTCGATTAGATGTATCTTCTGTGGCTCATCCTCAGACCAATGGCCAGGCTGAAAGGGCAAATCAGGAGATTTTGCGAGGCATCAAACCCCGGCTCATGACACCTTTGCAGAGAACCCCAGGTTGTTGGGTTGAAGAATTGCCATCTGTCCTTTGGAGTATTAATACTACACCAAACCGGTCTACAGGTTATACGCCTTTCTTCATGGTTTACGGCGCAGAAGCAGTTCTTCCAAGTGATATCTGTCATGACTCACCAAGGATAACGGCCTATGTGGAAGCAATCAACGAAGAGTCAAGACAGGACGGTTTAGACCGGTTGGATGAAGAGCGTGATACGGCTGCAGCGCGGTCGGCGATTTATCAGCAAGATCTGCGCAGATATCATAGCCGCCGGATTAGAACAAGGACATTCCAGGAGGGTGACTTGGTACTCCGGCTCATCCAAGATCAAACAGACATGCACAAGCTATCCCCACCATGGGAAGGGCCCTTTTTGGTCAGCAAGAATTTACACAACGGTTCATATTACTTGGTGGACATTCGAGAACACAAGGATTCACGGACATCAGAAGAGGTGACGAAGAGGCCGTGGAACATCGCCCATTTATGACCATACTATACTTGAGCCATGTGCTCCAATGTATCCTATGTATATATTATGAATAGTGAATAAACCGGCACCCTCGGTAAACCGGGGGCTCAGCCCATTTTCCATATACAAAAATCCTGTGAAAAATAACCATACCAGTTTACTATCAAATATCATATTTCAATGTTGGCCGGTTTAGAAACTAATTTTTGCAGAATATGTGAAGGAGCAATAGAACTCTCAGGAACAGGAGATCATATCCGGTTCAAGAAGAGAAGACTCCATAAAAATCAAACCCACAGGTTCAAACAAAACAATGGAGGCCCTCTGGGAGTTGGTATCATCTACTCCCAGTGATCGGATTAATCTATAAGTTCTATAAACTCTCTGAAAAGTTGGACAAGTCCACGTTCAGTGATTGGTTTACATTGACTCACTGGTTCAGGAGGAACCCTGGAGGCCCTCTGAGAGTTGGTATCATCCGCTCCCAGTGATCGGATTAGTTTCATAGTTCTTTCAACCCTCTGAAAAGTTGGACAAAGTCCACGTTCAGTGATTGGTTTAGATTGACCCACCGGTTCAGGAGGAACCCTGGAGGCCCTCTGGGAGTGTCGGCCAATCCGCGTCCCAGTGATCGGAATAATTTTTCTTTCGACCCTCTGAAAGTTGGATAGTACCACGTTCAATGATTGGTTTAGATTGACCCACCGGTTCAGGAGGAACCCTGGAGGCCCCCTGGGAGTGTCGGCCAATCCGTGTCCCAGTGATCGGAATAATAGATACGACTCTTTCGGCCCTCTGAAAAGTTGGATAATTCCATGTTCAGTGATTGGCTAGGCCCCCTGGGAGTGTCGGCCAATCCGCGTCCCAGTGATCGGAATAATGTTTATATACGGTTCTTTCGGCCCTCTGAAAAGTTGGATAATTCCACGTTCAGTGATTGGCTAGGCCCCCTGGATGGTACCCGCATCCATTGATTGGCTGAACCTTGCTTTGAGCCTCGCAGCTCTTTGAAAAAGCCTCGACTACATGGTCTTATTTGCAAAAATTGCATGTTTTTTGGTGTTTTTGTGTTCTGTAAACTTTTGAATCGAGTGGAACAGCTACACAAGTTGACCACATATCTATCAAATTGAAAGTCTAGATCATGTATATCAGACCAAGTAAACCGGCGTTTATTAAAACCCGGATCGTGTATCGGGCAAAGGTTACAACTTTCTGAAACAAGATGAACCGGATTTATCGTCAAGATGGGCCGGAGAATTTCGAGTGTCTATTTGGATTCATGAAGACCTTCATAAGGTGATTTTAAAGTCCTGACCGGTTTAAAGTATATTGGCCACATACATCTCAGATGAAGGCAACCACATCAGATAACAGGTCAACTGACGAGTATTTCATAAAGACAAAATGTCGGATTGAAGCACATTAAGTTTCGGCTAAACCTATTACAAGGCATGACGAGCCCGACGGTTTGGAAACATTGTTTTCTGGAATATCACTTATGATTACAGAGATAAAATTCAAGATTATGCATCTCCTTGCTGGGACGGCTGGCCTTCGCCTTGTTCCGGAACATCTTCATCTTCATGAAGCGGTTGGAAATCCGGTGCACGCCAGTCAATCTTCGCCAAAGCCTGGAAATATACTTCATCGTTGATCAATTCAGAAGGATCAATGTCAGGAGCAAAGGTGTGAGGACGAACCGGCGGGATTAAGTTGACAGTATCATAAACCGGTCGCTCCACCCGCTCGTTCTGTAGATTGTATCCTGGATGATATCTTGAAAAATCCGATTCAGCGGCAAGCTTGCTGGCAAGGGGACGCATTTCCTTTGTCAATGCATAAAGAGCAGTTTCAGTGAAAGGTGAGCCATCCTCCTTTGTGTCAGGGAATCCCGTAAAAGCCTCCTCCGGATCAAGATCCGGGACCCAAGCCTTAGCCCTCGTAAGGGCCAGAAGAGCACCACCCCGCGCAGCAGACTTCTTGACTTCTTCGAGGCGAGCCGGCAAAACAGACAACTTGTTTAAAGTATCTTGTATTGTAGTAGGGGCCGGTTTACCAAACGAAGCAGCACTGATGATTCTTTGCGCCCCGGAGTACAGCTGTTCGACCAAGGTGTAGGAGGCTTTGAGTTTTTTCCGCAAGTCGTCCCCAAGATGGGAGACACGGCGCCCTACATACAACAATAATAGTTAAACCGGTACAAGGCACAGGTTACAAAGATAAAGACAGGAGTTCAGATTATACTTACCAAAAATAGCAGAGGTCATCAAGTCAATTTGCCGTTTTAACCCGGTCAATTCCTCAGTAACCGGATTAAGTGCTCCTTCAGCATCCTGAACCCGTTTTTCAAGATCTTTTTTCTGGACCTCAAAAGTAATCCGCTCCTCTTCAAAGTATTTTTTCAAGTCCTCAGCGGTCTTTAAGCTCACTTGAAGTTCCTTTCTAGCCTTTGAGGCGGCCGACTCAGTTTCCGTAAGCCGGCTTCGAAGTTCGTTAACCTCAAGAGCATTCCGGTTCAACTCAGCCTGCAGACAAAAGTTCAAAAACAAGAGGTGAAGTTTAGTTAAAGTCTCAAGCACACAACCAAGTTGTCTACTTGACACTTGGGGACTAATGGCAGTTGAAGCAGTACAGCAAAGACAATTTAAAGTTACAAGTCTCAAGCACACAAACGAGTTATCTGCTTGACACTTGGGGGCTAATGTATAATTGAAGTATTGACAGCAACTTTTACAAGTATCAACTACATAACCAAGTTATCTACTTGATACTTGGGGGCTAATGTATAGACCAACGGTTCAATCTACAAAGTTCCGGATCACCTTCAGTAAAGCAGCTAAACCGGAACTTGGGGGCTGTTATGAGATAGAGATGCGTCAAAAGAACAAAGTCAGAAGAGGAAACTTACCTCGTATTTTTCCCTCATTAGGTTCACCAAGCTGGCTTCGTAATCCCGACTGCTGTGGAGCCGGTTCAGATACCCGGAATAAATGTCTTGAGCACTCATGCTAGAAAGGCTGGATATGTCAGTACTCCATTTCCCTTTTTCTTGAGATATCTTTTCCGCTTTAGCTGTATGTTTTGCTAAAACGGTGGGCTCAGTTGGAGCAACATAAGCGGTACCAGTCACCACAACGTCAGGTGAGGCTGGTACATTGGGGGGAGCGTCAACATGAGCCGGATCAGGAGACGCCGGATTAACTTGAGGAGAATTAACGTTTTCGGTAATAGGATTTTCGGGAGCAGGGTCTTCAACAGGAGCTATGGGTTCACCTTCTGGAGGAACAACTGTTGACGGATTAACAACTAGGTCATCCGCAGTATGGTCAGCAATAGGCTTATTCGCCTTAGGCTTTTTGCTGGGTTTCGGTTTGCTGGAAAAACATGCAAAATGAGTTAGCATTATAAAGCAAAAAGGGCATCATAAACCGGAAGAGGCAAAGAAAGTTACCCTGGGACGGTTTTCAAAGGAGGAAGCTGCGTGGCGGTTGATTCACAAGAAGAAGACAGCGGAGTTTCCTGATAGTCAGGGTCAGACGGTTTAAGGGGTTTTCGGATAAGACCGGCCTTGGGATGAAGGAGGGTCGGAGAGAGTATCACCTCAGCACGGCGTTTTCGAGCCGGAGTTAAGGAAATTCCGGATGACTCCACCGCCAGGCCGCTGTGGCGAGTGGTCCGGCGAAAAGCTTCGTGCTGTTGCTTCTTCAAAGTAAAGTTAGGGTCTAACTTAGCATAAGGATGAGAAAATTGATATTTCCTGACGGTCCGACGACTTTTTTGAGGAAGAGGTTCTGAGTCAGAAGAAAGAAGGGTTACCTCAATTTCAGCCGGGTTATCACCTTCAGGCAATTCCTGTGAAAAGGTATCATTAGATACGATTACAAGTACATGACAGCAAGAGTTTAAACCGGATTAAAGCATACCTCGGAGTCCGGATCATCGTCCTCAGTAGGAGAACCGGCGTCGACGGCTGCTTTCCTCTTTTTATTTGCAGGGGTCTTTCGGCGAGCCTGTTTTACGGTTTTTTCGTGAGGCTTTCTCCTCCAGAAAGGGTCATCAGCCTAATTGAAAAAGCAAGAGCAATTGAAAGACGTTTCAAAGGAGACGGTTTACAAATATAGGGCAAAGAAAAACTTACTTCGGGCAGCTTATTCTTCTTGAAGTACGGAGCCAAACCAACCTTAGCACAATCTGCTAAAGAAACATTGAGAATCTTTTTGGCTGACTCCACTACCCCTGATTCAGAAAGCTTATCCTTGGAAAACCTTTGAGGATCATCCGGTTTACCAGAGTATTTGCACATTAACTGAGAACGCCGGCTCAGGGGAAGGATGCTCCAAGATAGCCAGCAGCGAAGGAAATCAGTGCCGATCAGACCATTTTCTATAAAAGCTCTCAGCTTGGAAAGCTGTGATGAGAATCGGGTCCGTTCAGCAGCACTAAGCCGTGGTGGTAAGGGGTGATTCTCCGGAATACGAGTTTCGCGATAACCCGGCAAAGGATTCTCCCCCTCAGGAGAAGTGTCAACACAGTAAAACCAGGACTTGTTCCAATCTTTTGGATGAGAATGTAAAGCGGCGTGAGGAAAAACTGCGTCTCTCCTCTTCTGAATACTAACCCCACCAAGCTCTTGATGTGGTCCACTGGTAAACTCAGTGCGCCGGTTTAAATGAAAGAAATCCCGGAATAAGTCAACAGAAGGTTCTTCTTGCAGATACACCTCAGAAAACACTTGGAAATCACAAATGTTTGAAACGGAATTGGGTCCGATATCCTGTGGATGTAGCTGGAAAGCAGCAAGAACATCCCGGAAAAACTTTGAACCGGGGGGAGAGAAGCCTCTAGAGATATGATCCAAAAACACGATGACTTCCCCGGATCTAGGAGTAGGGGGCATTCATTACCCAGAGCAAGCCACTTTAACTCAGATTGAGGTCCTAATGTGCCAATTTCAGACATCTTGATTAAGTCATCCTCAGTAATGACAGAAGGGACCCAATCGCAGGAGACATACTGCTTAGCCATTGCAATGAAAGAACAAAGTGCTGGAGAAAATAAAATACAGAAACAGATTATGAAAGTGCAGTAATCCGGAACCCATCTATGAAAGTTACGCAACGGTTTAAACTGAGGACTAATGGCGTGGTTAAACCGGCAATTATAAAACAAGTTATATCATTTCCGGTTTATGGCAGTTGAAGAGGAACAGTTCAACCATTGTGTCAAGTTACAGAGTTTCGCAAAGAATAGGGCATATCAACTTAAATCGGAATATACTTAGCAGGTCTGCCGAGGAGAAAAACAGGTTTTCAAAAGATTATGCTAGAAGAATAGATCTGGGCGTGCTAAGAAAAGGAAAACTGATATAATAGTATACGGGAAGGATCTACAAGGATCTTGCACTAAGTGGATAAATCTACAGGCCAGACAGGGACAATGAGATTTGAACTATTTACAGCAGAGAGAAAACACAGTTCGAAAAGCAAGATCTGAAGGACAACATTACTAAAATACATTTGCTCAAGATCGAACAAGATGAAGCTTTGTTAAAACTCTAATGGCGGAGGTACGAGAAGAAACCCTAGAGGTTGTAAGACCAATAGCAAAGAAGAAGAACATACCTGAAACAGCAAGAATCGACGGCGGAGATTTTTCTGGTCGAGCTCAGGGTGATGTAGCGGACGGGCGAGGACTTGTGATTCAGCGGTCGTCGGCGGCAGTTCGAGCTCGGGCGGCGACAGAGGAAGAAGACGGAGGAAGAAGACGGAGCGAGAAGAAGGTAATGAATGGGGGGTGGCAGTATTTATAACAAGGAGTCAGATCTGAGGCGACGGGTGCGAAAATCGAGGAGACAGAAAATCGGATTAAGATCCTGTGACGCCTCGATCTTCGGGATAACCCTTAAAATAAGCTACAATACAGCTCACAGCGTTAAATGCGGAGATGATGTCATTGTCAGAATTTAATGATCTCAGAGGATGACGTCAGAGCCGGTTTACAAAAAGATGGAGACAAAGAAGAAAATTATACAAGACAAGGAAGACTGATATGAACAAGTTCAAATCATTCTGGGGCCTAATGTCAGGGATATGACTAGCAGGTATAAACCAGCTATTGTAAACCGGCTTAGTTATATTATACTTGGTTGTAATATTTTAGTAGAAACTACGGCCCATGAGATTTCAAGGCCCATGTATAGAAGTGTGGTTTGTAAACCGCCAAGAGATGTAACTTGAGAGATAAGAAAGAAAAGACAGAGACCGAGGCGGACACAGATATGAGCCGGCCTCGGGACTCTGTAAACCGGACCAGGCGTTACCTCTATATAAAGGGACGACCTGGACGGTTCAGAGACAGGCAACAATCAACCCGTCGAAGCACAGGCAAAGCGAATCCGCTCCCTGTAATCCGACGCCCAAGCAATACCAAACCAACTAGACGTAGGCTTTTACCTTCTCGAAAGGGGCCGAACTAGTATAAAACCCTCTGTGTCTTTGTGTGCCATGAACCCTTTCAAGTTAACCCGTGCGATGGTTCCATCATCAAGTCCGCTAAACCGGACATCTGCCGTGTTATTTCCACGACAGTGCCCCCCCTCCACAGAATCACACCTCGGTCATACCGTCGCGGAGCTTAGGCGAAGCCCTGCGCCGGTGAACACATCATATTCGTCACCACACCGTCGTGCTGACGAAACTCTCCCGTGAAGCTCAACTGGATCAAGAGCTCGTGGGACGTCATCAAGCTGAACGTGTGCTGAACGCGGAGGTGCCGTACGTTCGGTGCTTGATCGGTTGGATCGTGAAGAAGTTCGACAACATCAACCGCGTCACTTGACGCTTCCGCTCCCGGTCTACAAGGGTACGTAGACACACTCTTCCCTCTCGTTGCTATGCATCTGGTAGATAGATCTTGCGTGATCGTAGGAAAATTTTAAAATACTACGTTCCCCAACAGTGGTATCAGAGCCAGGTCTATGCGTAGATGATATGCACGAGTAGAACATAATGAGTTGTGGGCGATACTAGTCATACTGCTTACCAGCATGTCATACTTTGCTTCGGCGGTATTGTGAGATGAAGCGGCCTGGACCGACATTACGCGTACGCTTACGCGAGACTGGTTTCACCGTTACGAGCACTCGTTGCTTAAAGGTGACTGGCAGGTGTCTGTCTCTCTCACTTTAGCTGAATCAAGTGTGGCTACGCCCGGTCCTTGTGAAGGTTAAAACAGCACATACTTGACGAAACATCGTTGTGGTTTTGTATGCATAGGTAAGAACGGTTCTTGCTAAGCCCGTAGCAGCCACGTAAAACTTGCAACAACAGAGTAGAGGACGTCTAACTTGTTTTTGCAGGGCATGTTGTGATGTGATATGGTCAATACATGATGAGTTATACGGTTTTGTATGAGATGATCATGTTTTGTAATGTTATCGGCAACTGGCAGGAGCCATATGGTTGTCGCTTTATTGTATGAAATGCAATCGCCATGTAATTGCTTTACTTTATCACTAAGCGGTAGCGATAGTCGTAGAAGCAATAGTTGGCGAGACGACAACGATGCTACGATGAAGATCAAGGTGTCGAGCCGGTGACGAAGGTGATCATGACGGTGCTTTGGAGATGGAGATCAAAAGCACACGATGATGATGGCCATATCATGTCACATATTTTGATTGCATGTGATGTTTATCTTATTATGCTTCTTATTTTGCTTAGAACGATGGTAGCATTATAAGACGATCCCTTACTAAATTTCAAGGTATAAGTGTTCTCCCTGAGTATGCACCGTTGCGAAAGTTCGTCGTGCCGAGACACCACGTGATGATCGGGTGTGATAAGCTCTACGTTCAAATACAACGGGTGTAAGCCAGTTTTGCACACGCAGAATACTCGGGTTAAACTTGACGAGCCTAGCATATGCAGATATGGCCTCGGAACACTGGAGACCGAAAGGTCGAGCGTGAATCATATAGTAGATATGATCAACATAAGATGTTCACCATTGAAACTACTCCATCTCACGTGATGATCGGACATGGTTTAGTTGATTTGGATCACGTGATCATTTAGATGACCAGAGGGATGTCTATCTAAGTGGGAGTTCTTTAAATTAATATGATTAAATTGAACTTTAATTTATCATGAACTTAGTCCTGATAGTTTTTGCATATCTATGTTGTTGTAGATCCAATGGCCCGTGCTACCGTTCCTTTGAATTTTAATGCATTCCTAGAGAAAGCTAAGTTGAAAGATGATGGTAGCAATTACACGGAGTGGGTCCGTAACCTGAGGATTATCCTCATTGCTACACAGAAGAATTATGTCCTTGAAGCACCGCTAGGTGACAAGCCCCCTCCCGCTAATGTAGACGCTTTGAACGTCTGGCAGTCGCGGTCTGATGACTACACGATAGTTCAGTGTGCCATGCTTTACGGCTTAGAACCGGGACTTCAACGACGTTTTGAACGTCATGGACCATATGAGATGTTCCAGGAGTTGAAGTTAATATTTCAAGCAAATGCCCGAATTGAGAAATATGAGATTTCCAATAAGTTCTACAGCTGCAAGATGGAGGAGAATAGTTCTATCAGTGAACACTTGCTCAGAATGTCTGGGTACTACAATCATATGACTCAACTTGGTTGCAAAGTTGACGAAGATAGTGTTATTGATAGAGTTCTTCAATCACTGCCACCAAGCTATAAAGGCTTCGTGATGAACTATAACATGCAAGGGATGCAAAAGACAATTCCCGAGCTCTTCGTTATGCTCAAAGCTGCGGAGGTAGAAATCAAAAAGGAGCATCAAGTGTTGATGGTTAGCAAGACCACTAGTTTCAAGAAAAAGGGCAAGGTAAAGAAAGGGAACTTCAAAAAGAATAGCAAGTCAGTTGCTACTTCCACGAAGAAACCCAAATATGGAGCCAAGCCTGAAACTGAGTGCTTCTACTGCAAGGGGACTGGACACTGGAAGCGGAACTGCCCCAAGTATTTGGCGGATAAGAAGGATGGCAAGATGAACAAAGGTATATGTGATATACATGTTATTGATGTGTACCTTACTAATGCTCGTAGTAGTACCTGGGTATTTGATACCGGTTCGGTTGCTAATATTTGTAACTCGAAACAGGGACTACGGATTAAACGAAGATTAGCTCAGGACGAGGTGACGATGCGCGTGGGAAATGGTTCCAAAGTCGATGTGATCGCCGTCGACACGCTACCTCTACATCTACCTTCGGGATTAGTATTAGACCTAAATAATTGTTATTTGGTGCCAGCGTTGAGCATGAACATTATATCTGGATCTTGTTTATTGCGAGACGGTTATTCATTTAAATCAGAGAATAATGGTTGTTCTATTTTAATGAATAATATCTTTTATGGTCATGCACCCTTGAAGAGTGGTCTATTCTTATTGGATCTCGATTGTAGTGATACACATATTTATAATATTGAAACCAAAAGATGCAAGGTTAATAATGATAGTGCAACTTATTTGTGGCACTGCCGTTTAGGTCATATTGGTGTAAAACGCATGAAGAAACTCCATAATGATGGACTTTTGGAATCACTTGATTATGAATCACTTGGTGCTTGCGAACCATGCCTCATGGGCAAGATGACTAAAACTCCGTTCTCCGGAACTATGGAGCGAGCAACAGATTTGTTGGAAATCATACATACTGATGTATGTGGACCAATGAGTGTTGATGCTCGCGGCGGGTATCGTTATTTTCTGACCTTCACTGATGATTTGAGCAGATATGGGTATATCTACTTAATGAAGCACAAGTCTGAAACATTTGAAAAGTTCAAAGAATTTCAGAGTGAAGTAGAGAATCATCGTAACAAGAAAATAAAGTTTCTACGATCTGATCGTGGAGGAGAATATTTGAGTTACGAGTTTGGTCTTCATTTGAAACAATGTGGAATAGTTTCACAACTCACGCCACCTGGAACACCACAGCGTAATGGTGTGTCCGAACGTCGTAACCGTACTTTATTAGATATGGTGCGATCTATGATGTCTCTTACCGATTTACCACTATCGTTTTGGGGTTATGCTTTAGAGACAGCTGCATTCACGTTAAATAGGGCACCATCTAAATCCGTTGATACGACATCTTATGAACTATGGTTTGGCAAGAAACCAAAGTTGTCGTTTCTTAAAGTTTGGGGCTGCGATGCTTATGTGAAAAAGCTTCAACCTGATAAGCTCGAACCCAAGTCGGAGAAATGTGTCTTCATAGGATACCCAAAAGAGACTGTTGGGTACACCTTCTATCACAGATTCGAAGGCAAGATATTCGTTGCTAAGAACGGATCCTTTCTAGAAAAAGAGTTTCTCTCGAAAGAAGTGAGTGGGAGGAAAGTAGAACTTGATGAGGTAATTGTACCTTCTCCCTGATTGGAAAGTAATACATCACAGGAAATTGTTCCAGTGATTCCTACACCAATTAGTGAGGAAGATAATGATAATGATCATGAAACTTCGGATCAAGTTTCTGCTGAACGTCGTAGATCAACCAGAGTACGTTCCGCACCAGAGTGGTACGGCAACCCAGTTCTGGAAATCATGTTACTAGACCATGATGAACCTACAAACTATGAGGAAGCGATGATGAGCCCAGATTCCGCAAAATGGCTTGAAGCCATGAAATCTGAGATGGGATCCATGTATGAGAACAAAGTGTGGACTTTGGTTGACTTGCCCGATGATCGGCAAGCCATCGAAAATAAATGGATCTTCAAGAGGAAGACCGACGCAGACGGTAATATTACTGTTTACAAAGCTCGACTTGTTGCGAAAGGTTTTCGACAAGTTCAAGGAGTTGACTACGATGAGACTTTCTCACCTGTAGCGATGCTTAAGTCTGTCCGAATCATGTTAGCAATTGCCGCATTTTATGATTATGAAATCTGGCAAATGGATGTCAAAACTGCATTCCTAAATGGATATCTCAAAGAAGAGTTGTATATGATGCAACCAGAAGGTTTTGTCGATCCAAAAGGTGCTAACAAAGTATGCAAGCTCCAGCGATCCATCTATGGACTGGTGCAAGCATCTCGGAGTTGGAATATACGCTTTGATGAGGTGATCAAAGCATATGGTTTTATACAGACTTTTGGAGAAGCCTGTATTTACAAGAAAGTGAGTGGGAGCTCTGTAGCATTTCTAATATTATATGTAGATGACATATTGTTGATTGGAAATGATATAGAATTTCTGGATAGCATAAAAGGATACTTGAATAAATGTTTTTCAATGAAAGACCTCAGTGAAGCTGCTTATATATTAGGTATCAAGATCTATAGAGATAGATCAAGACGCTTAATTGGACTTTCACAAAGCACATACCTTGATAAGATTTTGAAGAAGTTCAAAATGGATCATTCAAAGAAAGGGTTCTTGCCTGTATTACAAGGTGTGAAGTTGAGTAAGACTCAATGCCCGACCACTGCAGAAGATAGAGAGAAAATGAAAGTCATTCCCTATGCCTCAGCCATAGGATCTATCATGTATGCAATGCTGTGTACCAGACCTGATGTGTGCCTTGCTATAAGTCTAGCAGGGAGGTACCAAAGTAATCCAGGAGTGGATCACTGGACAGCGGTCAAAAACATCCTAAAGTATCTGAAAAGAACTAAGGATATGTTTCTAGTATATGGAGGTTGTCAGGGATATGACTAGCAGGTATAAACCGGCTAATGTAAACCGGCTTAGTTATATTGTACTTGGTTGTGATCTTTTAGTAGAAACTACGGCCCATGAGATTTCAAGGCCCATGTATAGAAGTGTGGTTTGTAAACCGCCAAAGAGATGTAACTTGAGAGATAAGAAAGAAAAGACAGAGACCGAGGCGGACACCGATATGAGCCGGCCTCGGGACTCTGTAAACCGGACCAGGCGTTACCTCTATATAAAGGGACGACCTGGACGGTTCAGGGACAAGAAACAATTAATCCGTCGAGGCACAGGCAAAGCGAATCCGCTCCCTGTAATCCGATGCCCAAGCAATACCAAACCAACTAGAAGTAGGCTTTTACCTTCTCGAAAGGGGCCGAACTAGTATAAAACTCTCCGTGTCTTTTGTACGCCATGAACCCTTTCAAGTCAACCCGTGCGATGGTTCCATCATCAAGTCCGCTAAACCGGACATCTGCCGTGTTATTTCCACGACAGTTGGCGCCCACCGTGGGGCCTGCGCGCGATGGTTTTGAGTGCTTGAAAGGCGGCTTCGAAGGGCTCAAAGGGTACGCAGTCGGCCGGATGACCAAGAGTCGTCGCGGCCGCATCTACATCGACGACGCAGGTTGGGGACCGGAGGCCGATTCGATCGAATACGGGTACCGGGTTCCCTTCGGCAGCATCCAAGTCTTCATCGGCAAAATCGGCGAACCGGGACCTGAGCCGGACATCCTCCCCAACATCGTCGAGCCGGCTCAGCGTACGAGATCGGCCCGGATTCAGCCCGCCGTGAAGCGCGTGTTCGTTGGAGCAATCCACGGAAGTCGAGCCGAGGACGGATCAGAATCTGATGGTGCAACGATCGTCTACTCAGATGACGAGTCTTCGTCCGGGGAAGCTGAATCTCTGTATCAGTTGCGGGACGGCCGGTCCGAGGGCGAGTCCGATGGAAACAGTATTCCGGGCCCCTTTGACCCGCCAAACCGGGTGGCGGTCTTCATGGCCGGTTCACAGCCCCCGATGAACGGAACGACAGCCGAAGCTGGTGCAGGGGGAAGCGGTTCAAATACCTCCCTTACTGAAGTTCTATCCACCTTGATCGAGGAGTTCACAGCTAAAGCGGTGGAAGTAGTAGCTCCAGCAGACAAGGCACATCATGATGCAGAGCTTCTTCAGTTGAAAGGCCGGATCGATCAACTAAAAGAGGACCTAAAAGCGGAAAGAGAGATGATAGTGACTAGGCAAGCAGAATTGGATGATCAAGCCTTTTATTTGAGGATGGAGCAAGCTTCTATGGAAGGAGTAAGGGGACGGAAGTGCCGGTCCCATATACCCCCGGGTTATGAGTCAATGAATCTATTCAGGACACCTGGGGCTGGGGCTAGTAATCATCCGGCGGTAAACCGGAGGACGCCTCCGGCCAGGGAGCAACCGGTTCAACAACCCACCACAGAACATGAGCGCCGGATCACGTCCGCACCTTATATCCCCGTCCCCCTAGGTCATTATTCAAACCCTTTGGATAACATCGCTGCAGCAGCAGCGCGTTTGGCCGCTTTACCTGCGGGAGAGACATCGCCGGTGGCGATAGAGGCGCGCAGGGTCTAGAAGCTACTTAATACGGCGTTGATACAGCAGCAGGCGTATTCTCACAGCAGGGAAAGGTTACATTCAACACCACGTCCCAGCCGGAGTCATAGTAGGCATTGGGACGAGCCAGAAGTGTCTAGCAGTGAACGCAGGAGACATCAGCACAGGCAGGGTAATCCGGCAGGTGCAGCGGAACAAGCTCCGGAGGCAAACCGGGTTGGGTCAGGAGCCAGGGAGGAGATTCGTCAAACAACGCTGGTTCTCACAGCCACCGCAGAGACGGGGGTTACGACGAGTTCCTTTGGGGTGAAGTGCCTTATCCCCGCTTTACGGAGTGTTAAGCTGCCTAAAGATTTCAAGGGGCCTCGCAAGGTACCTAACTACACAGCCGATCTACCACCGGAAGCTTGGGTTGAAAGTTATGAGATGGCCATGGAGATGCTGGATGTGGACGAATCGGCCTGTGCCAAATATTTTACTATGATGCTCGAGGGCACGGCCCGGACCTGGTTGAAATCCCTACCCCCGAATTCTATTGGGTCATGGGGGGAACTGCGCAACCAGTTCATCAAAAACTTCAAAGATACGTGCAAACAGCCGATGTCGGTGATAGACCTAGCAGCTTGCGTGCAAGGAGAGCAGGAGTCTACAGCAGCTTGGGTGAGAAGGGTGGCAGAGATCTTACACTCTTCGAATGGTATTAATCCTAGTACGGCGATAGTGACGTTGGAAAACAATTGCCGGTTTGAGTCTTTAAAAATAAAACTCGGACGGCTTAAAAGGGACTGCAATGACATGGGGACTTTAATGAGTGCCCTGGTGAAATACGGAGACTCGGATAACATAAAGTATCCGGAAGCGGAAGGAGATAAAGCGGGGAAGGCTAGCAAGTCTGGTAAACCGGCGCCGGTTAATCCGGTTACTTCAAGCTTTTTGGGCAAACGGAAGGCAGAAGGTGGTTCCGATTTCGTGGCTAATACTCAAGTTCAAGGCGGTTTTCAGGGTAATCCGGAGGATTCTGCTCTCCAAACCGGCGGAGGAGCTCCGGGCTGGGAGCAGGAGTTGGATCGACCCTCTCCAAAGCATAGTGGAAGGGGGAGGATGGCAAGGCATACTATGAGAGAATGCATACCCCTTATGAAGGCAGTGAACGGCCGTTTTAATCCTCCTAGCCGGCCCCCACACGGCGGTTCAGGGCCCGGATTTTATAGCTCGGGTCATCAGGGGAACAGTTCCGGATCAGGATATAGGGGCAATAACGGCGGTTATCAACCCCGGCCAGGCGGCCAAAATAGTCAAGGGAATTACAATGGACAGGGGAATCAATCGCATCATCAAGGTGGTTACAATGGTCAGAATAATCAGCAGCAGGGCCAAGGGAGTTATAATAATCAGGGAAACCAGCAGCAACAGCGTCCGCAACAACAGCAGCAATCCGGATACCAGAGTAATCCGAAGGAGTTGAGCAGCGGTCAATATCATGTTTTCACCACGAGTTTATGTAAGAGAGACCAGAAGGTTTTGAGGCGGACTGTTAATGCAGTAGAACCGGCGACACCGCAATTTCTCCGATGGTCAGAGCAGCCCATCGTATGGAGCAGAGAGGACCACCCATTACGGGTGGATAATCCGGGACATTTAGCTTTGGTGGTAGCACCTCAGGTGGGAGGATACAAGTTTACTAAAGTCCTCATGGACGGGGGTAGCAGTATCAATATACTATATTACGAGACTTTCCATCGTATGGGTCTGACAGATAAAAAGTTAAGAGCGTCAAACACAGTGTTTCACGGGGTGGTCCCAGGTAAGTCAGCTTATCCGGTTGGTAAGATTGACTTAGAAGTTACCTTTGGAGATGAGTATGATTCCAGATCGGAGATGACCACTTTTGAAGTTGTCAAAATTAAAAGTCCATATCATGCTCTGTTTGGAAGGACGGTTTATGCTAAATTTATGGCTAGGCCATGTTATGTTTACTTGCAGCTTAAGATGCCGGGTCATAAAGGCACGATCACGATTCATGGCAGTCGCAAGATAGCAGTGGAATGTGAGGAAGGTGATGCAGCTTATGCAGAAGCGGTGTGTGCCACGGAAGAGTTAAAATTTTATAAAGATAATGTTGATCCGACAGATATGACTCCGCTGAAGAAACCAACTACCGAGCATGATCCGGCATTGAAGTTCAAGTCAGTGGAAGAGACTAAGCAGGTTGATTTTGTACCTGGAGACTCGTCTAAACAGTTCACCATCAGTGCTAACCTTGATCCCAAATAGGAAAGCGCGCTCATCGAGTTCATCCGTGAGAACCGGGATATCTTTGCATGGAAACCTTCTGACATGCCGGGTATACCGAGGGAACTCGCTGAGCACAAGTTGAATATTGATCCGAAGTTTAAACCGGTAAAACAGTATCTGCGCTGCTTCAATGAAGAGAGGCGCAAGGCTATAGGAGAGGAAGTGGCCAGACTTTTGGCAGCAGGGTTCATAGTGGAAGTTTTTCATCCGAAATGGTTGGCTAATCCGGTACTGGTTTTAAAGAAGAATGGGAAGTGGAGGATGTGTGTGGACTACACAGACCTCAATAAAGCTTCCCCAACTGATCCTTTTGCTTTACCTCGCATTGATCAGATTATCGACGCAACGGCAGGGTGTGAGCGGCTGAGTTTTCTGGACGTATACTCAGGGTATCACCAGATCAAATTGGCAGTTGAAGACCAAGAGAAGACAGCTTTCATAACTCCTTTTGGTGCTTTTTGCTATGTATCTATGCCCTTTGGGCTCAAGTGTGCACAGGCAACTTATCAGCGTTGCGTTCAGAATTGTTTGAAAGGGCAGATAGGGAGGAACATGCATGCTTATGTGGATGACATTGTGGTCAAATCAAAGGAAGAAAGAACAATGATAGAGGACCTCAAAGAAACCTTTGATAATCTTCGAGCTTACAGGATGATGCTTAATCCGGAAAAATGTGCTTTTGGTGTTCCGGCTGGTAAGCTTCTGGGATTCTTGGTCTCGAACAGGGGAATAGAAGCCAACCCAGAGAAGATCAAGGCCATCACATCATTGACAAAACTGGTTTGCATCAATGATGTTCAGCGCATAGCTGGCCGGATCACGGCGCTAAGCCGGTTCATCAGTCGCTTGGGAGAGAAGGCGATCCCGCTTTATCAAATGTTGAGGAAAACGGACCGATTCATTTGGAGTGAGGAGGCAAATACAGCGTTTGAGAATCTGAAACGGCAACTAGCAAAACCACCGGTTTTAGCTGCTCCCATTGATAAGGAGCCTTTGCTGTTATATGTTGCTGCAAACACACGGGCAGTCAGCGTTGCGATTGTGGTTGAGCGCAAGGAAGCAGGGAAGGAACGTCCGGTTCAGCGCCCGGTTTATTATGTGAGTGAAGTACTCATTGAGTCTAAACAAAGGTACCCGCATTGGCAGAAGTTGGTCTATGGGGTGTTCATGGCAAACCGGAAACTGAAGCACTATTTCCAAGGGCATCCAATAACTGTGGTTAGTTCAGCTCCGTTGGGAGACATAATCCAAAATAGGGAAGCTACAGGCAGGGTAGCCAAATGGGCCATTGAGCTCAGCCCGCATGAGTTGAAGTATGTACCGCGTACTGCTATAAAATCTCAGGCATTGGTAGACTTCATCAATGACTGGACAGAGTTACAGACTCCTGAGGAAAAGTCGGATCTTACTTATTGGACGATTCACTTTGACGGTTCAAAACAGTTGGAGGGTTCGGGGGCTGGAGTTGTCTTAACTTCCCCCAGAGGTGATAAATTTTGCTATGTCCTCCGCTTATTATTTCCTTGTACTAATAATGCAGTAGAATATGAAGCGTTACTTCATGGTTTGCGACTAGCAAAGGAGATGAATTTGAGCAGGGTTAAGTGCCTGGGTGATTCAGATCTAGTGGCACAGCAAGTTTCTGGCAAGTGGGATTCCAGAGATCCCCTCATGGCGGCTTATCGGCGAGAAGTTGAAGCAGTGGCAGGACACTTTGAGGGATATCAAGTGGATCACATAGACCGGCGGAGAAACGAAGCGGCTGATGCTCTGAGTCGGCTGGGGTTGCAGCGTAAACCGGTACCACCGAACACCTTTTTGGATGAATTGCACAGTCCTTTGGTTCAAGTACTTTTGGAAGACGACCTAGCTATTCCGGACCCAGAGGCACAGTTAGTTGCAGCACTCCATGTTATTCCGGATTGGACGTTACCCTATTTGGCGTACTTAAGCCGAGGAGAGTTACCGGAGGACGAAGAGGAAGCACGACAGATAATCCGGCGTTCTAAGTCCATGACAATTGCAAACGGAGAACTGCACCATCGTAGTACTTCTGGTGTATTCCAACGATGTGTTTCAGTTGAGGAAGGTTGTGAGATTCTAAGGGAGATTCATGAAGGGGATTGTGGTCATCACGCCGGTTCAAAGTCATTGGTGGCTAAAGCATTCCGACATGGTTTCTATTGGTTAACTGCACATGCAGATGCGGCAGATCTAGTCCGGAAGTGTGATGCCTGTCAGAAGTTCTCAAGACGTGCTCTTGTTCCGGCACAGGAGATCCGGATGATACCAATAACTTGGCCTTTTGCAACTTGGGGGCTTGACATGGTTGGGCCTTTCAAACGGTCCCAAGATCAAAAAACTCATCTACTAGTAGCAGTAGACAAGTTTACGAAGTGGGTTGAAGCGGAACCTATAAGCAAGTGTGATGCAGCAACCGCGGTTAAATTCATCAAAAAAGTGATATTCCGATTTGGCTTTCCACACAACATCATCACAGACAATGGAACTAATCTGTCTAAGGGTGAAATGCAGGAATTTTGTCAAAGAGAACATATTCGATTAGATGTATCTTCTGTGGCTCATCCTCAGACCAATGGCCAGGCTGAAAGGGCGAATCAGGAGATTTTGCGAGGCATCAAACCCCGGCTTATGACACCTTTGCAGAGAACCCCAGGTTGTTGGGTTGAAGAATTACCATCTGTCCTTTGGAGTATTAATACTACACCAAACCGGTCTACAGACTATACGCCTTTCTTCATGGTTTACGGCGCAGAAGCAGTTCTTCCAAGTGATATCCGTCATGACTCACCAAGGATAACGGCCTATGTGGAAGCAATCAACGAAGAATCAAGACAGGACGGTTTAGACCGGTTGGATGAAGAGCGTGATACGGCTGCAGCACGGTCGGCGATTTATCAGCAAGATCTGCGCAGGTATCATAGCCGCCGGATTAGAACAAGGACATTCCAGGAGGGTGACTTGGTACTCCGGCTCATCCAAGATCAAACAGACATGCATAAGCTATCCCCACCATGGGAGGGGCCCTTTTTGGTCAGCAAGAATTTACACAACGGTTCATATTATTTGGTGGACATTCGAGAACACAAGGATTCACGGACATCAGAAGAGGAGACGAAGAGGCCGTGGAACATCGCCCATTTACGGCCATACTATACTTGAGCCAGGTGTTCCAATGTATCCTATGTATATATTATGAATAATGAATAAACCGGCACCCTCGGTAAACCGGGGGCTCAGCCCTTTTTCCATATACAAAAATACTGTGAAAAGTAATCATACCAGTTTACTATCAAATATCATATTTCAATGTTGGCCGGTTTAGAAACTAATTTTTGCAGAATATGTGAAGGAGCAATAGAACTCTCAGGAACAGGAGATCATATCCGGTTCAAGAAGAGAAGACTCCATAAAAAGCAAACCCACAGGTTCAAACAGAACAATGGAGGCCCTCTGGGAGTTGGTATCATCTACTCCCAGTGATCGGATTAATTTCTATAAACCCTCTGAAAAGTTGGACAAGTCCATGTTCGGTGATTGGTTTACATTGACCCACCGGTTCAGGAGGAACCCTGGAGGCCCTCTGGGAGTTGGTATCATCCGCTCCCAGTGATCGGATTAGTTTCATAGTTCTTTCAACCCTCTGAAAAGTTGGACAAAATCCACGTTCAGTGATTGGTTTAGATTGACCCACCGGTTCAGGAGGAACCCTGGAGGCCCCCTGGGAGTGTCGGCCAATCCGCGTCCCAGTGATCGGAATAATTTTTTCTTTCGACCCTCTGAAAAGTTGGATAGTACCACAGTCAGTGATTGGTTTAGATTGACCCACCGGTTCAGGAGGAACCTTGGAGGCCCCCTGGGAGTGTCGGCCAATCCGCGTCCCAGTGATCGGAATAATAGATACGATTCTTTCGGCCCTCTGAAAAGTTGGATAAAATCCACGTTCAGTGATTGGCTAGGCCCCCTGGGAGTGTCGGCCAATCCGCGTCCCAGTGATCGGAATAATTTTTATATACGGTTCTTTCGGCCCTCTGAAAAGATGGATAATCCACATTCAGTGATTGGCTAGGCCCCTTGGATGGTACCCGCATCCATTGATTGGCTGAACCTTGCTTTGAGCCTGGCAGCTCTTTGAAAAAGCCTCGACTACATGACCTTATTTGCAAAAAATTGCATGTTTTTTTGGTGTTTTGGTGTTCTGTAACGTTTTCAACAGAGTGGAACAGCTACACAAGTTGACCACATATCTATCAAATTGAAAATCTGGATCATGTATCTCAGACCAAGTAAACAGGCGTTTATTAAAACCCGGACCGTGTATCGGGTAAAAGTTACAACTTTCTGAAACAAGATGAACCGGATTTATCATCAAGATGGACCGGAGAATTTCGACTGTCTATTTGGATTCATGAAGACCTTTATAAAGTGACTTTAAAGTCCTGACCGGATTAAAGTATATCGGCCACATACATCTCAGGTATAAAGTTATCTTTAATATAAGATATGCTTATTTGAATGTTTTAAAGAGAACAAATTAATCCGTCCAGTGGTAAGCCACTAGGACATATTTTTTCGATATTTTTTCTATGTGAACAGATGAAGTCAACCACATCAGACAACAGGTCAACTGACGAGTATTTCATAAAGACCAAATGTCGGATTGAAGCACATTAAGTTTCGACTAAACCTATTACAAGGCATGATGAGCCCGACGGTTTGGAAACATGGTTTTCTGGAATATCACTTATGATTACAGAGATAAAATTCAAAGTTCTGCATCTCCTTGCTGGGACGGCTGGCCTTCGCCTTGTTCCGGAACATCTTCATCTTCATGAAGCGGTTGGAAATCTGGCGCACGCCAGTCAATCTTCGCCAAAGCCCGAAAATACACTTCATCGTTGATCAATTCAGAAGGATCAATGTCAGGAGCAAAGGTGTGAGGACGAACCGGCGGGATTAAGTTGATAGTATCATAAACCGGTCGCTCCACCCGCTCGTTCTGTAGATTGTATCCTGGATGATATCTTGAAAAATCCGATTCAGCAGCAAGCTTGCTGGCGAGGGGACGCATTTCCTTGGTCAATGCATAAAGATCAGTTTCAGTGAAAGGTGAGCCATCCTCCTTTGTGTCAGGGAATCCCGTAAAAGCCTCCTCCGGATCAAGATCCGGGACCCAAGCCTTAGCCCTCGTAAGGGCCAGAAGAGCACCACCCCGTGCAGCAGACTTCTTGACTTCTTGGAGGCGAACCGGCAAAACAGACAACTTGTTTAAAGTATCTTGAATTGTAGTAGGGGCCGGTTTACCAAACGAAGCAGCACTGATGATCCTTTGCGCCCCGGAGTACAGCTGTTCGACCAAGGTGTAGGAGGCTTTGAGTTTTTTCCGCAAGTCTTCCCCAAGATGGGAGACACGACGCCCTACATACAAACAATAATAGTTAAACCGGTACAAGGCACAGGTTACAAACATAAAGACAGGAGTTCAGATTATACTTACCAAAAATAGCAGAGGTCATCAAGTCAATTTGTCGCTTTAACCCGGTCAATTCTTCAGTAACCGGATTAAGTGCTCCTTCAGCGTCCTGAACACGTTTTTCAAGATCTTTTTTTGGACCTCAAAAGTAGTCCGCTCCTCTTCAAAGTATTTTTTCAAGTCTTCAGCGGTCTTTAAGCTCACTTGAAGTTCTTTCCTAGCTTTTGAGGCGGCCGACTCAGTTTCCGTAAGCCGGCTTCGAAGTTCGTTGATCTCAAGAGCATTCCGGTTTAGCTCAGCCTGCAGACAAAGTTCAAAAGCAAGAGGTGAAGTTTAGTTAAAGTCTCAAGCACACAACCAAGTTGTCTACTTGACACTTGGGGGCTAATGGCAGTTGAGGCAATATAGCAAAGACAATTTGAAGTTACAAGTCTCAAGCACACAAACGAGTTATCTGCTTGACACTTGGGGGCTAATGTATAATTGAAGTATTGCCAGCAACTTTTACAAGTATCAACTACATAACCAAGTTATCTACTTGATACTTGGGGGCTAATGTATAGATCAAAAGTTCAAACTACAAAGTTCCGGATCACCTTCAGTAAAGCAGCTAAACCGGAACTTGGGGGCTGCTATGAGATAGAGATGCGTCAAAAAGAACAAAGTCAGAAGAAGAAATTTACCTCGTATTTTTCTCTCATTAGGTTCACCAAGCTGGCTTCATAATCCCGACTGCTGTGGAGCCGGTTCAGATACCCGGAATAAATATCTTGAGCGCTCATGCTAGAAAGACTGGATGTGTCAGTACTCCATTTCCCTTTTTCTTGAGCTATCCTTTCCACTTTAGCTGTATGTTTTGCTAAAACGGTGGGCTCAGCTGGAGCAACATAAGCGGTACCAGTCACCACAACATCAGGTGAGGCTGGTACATTGGGGGGAGCGTCAACATGAGCCAGATCAGGAGACGCCAGATTAACTTGAGGAGAATTAACCCGGGCCGGACTTGGTGGATCTTGGACGTTTTCTGGAATAGGATTTTCGGGAGCAGGGTCTTCAGCAGGAGCTATGGGTTCACCTTCTGGAGGAACAACTGTTGACGGATTAACCACCGGGTCATCCGCAGTATGGTCAGCAATAGGCTTATTCGCCTTAGGCTTCTTGCTGGGTTTCGGTTTTCTGGAAAAACATGCAAAATGAGTTAGCATTATAAAGCAAAAAGGGCATCATAAACCGGAAGAGGCGAAGAAAATTACCCTGGGACGGTTTTCAAAGGAGGAAGCTGCGTGGCGGTTGATTCACCGGAAGAAGACAGCGGAGTTTCCTGATAGTCAGGGTCAGACGGTTTAAGGGGTTTTCGGATAAGACCGGCCTTGGGATGAAGAAGAGTCGGAGAGAGTATCACCTCAGCACGGCGTTTTCGAGCCGGAGTTAAGGAAATTCCGGATGACTCCACCGCCAGGCCGCTGTGGCGAGTGGTCCGGCGAAAAGCTTCGTGCTGTTGCTTCTTCAAAGTAAAGTTAGGGTCTAACTGAGCATAAGGATGAGAAATTGATATTTCCTGACGGTCCGACGACTTTTTTGAGGAAGAAGTTCTGAGTCAGAAGAAAGAAGGGTTACCTCAATCTCAGCCGGGTTATCACCTTCAGGCAATTCCTGTGAAAAGATATCCTTAGATACGATTACAAGTACATGAAAGCAAGAATTTAAACCGGATTAAAGCATACCTCGGAGTCCGGATCATCGTCCTCAGTAGGAGAACCGGCGTCGACGGCTGCCTTCCTCTTTTTGTTTGCAGGGGTCTTTCGGCGAGCCTGTTTTACGGTTTTCTCCCGAGGCTTTCTCCTCCAGAAAGGGTCATCAGCCTAATTGAAAAAGCAAGAGCAATTGAAGGACGGTTCAAAAGAGACGGTTTACAAGTGCAGGGCAAAGAAAAAACTTACTTCGGGCAGCTTATTCTTCTTGAAGTACGGGGCCAAGCCAACCTTAGCACAATCTGCTAAAGAAGCATTGAGAATCTTTTTGGCTGACTCCACTACCTCCGATTCAGAAAGCTTATCCTTGGAAAACCTTTGTGGATCATCCGGTTTACCAGAGTATTTGCGCATTAACTGAGAACGCCGGCTCAGGGGAAGAATGCTCCAAGATAGCCAGCAGCGAAGGAAATCAGTACCGATCAGACCATTTGCTATAAAAGCCCTCAGCTTGGAGAGCTGTGATGAGAACCGGGTCCGTTCAGCAGCACTAAGACGTGGTGGCAAGGGGTGATTCTCCAGAATACGAGTTTCGCGATAACCCGGCAAAGGATTCTCACCCTCAGGAGAAGTGTCAACACAGTAAAACCAGGACTTGTTCCAATCTTTTGGATGAGTATGTAAAGCGGCGTGAGGAAAAACTGCGTCTCTCCTCTTCTGAATACTAACCCCGCCAAGTTCTTGATGTGGTCTGCTGGTAAACTCAGTGCGCCGGTTTAAATGAAAGAAATCCCGGAATAGATCAACAGAAGGTTCTTCTTGCAGATACACCTCAGAGAACACTAGGAAATCACAAATGTTTGAAACAGAATTGGGTCCGATATCCTGTGGGTGTAGCTGGAAAGCGGCTAGAATATCCCGGAAAAACTTTGAACCGGGGGGAGAAAAGCCACGAGAGATATGGTCCAAAAACACAATGACTTCCCCGGATCTAGGCGTAGGGGGGCATTCATTACCCGGAGCACGCCATTTTAACTCAGACTGAGGTCCTAATGTGCCGATTTCAGACAACTTGATTAGGTCATCCTCAGTAATGACGGAAGGGACCCAATCGCAGGAGACATACTGCTTAGCCATTGAACAAAGTGCTGGAGAAGATAAAATACAGAAACGGATTATGAAAGTGCAGTAATCCGGAACCTATCTATGAAAGTTACGCAACGGTTTAAACTGAGGACTAATGGTGTGGTTAAACCGGCAATCATAAAACAAGTTATATCATTTCCGGTTTATGGCAGTTGAAGAAGAACAGTTCAACCATTGCGTCAAGTTACAGAGTTTCGCAAAGTATGTGGCATATCAACTTAAATCGGAATATACTTAGCAGATCTGCCAAGGAGAAAAACAGGTTTTCAAAAGACTATGCTAGAAGAACAGATCTGGGCGTGCTAAGAAAAGGAAAACTAATATAATAGTATACGGGAAGGATCTACAAGGATCTTGTACTAAGAGGATAAATCCACGGGCCAGACAAGGACAATGAGATTGGAAGTATTTACAGCAGAGAAAAAACACAGTTCAAAAAGGGAGATCTGAAAGACAATATTACTAAAAGACATTTTGCTCAAGGTCGGACAAGATGAAGCTTTGTTAAAAGCTCTAATGGCGGAGGTACAGGATGAAACCCTAGAGGTTGTAAAGACCGATAATAAAGAAGAAGAACATACCTGAGAACAGCGAGAATCGACGGCGGAGATTTTTCTGGTCGAGCTCAGGATGATGCAGCGGCCGGGCGAAGACTTGTGATTCAGCGGTCGGCGGCGGCAGTTCGAGCTCGGGCGGCGACAGAGGAAGAAGACGGAGGAAGAAGACGGAGCGAGAAGAAGGTAATGAATGGGGGGCGGCAGTATTTATAACAAGGAGTCAGATCTGAAGCGACGGGTGCGAAAATCGAGGAGACAGAAAATCGGATAAAGATCCTGTGACGCCTCGATCTTCGGGATAACCCTTAAAATAAGCGACAGTACAGCTCAGAGCGTTAAATGCGGAGATGATGTCATTGTCAGAATTTAATGATCTCGGAGGATGACGTCAGAGCCGGTTTACAAAAAGATGAAGACAAAGAAGAAAATTATACAAGACAAGGAAGACTGATATGAACAAGTTCAAATCATTCTGGGGCCTAATGTCAGGGATATGACTAGCAGGTATAAACCGGCTATTGTAAACTGGCTTAGTTATATAGTACTTGGTTGTGATCTTTTAGTAGAAACTACGGCCCATGAGATTTCAAGGCCCATGTATAGAAGTGTGGTTTGTAAACCGCCAAAGAGATGTAACTTGAGAGATAAGAAAGAAAAGACAGAGACCGAGGCGGACACCGATATGAGCCGGCCTCGGGACTCTGTAAACCGGACCAGTCGTTACCTCTATATAAAGGGACGACCTGGACGGTTCAGGGACAAGAAACAATCAATCCGTCGAGGCACAGGCAAAGCGAATCCGCTCCCTGTAATCCGACGCCCAAGCAATACCAAACCAACTAGACGTAGGCTTTTACCTTCTCGAAAGGGGCCGAACTAGTATAAAACTCTCTGTGTCTATTGTGCGCCATGAACCCTTTCAAGTTAACCCGTGCGATGGTTCCATCATCAAGTCCGCTAAACCGGACATCTGCCGTGTTATTTCCACGACAGAGGTGACAAAGAGCTCGTCGTAAACGGTTACGTCGATTCTAGCTTTGACACTGATCCGGATGACTCAAAGTCACAAACCGGATATATATTTTTATTGAACGGTGGAGCTGTCAGTTGGTGCAGTTCCAAGCAGAGCGTCGTGGCGGGATCTACGTGTGAAGCGGAATACATAGCTGCTTAGGAAGCAGCAAATGAAGGAGTCTGGATGAAGGAGTTCATATCCGATCTAGGTGTAGTACCTAGTGCATCGGGTCCAATGAAAATCTTTTGTGACAACACTGGAGCCATAGCCTTGGCGAAGGAGTCCAGGTTTCACAAGAGAACAAAGCACATCAAAAGACGCTTCAATTCCATCCGCGATCTATTCAAGGAGGGAGACATAGAGATTTGCAAAATACATACGGATCTGAATATTGCAGACCCATTGACTAAGCCTCTTCCACGGGCAAAACATGATCAGCACCAAGACTCCATGGGTGTAAGGATCATCACTTTGTAATCTAGATTATTGACTCTAGTTCAAGTGGGAGACTGAAGGAAATATGCCCTAGAGGCAATAATAAAGATGTTATTTGTATTTCCTTATATCATGATAAATGTCTTTTATTCATGCTAGAATTGTATTAACCGGAAACTTAGTACATGTGTGGATACATAGACAAAACAGTATGTCCCTAGTATGCCTCTACTAGACTAGCTCATTGATCAAAGATGGTTATGTTTCCTAGCCATAGACATGAGTTGTCATTTGATCAACGGGATCACATCATTAGGAGAATGATGTGATGGACAAGACCCATCCGTTAGCATAGCACTATGATCGTTTAGTTTTTTCTGCTATTGCTTTCTTCATGACTTATACATGTTCCTATGACTATGAGATTATGCAACTCCCGAATACCGTAGGAACACCTTGTGTGCTATCAAACGTCACAACGTAACTGGGTGATCATAAAGATGCTCTACATGTGTCTCCGAAAGTATTCGTGGTGTTGGCATAGATCAAGATTAGGATTTGTCACTCCGAGTGTCGGAGAGGTATCTCTGGGCCCTCTCGGTAACACACATCACAATAAGCCTTGCAAGCAAAAGACTAATGAGTTAGTCACGAGATGATGAGTTACGGAACGAGTAAAGAGACTTGCCAGTAACGAGATTGAACTAGGTATAGAGATACCGATGATCGAATCTCGGGCAAGTAACATACCGTTGACAAAAGGAACAACGTATGTTGTTATGCGGTTCTGACCGATAATAGATCTTCGTAGAATATGTAGGAGCCAATATGAACATCCAGGTTCCGCTATTGGTTATTGACCGGAGATGAGTCTCGGTCATGTCTACATAGTTCTCGAACCCGTAGGGTCCGCACGCTTAACGTTTGATGATGATCGGTATTATGAGTTTATGAGTATTGATGTACCGAAGGTAGTTCGGAGTCCCGGATGAGATCACGGACATGACGAGGAGTCTCGGAATGTCCGAGACATAAAGATTGATATATTGGACGGCTATATTCGGACACCGGAAGTATACCGGAAAAGTTTCGGATTTATCGGGAATGCCGGAGGGGGTTACCGGAACCCCCTACGAGAGGGGATGGTCCATAGTGGGCCTGAAGGGAAAGAGAGAGGCAGCCCATAGGGCTGGCCGGCGCCCCCACCTAGGGTTCCTAGTTGGACTAGGATTGGGGGGGGGGCGCCACCTCTCCTATTCCTTTCCCCCTTCTTCCTTTTGGTGAATCCTACTAGGAATAGGATTGCAATCCTATTCCTAGTAGGACTCCTTCCCTAGCCGCACCAGGAAGGGCCGGCCGGCCTCCCTCCCTTGCTCCTTTATATACGGGGGCTGGGGGGCACCCAAAGACACACAAGTTGAATTGTTTTAGCCGTGTGCGGTGCCCCCCTCCACAGAATCACACCTCGGTCATACCGTCGCGGAGCTTAGGCGAAGCCCTGCGCCGGTGAACACATCATAGCCGTCACCACACCGTCGTGCTGACGAAACTCTCCCGTGAAGCTCAACTGGATCAAGAGCTCGTGGGACGTCATCAAGCTGAACGTGTGCTGAACGCGGAGGTGCCGTACGTTCGGTGCTTGATCGGTTGGATCGTGAAGAAGTTCGACAACATCAACCGCGTCACTTGACGCTTCCGCTCCCGGTCTACAAGGGTACGTAGACACACTCTTCCCTCTCGTTGCTATGCATCTGGTAGATAGATCTTGCGTGATCGTAGGAAAATTTTAAAATACTACGTTCCCCAACAACTTTCTCCCTACTTTTGTCTATCACCACCTTCCATTCCACCCATAGTGCTATGTCCATGGCTCACGCTCATGTATTGCGTGAAGAGTTGAAAATGTTTGAAAAAGTAAAGTACGAAAATAATTGCTTGGCTGACATCGGGATGGGCATGAGGGCTACCTTGTGTTAAGAAAAGGGAGCATAAAAGACTATATGATTTTGTAGGGATAACGTTCTTTAGCATTGATATTTTGAAAGACTTGATTGTTTGTTGGGATGCCCCAGTATTAAATTCTTTTATGTCAAATGATAGACTATTGCTTTGAATCACTCGTGTCTTAATATTCATGCCATGATTAGATTACATGATCAAGATTATGCTAGGTAGCATTCCACATCAGAAATTATCCTTTTTATCATTTACCTACTCGAGGACGAGTAGGAATTAAGCTTGGGGATGCTGATACGTCTCCGTCGTATCTATAATTTTTGACTGTTCCATGCCAATGTTATACAACTTTCTTATACTTTTGGCAACTTTTTATACTATTTTTGGGACTAACATATTGATCCAGTGCCTAGTGCCAGTTCCTGCTTGTTGCATATTTTTGTTTTGCAGAATATCCATATCAAACGGAGTCCAAACGGGATAAAAACGGACGGAGATTTTTTTTTGGAATATATGTGATTTATGGGAAGAAGAATCAACGCGAGACGATGCCCGAGGGGCCAAACTAGGCAGGGGGCACGCCCCTGACCCTTGTGGCCACCTCGTAAGGCGGTTGGTGCCCTTATTTTGCCGCAAGAAAGCTAATATCCGGATAAAAATCGTGTCAAAAGTTCAGCCCAATCGGAGTTACGGATCTCCGGGAATGTAAGAAACGGTGAAAGGGCAGAATCTGAGAACGCATAAACTGAGAGAGACAGAGAGACAGATCCAATATCGGAGCGGCTCTCGCCCCTCCCATGCCATGGAGGCCATGGACCAGAGGGGAAAACCTTCTCCCACCTAGGGAAAAGGCCAAGGAATAAGGAGAAGGAGGGGGGCTCTCTCCTCCTCTCTCCCGGCGGCGCCGGAACACCGTCGGGGCCATCATCCTGTGACGGTGATCTACACTAACACCTTCGTCATCTTCACCAACATCCTCATCACCTTCCCCCATCTATCTACAGCGGTCCACTCTCCCGCAACCCGCTGTACCCTCTACTTGAACATGGTGCTTTATGCTTCATATTATTATCCAATGATGTGTTGCCATCCTATGATGTCTGAGTAGATTTTTGTTGTCCTATCGGTGATTGGTGAATTGCTATGATTGGTTTAATTTGCTTGTGGTTATGTTGTTGTCCTTTGGTGCCCATCATATGAGGGCGCGCGTGGATCACACCATAGGGTTAGTTGTATGTTGATAGGACTACGTATTGGAGGGCAAGAGTGACAGAAGCTTCAACCTAGCGTATAAATTGATGCATACGGGATTGAAGGGGGACCAATATATCTTAATGTTATGGTTGGGTTTTACCTTAATGAACATTAGTGGTTGTGGATGCTTGCTAATAGTTCCAATCATAAGTGCATAGAATTCCAAGTTAGGGATGACATGCTAGCAGTGGCCTCTCCCACATAATACTTGCTATCGGTCTAGTAACGTAGTCAATTGCTTAGAGACAATTTCGCAACTCCTACCACCACTTTTCCACACTCGATGTACTAACTTTATTGCTTATTTACCTAAAACAACCCCTAGTTTTTATTTACGTGCTCTTTATATTCTTGCAAACCTATCCCGTTACACCTAGAATGTACTTCTAGTTTTATACTTGTTCTAGGTAAAGTAAACATTAAGCCTGCGTAGAGTTGTATCGGTGGTCGATAGAACTTGAGGGAATATTTATTCTACCTTTAGCTCCTCGTTGGGTTCGACACTCTTACTTATCAAAAGAGGCTACAACCGATCCCCTACACTTGTGGGTTATCAGTGGGGGAGGCCGTGGTGAGGTCGGGGGAGGCTGAAAGAGGCTAGGGCGGCCGAACGATGAGGTGGACGAACGACGGAGGCAATGGCCGGACTTGGGAGACGCGGCCACGGGGCTCTTTGGAGAGGGGTAAGGGGTTGGGGCGAACCGCGGAGACTAGGGGAATGTAGTGGACAGCTCGGGAGGAGTGGAGAGGGACTAGGCTAGCCGGGACCAAGGAGGAACCGCGGCGGCCATGGTGCACAGAGGTGAACCCGGTGAGTTTTGGTGATTCCAGAGAGCAAATGAGGCGGGGGAGGGAGCTGTGAGTTGCAGAAGAGCTTGGGCACTCTTTATATAGCCGCGTGAGAGGGCTCGAGAGCTCACGGGTGAGCTCCACTAGCTAACAATGGAGGAGCAAGGGTAGTACGCGCCACGGGCATGGCAACGGTGACGCATTGAAGGAGAACGATGACGAGGAAGAGCCACAGGGCGACGCAGAGGCTCACGGGGAAGCTCGTGGACAAGGTTGGAGGTCGAGACGAGGAGGGAGGGGATGAACACAGTGGCCGCCGGATCGATCCAGAGCTTGCACCGTGCATGACGCCAACATGATCACCACGGGCACTGGCTCAAGCGCCGTGCTTTAGCGTGGCCGACCATGTCTGGTAGATAGCCTTTGCTACACAGGGGTCCGTGAAGCAAAGCAACGAGCATAGGAAGGTGAGATACGTCCATAGATTGCAAGAAACCAAGTGATCATCAATGTGTTTGTGCTGTGCGGTGGGGGTCCAGACTTAGCCACGAAGAAATGAGTTTGTCTGGTGATCATCACATACTAAGATGATATTGATCACCAAAAATTAGCTTAAGAGGAGGAGTTTAGATGAGGGTTGCTGTAGAAAGTGCAAATCTGGGCAGATCAGAACACTATGAAGTTGCACTCACATACATGATTTTCATGAGCTGAAATTTGGAGGAGTGGGGTTATATGAACATATGAAGTTGTTGTAGAAGTTTCGTGCCATTTGGAAATACCAAAGTGACACTTGCTTCACAATGCTCCATTCTTCGGAGAAATTTGGAAACATTCCTGAGGACAAATGGCTAAATGGATTGAGCCAAAACTTGGTGGAGGCAGTGGATATAGATATAAGAATTCCCTGGTAAATTTTCAGATCAAATGAAGCAATATAAAATAGGGTTGCTTCACAAAGTGAAATCCTGACCAAAAACCAAGATTTGGAGGTGGGCTCACATAGATGATCTACATAAGCTCAAATTTGTTGTAGAGTCATTATTTGGTCAAATGAAAGATGTGACAAAGTTTCATCTCATTTGGACATGCCTAGAATACATTTCCTTCACAAAGTTCCTTTCTGGACAGGAACTTTGTAAAATTGCTGAAAAATAACTACTAGGCAAATGAGTATGAAATTTGGCACATGGCAATGATATGGACAGGAAACGATGCCCACAAAGTTTGAGGTCAATTGGGCAAAGATAAATAGCACTTGCTTTACAAAGTGCCATTTAGGGCAAAATAGGAAAATGATTATTGGAGAACTATTTTTGAACATGGCAATGCCTTTTTTTGCCATATTTGAGCAATATATGACCTAAAAAAATTATGAGAATTATTTGGGAATTTTTAGAATGACAGAGGTATAGGTTGCTTCACAACCTAGGGCAAAAAGAATTATTCCTTTAATAGAAAAGGAATATTCCCTAGAAAAAGAATATTGGTTTGGGTCAAGGATGAAAATGATAGGGTTTTGGGATGATCATGAGGATGACAAGCCACCATAAAATCTAGGAAGACATGACCTTCCCATGTTTCAGACTCATAGCCACAGAAAATCAAATTAAATCAATAAATCCAAGAAAATCATCAGAAAAAGAAAAGGGAAAAATCGAGGCTGTTACAAACCTCCCCCCCCTTAAAGATATCCCGTCCTTGAGATTTGTGTGCTTAGGTAACAAGTAAATATTCTCTCTGGAAGAAACCGTTTCCAACTCGTGTTTCTCCTATTTACTCTTATATGATGTCCCCACTTAATTGTATGTGACTATCTGCCTTGATCTGGGGTGGTTTGCTTTACCATACCTGAAATTTTGATCAGGCTTGCCTCATATGTTCCTGACTCAAATTTTCTTGCATATCTGATGGCTTAGCTGGGGTCCGAAAAATTATTATTACTAACATACACTACTGGAATCAGGGATTTTGCCGTCTATCAGTTCTTCGCCGTCTGCTTGCGGACGGCAAAGAAGGTCTTTGCCGTCAGCCATGAGAAAGCAGACGGCAAAGAAATGGCTGATGGCAAATATTATCTTTGCCATCAGCTAGCTCTTTGCCGTCTCTGCTGGCAGACGGCAAAGATTCTTTGCCGTCTGCCAGCGGATGGCAAAGAGCTGGTGGTGGGGTCCACTGGACGCCAGTAAACTACAATGGTCCACCGAGCTCTTTGCCGTCTGCCGGGAGACGACAAAGAAAACGCCCCTAACTGCCCCTAACGGCGCCCCACCCCAGACCCCCCGCCCCTCTT
>LR738709.1:125476907-125488528 GCA_902687465.1 Secale cereale | reverse complement strand
AACACAATGACACCACACCACGACCTCGACCCCGACACCCCGACACCCCGATCGACCCCGACACCCTGACACCACAACCCAACCCCGACCCCGACTCGACCCTGACGGGGTCATATATTTGTGAATTATGAGTTAGGTCGTATATTTTTCGATTTTGTTATGCAAAACATCATATATATTGGTGTTGATCGGGTGGATTTAAATGTGCAGTTGTTTCGTTGCTGCGAGGGTGTGGTGTTTGACGACCTCCACGTGCGTTCGACGAGCTCCGCCCCTGCATTCGTTGGTGAGCCCAAATGACATCTCCTCCCCCCTTCATTTGCTCTGTTCTGGTCTTCGTGCCGATGAAACTTGCTAGCTCAATCATCAGTATGCGTAACCACTATGCGTCTCCTGTTCGAAAGGGTTACATCTATAAATATGTATGCATTTGCATATTTATAATCATGATTCTTTCGAATTGTCCAATGTTATCCATGGACAGCCCGAGTATATGTCTAGATTGGGTTCGTTTTCCCATATGCTCTATTCCGGATCCGATGCAGAATTTTGTCAGTGCCTCCCTGTTGTTCTCCGGGTACACATCCTCTCTGCTTTTTGCCGAGACGTGTATCAGGAGAACAACCGGGAGGTGCTGCCAAAATTTTGCATCGGATCCGGAGCAGAGCATGGGAAAATGAACCCAATCTACACATACTCGGGTGGGATTAGGACCTATCTTTACCTATTAGCGTGTAGGTTGCATGGACGTAATAAAACTGACAAACTACATTAACTCATGGATATGGTTTGCTTAATTATGTATATATTTCTTGTGTGTCCAGTAGGAACTCAATATGAGTGATCGTGCGTGGATGTACACCGTTTACACTACACAGAAAGTTTGGACCGAGGAATGGTTAACAAAAACCAAGGGGTTTGTTAGAGCCGCATTTGCAAAAGGCCAAAAAAAGCTGGTGCCCCTGTGTCCGGTGTGACAACTACAGTAAGAGGGACGAGTTTGAAATGAGTAAAGACCTGCAGAAGTTTGGTTTTACGCCTGGTTACACGGTCTGGAAATTTCATGGTGAGTCTTCCCAACATTCCAGAGCCGAGGTGGTTCGTTGTCGCACCGACGAGCATGGTACCGGGATGGAAGACATGGTGCAGGACTTTGACAATGCTCGGGACTCGTACAAGGAGATGGAGGAATCTACAAAGGCCTTCACTAAAATGTTGGAGTCCTCAAAACGTCCTCTCCACGAGCACACTGAGCTTTGTCAGTTGGATGCCATCTCACAAATAATGGCTTTGAGAGCTCAATTCAACTTGGGCAGAGAATGCTACGACGCAACGATGACAGTATTCGGACGATTTCTACCCAAAAGTCCATGTGCTACCTACAAACCTGTACCAGTCAGACAAAATCCTCCGTGCTCTTAAGATGCCCTATGAGAAGATACATGCCTGTGAGAAAGGATGTGTCTTATTTAGGCTTCAGTATGAGGACTTGACCTATTGTCCCATTTGCAAGTCTTCCACGTATGTTGTGGTAGACAACGGTATGGGTGAGAAGACACAAACCAAAATACCTGTTAATGTTCTTCGGTATATGCCAATTGTACCAAGACTTCAATGTCTTTTCATGGTCGAAGAGACGACCAAACAGATGACATGGCACAAAATGGGCAAAAGAACCGAACTAGATGCAGATGGGAATGTGATGATGGTGCACACATCGGATGGTGAAGCGTGGAAACGCTTCGATGCATTACATAAGAAAAAAGGTAGATCCAAGGCAACCTCGAGTCGCCATCAACACGGATGGGTTCAGTGTGTTTGGTCAGACTGCAGCCCAATACAGTTGTTGGCCCGTGTTTGTCATTCCACTCAATCTCCCCCCGGGTAGATTATGCAAAGAATGAACATTTTCCTGACGTTGATAATTCCAGGGCCCAACTATCCGGGGAAGAATATGAATGTGTACATGCAGGCGCCTAAGGACGAATTGCAAGAAGCTTGGGATAATGGGTTCAAGACATACGATGCCTTTAGCAAAAAGAACTTCATAATGCGTGCCTGGTACATGTACTCGACGCATGACTTGCCGGCGTATGTGCTATTCGTTGGCTGGTGTGTGCATGGAAGGTTCCCGTGCCCCACATGCAAGGGAGCTCTTGAGTTTCGTTGGCTGACAGCAGGGCACAAGTATACTTGCTTCAACTTGCATAGACAGTTTCTAGATCCTCGCCATAAGTACAGGAAAGACAAGAAGAACTTCATCAAAGGTAGAGTTGTCAAACACTCTGCACCACCTGCGTTGACAGGCCAAGAGACCCTAGATCAGTTAAACGCTCTCGAGCCAGATTCAGGGTGTCCAGGGTATTTCAATGGGTATAATAAGGAACATGCCTGGACTCACAGGACATGCTTGTGGGATCTGCCTTACTTCAAAGACGTCCTTTGCCCACACAACATCGACGTGATGCACACCGAGAAGAATATCGCCGAAGCCATTTTTGGTACATTGTTCGGCATAGAGGGGAAATCAAAGGATAATACTAAGGCTAGAGTCGATCAACAGGAGCTATGTGATAGGCCGCTACAAAACATGCAAGAACCGAATGGAAAGTGGAACTGGATGAAGCCAAAGGCATGGTTCAATCTTGGAAGGCCAGCTACAACGGAAATTATTTTGTGGGTGAAAATGCAGTTGATGTTCCCCGATGGGTATGCAGCAAATCTAAAGAGGGGAGCGAGTCTTGAAAAATTGAAAATATTTGGTCTAGAAAGTCATGATTAGCACATATGGATTGAGCGGATAATGCCGGTGATGTTGCGTGGCTTCATCCCTGAGGATGAATGGCTAGTACTGGCAGAGCTGAGCTATTTCTTCCGTGTTCTTTGTGCGAAAGAACTATCGCCTCGACTCATAGAAGAAATGGAACAGTTGGCGTCGGAGTTGATCTGCAAGTTAGAGATGATCTTCCCGCAAATCTTATTTAATCCAATGCAACACTTGATTTTGCATCTCCCGACCGAGGCAAGATTGGGGGGCCCGTGCAAAATCGTTGGTGCTACTTGATACATCCATTTTGCATCATGCTTTTATGTTGATATTTATTGCACTATGGGCCATTATTACACGTTATGTCACAATACTTATGCCTTTTCTCTCTTATTTTACAAGGTTTACATGAAGGGGGAGAATGCCGGCAGCTGGAATTCTGGACTGGAAAAGGAGCAAACATTGGAAAACTATTCTGCACAACTCAAAAGCTCTGAAACTCCACGAAACACCGTTTCAGAAAATATAAAAATATCTGGCAAAAGAGATTCACCAGGGGGCCACCACCAGTCCACGAGGGTGGGGGCCGCCCCCCCCCCTCTAGGCACGCCCCCTGCATCGTGGGCCACCCGGTGACCCCCCGATGCCCATCTTCTCCTATATGGGGTGTTTTGACCTGGAAAAAATCAGAAGGAGGTTTTCGGGACCAGACGCCGCCGTCTCGAGGCGGAACCTTGGCGGAACCAATCTAGGGCTCTAGCGGAGCTGTTCTGTCAGGGATACTTCCCTCCGGGAGGGGGAAATCGTCACCGCCATCATCACCAACAACTCTCCCATCTTGGGGAGGGTTATCTTCATCAACATCTTCACCAGCACCATATCCTCTCAAACCCTAGTTCATCTCTTGCATCCAATCTTTGTACCCAAACCTCAGATTGGTACCTGTGGGTTGCTAGTAGTGTTGATTACTCCTTGTAGTTGATGCTAGTTGGTTTACTTGGTGGAAGATCATATGTTCAGATCCATTATGCATATTAATACCCCTCTGATCATGAAAAATATTATCTCTTGTGAGTAGTTACTTTTGTTCCCGAGGACATGTGAGAAGTCTTGCTATAAGTAGCCATGTGAATTTGGTATTCGTTCGATATTTTGATGAGATGTATGTTGTCTCTCCTCTAGTGGTGTCATGTGAACGTCGACTACATGACACTTCACCATTATTTGGGCCTAGAGGAAGGCATTGTGAAGTAATAAGTAGATGATGGGTTGCTAGAGTGACAGAAGCTTAAACCCTAGTTTATGCGTCGCTTCGTAAGGGGCTGATTGGGATCCACTTGTTTCATGATATGGTTAGGTTTACCTTAATACTTCTTTTGTAGTTGCGGATGCTTGCAATAGAGGTTAAACATAAGTGGGAGGCTTGTCCAAGTAAGGACAGCACCCAAGCACCGGTCCACCCACATACCAAATTATCAAAGTATCGAACGCGAATCAGATGATCGTGATGAAAACTAGCTTGACGATAATTCCCATATGTCCTCGGGAGCGCTTTCCTTCATATAAGAGTTTTTCCAGGCTTGTCCTTTGTTATAAAAAGGATTGGGCCATATTGTTGCACCTTATTTACTTTTACTATTTGTCACTTGCTACCAATTACCTTATCACAAAACTATCTGTTATCGATAATTTCAGTGCTTGCAGAAAATACCTTGCTGAAAACTGCCTATCATTTCCTTCTGCTCCACGTTGGGTTCGACACTCTTAGTTATCAAAAGGACTATGATAGATCCCCTACACTTGTGTAATGCCCAGGATGGGACTATACCTCCTACGTGTCGAGGCACGACTTAAAGGTATAAGCCCATTCTGGAATGATCTCAAGTTTGGTATCTTTGCACGACTCATGTAAAAATAGGGATGAAATTGCAAAAGGAGATAGTTGGCTTACACTCGCCACTTCACACAAAACATTACATAAGCAAAACATCATTGAAAAACATCACAACCCGACTACGGGCGAAGATACAAACGAAAGATACCAAAACATAAAGCCACAGGTCCGAATCGCCCCTAGTAGAAACCACTACTGATCGTCGAAACACGTCACCAATATACGGCCACTCTCTTCATCGAGCTCCCAGTGAAGTACTTGAACCAGCTTCTGCATCATCCCGGCTGAACCTGCATCTAGTGTTGTAGTATCTGTGAGCCACGAGGACTCAGCAATCCCATAACCATGGGTATCAAGACTAGCAAAGCTTTATGGGTATGGAGAAGGGTAGTGGTGAGGTTGCAGCAGCGGCTAAGCGTAATATGGTGGCTAACTTACGAGTACAAGAATATGATGAGCATCTACGCAAACGGTCGCAACTAGTAGTGATCGCTAAAGATCCTGGACTACCTACGAGTCAAACATAACCCCACCGTGTTCTCTTCTCAAAGTGAAAAGAGACAGTCACGGTTACTCACACAGTTGTGTGTTTTACTTCGGATCCTCTGTCAAGTTTTCTACAACCGGACATTAACAAATTCCAATCTGCCACATAACCGCGGGCACGGCTTTCGAAAGATCATAACCCTGCAGGGGTGTCCCAACTTAGCCCATCACAAGCTCTCACGATTAGCTGAAGTGATAAATATAATATCATCACCCCTTATCTTAGGGAAATCCGATCAGGCTCGGCATCCCGGTGCACAAGACATTTCGACAATGGTAAAACAAGTCCAGTAAGACCTCCCGGCGTGCCGACACCCTGATAGTAGCCGCGCGTATCTCGTCTCAGGCCACGTCCGGATGAGCAGTACGTACAGTAACCGAAGACCCCAGATAACTAGGTGGCACCGCAAGTGGCTCTAGTTTGGGACCAACACCATCAGCACTGGCCCCCCTGTTATGTAGAATTAAGAACCCGGGGACATGACCCCCTATGCAATTAAATAATTAATTAAGTTGTTATTATGAGCAAATTAAAACCAATGTTGGGCCTTGCTGGAGGAGTTTTATTCAAAGTCGAACTGTCAAGGGGTCCCCATCCACCCATCGTGTAAGGAATGCAAAATCAAGGAACATAATGCCGGTTTATCGGCGCCTAAGGCAGCATGAGTGGAACAAAACACCGAGCAAAAGGCCAAGCCTTCCACCCATGCCCAATATATAGGTGTGTTAATAATAGTATAACATATTGTGATATTCCAACAACAAGTTCCCTCCTGGAACGATCTTCATCTTCACCTGCAACTAACAACGCTATAAGAGGGGCTGAGCAAGCGGGTAACATAGCCAAACAGTGGTTTTGCTAGGAAGGTTTCAAAGGTTAGAGGTTTCATGGCAACAAGGAGAGGCTGACATAAAAATGGGTAGCGCGACATGTAACGATAGCATCGAGACAACTAAGCATGGAAATGGTAGTAAAGGTATCCAAGGGTATGATCATCTTGCCTGGGATTCCGCAAGGAAGAAGAACAAGTCCATGAAGTAGACAGAGCAACATAGTCGAGCGAATCCTCACAACTCCGGAACGAAACTGAATCTAACAAGAGAAGCAACCGGAAAGAAGCAACCGGAAAGAAGCAAACAACACGGTAAACACACAAGCATAAACATGGAATACGATGCACATCCAAGTATGATGCATGTCCGGTTTAATTATGCATGGCATGGCAATGAGCACAAACAAAACTACAAGTTAAGTGGAGCTCAATATGCAACGAGTTGCATATTGACGAAACACCACATTCTAATTATTTAATTGACTCTCGTTTATTTACAAGACAAGGTTAAATGTTGGTTAACATGGCAAGAGGTGAAGCAAAAACAAACTACCTATTTAGGCAATTTAAATGAGGCCGGAAAATAACAACAACAATTCCGGAAAAACCCCATATGCATGTTTAGCAATTTGGTACTGTTATGCCTTAAACATATTTTAATGTTGTTAAACAGCAATACAAAGTGCAACAAGTTATTCTACACATTTTTCTACCCCAATTACATATAAAGTTTATTAAATTTGGATCTGCGGTTATTTAGTTATGAATTAAACCATTTTAACATATTATTTGAGCAAAACAATGCAAACAACAATTTTTATAATTTTACCCTGGATGGAAGTAGCATATTATGAAACTAGACAAAATTCTAAGCATCTTCCATATTAACTTTGTTTAATTCTGAAGCACATATGTTTAGATATGAGCAATGCAAAATATGGCAATTTTCTGTAATTATTAGTGCACTGGTTTAAAACGCAAAAACGTACAGGAAAAAAAACATGAGATGGGCTGAATCTGGATCTGGCCCAACAGAAGAAAAGAAATACAAGGCAGGGCGCGCTGGGGCAGCTCACATTCGGCTTCGGCCCATTGGTGGAGGCTGGGAGATGGCAGTGGCGCGCTGGGCCTGGCGCGGCTGGCAGCCCACGCAGCTGGTCAGCGCGGCCCGCCGAGCGAGCGGGGCTACTAGGCGCGGTCGATGCACCCGCTTGATCCACTGGATCGAACCGAGCCAGGCGCTAGCGCTGCGGTTCGATGGGTCGAAGCAGAGGTAGGAGCCGGCGACGGGCGAAGCAGGGAAGGCACGGCGGTTCTCCGGCAACACGGCGTCTTGGCGCGGGCAAGGTGAGGCGGAGGCCGTAGACGGGGACGACGACCGAAGGCGGAGGCGCGGGGCGCTGCGAGCTCCTCTCCTGCTCGAAGCAGAAGAAGGGGAGGTCGGGCGCGCAGGGCCTCGCCGGACTGGTGCGGGAGGTGCCATGGCAGAGGGATGGCAGCGGCGGCGGAGCTGCGCAGTCAACGGGGCGAGCGGCTGCTGCACGGAGGCTTGCTGAAGAGGGGCTTGGCGAGGCGAGCTGCTTGGAGCTCGACGGGCATCCATGGCATAATCTGTAAGGACAAGAAGAGAGAGACAAGATGAGGGGACCGGAGGAAGGAGAGAAAGGGAACCAGGGCGGCGCTCATCTGAGACGGCGATAGTAGAGATGCTCGGGACGGCGAGGAGGCAGGGCCCATGGGTAGGGGATCGAGGAGATCTCGGGACGCACGGCGCAGGGAGGCTCGGGGTCAAGGACAAGGTGAATTGAGGGAGGCAGGGGAGTGTGCTGGTTGGCCCGGGAGGGATCCCGAGGAGGGATTGGTGGAGTGGCGGCGGCGATGGAAGAGATAGGACAAGCCCCTAGGATCTAGGGTTTCCATTTATATATAGCAAGTTGGTTAAACTTAGGGTCATCTGGTCCCTCCAATCGTAATCAGACGGCCCGGAATAAAATAAGTTAGGGAGTCCAATAACCAAAACGCAGATGTTTTAGGGATGTTGGGGATGATCCGGACCCATCGGTAACAAGACTCCGGGTCGGGTTCGGGGCAGTTTCGGACAAGTTGCGAGGAGAGGGAAAAAATGGGCTGTGTAGAATGCGAGTAGGCTGAGAAGAGAGAGAGAGAGAGAGAGAGAGATGGCAGCCCGACAACAGGTCTCAGAGCACTGAAACGTCCGACGTTTATCCGGCTATAGTGCCGCTATAAGTTTAACGGTTGGGCTATCAAACGAACTCCGAATGCGACGAAATTTGACAGGCGGTCTACCTACGCTATAATAAGACCGCACGCCAAGTTTCAACCCATTCCGAGAACATTTTCCAACCACTTATAAAATAAATATTCGGAGGTGCCGCGGGCGCATGCGAGTGTGTCTGGACTCAGAACGGACAACGGAGAGAACTGGGGAAACCCGAACGAATGCAAGTTTTTGAAAAACATGTTGATGAAATGCAGATGATGACAAGGCAAAGCAAAATAAATAACGCAAGCACAAATGAAACACACGGGAGAACCCGGAACATCTGGAATCTCTGGAATCTTCTGGGACGTCGGTCTTCGGGCGTCACAACTCTCCCACACTAACAGAGGATCTCGACCCGAGATCCTAGAGATGGCACCGGATAAAAACGGAAGAGGAAGATGTAAAACAAAGTTGCTTCTTTGACAAACGAGTGTAACCACGAACCTGAGAGGTTGACCAACATGAAAGAAGAATACAACGGAGATGAATGAATATGAAAAGTCCGTTAGAAAAGAGGAACATGGAACATTATGAGAACCTTGCAGGTTGAAAGACATGAAACAAGAGCTCACGGATGACGGAAGAATTCAAAACCACTTCGGTTCAAACAAGATGGAGAAGGAATAAGAACGAAATAATTTGGACAGCACTCCGTCTGAAAATGGAAGGAATTAACATGATCTTGAGGAGATGGGATGATACTTGATGAAATCAACAACACACTGCCTCCGAAACAATTAAAAGAATTGCACACGGGATAAGAAAGATTTCAGACAGCACTCTGGTTGAAAAGAGAGGAAGAATCTTTGATAAGATGAGAGAACTCGAACGTTGCCACAACACTCCAGTTAAATGATAAGCAAGGAAAAGAACATGATCTCGAGAAAACGCTATGATGGTTTGGAGAGAGCAACATCACAATGCCTTCAGAATGAAAGAATAGCATGTAATTCAATGAAAGAATTGAACGGAGAAGAAAAATGACAACTTCTCCCACAAATGAATTTGAAAGAGCATCCTTACGAAGAAGGGTTGAACGGAGTTGTTGGAAAATCAACAACGAAAAGAATAAGCTTGATGTGGGCTTATGGAAAACATCTCAAAATTATGAGGTGACAACCGGCCACTAACGGAAACGATTGATTGCATTGAGATCAACAAGGAGACGATAAACTTATTTCACCGGAATGATAAATGAAGAACTTGGGTCATTTATAAGCACCATAATAGCAACAATTCTTAAGGAAAGCTTTTAGGTGAAATACAACCCAAGATTACTCCAACAAATAAATAGAATGGTTGGAAAGATCTCCTGAACAAGGAAAATGATGGTTTTAAATATCTCATTCTAGAAAACTCATGAATCATAATTCATGAAGGAATTGTCAAGAATGACATAACACCATCTGAAAAGATAAGGTAGAAAGGATTGCAATTGGAAAGCATGATGAAGAATGCTTGAGCTCCAACAAGAATCTTGATGAAGACTTCGAGGATGAATTAAAACATGATGAACCACCATGAGAGCTCCGGTAATGAAAGCATGAGAAGTGAAAGATGAAAAGAATAAGATTCAAGGCCTGTGATGAATTAGATGGAGCTTTGAAATGATATAATTGAAATAACTTGGAGGTCCGGAAAACCAGATGAACAACTTAGAACCGAGAATATGATATGATGAACAAGCTCCGGAAAATAGAGATTAATCACTTCGAGGAAAAATAAGAATAAGATTTACTGTATGCTTATCCTTCATCAAATTAAATTGATGACAAGCAAACGGATTTGGCATACTACTTTTTCTCGTTGGAAAGAATTAAGAGAGAGCTCGCACAAGCTTGGGTAAATCTTCAACAAAGCACCGGTGGGATTATGAAAAGAACGAGTGAATTAATACGAAAACAAGGAAGAGTAAACTTGAATGAACCACCATAAGAATATGGAGGCGAACGAAGACATCAATAAAGAATATTTGGAGGACGAAGTTGAAAACTGAGAACGAAAAAATATTCTGAAATGATGGCCTTCGGAGGATCACAAAGAAAAGAATTCATGAAATGCTTCGGATGGGTATGAAAAGAATTCCTACAAACGGAACACTTATGAGGATGGTATGAAGCTAGAACCACGAATCTTCAAGAGAACGGGCCAAGATTTAAGAGAAACTCTTCTACGGGTCTTCAAAATCTGAGAAGACGATGAGATACACCACCATGAATTGTATTGGCACTCCGTAATGAAGAATTAAAAGGTTGAACCAATGATGAAAGAATTTGAAAGCGATCTTGGAGAAGGCATGTGACAGATGGAAATCATTCTTACGTCACACTTTGAAAATAATTTCAAGATAACTCCGGAAAATAGAAGAGTCAGGTAAGATCCTGGAAAAAGACCTGTGGGTTAGGGCCCACTAAAGAAATCACCGCTGAAAAATATTGCTTAAGATATATTGCACCGGTTGAATTAAATGGCTTGAATAAGATGACAATCCTCAAAAAATAATTTGAACGGATTAAGAATGGAATTATGAATCTTCCGGGATGTCTTCAGCTCTCCGGATATGAATAGCAAGAGGAGAATGATTAATTGGTGCACCGGAATAAGAAAGCATTGTGAAATGAGGAAAAGGATAAGATCAACACCGAAATCTTGAATTACATCCACCGGCAGAATTTGAGAACAAAAGAATGATGGGCTTGAAGCTCTTGAGCATCTTCCTGAGAATCACTGGATAAGAACATTGAAAGAAAAGAATGAAGAACCATCACATGAATAAAATGGATACTTCATTTAGACTACTTCATGAGAACCAGTTGTGACATCCGAAGACCGACGTCCAAGAAGATTCCAGAGATTCCAGATGTTCCGGGTTCTCCCGTGTGTTTAATTTGTGCTTGCGTTATTTATTTTGCTTTGCCTTGTCATCATGTGCATTTGATCAACATGTTTTTCAAAAACTTGCATTCATTCGGGTTTCCCCAGTTCTCTCCGTTGTCCGTTCTGAGTCCAGACACACTCGCACGCGCCCGCGGCACCTCCGAATATTTACTTTATAAGTGGCCGGAAAATGTTCTCGGAATGGGTTGAAACTTGGCATGCGGTCTTATTATAGCGTAGGTAGACCGCCTGTCAAATTTCGTCGCATTCGGAGTTCGTTTGATAGCCCAACTGTTAAACTTATAGCGGCACTATAGGCGGATAAACGTCGGACGTTTCAGTGCTCTGAGACCTGTTGTCGGGCTGCCATCTCTCTCTCTCTCTCTCTCTCTCTCTCTCTCTCTCTCTCTCTCTCTCTCT
>LR738709.1:125416614-125476795 GCA_902687465.1 Secale cereale | reverse complement strand
TCTCTCTTCTCAGCCTACTCGCATTCTACACAGCCCATTTTTCCCTCTCCTCGCAACTTGTCTGAAACTGCCCCGAACCCGACCCGGACTCTTGTTACCGATGGGTCCGGATCATCCCCAAACATCCCTTAAACATCCGCGTTTTGGTTATTGGACTCCCTAACTTATTTTATTCCGGGCCGTCCGATTACGATTGGAGGGACCAGATGACCCTAAGTTTAACCAACTTGCTATATATAAATGGCAACCCTAGATCCTAGGGGCTTGTCCCATCTCTTCCGTCGCCGCCGCCACTCCACCAATCCCTCCTCGGGATCCCTCCCGGGCCAACCAGCACACTCCCCTGCCTCCCTCAATTCACCTTGTCCTTGACCCCGAGCCTCCCTGCGCCGTGCGTCCCGAGATCTCCTTGATCCCCTACCCATGGGCCCTGCCTCATCGCCGTCCCGAGCATCTCTACTGTCGCCGTCTCAGATGAGCGCCGCCCTGGTTCCCTTTCTCTCCTTCCTCCGGTCCCCTCATCTCGTCTCTCTCTTCTTGTCCTTGCAGATTATGCCATGGACGCCCGTCGAGCTCCAAGCAGCTCGCCTCGCCAAGCCCCTCTTCAGCAAGCCTCCGTGCAGCAGCCACTCGCCCCGTTGACTGCACAGCTCCGCCGCCGCTGCCATCCCTCTGCCATGGCACCTCCCGCGCTCCTCCCGCACCAGTCCGGCGAGGCCTTGCGCGCCCGACCTCCCCTGCTTCTGCTTCGAGCAGGAGAGGAGCTCGCAGCGCCCCGCGCCTCCGCCTTCGGTCGTCGTCCCCGTCTCCGGCCTCCGCCTCACCTTGCCCGCGCCAAGACGCCGCGTTGCCAGAGAACCGCCGTGCCTTCCCTGCTTCGCCCATCGCCGGCTCCTACCTCTGCTTCGACCCATCGAACTGCCGCGCCAGCGCCCGGCTCGGTTCGATCCAGTGGATCGAGCGGGTGCATCGATCGCGCCCGGTAGCCCCGCTCGCCCGGCCCAGCCGCGCTGACCAGCTGCGTGGGCTGCCAGCCGCGCCAGGCCCAGCGCGCCGCTGCCATCTCCCAGCCTCCACCAACGGGCCGAAGCCCAATGTGAGCTGCCCCAGCGCGCCCTGCCTTGTATTTTTTTTCTTCTGTTGGGCCAGATCCAGATTCAACCCATCTCATGTTTTTTTCCCTGTACGTTTTTGCGTTTTAAACTAGTGCACTAATAATTACAGAAAATTGCCATATTTTGCATTGCTCATATCTAAACATATGTGCTTCAGAATTAAACAAAGTTAATATGGAAGATGCTTAGAATTTTGTCTAGTTTCATAATATGCTACTTCCATCCAGGGTAAAAATTATTAAAATTGTTGTTTGCATTGTTTTGCTCAAGTAATATGTTAAAATGGTTTAATTCATAACTAAATAACCGTAGATCCAAATTTACTAAACTTTATATGTAAATGGGGTAGAAAAATGTGTAGAATAACTTGTTGCACTTTGTATTCCTATTTAACAACATTAAAATATGTTTTAGGCAGAACAATACCAAATTGCTAAACATGCATATGGGGTTTTTCCGGAATTGTTGTTGTTATTTTCCGGCCTCATTTAAATTGCCTAAATAGGTAGTTTGTTTTTGCTTCACCTCTTGCCATGTTAACCAACATTTAACCTTGTCTTGTAAATAAACGAGAGTCAATTAAATAATTAGAATGTGGTGTTTCGTCAATATGCAACTCGTTGCATATTGAGCTCCACTTAACTTGTAGTTTTGTTTGTGCTCATTGCCATGCCATGCATAATTAAACCGGACAAGCATCATACTTGGATGTGCATCGTATGCCATGTTTATGCTTGTGTGTTTACCGTGTTGTTTGCTTCTTTCCGGTTGCTTCTCTTGTTAGCTTCGGTTTCGTTCCGGAGTTGTGAGGATTCGCTCGACTATGTTGCTCTGTCTACTTCATGGACTTGTTCTTCTTCCTTGCGGAATCCCAGGCAAGATGATCATACCCTTGGATACCTTTACTACCATTGCCATGCTTAGTTGTCTCGATGCTATCGTTACATGTCGCGCTACCCATTTTTATGTCAGCCTCTCCTTGTTGCCATGAAACCTCTAACCTTTGAAACCTTCCTAGCAAAACCACTGTTTGGCTATGTTACCCGCTTGCTCAGCCCCTCTTATAGCGTTGTTAGTTGCAGGTGAAGATGAAGATCGTTCCAGGAGGGAACTTGTTGTTGGAATATCACAATATGTTATACTATTATTAACACACCTATATATTGGGCATGGGTGGAAGGCTTGGCCTTTTGCTCGGTGTTTTGTTCCACTCATGCCGCCTTAGGCGCCGATAAACCGGCATTATGTTCCTTGATTTTGCGTTCCTTACACGATGGGTGGATGGGGACCCCTTGACAGTTCGACTTTGAATAAAACTCCTCCAGCAAGGCCCAACATTGGTTTTAATTTGCTCATAATAACAACTTAATTAATTAATTAATTGCATAGGGGGTCATGTCCCCGGGTTCTTAATTCTACATAACAGGGGGGGCAGTGCTGATGGTGTTGGTCCCAAACTAGAGCCACTTGCGGTGCCACCCAGTTATCTGGGGTCTTCGGTTACTGTACGTACTGCTCATCCGGACGTGGCCTGAGACGAGATACGCGCGGCTACTATCAGGGTGTCGGCACGCTGGGAGGTCTTGCTGGACTTGTTTTACCATTGTCGAAATGTCTTGTGCACCGGGATGCCGAGCCTGATCGGATTTCCCTAAGATAAGGGGTGATGATATTATATTTATCACTTCAGCTAATCGTGAGAGCTTGTGATGGGCTAAGTTGGGACACCCCTGCAGGGTTATGATCTTTCGAAAGCCATGCCCGCGGTTATGTGGCAGATTGGAATTTGTTAATGTCCGGTTGTAGAAAACTTGACACAGGATCCGAAGTAAAACACACAACTGTGTGAGTAACCGTGACTGTCTCTTTCCACTTTGAGAAGAGAACACGGTGGGGTTATGTTTGACTCGTAGGTAGTCCAGGATCTTTAGCGATCACTACTAGTTGCGACCGTTTGCGTAGATGCTCATCTTATTCTTGTACTCGTAAATTAGCCACCATATTATGCTTAGCCGTTGCTGCAACCTCACCACTACCCTTCTCCATACCCATAAAGCTTTGCTAGTCTTGATACCCATGGTTATGGGATTGCTGAGTCCTCGTGGCTCACAGATACTACAACACCAGATGCAGGTTCAGCCGGATGATGCAGAAGCTGGTTCAAGTACTTCACTGGGAGCTCGGTGAAGAGAGTGGCCGTATATTGGTGACGTGTTTCGACGATCAGTAGTGGTTTCTACTAGGGGCGATTCGGACCTGTGGCTTTATGTTTTGGTATCTTTCGTTTGTATCTTCGCCCGTAGTCGGGTTGTGATGTTTTTGAATGATGTTTTGCTTATGTAATGTATTGTGTGAAGTGGCGAGTGTAAGCCAACTATCTCCTTTTGCAATTTCATCCCTATTTTTACATGAGTCGTGCAAAGATACCAAACTTGAGATCATTCCAGAATGGGCTTATACCTTTAAGTCGTGCCTCGACACGTAGGAGGTATAGTCCCATCCTGGGCATTACAACTTGTGGGTCATCAAGACTCTTTTCTGGCGCCGTTGCTGATATGTCCAAAATGCATCACTATTTTGTATCATAATTTATCCTTATTCATTGATATATTTCATGTTACGGTGATGTTCTTATGTTGTTTTGGTCTATTTTACACAGTTTGCAAACTCTCCGATGCCGGAACAGCAGACGCAGGATTCAGCAGTAAAAAGTGGATGCTAAGTTGCTGAAGAAGAATACCTCCAAATTTCCTGAAAATTGACGGGAGATATTTTTCAGATGAATCACGAAGACACGCAAAAGGGGAGCCAGAGGGGGGCCACAGGGTGCCCAGGCGGCCTGGGGGCGCCCCCCCTGGCCGCGCCGAGGGGGCGCCTGGAGCCCCTGGCCCACCTCCGGATGCCCCCTTTTGCCTATATACTCTCCGTTCTCCGAAAACCCTAAAAAGAAGACCTTTTTACGGAGTTCCGCCGCCGCTCCGAGGCGGAAACCTATAGAGAAGAAAAGGGCATCTCCGGCGGGCAGATTCCGCCGGGGAGATCACCTCCCGGAAGGGGAGATCGTCGCCATCGTCATCACCATCGTCACGGGCATCATCGAGATCATCATCAACATCATCCCCAACACCAGCACCATCTCCATCTTCATCCAAATCTCATCTTACAATCGCAACTCGTGTTGTAACTCGTACTACCTATCCTCTCTACTCCATCGGTGTTGATTACTACTTTGTGGTGAATGCTATTGAGTTTTGTTGGAGAAATATTATTATGTCCAGATTGTTTATCACATATTTATCCCCACTGATCATGATCTCTTTTATGTCTCGTGAGTAGTTACCTTAGTTCTTGAGGACATGGGGAAAGTCTTGTTGTTAGTAGTCATATGCTGTTGAAGTAATATGTGTTGTTTGATACTTAAGTTGTGTTGTCATTCTACTAGTGGTGTTGTGTGAGTCGAACACCCAACACTTCGCCTTATTAAGGACCTAGGAGAATACATTGTGTATAAAGAATGCTTATGGTGGGTTGCCGGAGTGACAGAAACCTGAACCCTAGTTCGCACGCTTTTTCATAAGGGAATAATGGATCCTCGATCGTATTGCTATGGTTAGGCTTTTGCCTTAAATTCTATCTTGTATTTGCGGATGCTTGCAAGGTGTTTAATCATATGAGTGCATTCATCTTAGTCTAGAGAGTGCACTAGCATAGATCCACCCACTCAACACTTATTAAAACATAACATAGTATCGATACGGAATATGGTGAAAGCACATGACTACCACTCCCGTGTGTCCTCAGGAACGCTTTAGTCTTTATAAGTTCAGTTGCTAGGCCTCTCCTTTGCTAAGAAAGGATTGGGCCACTTGTTACTCTCAGTACCTTTTACATTACTTGCTTTTACTTTCCTGTTGCTTATACCGAGAAAACCCCTAAAAGTTATCTTTCAGTGCTTGCAGTAAATTCTTGCTCAGAATCGCTTATCAATACCTTCTACTCCTCGTTGGGTTCGACACTCTTACTTATCAAAAACGCTCAATAGATCCCTTACGGTTGTGGGTCATCAAGTACCGTTTTCTGGCGCCGTTGCCGGGGAGCGTAGCGCTATTGGTAAAGTGAAACTGGTAAGAAAGTTTTTTATAACTCTGTTTTTATTTTTGCTATTTGCTGCTCCTTGTCCTTATGGACAACCCTATTATTGGATCGTTGCTTGCGGGAAGACGCCCCACACCTGTGGTGGTTGATCCTCCCCCTACTGAAATTGTGCCTTATAAAATACCAGCTGGTATTATCGATTATGTTTTGGCTAATCGTTACGCAGGAGACAGACATCCCGGTGAACACTTGCTATATCTGTCACAACTATGTTCATTATTTAAGCTTGCAGGTGTATCGAGGGAGTTTGTCATGAGGAAATTGTTTGTCGTATCACTTATAGATAAAGCTTCAGATTGGTATGGGCTTCTCGATAACTCACACTTGCTAGACTGGCAGGAGCTTATGTCTCTCTTTTATACTAAGTTTTATCCTCTTCATGAAATTCATCGAGACAGGAATTATATCTATAACTTTAGGTCTCGTGACGGAGAAAGCATTGCTCAAGCTTGGGGGAGATTGAAGTCCCTAATGCTCAAATGCCCTATTCATAAGCTTCCCAAGGAAATTATACTTACAAATTTTTATGCCAGACTTTCTCGTCAGGATAAGGAGATGCTGGATGCCTCCTCTAGTGGGGTGTTTCAGAAGAAGAGTGTTGAAGAAAGGTGGGATCTCCTTGAAAGAATCCAGAGGAATACCGAAGATTGGGAAATTGATAAAGGTATTGAACCCGCTATAAATTATGAACATGATTATATTGAGAGCTATGTGGAAACTGATTACTTCAATACTTTTTGCTCTAAGATTGGTCTTGATTCCCATCTAGTGATTGATTTGTGTAAGAATTTTGCCTCTCACGTTGATTCTTTTAAAAAGAAGAGAGACCAGCACCATGAACCTTTTAAAGAACCACCTATTGATATTTATGTTGCTGACCCTATTTTGCCTGCAGTTATATATGAAAAGCCTCCTTTTCCCACGAGGATAAGGGAGCACTCTCTTGTGACAGGCATAATAAATAAAAGTGAGAGAAGAGTTGATGAGCCTGAGGACCAGATCAGGGTCGATCCTCAAGTTGCATTGGTTAAAGACCTTGCTACTAATGATGTTTTGGATTCCAATATAAATTTTTGTGCTGTTTCCACTAACCTTGTCACAGCCAAGAATAAAGGCCCAATTTCAGGTACTCCAGTGGTATCTGTTAAAATAGGAAATCACAATTATTATGGGCTATGCGATTTGGGATCGAGTGCAAGTGATATCCCCTATTCACTTTATGAAGAGATCATCGGTGAGATTTCCCCTTGTGAACTTGAAGAAGTTGATGTTACTATTCATCTTGCAAATAGAACAACTATCTCTCCTATCGGAATTGTGAGGGACGTTGAAGTCCTATGTGGAAAGGTAAAATACCCTACCGACTTTCTAGTACTTGGTTCAGAGAGGGACAATTTTTGTCCAATTATTTTTGGTAGACCTTTTCTTAGAACTTGTGGAGCTATAATAGATTGCAAGAAAGGTAAGGTTTCTGTTGAATTCGATGGTGAGCCATATGAATTTAATTTTTCTAAGTTCTCTAAGCAGCCTCGTGGTACTGATTTACCTAGTGATGATAAAATTATTGAAAGTATTGCCTCTATTGCTATTCCCCCTAATGATCCTTTGCAGCAATACATGGAGGACCACGAGAATGATTTGCATATGCAGGAAAGAAATGAACTAGATGAAATATTCTTGAGGCAGCCTGCTATCCTGAAGCACAACCTTCCGGTTGAACCTTTGGGAATTTTATCAAAACCGAAAGAAGACCCGGTGTTCGATCTTAAACCTCTTCCCGATACGCTCAAATATGCTTATTTAGATGAAAAGAAAGTATATCCTGTTATTATCAATTCTAACCTTTCAGGATATGAAGAGGAGCGATTATTGGAAGTACTTCGTAAACACCGAGGCGCAATTGGCTATACCCTTGATGACCTTAAGGGGATTAGTCCATCTATCTGTCAACATACTATCAACCTTGAGCCTGATGCTAAACCAGTTGTTGATCATCAACGACGGTTGAACCCGAAGATGATGGATGTCGTGAGAACTGAGATTCTCAAGCTTCTAGCCGCAGGTATTATCTACCCTATAGCTGATAGTAAGTGGGTAAGTCCGGTACATTGTGTTCCTAAGAAAGGAGGTACAACTGTGGTTCCTAATGATAAAAATGAATTAATATCTCAGAGAATTATTATTGGATATAGAATGTGTATTGATTACAGGAAGTTGAACAAGGCAACCAGGAAGGATCACTATTCGTTGCCGTTCATCGACCAAATGCTTGAAAGGTTATCCAAAAATACCCACTTTTGTTATCTCGATGGTTATTCTGGCTTCTCTCAAATTCATGTTAACACTGTCGATCAAGAGAAGACCACTTTTACTTGTCCCTTTGGTACTTATGCTTACAGGCGTATGCCTTTTGGTTTATGTAATGCCCCTGCTACTTTTCAAATGTGTATGTCTGCTATCTTTCATGGTTTCTGCGGGGATATTATGGAAGTCTTCATGGATGATTTCTCCGTCTATGGAACTTCTTTTGACCATTGTCTTCACAACCTTAATAAAGTTTTGCAGAGATGCGAGGAGACAAACTTGGTACTTAACTGGGAAAAGTGCCACTTTATGGTTAATGAAGGAATTGTTCTTGGTCACAAGATTTCCGAAAGGGGAATTGAAGTGGACAAGGCCAAGATCGAAGCTATTGAGAGGATGCCCTATCCAAGGGACATCAAAGGTATTCGAAGTTTTCTCGATCATGCAGGTTTTTATAGAAGATTTATTAAAGACTTTTCTAAAACCTCGAGACCCCTCACTAATCTTCTCTAGAAGGATGTTCCTTTTGTATTTGATGAAAATTGTAAGGAAGCTTTTGAAGTCCTTAAGAAAGCTTTAATAACTGCTCCTATAGTACAACCACCTGACTGGAATTTACCTTTTGAGATTATGTGTGATGCAAGTGATTTTGATGTTGGAGCTGTTTTAGGACAAAGAGTTGATAAGAAATTAAATGTTATACATTATGCTAGTAAAACCCTTGATAGTGCTCAAAGAAACTATGCTACTACTGAGAAGGAATTCTTAGCTGTAGTTTTTGCTTGTGATAAGTTTAGGCAGTATATTGTTGATTCCAAAGTTATTATTCATACTGATCATGCTGCCATCAAGTATCTTATGACAAAGAAGGATGCCAAGCCAAGGCTTATCAGATGGGTACTCCTTCTTCAAGAATTTGATTTGCAGATTGTTGATAGGAAAGGGGAAGACAATCCGGTGGCGGACAATCTTTCAAGGATGGAAGATATACCGCACGACCCCATCCCAGTTAACGATAGTTTTCCAGACAAGCAACTTGCCGTTGTAAAAGTACAATCTCTTTCCGATCCTTGGTATGCAGATTATGCTAATTTTATTGTTGCAAAATATTTGCCTCCAGGTCTAACATTTCAGCAAAGGAAGAAGTTCTTTCATGATTTGAGGCACTACTTTTGGGATGACCCACATCTTTTCGAAGAAGGTCCCGACGGGATCGTGAGAAGATGCATTCCGGAACATGAGCAGAAGGACATTCTCAGACGGTGTCATGATAGTCCCTATGGAGGACATCATGCCGGTGAGAGGACTGCACATAAGGTTCTTCAATCAGGTTTTTATTGGCCTACTCTCTTTAAAGATGCTAGAAATTATGTTTTAGCCTGTGATAAATGTCAGAGAGTTGGTAACATTAGTAGAAGGAATGAGATGCCTATGAATTACTCACTAGTGATTGAACCTTTCGATTGTTGGGGTTTTGATTTTATGGGTCCTTTTCCTTCTTCGCACAAGTACAGTCACATTTTAGTAGCTGTTGATTATGTGACCAAGTGGGTTGAAGCAATCCCCACTGAAAGTGCTGATCACAAGACATCTTTGAAAATGCTTAAAGATGTAATATTTCCCAGGTTTGGTGTACCAAGGTATCTCATGACTGATGGGGGATCACACTTCACGCACGGAGCTTTTAGAAAAGCTTTGGCCAAATACGATGTCAATCATAGAATTGCTTCACCATATCATCCTCAAACTAGTGGGCAAGTTGAGCTCACCAATAGAGAGATTAAGTTGATCCTGTAGAAAACAGTAAACAGAAATAGGAAGGATTGGTCAAACAAGCTAGGAGATGCTTTGTGGGCATATAGAACTGCTTACAAAAACCCCATGGGCATGTCCCCCTATAAGATGGTGTATGGCAAGGCTTGCCATTTGCCATTAGAGTTAGAGCACAAAGCTTTCTGGGCTGTTAGAGAGCTTAACGCTGACCCAAAATTAGCTGGTGAGAAGCGTCTCATGAACTTGACTTCTCTAGATGAATGGAGAAGTGAAGCTTACGAGAGCGCTAAAATGTTCAAGGAAAAGGTAAAAAAGTGGCATGATAGGAAGATTCTGAAACGTGAATTTAATGTTGTCGATAAAGTTTTGTTGTTTAGATCCCGTTTCAGGTTTTCTCCAGGTAAACTACTTTCCAGGTGAGAAGGACCATTTCATATTGAAGAAGTTTATCGGTCTGGTGCAATTAAGATTAACAATTTTGAAGGCACCAAACGTCAAGTTGTGAATGGGCAAAGACTTAAACATTACATAGCAGGAGACCCTGTCAATGTTGATGTGAATATAATATACACAACAACTCACGAAGAACATGTTGCAGCCCTGTTTCAGACGCCAGCAGAAGCAGAATAAAGAAAAGGTATGTAGTACGATAAGGAAACACCGCAAACCATCATAAAAGTTCTGTATTACGAGTTTTTTGCAAAATTAGTAAAATTCCGAGTCTAGGTGGAGCCGGAGACGACCTCCAGGGAGTCCAGGCGCCCCCCTGGCGCGCCCGCCCCCCTGGCGCGCCCCCCCTGGGCCGCGCCGGCAGGCCGCCTGGACACCCGGGAGTCCGCCTCCGACCCCGCTTTGGTCCGTTACCTTCCTTTCTGTGCATAAAGTTTTCCTATATATTTTCCCGGATTGTTCCGGCAACGTATCTTGCGATTTCGCGTGTTTTCTCTTTGATCTGTTTCTGCCAGGGAATCTTTCAGCTGAATTTAGGTGCCATGGCTTCTCCAAGTTCCCCCAAGGACAAGTTCGTCGTCAACGTCATCAACCCTTACCTCGCTGAGGTGAAGAAGCACCCTCAGGTTGTTCGGATGGAGGACGGTGTCCTTCATCAAGAAGATCTAAAGGGACCTATCTAGGAGGGGAGCATCCAGGCCAGGCTGGAAGAAGTGGAGCAAGAAGTCTTCGAGTACAAGAAGATGATCGAGCGTGGTGTTGAAGCTAACTTTAACATCACCAACGAGCTGAAGAACTACTTCCTGAAGGAGATGAAGGAGATGTGGGAAAGAATCACCGCGTCTAAAGAAAGAATTATAGAGCTCCAAGGGAAAATTAATGATCTACATAACCAGAACTGTGAGTATGAACTAAGGTTTCTGCGCATGGGTTTGGGTGCTGAATGCAGGATTCAGGAGACGAGCTTCTCATATGAGACTGGAGAACCCCTTCCATGGAAGCGTTTCGCCAAGGACTACTTGATCAACGCCAACAAGGATGATGAGTGAAATCTCCTGGGGTAATGGCATTCCCTTGGCTTGTCCCAAGCTTGGGGGAGTGCCCGGTATCTTTATCTTTACCTTTTGTCTTTTAGAGTCAAGTAGAGTCGTATCATGTCTAGGGAGGTTATCATATGAGATAGGTGTGTGCATTGAGGTCTATCACTCCTTCGGTGAAGAATTGTATCCGTGAGTGTGGAGTCGTCCATGATGGAATATTAATGAGAAGTTTATTGGTTCCTTTTGCTGCACTCGGTATTCTCTTCACGCAATCGACCTTATATGATGATTCTTATGGGGAGTATTGACCTTATGTCAGGTATGGCTATGAAACTTTATTTAATCTTGGCAAATATAGCTTTGGTCATAACAACAAGCATGATTTTCTTAAATTATCAACATAGCCAAAACTTTATGTTATTATGCTTGAAGTGTTATGCTGACAAGGAAGACAACTTGATGTGTTATGCTTATTTCAATGTTCATGCTTTATATTGCTTTGCATCTTAGTCATCATCAATTGTCTGTTCTCTCAAAACCTTTGCTAGCCTAACTCTGTACTAAGCGGAATTCTGCTTGTGCATCCATACCCTTAAGCCAATACCTTCCATATGAGTCCACCATACCTACCTACTCGTGGTATTCCACTACCACCTCCTAAAAGTATATAATTTATGTGTTATCCTTAAATGTTCAAAATCTTTTATTTTGTGCCTCTGTTTTAGCTCATGAGGAAGTAATAGCTAATTCATAGTCTTTTTGAATTGGACAAGCTTCACCCCGGGATTGCATGTCTAATGTGCAAACCCATAATACGAGAAGGAACTGGCAAGGAGTGCGCCCGGCTTAAAAATAATATAACAAACAAACCCTCCTTCACGCTTTGTTCATGAGAAATCAGAAAACTTTGGCAGTGATAAACAAAGGAGAATAAGAGGATGTTATCATCCTCGTGCGGGAGCCGTTCCTCGAAACTTGCCCAGCTCAAAAAGCAATTGAGTTATCTATTAGCATTCGTTGACAAATCATGCGCCCCTAAAAACTTGTTTTCATTCTGTTTGATTTGAGGATAGCACATGAGTTTTCCCTACTACCCTAGAGCAGGGCCTATCTTTTAATTTTAAGTTGAGTCAGTTACTTCTATTTCCTTCTATTTCTCAAAGAGTGCAGACGTTTGATGTTGATAAGGATTCATTCATATAAAGCTGCATTAAGATTTGTCATATCATATCCTTGTTGACATTATCATTCGATAAGTAAGTTGTTTGTCATGCCCAGCTAAGGCAAACATCTTCCTTTGTGTTAACACTTTCACTTCTTGCCTATTAACATGTTATTTTCAAAAAGCTTCAATTGATCTCATCAAATATAAGAGCAAAAGTTAAATCTATTGTTGTTCTTTGACCAAAGGACATGTTTGCCATGATATAATGAGTTTCCTTAGCCCTACTTTCGAGTATAAGTGTTATCACTCTTTCATAAGGGCCTTATGAGTTGAAGATTGCTGTTGAGGATATTTGAGTTGGTAAAGAAACTATGATGCTTCTTGTCCGTATTCTATTTATCGACACTTCACTCTCTAAACTTTTGGACAGGTTTACCGAGTTCATATTCGCTTGGGGACAAGCGAGGTCCAAGCTTGGGGGTGTTGATACGTCCAAAATGCATCATTATTTTGTATCATAATTTATCCTTATTCATTGATATATTTCACGTTACGGTGATGTTCTTATGTTGTTTTGGTCTATTTTACACAGTTTGCAAACTCTCCGATGCCGGAACAGCAGACGCAGGATTCAACAGTAAAAAGTGGACGCTGAGTTGCTGAAGAAGAATACCTCCAAATTACCTGAAAATTGACGGGAGATATTTTTCAGATGAATCACGAAGACACGCAAAAGGGGAGCCAGAGGGGGGCCACAGGGTGCCCAGGCCGCCTAGGGGCACCCCCCTGGCCGCGCCGGGGGGGCGCCTGGAGCCCCTGGCCCACCTCCGGATGCCCCCTTTTGCCTATATACTCTCCGTTCTCCGAAAACCCTAAAAAGAAGACTTTTTTACGGAGTTCCGCCGCCGCTTCGAGGCGGAAACCTACAGAGAAGAAAAGGGCATCTCCGGCGGGCAGATTCCACCGGGGAGATCACCTCCCGGAAGGGGAGATCGTCGCCATCGTCATCACCATCGTCACGGGCATCATCGAGATCATCATCAACATCATCCCCAACACCAGCACCATCTCCATCTTCATCCAAATCTCATCTTACAATCGCAACTCGTGTTGTAACTCGTACTACCTATCCTCTCTTGTCACAACCCTAGTTCTGGTATGCACTAGGTTAGTCTTGTGGTTTGCATCATGTTTAAATTTCAAATGAAATTGAAATGAGGACTTGTGAAACCCTCAGAAACCCTATTGAAAATGACCCAAATAAAAGTTGCTCCAAAAGGGTCCAAGAAAATGTTCATGTGGCCCTCTAAAAATATTGGTCAGAGATAAAAATCAATCCAATATTATTAGGAGCTCATAAGTATTTATTTTGGGCATTTGGAATTAATGCAATAGCTATTTGCTTGGAGATATATATATATATATTATATATATTTTATATATCTCCAAAATTCTGGTTCTTTATTTTGAGGGGTTTGGGTTAATTCCTAGGTCCCTGCAAAATAAACATGTCAGAAGAAAATAATTGATTTAATTTAGAAATTAAATCAAAACAAATGTCAGAAAAAAATAGAAAACAGAACAAATAAAAAAAAAGAGGAGCGGGCAGACTTACCTGTGCTGGTCCAGCACAGCACGGCCTGGCCGGCCCAGCTGGCCAGCCCAGCCCGCTGCCTCCCCCTGTCGTCTTCCCCGCGCCAGTAGGCCGAGGCGTGTGGCCGGCGCGCGCGCACGGCGGGAGCGCCACGCCACCTGCCTGCTTCACTCCCCCTCGCCGCCTAGCCGCTTCTGGAGGAGCCACGCGATCTCCCCGACCCTTCCTCACTCTTCTGGATCCCTCCCCTCTCCTCTATCTCCCTCTCTCGCAACTCCCAAACGCCGCCGTCGTCGTCGATCGCCGTTGCCGTAGCCACTGCCCTCCCCTCGCCCCTTCGAGTAGCCCGAGAGCTCCGCCACGACTCCCTCGTCCTCTCCGTCAAGCCACCAGACGCCGGACTCCCTGTGGAGCCGCCGTCGACATCGTCTTCCTCCTCGGACGCCGACGATCGCCGCCGACGAATTCGCCGCAGCAGGAGCCTCCCCGAGCCACTGAACCCCCCAGCAGAACCGCGGTGAGCTTCCGGACCTTTCCCCCCTGTTCTTGCCGTCGTCTGCGACCTCTAGGTCATATCTCCGTTGATGCTCGACCTCACCGCCGTCGGCGATGCCGCCGCCGTGGCCACAGCCACGCAAGCTCCAACCTGAGCACGCCACCGCATCCGCCGCCTCACCAGGAACCCGTAGCACCTCTCCGTTAGCCTCCCCGTGCCCCGTAGCTCCAACCCCGACGAGGCCCGAACTCCGGCGCCGCCGCGAGCTCGTTTCCGGCGAGCTCCGGCCGCCCCAGCTGCTATCGCTTGCGGGGATGGATGCGGGTGAGCTCCAGCTCCCCGTAGATGGTCTCAGCTGCCCAAAAGACCCCCGGAACAGAAATCCCGATGCCTTCCGCCGCGTTTGCTGCCGCCGGCGGCTCAACGCCGGCGTGCTAGCCGTGGTTTGACCGGATTTGACCCCCTGGGTCAATGACAGGCGGGCCCCACCCCTTTTAGTTAGTTGTCTGTTTAGTTAAATTAATTACTTTTGGTTAATTAGATTAGCCACTGACATGTGGGCCCAGCCCTGCTGATTTTTCTGTTAGGATTAGTTTAGTGTTAATTAACTCAGTTAATTAACTGAGTCACTGACCAGTGGACCCCACTGTCAGGTTTGACTCTGGACCAGCCCCTTTGACCTGCTCACGTCATGCCTGTGTCATGCTGATGCAGTAATCCAGTTCTGGTTTTTAAATAAATCTTAAATGATTTATTTATTTCAGAAATTGGCTTAAACTTCAAAAAATCACAGAAATTCAACCGTAGCTCAGAATGAAATAATTTATATATGAAAAATTATCAGAAAAATTTAATCTATCCATCTGTACCATTTTCATGCATGACAAATGAAGTTAAACCTACTATTTATATGAAAACACATAATTGGCATTTAAAAATACTTATTTTAAAGTTGCATTTGAGCCCTTGGTTCAAATGGACTTCTTTCAAATTGAATGCTAGTTGCATTAGCTCAACAACATCATATTTTCATGCCATATTCATGCATCATATTGTTGCATATGCTTGTGTTTGACTGTCGGCACCGTTCTTCTCGATAGGTCCAACTCCGGAGACCGGTCCAGAGTACCTGTCAGAGGAGCAGTGCTCTGCACGTTGTTTTACCAGGCAAGCAAACCCCCTTGTTCATTCCGATACAACCTCTCTCTCGCTCCTGCTCCATGTTATTGCATTAGGACAACAACGATTTCAACTGCTACTTTATGCTGCGGTAGTTGAACCCATTCCTCTGCATGACCTGTCTTTCCACAGTAAATAGTTGAAACCCACTAGCATGTGTAGGAGTTGATTGAAGCCATGTTGTGATCCTACCATGCCTTGCTTGCTATTGCTTAGAGTGTGTCAGGTCTAATTCATCGGGAATGAATTGGAGTGAAATGATATGTTCTGATGCTGAGGGTTAAGTGTGTGAACGCGATTTGGTAAAGGTAGCGGTGAGAGGCCATGTAAGAGTACATGGTGGGTTGCCTCACTGGAACCGTTCCTAAGAACTGAGTTCTGTGTATGTTGTCCAATGACCAGCTACTACCATGCATTGGAATGCTTAAGTGCCCCTCTCGACTTATTAACCGACTTGGTCTCTGTCCAGGAGTTGCAACTAGTTTCTGGTGTTTGTAGGTAGTGTTAGTAGTCTACCAAGTGGCACTCGGCCAGTGGGCTTGGGACAGACTAGGCACCGTGGAACGGTGTACCAAGCGTAGATCCACTCGGTGAGGTGGGCTTGGGAACCCTGCGCACATCATTTGGGGCCGTGAGCGACACCCCAGCCGGATCTCCCCACGGATGGAACCCGAATAGGCGATAAACCTGGACTAGAGTCTTGTGTGGTTAGTCAGGTCATGGCAGACACCCTCGCCAGGCTTCCGCTTGAAGGTTGCCGAGATACACGAGATGTACATGGCGGTAAGTGGCGAGAGCGTGTGTGAAGAAGTACACCCCTGCAGGGTTAACATGATCTATTTGAATAGCCGGGTCCACGGTTATGGACTTCTTGGATGCTTACGTGGTACATAGACAACTTGAAGTGGATACTCTAAGATACTCAAGAAAAGTGTGAGTGCTATGGATGGCCTTCTCGTAGGGAGACGGGAATGAATCCATAGTGGTGTATTGTGTGGTGATTAGTGGACTCGTGTGCGCCACCTCAAAGTTACCAGCAATCGTAGAATAGGATAGCCACCGAGTCAAAGCTGGCTTGCTGCAACTAAACCCCACTTTGCCTTCTTGATACAAGTGCATGTATGATAGGATCTGCTGTAAGTCTTGCTGAGTACCTTTGTACTCATGTTTGCTTAATTTATGGTTTGCAGATAGGATTGATGTCTCACTAGTAGTTCCGCTTGGACTTCGACAAGTAGCTTGTACCTCAGCTACGTTCTTGGACGAGTGTTGTAGATAGTCAGGCTCTTCAGCCTTTTTCATTTGTAGATGTCTGTACTCAGACATGTAGTGCTTCCGCTTGTTGCTTGTATGCTCTGAATGTTGGGTCATGAGACCCATGTTTGTAATATCCGGCTCTTCGGAGCCTAATGAATAAATACTTTGTTTATTAGAGCCTTGTTGTGATGCCATGTTGTACTTGCACATATTGAGCATATTGTGTGTATGTTATTGAAATGCTTGGTATGTGTGGGATCCGACACCTAGTTGTTTACCCTTGGTAGCCTATCTTACAGGGAAATGTCTCCTAGTGCTTCCACTGAGCCTTGGTAGCTTGCTACTGCTCCGGATCACTTAGGCTGACCGGCATGTGTCCTTCTTCGTTCCTGTGTCTGTCCCTTAGGGGAAATGTCACGCGTTGTTCCTTTAAGTCCTTGTAGCTTGCTACGACTTGGGTTCATACGTTGATGACCGACACGTTCGTTGCTGGTTCACGGATGCCTGTCTCTGTAATTTAGTGCCACTTTTGGTTTATAACTGGTCATGTCGGCCCGGGTTCTCTGTCATATGGATGCTAGCGACGCTATCATATACGTGAGCCAAAATGCGCAAACGGTCCCGGGCCAGGTAAGGTGGCACCCGTGGGGATACCGTGCGTGAGGCCGCAAAGTGATATGGTGTGTTACATGCTAGATCGGTGTGACCTAGGATCGGGGTCCCGACAGCGTTGGTATCAGAGCCTGACTGTCTGTAGGATTACCAAGCCAAACTGGTCGAAGTTGAGTCTAGAAATTCTTTTGTTATATAAGGGAATTGATTGTGGAAGGGAACGTAAGGCTCTTTTACTCCTTATACCTCATGTCTTCTGATCTGAGTCATCTTACCTTTCCTACGGGGTTAAGGAACTAGGCTTTCTCTTCCGTCTATCAGGATCACGAGTTACTACTCCGTAGTTCCTTAGGATTGGTTGATCAGAGTCCTACTCCTGTTTTCAAGTTCTTCCGGTGAAGTTGTTCTAGTACTATCACAGAACCTTGAGTGATGATGTTGAGATGTTGAACTACCCTTTGTTAGCAGGATGTCTCATTCTGAGTTTTTTTTACTGCCGTTATGCTGCCGAAATTATCCTAGTAGTTCGAGAGATACTAATTTCTTGTTCTACCTTATGCGTCCTATAGTTGTTGATGTTTCCGTCTTCGGTTTCGCTTCTCAGGATGTCTTCAGTTAAGCGAAGCTCAGCTGCTCGTAGACAGAACCACGGAGATGGTAGGGATGAGGAGGATCCTCCCGACCAGCCTTCGTTGGTAGAGTTAATGTTAGAGATGGAGAGAAACAAGCGAGAGTCTAACCGTTTGTTGGCACGTATTGAGGAGAACACCGCACAACAGTGCAAGGAATCAACAACCATCCATGACTTCATTCGTCTGAAACCACCCACCTTTCATCATTCCATTGAGCCACTCGATGCAGATGACTGGCTCCGTAGTATCACTCACAAGCTGCGTTCTACGAATGTAGCTGAAGAGGACAAGGTCATCTATGCCACTTATCACCTGGAAGGTCCTGCTAGTCTTTGGTGGTAGAACTATGAGGCCATGATTCCAGCTGGCCAGATTCCTACCTGGAGAGATTTCACCGAGGCTTTTCGTGTGCATCATATCCCTCAAGCCCTTATCGATCGTAAGAGAGAAGAGTTCTGTAGTCTTACACAGGCTAAGATGGCTGTTGATGCTTATAGTCGAGAGTTTGAGAACCTCGCCCGCTATGCTACAGAAGAAGTGTCCACGGACGCCAAGAAGCAGGCTAGGTTTCGGAAGGGTCTCAACCCCAAACTGCGTCGTGATCTCCACTTGCATCATTGCAACACATTCCAGGCTCTTGTGAACAAGGCCATCAATGCAGAGACAGCTCAACTCACTTACGAGGAGTCTCGTAAGCACACCCTTGATTTGGGATCTTCCTCCGGTTCTAGTTCTCAGAAGCGCCGGATTTGGGTTCCGAACTCTGTTCTTCCACCCATTTATCCTCCGAGGCCATCTCGTGTGGTACCTCTTCCAGTTCAGCGGTATGCTCCACCCAGGTCTATTGATGGACCGTTTGCCAATGCGGGTCCACGTCCTACCTCCAGGATTTGCTACAAGTGCGGAGAACCGGGACACATTGCCCGTATTTGCACTCAGACCCGTGTTGCTCCATCCCAGTCCGAGAAATCTGTTAGACGTGATAAATCATCACGCAAGATGACCAGTGTTAAGTCAGCTCCCACCGAACATGGACGTGTGCATCACGTCTCAGCCAAGGACGCTCATGATGATCCAGATGTCGTTCTTGGTACACTTCTTGTCAATTGTCATCCGGCATCGGTTCTATTCGATACTGGAGCGTCTCATTCTTTCATTTCCGAAAGTTATGCCCGTTTGCACGACATGTCATTTTGTGATATGCCCTCCCCACTACTCATTCAAACTCCTGGATCCAAATGGCAAACTTCTAGTGTAAGCCATGGTAATGAAATCCTTGTCGACAGACTTGTGTTCCTTGCATCACTTGTAGCCCTCAAGTCTTCAGATATTAATATCATCTTGGGTATGGACTGGATGACAGCTCATCATGCCAAGATTGATTGCTTCACTAGGTCTGTTCAGCTTACACATCCATCTGGTAAGGTAGTCACTGTCACCACTAGAGTCACAAAGCGTCAACTCTATTCTCTTAATGCCAGCCCTCTTCCAGATCTTGAAGATGTTCCGATAGTCCGTGACTTTCCGGATGTCTTTCCAGAGGAACTGCCAGGTGTTCCACCCGACCGAGATGTAGAGTTTGTTATAGAGCTTATCCCAGGAACCGCTCCAATCTCTAGGAGACCCTACAAAATGGCACCCCTAGAACTAGCTGAGCTTAAGAAACAACTTGATGATTCCTTGCAAAAGGGTTTCATCCGTCCTAGTTCTTCTCCTTGGGCTTGCCCCGTCCTCTTCATTAAGAAGGATGGTACGGATCGGATGGTTGTAGATTATCATCTCGTTAATTTGGTCACGGTAAAGAACAAGTATCCGCTTCCCAGGATCAACGACCTATATGATCAGCTCGCTGGATCCTCAGTCTTCTCCAAGATGGATTTGAGGTTAGGATACCATCAAATCAAGATTAGAAATGGGGACATCCCCAAGACGGCTTTCGTCACTCGTTATAGTCAGTACGAGTACACCGTCGTGTCCTTCGGTTTAACAAATGCTCCAGCCACCTTCTCCCGCTTGATGAACTCTGTCTTCATGGAGTATTTAGACAAGTTCGTCGTGGTTTACCTCAATGATATTCTTATTTACTCAAAAAACGAGGAAGAGCATGCCGAACATCTTAGGCTTGTTCCAGAAAAACTCAGAGAGCACCGCCTTTATGCCAAGTTCTCCAAGTGCGAATTTTGGTTGCCATAAGTGACCTATCTCGGCCATGTAATCTCTGGTAAGGGCATTGCTGTCAACCCCGAGAGAGTTCAGGCCGTTCTTGATTGGACTCCGCCTGAAACAGTTAAACAAGTTAGGAGTTTCCTTGGTCTAGCCAGTTATTGTCGCCGCTTTGTTGAGAACTTCTCTAAAGTGGCCAAACCTCTCACGGAACTTCTTAAGAAAGATAAAAAGTTTGAGTGGTCCCCACAGTGTGAGCACAATTTTCAAGAACTGAAAAGACGCCTGACTTCTGCTCCCATACTTGTGCCACCGGATTTCACTAAGGACTTTGTTATCTACTGTGATGCCTCACGACAGGGACTAGGTTGCATTCTTATGCAGGATCGTCGTGTGATTGCTTATGCATCTCGACAGTTGCATCCACATGAGGAGAATTATCCTACACATGATCTAGAGCTTGCAGCCGTAGCCTATGCACTTAAGACCTAGCGACATTACCTCCTTGGTAATCGTTGCGAGATCTACACCGATCACCAGAGTCTCAAGTATATCTTCACCCAACCAGATTTGAATCTTAGGCAAAGACGTTGGTTGGAGTTGATCTCAGATTACGACTTAGGGATTACCTACACCCCAGGCAAGGGAAATGTCATGGCTGATGCGCTAAGTCGTAAATCCTATTGCAACAATCTCATGTTGCAGCAGGGCCAACCACTTCTCCATGAGGAATTATGTAAGCTTAACCTTCACATCGCTCCTCACGGATTCCTTTCTACCTTGGTGGCGAAACCTACCCTTGAGGATCAGATCATTTCCGACCAAAAGTTTGATAGGGGTGTTATCCGCATCAAGAGAAACATTAAAAAGGGAGTTGGTGGATGTTTCTCTATGGATGATCGAGGTGTTGTTTTCTTTGAGAATCGCTTGGTGGTTCCCAAGAAGCAACATCTTCGGCAATTGATTCTTAAAGAGGCTCATGAATCTCCTCTCACGATTCATCCGGGTAGTACTAAGATGTATCAGGATCTACGCCAGAGATTCTGGTGGACTAGGATGAAGAGAGAAATTGCTGAGTTCATTGCTAAATGTGACGTTTGTCGTCCCGTTAAGGCAGAACATCAAAGACCTGCTGGCACCCTTTAGCCTCGAGCTATTCCTGAGTGGAAATGGGATAAAGTTGGTATGGACTTCATCACCGGTTTTCCCAGGACCAAGAGAGGGAATAATGCTATCTTCGTAGTCATTGATCGTCTCTCCAAAGTGGCTCACTTCCTACCTGTTCGAGAGAGTATCACTGCTAGTCAGCTTGCTGACTTGTATATTTCTCGAATAGTGTCACTTCATGGTGTCCCACTAGAGATCAATTCAGACCGTGGTAGTCTTTTCACTTCTCATTTCTGGGAGAGTTTCCAGACTGCCATGGGCACCCATCTTTCTTTCAGCACCGCTTTCCACCCTCAGTCAAGTGGTCAAGTGGAACGGGTTAACCAAATTCTCGAAGACATGCTTAGAGCTTGCGTTATCTCATTCGGTATGGATTGGGAGAAATGTCTTCCTTTCGCCGAGTTTGCTTATAACAATAGCTATCAATCCAGTCTCAAGCAAGCTCCTTTTGAGATTCTTTATGGACGAAGATGTCGAACACCTTTGAACTAGTCAGAAACTGGTGAAAGACAATTCTTTGGACCGGATATGATCCAGGAAGCAGAAGAGCAAGTTCGCATCATTCGTGAGAATTTGAAAACAGCCCAGTCTCGTCAGAAGAGCCAATATGATCGTCATCATAAGGAAGTGGCTTATGAAGTTGGCGACAAAGCTTATCTTCGGGTTACTCCTTTGAAGGGTACCCATCATTTCGGTATCAAGGGCAAGTTGGCTCCTCGTTACATTGGTCCTTTTCGCATTCTTGCTAAACGAGGAGAGGTTGCCTACCAATTGGAACTACCCCCACATCTTTCTCGAGTTCATGATGTCTTCCACGTCTCTCAACTTAGGCGTTGCTTCTCGGATCCCATCCGCGGAGTGGACCACAAAACGCTTGATCTCCAAGATAACCTCACATATCGAGAGTATCCCGTTCGCATTATGGATCAAGCCGAGCGTGTCACTCGACGTCATAACATCAAGTTTCTCAAAGTTCAGTGGTCTCATCATTCCGAGAGAGAAGCTACTTGGGAGCGAGAAGATCGTCTCCGACTGGAATACCCCACCTTCTTTCCGCCTACTCCTGAATCTCGGGACGAGATTCTTTCGAGTGGAGGTGAGTTGTCACAACCCTAGTTCTGGTATGCACTAGGTTAGTCTTGTGGTTTGCATCATGTTTAAATTTCAAATGAAATTGAAATGAGGACTTGTGAAACCCTCAGAAACCCTATTGAAAATGACCCAAATAAAAGTTGCTCCAAAAGGGTCCAAGAAAATGTTCATGTGGCCCTCTAAAAATATTGGTCAGAGATAAAAATCAAGCCAATATTATTAGGAGCTCATAAGTATTTATTTTGGGCATTTGGAATTAATGCAATAGCTATTTGCTTGGATATATATATATATATATATATATATATATATATATATATATATATATATATATATATTATATATATTTTATATATGTCCAAAATTCTGGTTCTTTATTTTGAGGGGTTTGGGTTAATTCCTAGGTCCCTGCAAAATAAACATGTCAGAAGAAAATAATTGATTTAATTTAGAAATTAAATCAAAACAAATGTCAGAAAAAAAATAGAAAACAGAACAAATAAAAAAAAGAGGAGCGGGCAGACTTACCTGTGCTGGTCCAGCACAGCACGGCCTGGCCGGCCCAGCTGGACAGCCCAGCCCGCTGCCTCCCCCTGTCGTCTTCCCCGCGCCAGTAGGCCGAGGCGTGTGGCCGGCGCGCGCGCACGGCGGGAGCGCCACGCCACCTGCCTGCTTCACTCCCCCTCGCCGCCTAGCCGCTTCTGGAGGAGCCACGCGATCTCCCCGACCCTTCCTCACTCTTCTGGATCCCTCCCCTCTCCTCTATCTCCCTCTCTCGCAACTCCCGAACGCCGTCGTCACCGTCGATCGCCGTTGCCGTAGCCACTGCCCTCCCCTCGCCCCTCCGAGTAGCCCGAGAGCTCCGCCACGACTCCCTCGTCCTCTCCGTCAAGCCACCAGACGCCGGACGCCCTGTGGAGCCGCCGTCGACATCGTCTTCCTCCTCGGACGCCGACGATCGCCGCCGACGAATTTGTCGCAGCAGGAGCCTCCCCGAGCCACTGAACCCCCCAGTAGAACCGCGGTGAGCTTCCGGACCTTTCCCCCCTGTTCTTGTCGTCGTCTGCGACCTCTAGGTCCTATCTCCGTTGATGCCCGACATCACCGCCGCCGGCGATGCCGCCGCCGTGGCCACAGCCACGCAAGCTCCAACCTGAGCACGCCACCGCATCCGCCGCCTCACCAAGAACCCGTAGCACCTCTCAGTTAGCCTCCCCGTGCCCCGTAGCTCCAACCCCGACGAGGCCCGAACTCCGGCGCCGCCGCGAGCTCGTTTCCGGCGAGCTCCGGCCGCCCCAGCTGCTACCGCTTGCGGGGATGGATGCGAGTGAGCTCCAGCTCCCCGTAGATGGTCTCAGCTGCCCAAAAGACGCCCGGAACAGAAATCCCGATGCCTTCCGCCGCGTTTGCTGCCGCCGGCGGCTCAACGCCGGCGTGCTAGCCGTGGTTTGACCGGATTTGACCCCCTGGGTCAATGACAGGCGGGCCCCACCCCTTTTAGTTAGTTGTCTGTTTAGTTAAATTAATTACTTTTGGTTAATTAGATTAGCCACTGACATGTGGGCCCAGCCCTGCTGATTTTTCTGTTAGGATTAGTTTAGTGTTAATTAACTCAGTTAATTAACTGAGTCACTGACCAGTGGACCCCACTGTCAGGTTTGACTCTGGACCAGCCCCTTTGACCTGCTGACGTCATGCCTGTGTCATGCTGATGCAGTAATCCAGTACTGGTTTTTAAATAAATCTTAAATGATTTATTTATTTCAGAAATTGGCTTAAACTTCAAAAAATCACAGAAATTCAACCGTAGCTCAGAATGAAATAATTTATATATGAAAAATTATCAGAAAAATTCAATCTATCCATCTGTACCATTTTCATGCATGACAAATGAAGTTAAACCTACTGTTTATATGAAAACACATAATTGGCATTTAGAAATACTTATTTTAAAGTTGCATTTGAGCCCTTGGTTCAAATGGACTTCTTTCAAATTGAATGCTAGTTGCATTAGCTCAACAACATCATATTTTCATGCCATATTCATGCATCATATTGTTGCATATGCTTGTGTTTGACTGTCGGCACCGTTCTTCTCGATAGGTCCAGCTCCGGAGACCGATCCAGAGTACCTGTCAGAGGAGCAGTGCTCTGCACGTTGTTTTACCAGGCAAGCAAACCCCCTTGTTCATTCCGATACAACCTCTCTCTCGCTCCTGCTCCCTGTTATTGCATTAGGACAACAACGATTTCAACTGCTACTTTATGCTGCGGTAGTTGAACCCATTCCTCTGCATGACCTGTCTTTCCACAGTAAATAGTTGAAACCCACTAGCATGTGTAGGAGTTGATTGAAGCCATGTTGTGATCCTACCATGCCTTGCTTGCTATTGCTTAGATTGTGTCAGGTCTAATTCATCGGGAATGAATTGGAGTGAAATGATATGTTCTGATGCTGAGGGTTAAGTGTGTGAACGCGATTTGGTAAAGGTAGCGGTGAGAGGCCATGTAGGAGTACATGGTGGGTTGTCTCACTGGAACCGTTCCTAAGAACTGAGTTCTGTGTATGTTGTCCAATGACCAGCTACTACCACGCATTGGAATGCTTAAGTGCCCCTCTCGACTTATTAACCGACTTGGTCTCTGTCCAGGAGTTGCAACTAGTTTCTGGTGTTTGTAGGTAGTGTTAGTAGTCTACCAAGTGGCACTCGGCCAGTGGGCTTGGGACAGACTAGGCACCGTGGCACGGTGTACCAAGCGTAGATCCACTCGGCGAGGTGGGCTTGGGAACCCTGCGCACATCATTTGGGGCCGTGAGCGACACCCCGGCCGGATCTCCCCACGGATGGAACCCGAATAGGCGATAAACCTGGACTAGAGTCTTGTGTGGTTAGTCAGGTCGTGGCCGACACCCTCGCCAGGCTTCCGCTTGAAGGTTGCCGAGATACACGAGATGTACATGGCGGTAAGTGGCGAGAGCGTGTGTGAAGAAGTACACCCCTGCAGGGTTAACATGATCTATTCGAATAGCCGGGTCCACAGTTATGGACTTCTTGGATGCTTACGTGGTACATAGACAACTTGAAGTGGATAATCTAAGATACTCAAGACAAGTGTGAGTGCTATGGATGGCCTTCTCGTAGGGAGACGGGAATGAATCCATAGTGGTGTATTGTGTGGTGATTAGTGGACTCGTGTGCGCCACCTCAAAGTTACCAGCAATCGTAGAATAGGATAGCCACTGAGTCAAAGCTGGCTTGCTGCAACTAAACCCCACTTTGCCTTCTTGATACAAGTGCATGTATGATAGGATCTGCTGTAAGTCTTGCTGAGTACCTTTGTACTCATGTTTGCTTAATTTATGTTTTGCAGATAGGATTGATGTCTCACTAGTAGTTCCGCTTGGACTTCGACAAGTAGCTTGTACCTCAGCTACGTTCTTGGACGAGTGTTGTAGATAGTCAGGCTCTTCAGCCTTTTTCATTTGTAGATGTATGTACTCAGACATGTAGTGCTTCCGCTTGTTGCTTGTATGCTCTGAATGTTGGGTCATGAGACCCATGTTTGTAATATCCGGCTCTTCGGAGCCTAATGAATAAATACTTTGTTTATTAGAGCCTTGTTGTGATGCCATGTTGTATTTGCACATATTGAGCATATTGTGTGTATGTTATTGAAATGCTTGGTATGTGTGGGATCCGACACCTAGTTGTTTACCCTTGGTAGCCTATCTTACAGGGAAATGTCTCCTAGTGCTTCCACTGAGCCTTGGTAGCTTGCTACTGCTCTGGATCACTTAGGCTGACCGGCATGTGTCCTTCTTCGTCCCTGTGTCTGTCCCTTAGGGGAAAATGTCATGCGTTGTTCCTTTAAGTCCTTGTAGCTTGCTACGACTTGGGTTCATACGTTGATGACCGACACATTCGTTGCTGGGTCGCGGATGCCTGTCTTTGTAATTTAGTGCCACTTTTGGTTTATAACTGGTCATGTCAGCCCGGGTTCTCTGTCATATGGATGCTAGCGACGCTATCATATACGTGAGCCAAAATGCGCAAATGGTCCCGGGCCAGGTAAGGTGGCACCCGTGGGGATACCGTGCGTGAGGCCGCAAAGTGATATGGTGCGTTACATGCTAGATCGGTGTGACCTAGGATCGGGGTCCCGACATCTCTACTCCATCGGTGTTGATTACTACTTTGTGGTGAATGCTATTGAGTTTTGTTGGAGAAATATTATTATGTCCAGATTGTTTATCACATATTTATCCCCACTGATCATGATCTCTTTTATGTCTCGTGAGTAGTTACCTTAGTTCTTGAGGACATGGGGAAAGTCTTGTTGTTAGTAGTCATATGCTGTTGAAGTAATATGTGTTGTTTGATACTTAAGTTGTGTTGTCATTCTACTAGTGGTGTTGTGTGAGTCGAACACCCAACACTTCGCCTTATTAAGGACCTAGGAGAATACATTGTGTATAAAGAATGCTTATGGTGGGTTGCCAGAGTGACAGAAACCTGAACCCCAGATCGCATGCTTTTGCATAAGGGAATAATGGATCCTCGATCGTATTGCTATGGTTAGGCTTTTGCCTTCAATTCCATCTTGTATTTGCGGATGCTTGCAAGGTGTTTAATCATAAGAGTGCATTCATCTTAGTCTAGAGAGTGCACTAGCATAGATCCACCCACTCAACACTTATCAACACATAACATAGTATCGATACGGAATATGGTGAAAGCACATGACTACCTCTCCCGTGTGTCCTCAGGAACGCTTTAGTCTTTATAAGTTCAGTTGCTAGGCCTCTCCTTTGCTAAGAAAGGATTGGGCCACTTGTTACTCTCAGTACCTTTTACATTACTTGCTTTTACTTTCCTGTTGCTTATACCGAGAAAACCCCTAAAAGTTATCTTTCAGTGCTTGCAGTAAATTCTTGCTCAGAATCGCTTATCAATACCTTCTGCTCCTCGTTGGGTTCGACACTCTTACTTATCGAAAACGCTGCAATAGATCCCTTACGGTTGTGGGTCATCAGTTGCCGGGGAGTGAAGCGCCTTTGGTAAGTGGAATTTGGTAAGGAAAAATTTATATAGTGTGCTGAAATTTACTGTCACTTGTTACTATGGCTCATCATCCTTTGAGGGGCTTGTTTAGGGTATCTTCACCCCGAACTAAAGAGCAAAGAGTTGCTCCTCAACCTACTGAACCTACTAAAAATGTTTGCTTTGAAATTCCTTCAGGTATGATAGAGAAACTGCTAGATAATCCCTTTACAGGAGATGGAACACTACATCCCGATTTACACCTAATCTATGTGGATGAAGTTTGTGGATTATTTAAGCTTGCAGGTATGCCCGAGGATGTTATCAAGAAGAAGGTCTTACCTGTATCTTTAAAGGTAGATGCATTGACATGGTTTAGGCTATGCGATGATATTGGACCATGGAACTATAATCGACTGAAGTTGGAATTTCAGCAGAAGTTCTACCCTATGCATCAAGTTCATCATGATCGTAATTATATATATAACTTTTGGCCTCGCGAAGGAGAAAGCATTGCTCAAGCTTGGAGGAGGCTTAAGTCAATTTTATATTCATGCCCCAATCATGAGCTCTCAAGAAAAATGATCATTCAAAATTTTATGCTCGGCTTTCTCTCAATAATCGCACCATGCTCGATAATTCTTGTGTTGGTTCTTTTATGATGAAGACTATTGAATTCAAATGGGATTTATTGGAAAGAATTAAACGCAACTCTGAAGATTGGGATCTCGATGAAGGTAAGGAGTCAGGTATGACCCCTAAGTTTGATTGTGTTAAAGCTTTTATGGATACCGATGTTTTCCGTGAGTTTAGCACTAAATATGGACTTGACTCTAAGATAGTAGCTTCTTTCTGTGAATCATTTGCTACTCATGTTGATCTTCCCAAGGAGAAGTGGTTTAAATACCATCCTCCCATTGAAGTAAAAGTAGTTGAACCTGTTAAAGCTGAAGAAAAGACTATCACTTATAATGTTGATCCTATTGTTCCCACTGCTTATATTGAGAAACCACCTTTCCCTGTTAGAATAAAGGATCATGCTAAAGCTTCAACTGTGGTTCGTAAGAGTAATACTAGAACACATACACCCTCTGAGAAAATTAAAGTTGAACCTAGTGTTTCTATGGTTAAAGATCTCTTGGTTGAAAATTTAGATGGACATGTTATTTACCTCCAAGAGGAAGCTGCTAGAATAGCCAAACCTGATACTAGCAATAAACATAGACCAGTTGTAGGCTTGCCTGTTATTTCTGTTAAAATAGGAGATCATTGCTATCATGGTTTATGTGACGTAGGTGCTAGTGCGAGTGTAATACCTATTTCCTTATATGATGAAATTATGCATGATATTGCACCCGTTGAGCTAGAAGGTATTGATGTCACTATTAAGCTTGCTAATAGAGACACTATTTCACCAATTGGGGTTGTTAGAGATGTTGAAGTCTTGTGTGGGAAGTTAAATACCCTGATGATTTTCTTGTTCTTGGTTCCCCACAAGATGATTTTTGTCCCATCATATTTGGTAGACCCTTTTTGAATAATGTTAATGCCAAGATAGACTGCGTAAAGATATTGTTACTGTTGGTTTAGGGGACATATCTCATGATTTTAACTTTGCTAAATTTTGTAGACAACCCCATGATAAAGAATTACCTAGTAAGGATGAAATTATTGGTCTTTCTTCTATTGTTGTGCCTCCTAATGATCCTTTAGAACAATACCTGCTAGACCATGAAAATGATATGTATATGAATGAGAGAAGGGAAATAGATGAAATAATCTTTAAGCAGAGACCCGTATTGAAAAACAAATTGTCTGTTGAAATCCTAGGGGATCCTCCTCCACCCAAGGGTGATCCCGTGTTTGAACTTAAACCATTACCTGATAATCTTAAGTATGTTTATCTTGATGAAAAGAAGATATATCATGTTATTATCAGTGCTAACCTTTCAGAGCAGGAAGAAGAAAATTTATTGAAAACTCTGAAGAAGCACCGTGCTGCTATTAGATATACTCTGGATGATCTTAAGGGCATTAGTCCCACTTTATGCCAACACAAGATAAAATTGGAAGAGGACGCTAAACCGGTTATTGATCATCAACGACGGTTAAATCCTAAGATGAAAGAAGTGGTAAGGAATGAAATACTAAAGCTTCTAGAGGCAGGTATAATATATCCAGTTGCTGATAGCCAGTGGGTAAGTCTTGTCCATTGTGTCCCTAAGAAGGGAGGTATGACTGTTGTTCCTAATGATTAAGATGAATTGATCCCACAAACAATTGTTACAGGTTATAGGATGGTAATTGATTTCCGCAAATTAAATAAAGCTACTAAGAAAGATCAATACCCTTTGCCTTTTATTGATCAAATGCTAGAAAGGTTATCCAAACATACTCATTTTTGCTTTCTAGATGGCTATTCTGGTTTCTCTCGAATACCTGTGTCAAAAGGGGATCGAGAAAATACCACTTTTACTTGTCCTTTCGGTACCTTTGCTTATAGACGTATGCCTTTTGGTTTATGTAATGCACCTGCTACCTTTCAAAGATGCATGATGGTTATATTCCCTGATTTTTGTGAAAAGATTTTTGACGTTTTCATGGATGATTTCTCCGTTTATGGAACTTCTTTTGATGATTGCTTGAGAAACCTTGATCGAGCTTTGCAGAGATGTGAAGACACTAATCTTGTCTTGAATTGGGAGAAGTGCCACTTTATGGTTAATGAAGGCATTGTCTTGGGACATAAAATTTCTGAAAGAGGTATTGAAGTTGACAAAGCTAAAGTTGATGCTATTAAAAAGATGTCGTGTCCCAAGGACATCAAAGGTATACGAAGTTTCCTTGGTCATGCTGGGTTTTATAGGAGGTTCATTAAGGACTTCTCCAAAATCTCCAGGCCTCTGACTAATCTCTTACAAAAAGATGTTCCTTTTGTCTTCGATGATGATTGCTTAGAAGCATTTGAAATACTTAAGAAAGCATTGATCTCTGCACCTATTGTCCAGCCTCCTCACAAGAATTTGCCCTTTGAGATTATGTGCGATGCTAGTGATTATGTTGTAGGTGTTGTTCTAGGGCAAAGAGTTGATAAGAAATTTAATGTTATCCAATATGCTAGTAAAACTCTAGATAGTGCCCAGAGAAATTATGCTACTACTGAGAAGGAATTTTTAGCTGTTGTATTTGCATGTGATAAGTTTAGACCTTATATTGTTGATTCTAAAGTAACTATTCACACTGATCATGCTGCTATGAAATACCTTATAGAAAAGAAAGATGCTAAACCTAGACTTATCAGATGGGTTCTCTTGTTGCAAGAATTTGATTTGCATATTATTGATAGAAAGGGAGCTGAGAACCCCGTTACAGACAACTTGTCTAGGCTAGAGAATATTCTTGATGACCCACAACCTATTGATGATAGCTTTCCTGATGAACAATTAGCTATCATAAATACTTCTCGTGCTTCTCCATGGTATGTTGATTATGCTAATTACATTGTTGCTAAGTTTATACCTCCTAGCTTCACATACCAGCAAAAGAAAAAGTTCTTCTATGATTTGAGGCATTACTTCTGGGATGACCCACATCTTTATAAAGAAGGAGTAGATGGTATTATTAGACGTTGTGTACCTAAGTATGAACAGGAACAGATCCTATGCAAGTGCCACTCCAAAGCTTATGGAGGACACCATGCTGGAGATAGAACTACACGTAAGGTATTGCAATCTGGTTTCCGTTGGCCTACTCTCTTCAAGGATGCTCGTAAGCTTGTCTTACCTTGTGATGAATGTCAAAGAATTGGTAATATCAGTAGATGTCAAGAAATTCCTATGAATTATTCACCTTTTATTGAACCATTTGATGTTTGGGGCTTTGATTATATGGGACCGTTTGCTTCCTCTAATGGGTACACTCATATTTTAGTTGTTGTTGATTACGTTACTAAGTGGGTAGAAGCTATTCCAACTAGTAGTGCTGATCACAACACCTCTATTAAGATGCTTAAAGAAGTTATTTTTCCGAGGTTTGGAGTCCCTAGATACTTACTGACTGATGGTGGTTCACACTTTATTCATGGTTCATTCCGTAAAATGCTTGCTAAGTATGATGTTAACCATAGAATTGCATCCCCTTATCACCCACAGACTAGTGGTCAAGTAGAATTAAGTAATAGAGAGATGAAATTAATTTTGCAAAAGACAGTTAATAGGTCTAGAAAGAATTGGTCCAAGAAACTTGATGATGCATTATGGGCCTATAGAACTGCATACAGAAATCCTATGGGTATGTATCCATATAAGATGGTTTATATAAAAGCATGTCACTTACCTCTCGAGCTAGAACATAAGGCATATTGGGCCATTAAAGAGATCAGTTATGATTTCAAACTTGTCAGTGAGAAGAGGCTATTTGACATTAGCTCTCTTGATGAATGGAGAACCCAGGCCTATGAGAATGCCAAGCTGTTTAAAGAAAAAGTTAAAAGATGGCATGACAAAAGGATACAAAAGCGTGAGTTTAACGTAGGTGATTATGTCTTGCTATACAACTCTCATTTAAGATTTTTCACAGGAAAACTTCTCTCTAAATGGGAAGGTCCTTATGTTATCAAGGAGGTCTATCATTCCGGTGCCATAAAAATCAACAACTTCGAAGGCACAAATCTGAAGGTGGTGAACAGTCAAAGAATCAAACATTATATCTCAGGTAACCCTATAAATATTGAAACAAATGTTATTGAAACCGTAACCCCGGAGGAATACATAAGGGACACTTTCCAGAATGATTCAAACTCCAAAAAGTAAGAAGTATGTGATACGGTAAGTAAACCGACTCCAAAACAGTTCTAATGGCAATTTTTCACCGTTTTGGAATATTTAGGAAAATAGAAAAATAAGAGACAGTCCGGAAAGAACACGAGGCGTGCACGAGGGTGGAGGGCACGCCCCCATCCCCTGGGCGTGCCCCCCTGCCTCGTGGGCACCTCGTGTGCCTCCCGGACTCCGTTTTCTTGTACGTTACTCCTTCTGGTCGGTAAAAAATCATTATATATTCTCCCGAAGGTTTTGACCACCGTATCACTCCAAAATTCTTTGTTTTTGTTTTGAGTTGTTTCTGTCGCAGAAAAGAGCAATATGTCGTCCCAGGATTCGGAGGGAGAAAGCTATGTGGCTGATCTCCTTGCTGACCCTAAGGTCTATGGGGACTGGAAGCATTATGGTTGGACCACGGAGGAAGAAGAAGACCATGATCCCAAGGGAAAGGATTGGACCAGCTCAGATGAAGACGAAGTCCCACTACCTCAACCTGGGGACATGCATGTGGAGTTCAAGAAGTCAAGCCTCCCCAACAGAGCAAAGAAACCTAAGATCGAGTTTATCCCTTTTTCGCCTCTTGTAGGAAAACAAGCAGGAACTATGTGATGTCTACTACACAACCTTCTTCTTGTAGACTTTGTTTGGCCTCCAAGTGCATAGGTTTGTAGGACAGTAGCAAATTTCCCTCAAGTGGATGACCTAAGGTTTATCAATCCGTGGGAGGCGTAGGATGAAGGTGGTCTCTCTCAAACAATCCTGCAACCAAATAACAAAGAGTCTCTTGTGTCCCCAACACACCCAATACAATGGTAAATTGTATAGGTGCACTAGTTCGGCGCAGAGATGGTGATACAAGTGCAATATGGATGGTAGATATAGGTTTTTGTAATAGGAAAATATAAAAACAACAAGGTAGCCAGTGGTAAACGTAAGCATAAACGGTATTGCAATGATAGTAGGCAAGGCCTAGGGTTCATACTTTCACTAGTGCAAGTTCTCTCAACAAGGATAACATAATTGGATCATATTACTAGCCCTAAACATGCAACAAAGAGTCACTCCAAAGTCACTAATAGCGGAGAACAAACGAAGAGATTATGGTAGGGTACGAAACCACCTCAAAGTTATTCTTTCTAATTGATCTACTCAAGAGTACATAGTAACGTTCAATCTATCATAGAGTTCGTACTAGAATAACACCTTAAGACACAAATCAATCAAAACCCTAATGTCACCTAGATACTCCATTGCCACCTCAAGTATCTGTGGGCATGATTATACGATATGCATCACACAATCTCAGAAACATCTATTCAACCAACACATAGAACATCAAAGAATGCCCCAAAGTTTCTACCGGAGAATCAAGACGAAAATGTGTGCCAACCCCTATGCATAGATTCCCAAGGTCACGGAACCCGCAAGTTGATCACCAAAACATACATCAAGTAGATCACATGATATCCCATTGTCACCACAGATAAACACGTGCAAGACATACATCAAGTGTTCTCAAATCCTTAAAGACTCAATCCGATAAGATAACTTCAAAGGGAAAACTCAATCCATTACAAGAGAGTAGAGGGGGAGAAGCATCATAAGATCCAACTAGAATAGAAAAGCTCGCGATACATCACGATCGTGCCATCTCAAGAACACGAGAGAGAGAGACAGAGATCAAACACATAGCTACTGATACATACCCTCGGACCCGAGGGTGGACTACTCCCTCCTCGTCATGGAGAGCGTCGGGATGATGAAGATATCCACCGGAGCGGGATTCCCCCCTCCGGCACGGTGCCAGAACGGGTCTAGATTGGTTTTCGGTGGCTACATAGGCTTTCGGCGGCGGGACTCCCGATCTAGGTTAATTTCCGAAGGTTTCAGTATTTATAGAATTTTTTGGCGTAAGGCACAAGTCAGGGGGACCTCCGGGCCGAACTCTTTTGCTTCTGGGGCTTCTTTTGGTCCAGAAAAAATCATCAAAAATTGGCTCGTCAACTGGACTCCGTTTGATATTCGTTTTCTGCGAAACTCAAAAACAAGGAAAAAATAGAAACTGGCACTGGGCTCTAGGTTAACAGGTTAGTCCCAAAAATCATATAAAGTGTATAATAAAGCCCATAAAACATCCAAGACTTCATAAATAATAGCGTGGAACAATAAAAAATTATAGATACGTTGGAGACGTATCAAGCATCCCCAAGCTTAATTCCTGCTCGTCCTCGAGTAGCTAAATGATAAAAACAGAATTTTTTATGTGGAATGCTAACCAACATAGTTTTTCAATGTAATTCTCTTAATTGTGGCATGAATGTTCAGATCTGAAAGATTCAAGACAAAAGTCTATATTGACATAAGAAATAATAATACTTCAAGCATACTAACAAAGCAATCATGTCTTCTCAAAATACTATGGCTAAAGAAAGTTATCACTACAAAATCATATAGTCTGGCTATGCTCCCTCTTCATCACACAAAATATTCATATCATGCACAACCCCTATTTCAGCCAAGCACTTGTTTTCATACTCTATCTTTTCAAACCTTTCAATTTTCACGCAATACATGAGCGTGAGCCATGGATATAGCACTATGGGTGGAATAGAGGTGGTTATGGAGAAGACAAAATGGAGGGAGATAGTCTCACATCGACTAGGCGTATCAACGGGCTATGGATATGCCCATCAATAGATATCAATGTGAGTGAGTAGGGATTGACATGCAACGGATGCACTAGATCTAAATATGAATGAAAGCTCAACAAAAGAAACTAGTGGGTGTGCATCCAACTTGCTTGCTCACGAAGACCTAGGGAATTTGAGGAAGCCTATCGTTGGAATATACAAGCCCAGCTCTATAATGAAAATTCCCACTAGTATATGAAAGTGACTAAGCATGAGACTCTCTACAATGAAGAACATGGTGCTACTTTGAAGCACAAGTGTGGAAAAGGATAGTAGCATTGTCCCTTCTCTCTTTTCTCTCATTTTTTTGGAGGGGCTTCTCTTTTTTTATCCCCTCTCTATTTTTTGGGCTATCTTTTTTATTTTTGGCCTTTATCTTTTTTCCCTCATACGGGACAGTGCTCTAATAATGATGACCATCACACTTTTATTGATTTACAACTCGATATTACAACTCGATACTAGAACAAAGTATGACTCTACATGAATGCCTCCGGCGGTGTACCGGGATGTGCAATGAATCAAGAGTGACATATATGAAAATTATGCATGGTGGCTTTGCCACAAATACGATGTCAACTACATGATCATGCATGGCAATATGACAATATGATGCGTGTCATATGAACGGAATGGTGGAAAGTTGCATGGCAATATATCTCGGAATGGCTATGGAAATGCCATGATAGGTAGGTATGGTGGCTGTTTTGAGAAATATATATGGTGGCTGTTTTGAGGAAGGATATATAGTGGGTGTAAGGTACCGGCGAAAGTTGCGCGGTACAAGAGAGGCTAGCAAAGGTGGAAGGGTGAGAGTGCGTATAAGCCATGGACTCAACATTAGTCATAAGAACTCATATACTTATTGCAAAAATCTACGAGTCATCAAAACAAAGCAATCAACGCATGCTCCTAGGGGGGAGGTTGGTAGGAGTTAACCATCGCGCGCCCCGACCTCCACACAAAGGTTGACACTTTACAAATACCTCATGCTCTAACTTCGTCACATAGCGGTTCACCATATGTGCATGCTACGAGAATCACTAACCTTAACACAAGCATTTCTCAATTTCATAATAACTCCACTAGCATGACTCTAATATCAATATCCTCATATCTCAAAACAATTATCAAGCTTCCAACTTCTCATCATATTCAAGGCACTTAGCGTGAAAGTTTTTACTACATTGATCTTGGATGCCTATCATGTGAAGACTAGTTTTAAAGCCTATGCACATTACCATGCTGTTCTAATAGACTCTCAAAAGGATATAAGTGAAGCGTGAGAGTTTGTCTATTTCTTCAAGATAAAACCACCGCCGTGCTCTAAAAGATATAAGTGAAGCACTAGAGCAAATAACAAACTACTCCGAGAGATATATGTGAAGATCAATGAGTAGTTGATTAATTATGTAACTATGTGAAGACTCTCTAACATTTAAGAATTTTAGATCTTGGTATTTTATTCAAACAGCAAGCAAAACAAAATAAAATAAAATTACGCTCCAAGCAAAACACATATCATGTGGTGAAAAAAAATATAGCTCCGAGTATAGTTACCGATAGATGAAGACGAAAGAGGGGATGCCTTCCCGAGGCATCCCCAAGCTTAGGCTTTTGGTTGTCCTTGAATTTTACCTTGGGGTGCCTTGGGCATCCCCAAGCTTAGGCTCTTGCCACTCTTTGTTCCATAGTCCACCAAAGCAACACTCAAAATTTGAAAACTTCACAACACAAAACTTAGACAAAAATCTCGTGAGCTCCGTTAGTATAAGAAAACAAACCACTAGTCAAAGGTATTGTAATGAATTCATTCTTTGTTTATATTGGTGTTAAACCTACTGTATTCCAACTTCTCTATGGTTCATACTTCCCAATACTACTCATAGATGCATTGAAATAAGCAAACAACACACAAAAACAGAATCTGTCAAAAACAGAACAGTCTGTAGTAATCTGCAGGTTACACATACTTATGGAACTCCAAAAAATTCAAACTAAATTGTTAAATTTGTGGAATTTGTCTACCAATCATCTGCAAAAATAATCAACTAAATAGCATGCTCCAGTAAAATCTGAAGACTACTTTAGCGAGCGCTAACGATTATGTTTTTCACAACAAGATCACATAAACTTCACACGAGTCTTCCCAAAGGTTCTACTTGGTACAAACACTAAACAAAACATGAAACTACATATAAACAGAAGCTAGATGCAATATTTATTCCGAAACAGAAGCAAAAGCAAATAAAATAAAATAAAGTTGGGTTGCCTTCCAACAAGCGCTATCATTTAACGCCCCTAGCTAGGCATGATGATTTCAATGATGCTCGCGTAAAAGATAAGAATTGAAACATAAAGAGAGCATCATGAAGAATATGTCTAGCACATTTAAGTATAACCCACTTCCTATGCATAGGGATTTTGTGAGCAAACAACTTATGGGGACAATAATCAAACAGCATAGGAAGGGAAAACAAGCATAGCTTCAAAACTTTAAGCACATAGAGAGGAATCGTGATATTATTGCAATTCCTACAAGCATATGTTCCTCCCTCATAATAATTTTCAGTAGCATCATGAATGAATTCAACAATGTAACCATTACATAAAGCATTCTTTTCATGATCTACTTGCATAGAAATTTTACTACTCCCATCATAAGCAAAATTCTTCTCATCAATAGTAGTGGGAGGAGCAAATTAAACAAAATAACTATCATGTGAAGCATAATCCAATTGAAAACTAAAATCATGATGACAAGTTTCATAGTTATCATTATTCTTAATAGCATAAGTGTCATCACAATAATCATCATAGATAGCAACTTTGTTCTCATAATCAATTGGAACCTCTTCCGAAATAGTGGATTCATCACTAAATAAAGTCATCACCTCTCCAAATCCAATTTTATCAATACAATCATCATAAATAGGAGGCATGCTTTCATCATAATAAATTTGCTCATCGAGACTTGGGGGACTAAAAATATCATCTTCATCAAACATAGCTTCCCCAAGCTTGTGGCTTTGCATATCATTAGCATCATGGGTATTCAAAGAATTCATACTAATAACATTGCAATCATGCTCATCATGCACATATTTTATGACAAGCATTCTATGTAATTCTTCTTCTAGTACACAATTTTCCTTCCCATCATTTTCACGAAAGATATTAAAAAGATGAAGCATATGAGGTAACCTTAATTCCATTTTTGGTAGTTTTCTTTTATAAACTAAACTTGTGATAAAACAAGAAACTAAAAGATTTGATTGCAAGATCTAAAGATATACCTTCAAGCACTAACCTCCCCAGCAACGGCGCCAGAAAAGAGCTTGATGCCTACTACACAACCTTCTTCTTGTAGACGTTGTTGGGCCTCCAAGTGCAGAGGTTTGTAGGATAGTAGCAAATTTCCCTCAAATGGATGACCTAAGGTTTATCAATCCGTGGGAGGCGTAGGATGAAGATGGTCTCTCTCAAACAACCGTACAACCAAATAACAAAGAGTCTCTTGTGTCCCCAACACACCCAATACAATGGTAAATTGTATAGGTGCACTAGTTTGGCGAAGAGATGGTGATACAAGTGCAATATGGATGGTAGATATAGGTTTTTGTAATAGGAAAATAAAAAAAATAGTAAGGTAGCAAGTGGTAAACGTAAGCATAAACGGTATTGCAATGATAGTAGGCAAGGCCTAGGGTCATACTTTCACTAGTGCAAGTTCTCTCAACAAGGATAACATAATTAGATCATATTACTAGCCCTCAAACTGCAACAAAGAGTCACTCCAAAGTCACTAATAGCAGAGAACAAACGAAGAGATTATGGTAGGGTATGAAACCACCTCAAAGTTATTCTTTCTAATCGATCTATTCAAGAGTCTGTAGTAACGTTCAATCTATCATAGAGTTTGTACTAGAATAACACCTTAAGACACAAATCAATCAAAACCCTAATGTCACCTAGATACTCCATTGTCACCTCAAGTATCCGTGGGCATGATTATACGATATGCATCACACAATCTCAGAAACATCTATTCAACCAACACATAGAACGTCAAAGAGTGCCCCAAAGTTTCTACCAGAGAGTCAAGACAAAAACGTGTGCCAACCCCTATGCATAGATTCCCAAGGTCACGGAACCCGCAAGTTGATCACCAAAACATACATCAAGTAGATCACATGATATCCCATTGTCACCACAGATAAACATGTGCAAGACATACATCAAGTGTTCTCAAATCCTTAAAGACTCAATCCGATAAGATAACTTCAAAGGGAAAACTCAATCCATTACAAGAGAGTAGAGGGGGAGAAGCATCATAAGATCCAACTAGAATAGCAAAGCTTGCGATACATCAAGATCGTGTCATCTCAAGAACACGAGAGAGAGAGAGATCAAACACATAGCTACTGATACATAGCCTCAGACCCGAGGGTGGACTACTCCCTCCTCGTCATGGAGAGCGCCGGGATGATGAAGATAGCCACCGGAGAGGGATTCCCCCCTCCGGCAGGGTGCCAGAACGGGTCTAGATTGGTTTTCGGTGGCTACAGAGGCTTTCGGCGGCGGAACTCCTAATCTAGGTTAATTTCTGAAGGTTTCAATATTTATAGGATTTTTTGGTGTAGGGCACAAGTCAGGGGGACCTCCGGGCCGAAATCTTTTGCTTCGGGGGATTCTTTTGGTCCAGAAAAAATCATAAAAAATTGGCTCTTCAATTGGACTCCGTTTGATATTCCTTTTTTGCGAAACTCAAAAACAAGGAAAAAACAGAAACTAGCACTGGGCTCTGGGTTAATAGGTTAGTCCCAAAAATCATATAAAAGTGTATATAAAAGCCCATAAGACATCCAAGACTTCATAAATAATAGCATGAAACAATCAAAAAATTTAGATACGTTGGAGACGTATCACTATGCAAGAAGATATTAAACCTTGAGCAGGAAATCAATGACCTAAGGAAGCAAAATTCTATCCTCAAGCGCAAGTTAAGGAACAAGCCAACTCCATCATCACCAACTTTGAATAAGGAGACATAATCATATGGGTATGGGCACTCCCCTTAGCAACTGCCAAGCTTGGGGGAGGTGCCCCGGTAACGTATCACCATTACACTCTTTACCATTTTTCTTAGTTCGATCCTTTTGGTAATATCTTGATCTAGTAGAATAAAGTTAGCATGATCTAGTTATGAGCTTTTGCTTTATGATCTTTACCTTTGTAATCGAGTCCGTGAGCTATATAATAAAGATTAGTGTTGAGTCAAGGGCTTTATTTCCTCACTTGGGTCATGAGAGAATAAAAGAAAATATAAAAAGTATCAAAGAGATCATATTGATCTTATGGGAAGTAATGACTTCACATATAAAAAGTATGATGAATAAAAGTTGTTGAGGGTTGACAAACATAGTCTTGGTCATCGTTGCAATTAATAGGAAGTAATAAAGAAAGAGAGGCTTCACATACAAATATACTATCTTGGACATCTTTTATGATTGAAAGCACTCATTAAAATATGACATGCTAAAGAGTTGATGTTGTACAAGGAAGACAACATAATGGGTTATGTTTTCTTATATTCGAAATAAAATATATTTTCATGGATCATCCAACATGTTGAGCTTGCCATTCCCCCTCATGCTAGCCAAAACTCCTTGCACCAAGTAGAGATACTACTTGTGCTTCTATACATCCTTAAACCCAGTTTTGCCATAAGAGTCCACCATACCTACCTATGGATTGAGTAAGATCCTTCAAGTAAGTTGTCATGTTTGCAAACTCTCTAAAATATGTATGATTTATTAGTGTGGAGGAAATAAGCTTTATACGATCTTGTGATATGGAAGTAATAAAAGCGACGGACTACATAATAAAGGTCCCTATCACAAGTGGCAATATAAAGTGACGTTCTTTTGCGCTAAGAATTTGTGCATCCAACCATAAAAGCACATGACAACCTTGGATTCCCTCTGCGAAGGGCCTATCAATTATTCTTGCCTTACAAGAGTCAAGGTGAAAATCACCTTTCCTTTTTTGTATTTTATCCTTTGGCAATCACATTGTGTTGGAAAGATCCTGACATATATACCCACTTGGATGTAAGTTATCATGGTCTGTTACTGTTGACATTACCCTTGAGGTAAAAAGTTAGGAGGCAATACCATAATCCCCTATCTTTCTCTGTGTCTGATTAAAACTCCATACCCATAAGTATTGCGTGAGTGTGAGCAATTGTGAAAGACTATATGATAGTTGAGTATGTGGACTTGCTGAAAAGCTCTTATAATGACTCTTTCCGATGTTATGATAAATTGCAATTGCTTCAATGACTGAGATCCTAGTTTGTTGGTTTCCAATGAAGTTTCTGATTCATACTTGACATTGTGAATGAATTGTTACTTTAGCATAATAATCATATGACAATATATGTGTGTTGCTGTTATAGGAATGATCATGATGCCCTGATGTCCGTATTTTATTTTTATCGACACCTCTATCTCTAAACATGTGGACATATGTTTCGATATCGGCTTTCGCTTGAGGACAAGTGAGGTCTAAGCTCGGGGGAGTTGATACGTCCATTTTGCATCATGCTTTTATGTTGATATTTATTGCACTATGGGCTGTTATTACACGTTATGTCACAATACTTATGCCTTTTCTCTCTTATTTTACAAGGTTTACATGAAGAGGGAGAATGCCGGCAGCTGGAATTCTGGCCTGGAAAGGAGCAAACAATGGAAACCTATTCTGCACAACTCAAAAAGCTCCGAAACTCCACGAAACACCGTTTTAGAAAATAAAAAAATCGGCAAAAGAGATTCACCAGGGGGCACCACCTGTCCACGAGGGTGGGAGCGCCCCCCGTGGGCGCGCCCCTGCCTCGTGGGCCACCCGGTGACCCCTCGATGCCCATCTTCTCCTATATGGGGTGTTTTGACCTGGAAAAAATCAGAAGGAGGTTTTCGGGACCAGACGCCACCGTCTCGTGGCAGAACCTTGGCGGAACCAATCCAGGGCTCCGGCGGAGCTGTTCTGTCGGGGATACTTCCCTCTGGGGGGAAATCGTCACCGCCATCATCACCAACAACTCTCCCATCTTGGGGAGGGTTATATTCATCAACATCTTCACCAGCACCATCTCCTCTCAAACCCTAGTTCATCTCTTGTATCCAATCTTTGTACCCAAAACCTAAGATTGGTACATGTGGGTTGCTAGTAGTGTTGATTACTCCTTGTAGTTCATGCTAGTTGGTTTACTTGGTGGAAGATCATATGTTCAGATCCATTATGCATATTAATACCCCTCTGATCATGAACAATATTATGTCTTGTGAGTAATTACTTTTGTTCCTGAGGACATGGGAGAAGTCTTGCTATAAGTAGTCATGTGAATTTGGTATTCGTTCGATATATTGATGAGATGTATGTTGTCTCTTCTCTAGTGGTGTCATGTGAACGTCGACTACATGACGCTTCACCATTATTTGGGCCTAGAGGAAGGCATTGGGAAGTAATAAGTAGATGATGGGTTGCTAGAGTGACAGAAGCTTAAACCCTAGTATATGCGTTGCTTCGTAAGGGGCTGATTTGGATCCACTTGTTTCATGTTATGGTTAGGTTTACCTTAATACTTCTTTTGGAGTTGTGGATGCTTGCAATAGAGGTTAATCATAAGTGGGAGGCTTGTCCAAGTAAGTACAGCACCCAAGCACCGGTCCACCCACATACCAAATTATCAAAGTACCGAATGCGAATCAGATGATCGTGATGAAAACTAGCTTGACGATAATTCCCGTATGTCCTCGGGAGCGCTTTCCTTCATATAAGAGTTTGTCCAGGCTTGTCCTTTGTTACAAAAAGGATTGGGCCATCTTGCTGCACCTTATTTACTTTTACTATTTGTCACTTGCTACCAATTACCTTATCACAAAACTATCTGTTACCAATAATTTCAGTGCTTGCAGAAAATACCTTGCTGAAAACTGCCTATCATTTCCTTCCGCTCCTCGTTGGGTTCGATACTCTTACTTATCGAAAGGACTATGATAAATCCCCTACACTTGTGAGTCATCACTACTCAACTGAGAGGATGCAGAAGTCGCTTTAAGCAAAATGTAAAAATAAACGTAGAATTGAAGCATCGATGGCCGAGGCATTCATCACTGAGGAGGCGACAAACTTCATGACAGCACACTATGAAGCCAGAAATCGTCATTTGCATAATCTGAAGCCTCGATACAATGCTGACGACCCTAAAAAGGGTCGATCCAACCTCAGCCTATTCAAAGGGAATCTCAGACCAGCCAGTGGTTGGAAAGTAGTATCGTTGGATTTTGAAGAATGGCAGACCATTTCGCTGTATCTCTTCAACAACCTAACAGAAGTGCGGCCGTACATCGAGTATGATCTCGATACATACAATTCTTCGCAAATTCTAATTCCTTTGAACTGCTCTTATTCCTGGATATTTGATGCAGTCGATACATCGTCATATTCTTGTATGGAACGCTGATCCAAAAGGATTCCGTCGAAGAGTATGAGCTTCTGGCAAAGCAAGGAGGCGAGTATCCCGGTTTCATCTCTTAGTTGAAAAAAGGGTAATTTCCATTAGACCATTTCATTTATTTTGCTAATTTGCGACTAATGCAACAACCCTGTCGTATTAAACTTGTAGGCTAATTGAGAGATTATGGATGCCAAATTGAGACAAGTAGCTAATGGTTTTGACTATAAGGTCCATTCATTTGACAAATACGACATCAACGGGTATCGGTTTCGTACCTATGGCAAAGAGCTATCTATGGCTGACTGAAAGTCTACAAATTGTTGTGTCTCTGCTATCGGCGAAGGAAATATTGAGTATTATGGAAGAGTTGAAGCAATTTATGAACTTCAATTCGATGGTGAAAACCCACCAAACATCGTAGTCTTCAGATGTTATTGGTTCCAGCTGAGGGAGACTAGAAGGACTCATGAACATATAGGGCTAGTCGAAATCAAACAAAGCACCCATTTGGATGTTCCCGATGTCTATATTACGGCTCAACGGGCAACCCAAGTTTTCTATCTACCGTGGGCCTTTCAAAGTGATCCAAATCTCAATGGTTGGGATGTCGTTTATGAAGTGGTGCCACATGTTAGATCACCCCCCCCCCCCCAATGAAGAGGATTGTGAACCTCACATTAACCAAGACACATATGACGAAGGAGAATTCTTCCAAGAAACACGTCTTTCCAAAAAATGTTTCAAGAACCGCTCTACTCCACCCAGAACATAGAAGTAGACAATGATAGTGAATCCGATCACCCCTGAGCCGTAACAAGAAGAGCCGGAACTGGAAGAAGTTACTGCTGCAGATGACTTGTCAATGCTTGAACGATTACGTAAAGGAGGCCTTCCACGTGTTGATGCATTTATTGATGATGATGATGATCACGTCACTGATAGTGATGATGATGATGCATATGTAGACGAGTCAGAGTAATATTAGTAATGTGAGGTATTCATTTTTTTATTATGTTCATGATGAGTATACACTTAAATTATATACATATTATTCATGTCAGGTATTCAATTTTTTATATTGTACTAATTTCGTTTACCTTTTGTCGTTGCAGGTGTTGACAGGAAGGTGGGCAAGGGTCCAGAGCGCCCGGAGCCTCCTGCGAGCGCTACTGGCCGGAGGGGTGGTTCCATTATTCCACCCCAGCCCCTCCGGAGAACGCTGCTAGATAGTATGCAGACAGCAGCGGCAGACGCTTCTTCTTCGGCTGGTAGAGGTCGGGGGAGGTCGAAGAAGGCTGCTAGAGGTGGACGTGGCAGCGGGAGAGGTAGGAAGGTTGCTACGCCTTCCTCGCCACCACCCCAGCTGATTCACCCGACCACAGGACTGCTCCGTCTGACGTGGACCCATCAGACTCGGGTCCTTCGGCCCACCAGACTCGGGTCGCCGATCCTTTGCCTGACGTGGACCCGTCAGACTCGGGTCCTTCGACCCACCAGATGCGGGTCGCCGATCCTTCGCCCCACGTGAGTACAGCCCCAGAGTCTTCTTCCCACGAGACTCCGGAGGCTAGTCGCCCTACTGATGGTAGCGAGGACACCTTTTTTTATGATAGCTACAACGACAGCGAGCTGATTGAGAAGGGCAAGAAGGTCTACCAGTGTGGTGGTACAAAGCTCCCGCCCGTGCCGACGACCCCCGAGCAGAGGGTATTGATTTCGCCTAATGGGTTGAAGTAAGTGCATTTACTATTTTTTAACCATTTGCATTCATGTTTGTTCAAATTAATATCTAATGCGTTGGCCTTGTCATACTGCAGGGGCTGGGTACACCATCGTGGTTCCCGCAGGCCCAACCAGGTCCTTGGTGTGCTTTTGCCGGCAGCACTTCCCTGGGTGGGTCACATTGCTCGGTGAGGGTCAGGTTCCACAACTAGCACTGACCTGGTAGTTGTACTCGGTTTCCCTGGCCCTGCCGGAGTATTTGGTCACCGGTGTCTTGTGCGAGACGTTGGCCGAGATTGTGTTCCGTCGGTTTTGGGTAATTTTTCCTTAATAGAATTAAGAATCAACACTACCTAGTGATTGTACTAATCAGTGTTGTCTTGTTTGATTGCACACCTTCTACAGGGTTTCAGATGGAGAGCAGGAGGCCGCGTGTAAGGTTCTTGATGCCGAGTGCAAGCGCCTACTTCAGAACTTACGGCACGAGGCTCGGGTGCAGGCCGTTCGAGACTACTACGCCATGAAGGGTATTAGGAGGTCCAAGAAGAAGTGTCGCGGTAAGTTTCTGTGTAAGGACAAGTACATGCTGGTTTGATTTGATTCATAGGCATAGCGCTAAAATTTCTCTTGACTAATTTAGGTGCCCCCGAGATGGTGTGCGGATAAGATGGACTGTTGGGAGGCGTCGGTGGATGCGTGGTGCTCTCCCCAATGGCTAGTCCAACACCATAGGGCCAAGGATAAGCGTGACCAAATGGAAGGTGTGTCACGCCATCACAAGAGCTCCAACCTGTTTGAGTACGGGGATCACTGGGTATGTGTTAGCTAAATAATGACCTAAACTTATCTTAGCTAGTTCATTTATGACACATTTAGCTCTAAAATGACATAGTAACCTTAGACATCTGTATAAAATGCCTAAATATGCTTTAGTTAGTAATAAAATGCCTAAATATGCTTTAGTTAGTTATAAAATGCCATAACTACCTTGGATAGCTAAATAATGACCTAAACTAATCTTAGCTAGTTCATTCATGACATAATTACCTCTAAAATGACATAATCACCTTAGATAGCTCTATAAAATGCCTAAATATGCTTTAGTTAGCTAAAAATGGCATAACTACCTTGGATTGCTCAATAATGATATAATCAGAATACTTTGGTCAATAATGGCATAATAATCTTGGTTACCTCCAAAATGACTTAAACTTAGTTTATTTTCCTCGAAAATGACATAATAACCTTACTTAGCTCCATAATGACCTATTTACATAGCAATATCATTTATTCATGCTAGCTTGAGCCCTTAACTAATATTTTGTTCCTCTCTCTCAGGCGAACCACCACGAGAAGCATGTGCCAAATCTTTTCGACCTCTATGGCATGGCCCATAGTGCCCCCTACAAGAAGGCCAAGGCATTCTTGGAGTCTGACCTAGATGATCCACAGAGCTTCACCAACATCTCCTCCCACAACAAGCTCGTGAGGTACAGAGACGAGGGGAAGGCTAGGAATGGGGGGGGGCTTTAACCCGAGCCAGGATCCTTTTGATACAAAGCTGGTCATGATATCTGGTGGCGGGAGGCCCCATGGCGCCATGGCCATTGGTGATGGACTAATACGTTGTCCTAGGACTCTCCCGTAGATAAAGAAGTGCCAGACTAGCTCTGATCCTGAGATAATGCCTCGTGCACGGCCCGCGGAGCTTGCCATGGCGGTTAGTTATACGGACTCTCTCACTTTTCCTCCATTACATTGTGTGTGCGTCCGTCGATGATTACAATGCTAACGAGGACTGGTGTGTTGCAGGCATTAGTTGAGAAAGAGAGATTGAACACACAGGCGCTTTTTGCCTGAGAAGTAGATGGAGGATAGGACCACTAAGCTGTTGGAGGAGGAGAGGAACCAGAACGAGGCGTCTCACCGGGCCCTATACGAGCTCCTTGTGGTACGTTTCTCGTGCATATTAGCCAAATCATGCACGTAATGTTCGCATTACTAAATAATATGACTAACTCGTGATAACCAAATGTGCAGACCATGTGCGAGCAAAACGGCTAGACCCCTCCGCCGATGCCCCAGATCGCTCCTACATCCACGGTGAGTTTGATTTCAATGGTCGTTAGTTACTAGTATTCACATTTTCAGTTGCATCATGCTAAGGAGACATTATTGGAAATGATCTTTGGTGTAGCATGCCTCCCGACAAGCATCAACCAATCCTTCTGTGTCTGGCAATGGCGGAACCCCGACTGGTCCTTCACCTCCGTCTGCCACTCCCGCAGCCCCGACCCATCCTTGACCTCCGTGACCACGATATTTTTCTTCTTCTTCTTCCTTTCTTCTTCTTCTTCTTCTTCTTCTTCTTTTCCCGCTCTTACTTGTTTTTATTCGTAAATGACATAATAACCTTGCTAACCTCATAAATGTATATACTTAGCTTGTTGTCCTCTAAAATGCCTAAATAAGCTTAGTTAGGTCAAAAATGGCATAATTAGCTAGGTTAGCTTAAAAATGACCAAGTTTAACTAGGTTAGCTCCAATATGATCCATTTAACCTACGTTAGCTCCTAAATGACATAATTTAGCCTATTTAGTCCACAAATGACATAATACGATGAAGAAAAGAAGGAAGAGGAAGAGAAGAAGAAGAGGTTCTTCTTCTTCTTCTTCTTCCTCCTTTCTTATTCTTCTTCTTCTTCCTTTCTTATTCTTCTTCTTCTTCTTCTCTTTTCCTCCTCTTACTTGTTTTTATTCGTAAATGGCACAATAACCTTGATAACCTCATAAATGACATATACTTAGCTTGTTGTCCTCTAAAATGCCTAAATAAGCTTAGTTAGGTCAAAAATGGCATAATTAGCTAGGTTAGCTTAAAAATGACCAATTTAACTAGGTTAGCTCCAATATGATCCATTTAACCTACGTTAGCTCTTAAATGACATAATTTAGCCTATTTAGTCCACAAATGACATAATAAGATGAAGAAAAGAAGAAGAGGAAGAAGAAGAAGAAGAAGAAGAAGAAGAAGAAGAAGAAGAAGAAGAAGAAGAAGAAGAAGAAGAGTGTAATGCCCCGGATGTAACACTTTCCCTATATGGCAATATATAAACTTTGGCTTCATCAGCTCCATTCCGGGTTCTTCGTCTTTTCGGGTTTCGTCGTTTTGTCGTGTGCGTGTGTGCATTTCATCCATGTCATGTTGTCATGTGCATTGCATTGCATTTGTGTTGTTATTTGCATCCGGTCCCACTCGTCTCTTCCCGTTATCCGTTTCCAGTTCCGACGCTCTCACACGTGCCCGTGGCATCCCCGAGTCCTTCTTTCGTGTGTGGTCGTGTAACGTTTCCGGAATGGCGTGAGACTTGTCGTGCGATGTTGTTTTGGTACGTGTAGGTCGCCTGTCAAGTTTCGTCGCGTTTGGAGTTCGTTTGATACTCCAACAGTTAACCTAGTGGGCTAAAAGTACCTCCTCTTTGAGGCCCAAGACCCCCTCCACAACAGCCCACCAACCCAGCACAACCCTTCCCATCATCTCGGTCGTCGATTTGTGATCGCGTGGCCGAAAACTGCTCCCCATTTGGAGTCTCCTAGATCCTTGTGCCTATAAAAACGTCCCCCTTGCCATTTTCGTCCAAAACCCTAGCCTCCTCCTAGCTCCAGCCCCGCCTCGGAATCCGCGCCGGGCGGACGTGTCCGACCCGGGCCGGACAGATCCCTCCGCCGCCGCTCCCACCGCGCGGGCCCGCCGGCCCCCGCGGCCCGCATCGCCACAGATCCCTCCACCGCGCCAGCCCTTCGTCCGCGCAGCCTCCGGTGGCCGGGCCGCCTCCTCCGCGTCGGACCCCCGCCGCCGGCGAGCTCCGCCCGGCCGGAGAGCTCGCGTCGCCGACGCCCTTCAAGCCGCCGCCGCACCGAGCTCAGAGCTCTGAGCCACGCCGCGTTGACCCGAGCCCCAGCCTTCTCCGGCGGATCCCTCGCCGCCAGGCCTCGCCGGCCCCCTCGCGACGCCGCCGGCGTCGACCACCGGCCGGGATCGAGGCGCCAGCCTCCAGTCGATCCGATCGGGGGCCGTCCCGATCCAGCAGTTCGCCAGATCCGGTGGGAACCCTAACGGGCGCGCCCGCTTCGGCCCCGACCCGCACCGCAACCCGTTGACCCGCTCCGACCCGACGCCCGTTTGACCAGAACCCGATCCGAAGGTTGACCCCGTTTCCCCTGGGTTTTTTTACTAAGTTTTTTTGCGTTTTAGTTGTCTGATGCATTATTGTGATGGCTATAACTTTTGATGTGTTTGTCCGATTTGTGCATATGATATGTCAAAATGACCGTGGTGAAGTGCTCTATGTTTTGTTCCATTGTGTCATACTTGTTTGAGTCCATCTAGATGTCTTAATCATCATGACAAGAGTGCTACATGATATAAACTGCTGCTATTATTTGTTTTAATGCCATGTTTGAGATGTGATAACTTGGTGCATGTTTATCCAAATGAAGCAAATGATATGTCCAAATGTTCATCATGAGATGCTCTACATGTTGGTTGCTATAGCATGCATGTTAGAGTTCATATTGGCATGTTTATCTCTGTTGCAAAAGTGCATGTGGATGTTAGGTTTTGTAACTTGTTACGAGATGCCTAGTTGAGGAGCTCGTTGCTATTGTTGTGGTTGTCCCCATGTTGCATGCTCATATGTTTTGGACTCCCCATCATGTGTTCTTTGCTGTGGTGCAAACCACTTGCCATGATATGCTTTGAGGTGACTTAAACATTCTCAAAAACATGCCATGATAATATTGCTGTTTTAACACTTAGTGAAATTTCACTAAGTCTGGAATCTGTAATATCCTGATGCTATGTTTGCTTGTTGTCCTAGGCAAATCCATGTTAGTTTTGGGGTGGCTATTGATCATTCCTTGTTGTATATGTTGTTGTCTATCCATCCATGCCCTCACATGCTCATTTGGGTTGCTGTAGCATATTTAATTCTTGCTCCCAAGTTGCTATAAAATATTGCTGTCAGGTTTTTATTGTCAAGATCAAAATGTTGTAGCTTGTTGCTATTGATCCATGCCTCCTATGGAGATGCTCCATTGGAGTTGTTTGCTGTAGGATATGTATACTTCATGTCCATGCTTCTTTACACCATGTTTGAGTGCTGTAGAGTATATATTTCTTGCTCCAAAGTTGCTATGTGGCTGTTAGTTTCAGTTTTGCATTGTTTCTTGTTTCGGTTGTATCTTTTAGTCCGTTGCTCCGTTTTGGGTGAGTCCTACATGAAACTTGTGTGGTTTTGCATGTAGATTCATAATATCATCTTGTTAACATGTTTGGAGTATGTTCTTGATGTTTGGGTGCATGTTGCACCGTTGCCATGCTTATCTTGTTTTGATCATATCTTCTAGACCGTAGCTCCGTTTTAAACAAACTTTATATGAAACTTGACTAGAATTTCGTGTAGATTGTCATGGTGCATGTTAAATTGCTGTTTAAAAACTTTAACTTAAGGTTTGTTCAGATCTGGACTAATTTCAAACTATGCATATGAGGACTTACCGGATTTGTCTTAAGTAGTTTCCGGCCTCATTTAAACCTGTTGTTTCTTGTGTTGTTTCTCTGTGCTTCCTACCTTGCCATGTTTTGCATCCTAAATAGACTTGTCTTGCATCCTACTTGCTTGAGCATATTGTCATGTTTCTTGTGCTGTTTCTATGTGCTTCCTATGTTGTCATGCTGTGCATCCTAAGTGCATCTGCAGTGCTTCCTTAGTGCATCTGCCATGCATCCTGTAGTTTGTGCATTGCATCTTGTTTGATTTCATGCCTCGTGTGTTCTTGTGTTGAGTAGAGTCGGAAGCCGAGATCGAGTACGAGAACGAGGTTACTACCGAGGTTGAGAACGAGGAGCTGTCTTACGATCCCATCGACGACTCGACAAGCAAGATGACCTGACCCAGATATCATTACTATCTTTGCCTATTGCTAGAAGTCTCGCTCTTTAGCTTATTGCCTCGATGCCCATGATTGTCTGTCAGCCTCCTATTGTAACCATGAATCTGTTTAACCACCCAACCTATGCAAACCTTTGTTTGGCTATGTAGGCTTCGCTCAGCCCCTCTTATAGCATTGCTAGTTGCAGGAGAAGATTTGAAGATTCTTGCTTCATGTTGAAGCTTGTTGGGATATCACACTATATAAATTCTTAAATGAAATCATCTATATATTGGTAATGGGTGGAAGGCTGAGCCTCTTGCTCGGTGATTTGTTCCACTCATGCCGCCCTAGGAACCGTATAAACCGGTGTTATGTTCCTTGATTATGCGTTCCTCACACGGTTGGGGTTATGGGACCCCCTCGATAAACCGCTTAGCGCTAAGTCTTTTCCAGCAAGTCCCAACATTGGTACTATTTGCCTAATAACTAAAACTTGCATATGGACTAGCTATCCCCTTTTATTAATCAACCCCCGGGCCAGTGCTCCACATGAGTGTTGGTCCAACCGAGCAGACTGCAGGGCCGCCTTGGGGAAACCCGAGGTATTTGGTATTTTCCTGTAGGCTGTCTCATCCGGTCGTGGCCTGAGACTAGATACGCGCGGCTACTGTCAGGGTGTCGGCACGCCGGGAGGATTTGCTGGATTAGTCTTACCTTAGTCGGAGTATCTTGAGCACGGGATTCCGAGGATACTCGGGCCTTCCCACCTTGGAGTTGCGACTCCGCGGATCGTGGGCTTGTAATGGGCCAAGTTCGAACAGCCCTGCAGGGTTTTGAACTTTCGAAAGCCGTGACCGCGATTATGTGGCAAATGGGAATTTGTTAATATCCGGTTGTAGAAAACTTGACACCATGTTCAGAACACACTACCAGCGTGAGTACCGTGACGGTCATTTTTCGAAAGGGGGTTCGGGAAGTGAACACGGTGGGGTTATGTTTGACGTGTTTTAGATAGGATCACTTCGTGATCACTTTATCGTCCGTGGCACTTCTCTTCTCGCTCTCAACACGTAAGCTAGTGCTAGTGCTGCTGGAGCCTTTTATTCTTTCTTCAGCCTTGTTCCACACCCAAAGCTTAGATAGTTCTGCTACCCGGGAACGGGATTGCGGAGTCGTCCGTGGCTCACAGATTCTACACCACACCAGATGCAGGTACTCAGGTGAACTATTCAGGTGACGGCACAGAGCTATATTGGGAGTACGATGAGGAACGTAGTCGTTACTATGTGCACTATCCTGATGATCAGTAGTGGTTTCTACTAGGGGCGATCCGAACCTGTGGCTTTATGTATTTTGGTATCTTTCATTTGGATTTTCACCCGTAGTCGGGTTGCGATGTTATTTGGATGATGATTGTTATGTAATGAATTGTGTGATGTGGCGAGTGTAAGCCAACTATCTCTTTTGCTTTTCATCCCTATTTTTACATGAGATGTGCAAAGATACCGAACTTGAGATCATTCCAGAATGGGCTTATACCTTTAAGTCGTGCCTCGACACGTAGGAGGTATAGTCCCATCCTGGGCATTGCAAAGAGGTTCTTCTTCTTCTTCTTCTTCTTCCTTTCTTCTTCTTCTTCTTCTTCTTCTTCTTCTTCTTCCTTTCTTATTCTTCTTCTTCTTCTTTTCCTCCTCTTACTTATTTTTATTCGCAAATGGCATAATAACCTTGCTAACCTCATACATGTCATATACTTAGCTTGCCGTCCTCTAAAATGCCTAAATAAGCTTAGTTAGGTCAAAAATGGCATAATTAGCTAGGTTAGCTTAAAAATGACCAAGTTTAACTAGGTTAGCTCCAATATGATCCATTTAACCTACGTTGGCTCCTAAATGACATAATTTAGCTTATTTAGTCCACAAATGACATAATAAGATGAAGAAAAGAAGGAAGAGGAAGAAGAAAATAAAAAGAAGAAGAAGAAGACCTCTTCTTCTTCTTCTTCTTCTTCTTCTTCTTCTTCTTCTTCTTCTTCTTCTTTTCCTCCTCTTACTTGTTTTAATTCGCAAATGGCATAATAACCTTGCTAACCTCATAAATGTCATATACTTATCTTGTTGTCCTCTAAAATGCCTAAATAAGCTTAGTTAGGTCAAAAATGGCATAATTAGCTAGGTTAGCTTAAAAATGACCAAGTTTAACTAGGTTAGCTCCAATATGCTCCATTTAACCTACGTTAGCTCCTAAATGACATAATTTAGCCTATTTAGTCCACAAATGACATAATAAGATGAAGAAAAGAAGGAAGAGGAAGAAAAGAAGAAGAAGAAGAGGTTCTTCTTCTTATTATTCTTATTTTTCTTCTTCCTTTCTTCTTCTTCTTCTTCTTCTTCCTCTTTTCCTCCTCTTACTTGTTTTTATTCGTAAATGGCATAATAACCTTGCTAACCTCATAAATGTCATATACTTAGCTTGTTGTCCTCTAAAATGACTAAATAAGCTTAGTTAGGTCAAAAATGGCATAATTAGCTAGGTTAGCTTAAAAATGACCAAGTTTAACTAGGTTAGCTCCAATATGATCCATTTAACCTACGTTAGCTCCTAAATGACATATTTACCTACCTTAGCTCTAAATTGACCTACACACTTAGCATTTTTACCTACCTTAGCTCTAAATAGTCTTCCTCTTATTATTAGTATTATTCTAACTTTCATCTTTTCCAATTTGCAGATTTGATTTAGATGAGGAGGCTTGCATTGATGGAGTGTACTATTCTTCTGGTGCTTCATTGTTGTTTATGAAAACTTGTTTGGATATGTATGTCTATATGGATATGTTGTCGTTGGAAACTTCTTTCTGTATATATATATATATATGGATATGTTGGATACGACTTTGTTGAACTATGTTGTTGGATATGTTGGATTTGATGAAATATGTTGTTGGACATGATGTTATATGTTATTGGATATGTTGGATATGTATATCTGTGTGTGAAAACTTGTCAAATTAAATGGATTAAAATAAAAACTGGGGATATATAGCCTAGCAGACGGCAAAGAGGCCATGTGGCACCCACCTGTGTAAACTGGGAATACTGGGTTGCCTATTTGGGCATTTTGCCGTCTGCAGACGACAAAGAATCAAAGTTCTTTGTCGTCTGCTCACGGACGGCAAAGTGCCCAAATAGGGCTGGCAATTAGGGCCAGCTATGCCATCCGTCAGCAGATGGCAAAGAATCAAAGTTCTTTGCCGTCTGCTGACGGACGGCATAGCTGGACACGTGGCAGCTTCCTGCTGCTGTTGGAGCTGAGCTGTTTGCCATCCGCCATCCGCCAGCGGATGTCAAAGAGTTAAAGATCTTTGTCATTTGCTGGCGGACGGCAAAGCACGCCGTTGACCCCTAACAACGCTCACCCCACCCCATTGCCGTCCACGATCTTTGTCGTCTGCTGACAGACGGCAAAGCCCTTTGTCGTCCGCTTCTACGAAGCAGACAACAAAGAAGGCCTTTGCTGGTACTCGTTCAGCCAGACCTGTTGCCGTCTGCTGGCGGACGGCAAAGTGCCCGATTCCTGTAGTGATACTTGTCCTTCCTGATATTAATCCTTGAGAGAGCTATTATTCTGTATCGAGTACCGAGAATATTCCACGGAGTTGGGAACACCTTCCGGTGGGACAAATAATTCTCTTTTATCCATACATCGGGTTCCTCAAATATATATGCATACCTTCTGGGTTCAAAGCAGTGATGTGAATCATACCTGTTCTTCTAACGGATTCTGACATCTTGCTCGGGTTTCGGACTTATCTTAACTGGCTTCACAGTCTTGAGTATCCAATTTGTACCAAAGGTTTGACTCTCGCTAGACGTGACTGATAGAAAAATAAAATGCACTATCTCGTGATCATAAAATTTGCAGACTTGACTGGCGGTGATCTTTGGCAAAGAATCTCGCTCGCCATTCTCAAAGTATGTGCTCTCACACTGATTCTTCATTATTATTTTCTTTATCTGGATTCTTAACTGAAAGAATGGGGCCGTATATATCCTCGACTATTTTCGTGGCCCTCATTACTGTCATGCGCAACATTTTCCAATTTATACTTTGGTCTCGAGTCTCGAAATATTTAACCGGCTCACATGTGCTTATATAGATCTCGTTACTGTTGTTGACTATGCTGGACAGTGACAGGATTAATAACATCACCTTGTCGGATGTGCGGGTGCTGATCTCGATAATTACTGCCAAGGTGGTGCCTCATTGTTGTCTCCTTCAAGGCTTGTCGATTTTTGCATCATCCACTGGTTTTCCTTCACTTGCATATCCAGTGAGGTTGTCGGATGGGTACTGTGAATTCTTCCTTGTTCGAAGAACTTGCATGAACTTGACAGTATACTTACTGTATGAAAAATATATGATTCTCAAGGCATACCTTTGTTCTGACTGATTCTTATTTCTGACTAATCTGCCGTAGATCTGACACTTGGAATACACCGCCATATGCTGAAAATTTATTGTTTAATCTCTTGTACCAGTGTCGTACTAAAGAAGACTGGGCAGCTTGCATTGGAAGCCACCGGGATATCTTGCTGAGGAAGACTCGATAGCTTGTGCTCGAAGTCTTCGGTGGATAGCTTGCTGAGGAAGGCTGGATAGCGTACCTCAAAAGCTTCCCCCCCTTAAAGACTTACTAGGGAGGACTTGGTACCTTATGCCAGAAGCTCTTGCAGTATCTTATTGAAGAAGACTGGATATCTTGCATGGGAATCCATTCACACCTTATTGATGCAGACTGGTGAATCTTGCCTTGTACGCTTTGCTGATAAATTGTGAAGAAGGACTAGACTGGTTTTCTTTGTGAACGGAATCCATTCACACCTTTGCTGAAGAGGCCGATGACTTAGCCACTGTCACCATGGACTTGTCTTTCATGGAATCCATGGTGGCGGGCGTGAAGGAGATGCAGGCCTGGCACAACCAGAAGTGGCAGGCGCTCAGGGGGCGGCGTGAGTCTGCCAACAAGGTGGATCAGAAGCTGAAGGACAAGTGTCTTCAGTTGCGTGAATGGAATGACAAGCAGTTCAAGGTGCTCATGAGGCAGCGAGAGACACTCCTGATGACGAGAGAAGACGTCATGGCCCGTGAGGTGCGTCTGGACAACCAAAAGGCGTCTCTGGACACCAGAGAGCGAGAGATATCCCTCCGGGAGGAGAAACTTGAGGCCACTCTCCGCACCAATGATGAAGATCTGGAGTCTCTTGTGCAGCAGCGCACCAAGGAACTAGAGGACAAGCACGGAGCTGCACTGGACGCCCTTGCCGCTAATTATGCTACTCAACTGAAGAAGCTCACTGATGATCTGGCTGCTGTGTCTGCCGTCAAAGCTGACCTTGACAAGCAGGTGGCTAAATTGAATGAGGATCTCGCCAGAGGCGCCAAGGAGGTGGAGGCACTCAAAGAGGAAGCACAACAGGTTGGGATTATCTTGGCTGATGTGCGGTCACAGCTCTCCTCCAAGATTCACAGCCTTGAAACTGCCAACGGCAACATCTCAGACATGAAGGCGAGGATCGGTACATTGGAACACTCGGCAAAGTTACTTGAGTCTCACAGGCAGTTGCTGTCCAAGGAGTTAGACACCACCAAGCGTCTCCAGCGGGATGCAGAGGACATGCTAAAGAATCAGGTAGATGTGAGTAACCTCTGGATTAAGAGCCTGATCGACATGGCTAAGCGCCTCGGTGCTCAGGTTGCGGTGATGGGCATGGACGGTCCAGTCTTCTTGGTTAGCAAGCACGAGGTCCCGAGCGCCAAGCTGGGACTCTTCTTCGACGAGCTGATCGAGAAGCTGAAAGTGCATGAAGAGGGGAGGGCCGAGCGCTTTGCGACTGAGTCCCGGAAGCTTGCCTGTGACGCCCTCTTCATGGTCTTGAGCAATATCGCCTGCCGCCATCTGGACCTCGACCTTGACGATGGATTCAAGAAGCCGCCAATGGGTGTCGATGTCGCGATCGCCAAGGAGAAAGCTGCAACCCGGGCCGACAGGGTCCTTCATGTTTGAACTGCTCCACCGAGCCATCGGGCCAAGTATCGGGCCGCTATTGCTTCTGCGTTGCCCAGTATGAAACATGGCATACATTTTGCGTTTAGTCACTCTACCTCTAGTGTTACCTCTAGTGTTTGCGCGAAACTGATATCCCTACCTGGATTTTAAATGCGTGTTTATCCCTTTGAGCTATGTATGTTTGTGTCCGTATGATCAATCCCTATGTATGCTTCGGATGCCTGCTGGTATCATATTGCCACGATAGTCGTAAGGGTCTAGCCCTTATCAGTCATCTTGGCGTGGATGCGTCCCGGCAGGTTTTTCCCGGGTAGTTCTCGATGCAGCCTCTCGACCTGCGAGCATGGCTCTGGACATGACGATGGTGCGATCAAAGAAACTAGCCAAGGTTCCATCACATGAGGGTTTTCATGATATGAACGCTCACTAGAGTTAAGGGATAAACGAGCGCGGAATTCTGAATCGTATCAACGAGAAGTGATAGCGTAAACTTAGCTGTCGCTTTGAGCTTCTTTCCCCTCTGCCAGGCCGCGTGCGTCTAGTGCACCCGCAGAGCCCGGAGGAGCAGAAGGCATCCTGGTGGCTTCTTCGTTCCCGGTAGGGACCGATATGCATTTCTTGTGGCTCGCAAGCATCGAGGCATAGCGTCGGGTTTCTCTGGTCCTCCTCCCTTTTTCTCCTTCCCTTTCAAGTCAGCCTGGCGGCTGCCATTGCATGGGTCGTGCCGATGTAGGAAGCCTTGCCGAAGTACACATGTCAGGGCATCTATCGACGGACCCATATCAGCGCTTCGCTCAGGATTACCCAAAATAGGGGAAATACTGGACCGAGCATCGCGCGGTAATCGTCGATGTTGACGACGCCAGGGATAAATCAACTCGTCTGCTGAGGAAGGGAAGGGACGGGGAGGAGGGAGCTCGCGCCCGCACATCTCGTGCTCTTTCTTCGAACGACGCCCGAATGGTGGGTATGCCATACGGGCCACCGGGACGGGTCCATTGCCACGAGCGGCGATCTTCACCGCGGCTGCGGCGAGGCGTGAAGGCCAATAATGGGGCGCGGGGATAGCCCTGCTTTGCTTCTACGTCTTCGTGGGCGCCATGGTCGATGGCATCGTCAAAAATGAAGAGGGCGATGAAGATGACGTGCTGCGCACGCCTTCAAGTTCGCGCAAGCAAGCCCCCTACCTGGCACGCCAAAGATGTCGCGGGAAACCATGGCCACCTATGGGACCAGGAGGCCCCTTGCTGGTTCGGCAGGGGGGCGTCGCGTTGCACAAAGAGCAGACGGGCGTGGGGCAGCACAACAGAGATCACGCGGCTAGTTTTACCCAGGTTCGGGCCACCATGGTGTCATAAGACCCTGCTCATGCTTTGGTGGATTGATGGTGGAAATTAGGTGGTGGAGCGTATTACACTTGCCCGGTAGAGGTTGCCTCAGAGCGGCAGCGACTACGCGCATATGGGGGTGTGATTTATCCAACCTTCTAACCCTGTCTATGGTTGCCATGGGCCTCCTTTTATAGATTAAGGGGTTACCTCAATGGCAAAGTAGTCATTATGCACTAATAAGATAGCAACAGTGCTATCATACCTAACCCTACGGGCTGACAGTGCGCATTAAATGCACCGCTTAACGTCACATCACTGGTTGCCTGGCAAGGCTTGCCGGGCTATCTTGCCAGCTCCGCGCCTGCTCGCTTGACACGTCATAGGACGGGTGTCATCTCTGGGTTTTTCCTGTAGGGAGAGGCCGCCATGTGGCGAATGGATGCCACTTAGTCACTCTGCGGCTTGACACCGCACTGATCGACGACGTGAGTCGTGGAGGAGTGGTTGATGAGGTGGTTTAGCTTCCGCGAGTCCCGGCAGGCTCTGCCGGGGCACCTTGGTTGTCTTCTCCTGGGGGTGGCCTCGCCCCTTGCCAGGCTTGCCTGCCTGGCAAGGAAGGCCTTTCTCTTGGCGATATCTTGCTTCTCCGGCTTGGTCTTGGTCCCTCTGATCTGCTTGTTGGTTCTTCGAATCTCTTGGTTTCTTATACATCTTGGTTCGGCCTTGGCTTGTCCGCGCACGAGTCAGGGGAAAACACATACCCTTGTATATTTCCCCCGACACTAATCACTCCTGCTGCTTTCTCTCAGGTAAAATAGCATAAAACATGTGTAGCACTCCTTCTTTATCATATTGGAGAATGCAGATGAACCCGTCTCCTAACTGTGGGTTGCGCTTCTGATTGCTACCCCTTAGTACTTCTCTGCTGCGATCCTTCACAATTTTGCTCTAGTCTTTGACTATTAAGACTTGCTCATTTTGAGAAACCATGAATGCACTCATGTGCAATACAGGAAAATCTTGGCCGTAAGCTAACCATTGCCATGTGATCTTTAGTCTCGATCCAACGAGGCACAACATTCATCGCGAGTCCCTGTTGAAGAACATCGTATTAGCATACTTAACAATGAAGTTTAGCTTAACAAATAATGTATGCAAAAGATGCACTCAGGACAAATAGTAAAAATCTTACCATGTTTCCTAAATAGATGTGACCGTAGTTCAATACGCACACTAGTGGTCGCACGTGTTGAGTACTAATATTTTCAAATCCAGGAAAATAACCTCTCTTAACAGTATCAAGATGCTCAAGCCATGAAACATAGTGACTTATCTCCTCGCATTTGTTCAGCCCCGGGACAATAGTAGGTGCTGTCTACCAAGCGCCGGACATGTTTGCTTGAATGGAAATAAGTTGTCAATAGAAATTAGTTGTCAACTATTTTTGAATAAACAATATAAATTGCTTACTAAATATGGTTGATAAACTCACATAATGGTAGAACTGGAGGCGTCTGAACATCGACCCAGATGTTGATATTACCTTATCTTCCAGACGAATATCAAAGGTGATAAGCATACTAGGCTCAAATGCATAAGCCTTGCATAGTGCTCTCTGCTACCTCTTGAGCTTGTGTTAGTTTTTCCCTTGAAGGGGAAAGGGTGATGCAACAAAGTAGAGTAAGTTTTCCCTCAGTTTTGAGAACCAAGGTATCAACCCATTAGGAGATTACGCACAAATCGCCAAATACATGCACAAATAATCAAACAACTTGCACCCAACACAAAAAGGGGTTGTCAATCCCTTCACGGTTATTTGCAAAAGTGAGATCTGATAGAGATAGATAACTT
>LR738709.1:125411614-125414114 GCA_902687465.1 Secale cereale | reverse complement strand
ATGCAGGGGCTCCTTGATTTGGTTGGAGATTTGGCTGGTCTCATCTCGACGACGGCGGGGATGATGCAGGGGCTCCTTGATTTATGCAAAAACAAATTATAAACAAAACATTATTAATTATCCTCATCTTGGGACTTAGTGAAACCCTATAAGCTATCAGCTAAACCTTATTATGCTGATTCAAAATGCCTACATTTACTGAAAACTTGTAAAACCTAGTTCTAACCCTACAAATTTGTCATTATAGTTCTAGCCCTAACATGTATCCATCCATCCATCTATCTATATATCCATCAATATAACCATCCATCCATCCATTTGTCTATCTATGAAATATATCAAACATCCACATCATCATCGATTCAAAATGTTCTATATATACCTAAAACATCTACATCATCATCCATTATTACTATTTTTTTACTAAACCCTAAAAATATGCCCTAAGTTCAGAATATAACAAGTACAATACATTTTCTAAAATTCTACCAACTAAAATTTCCATTACTAAAATTTCTAATCAAAATACCTAAAATTTCCTATTCTATTCAAAACACCTAAAATAGTCTAAAAATTTATTCTATTACAAAACCTACATTATACAATGTCTACATTCTAAAATCTACATTTAAATTACCCACATTCTACAAGAACAGAGAGAAGGGAGGGAGGGAGGAGTGGTAGGAAGGAGGGAGGGGGGAGGGGGGGTGTGACGCCCCCGATTTGACCGTACACTAATCATGCACGCAAATGTGTACGACCAAGATCAAGGACTCACGGGAAGATATCACAACACAACTCTAGACACAAATTAAAATAATACAAGCTTTATATTACAAGCCAGGGGCCTCGAGGGCTCGAATACAAAAGCTCGGAAACACAAGAGTCAGCGGAAGCAAAAATATCTGAGTACAGATATAAGTTAAACAAGTTTGCCTTAAGAAGGCTAGCACAAAAGTAGCAACGGTCGAAAAGGCAAGGCCTCCTGCCTGGGACCTCCTAACTACTCCTCGAAGCCGATCTTCACGTAGAAACCTCCTCGGGATCTTCTGGGTCCTGGACTCCATCAATCTGGTTGCATCATCCGAGAAGAAGGAACAAGAGGGGAAAAGGGGGAGAAAAGCAACCGTGAGTACTCATCCAAAGTACTCGCAAGCAAGGATCTACACTACATATGCAACGGTATCAATGATATGGGTAATATCGGTGGACTGAACTGCAGCAAGCGGGAATAAGAGGGGGATAGCTAATCCAAACGAAGACTACGCTTCTGGCCACCTCCATCTTGCAGCAGTAGAAGAGAATAGATGAAAGTAACAAGTATCCTCGTATCTCGCAGCCTCCATCTTGCAGCAGTAGAAGGGAGTAGATGGAATAGTAACAACTATCAAAGCTTCTGGCAGCCTCCGTCTTGAGTAGCAGAAGAGTTCACCAAGTAACATCGTAAAGCATAATCCTACCCGGCGATCCTCCCGCACATCACCCTGTGAGAGAGCAACCACCGAGTTATATCTGGAACTTGTCTGGGTGTATTTTATTAAGTATCCAGTTCTAGTTGTCATGAGGTCCGAGTACAACTCCGGGTCGTCCTTTTACCGAGGGACACGGCTATTCGAATAGATTAACTTCCCTGCAGGGGTGCACCACATAACCCAGCACGCTTGATCCCATTTGGCCGGACACACTTTCCAGGGTCATGCCCGGCCTCGGAAGATCAACACGTCGCAGCCCTACCTAAGCACAGCAGAGAGGTCAGCACGTCGGTCTAAGTCCTAAGCGCGCAGGGGTCCGGGCCCATCGCCCAACGCACACCTGCACGTTGCGTACGTGGCCGGTAAGCAGACCTAGCCTCTCCTAATACCAGAGCAGGCTTCCAGTCCAATCCGGCGCGCGCCGCTAAACCACTGACGTCAAGAAGGCTTCGGCTGATACCACGACGTCGAGTACCCATAACTATTCCCACGTAGCTAGTTAGTGCGTATAGACCAAATGGCCAGACTCAGATCAAATACCAAGATCCCGTAAACGTGTTATTATGAAATAACCGCGGACAACGACCAGGGCCAGGCCCACCTGTCTCCTAGGTAGTCGCAACCTGCCCTGTCGCTCCGCCACAAAGTAACCAACAGGGGACTGTCGGGAACCCAGGCCCACCACTACCTGTGTGGAACCACCTGCCCCTTCAGCCCCCATATCCGAACCATCATCATATGTCATGTAAAATGTATGTAGTATATACCCGTGATCACCCCCAAGTGATCACGGCCCGATAGAATAGCAGGGCAGACGGACAAGAGTGTAGGGCCACTGATGGAATACTAGCATCCTATACTAAGCATTTAGGATTACAGGTGAAGTATCAACAGTGGTAGCAACAATGACAGGCTATGCAGCAGAATAGGAGTATCGAAAGCAGTAACATGCTACACTACTCTAATGCAAGCAGTAGAGAGAAGAATAGGCGATATCTGGTGATCAAAGGGGGGGCTTGCCTGGAAGC
>LR738709.1:125377901-125401799 GCA_902687465.1 Secale cereale | reverse complement strand
GGATGGAAGAGAGAGGGGATGTAGGAGGGAGCTAGGGAGGGAGGGGGCGATGGCGGCAGTAGCTGGCGGCAATGCGGCGGCGGCGAATGACGGGGTGTGGGGGGAGAGAGTGAGTGGAGTGGAGAGAGGAGAGTGAGGGGCTACCGGTTGGGGAAGATGATAAAGCGTTAGCAATAACGCGTTTTAGGATAAAGCGCTACTGCTAAAAGCCATGCAGTAGCGCCCAACCTATAACAGTACTGCCTTCTACCAAAACGCGCTACTTCTAACGCTTATCATGTAAAAATGAACATAAAAAATACATTGGTCATCAATGATCTTTTTGTGTAGAATCTGAATTGTCAATAGGAGTCTTGTCCGGTTTAGGAACCGGAGAGGACTCCTAAACCGAAGAGGACTCCTATTGCGACCACAAATCCTGCACATAGAGTTCAATAAAGACCAAGTGGTTGTGATAGTTTGAGAAGTAACATATTTAAGGTGGTAAACACCCTGTCCGCGGAGCGAGGTGGGACTAAACTTAGTTGCAAAGAGTGGACCAAACTTAGCAGTAGCGTGGGTTCGAAAAAAGCGCTACTGCTATACCTAGTCTGACGGCAAGGTCGTGGCAATTGTAGTAGTAGCGTTTTTTCTTGCAAACGCGCTATTGCTACGTTTCTGTCAGTAGCGCCGTTTTTGGTCATGCGCTACTGCTAAACCACGTAACTGGTAAGATTCTGTGTATAAGGTTTTCCCTAATAGTGTAGAGACCGAACGTATCTTCTACATCGCCTCCATAGACATTCCCAGGTAAACAGGCTCCACGTCATGTTAGCGAGCTGAAACATGGACCTCAATTTCAATTCCCTCCCTTAGATCGTTGCCTCGCTCAGCCCCTCCCTTCATTTTCACTGTTCGGCGAATAAAATGGGTCAAGTCGTCTACCAAGGACAGCCATCCCTTTCGTCACACATTGCGAGATCAGTGACCATCGCAAAGGAGCAACAACCACCACAATTCCAACCATTATTGCGATAGCCAGCACCGAGAAAATAAACCTTACTAAAGCCATCGTTACCTGACAAGACGACTAAATGCAAAACAAAGCACAAACAACTCATATGACCGGGCAAGGGAAGGCGTCAACGCCACAAGACGACGGATGAATCACATATTTGTGGTCGAGACTGATGTCTTCACACAAAGTGGCAAGGCATGCTATCGTTGGGCAGCAACGACCTCGCCGTGTCCATTGCCTCTCGCGTGGGTTGTGTGAGCCCCCGAGGTGCTACACGTTGCTGTTGCAGGTTATTGTAGAGCGTAGACAATATAGTACTCCCTCCGTCTCAAAATTCTTGTCTTCGATTTGTTTAAATACAAATGCATCTAGTCACGTTTTAGTGATAGATACTTCCCTATCTAGATGAATTTAAAACAAGAATTTTGGGACGGAGGGAGTATCGCTAGTGTTGTGAAGGAGGGGAAAACCGGTGCTACGGCCGACCGGTGTTGTAGAGTGTTGTCGGTACAACATCACCTCACAGTGTTGCGCTTGTCATCCGATCACAACATCACCGGTGATGCACTCATCCGATCACAACATCATTGCTGCTCCTTTGCTTCGGTGCAGCGGTGGGGGCATCGGTGCCGGAACCGGATCCTCTAACATTAAGAAGGAAAGTTAGAGAAGCTATAATACTCTAACTTTCCTTCTTTCTATCCGTACAATTATGGCTAAAACGATTTAAATTAATTTGTAAATTGATGATTTATCGTGCACATTTATAGTGATTACATACAAACAAAATGATGGTGAAATAAAATTAATTTTAAATTATTTATATCTACGGTAAATACCAATAGTAAACAACCTACTAACAATCCCTAACTTCCCTTCTTCATTTTACACTAGATAAACACTGTAGCACCGTGACTTTCCTTCAATGTTAGAGGATCCGGTTCCATCGGTGCCGCGGTGTTTCCATAGGGAGGACCGAATCGAACGGCTATGGAGAGTGCCTTATTTTTCTTGTCAAATATTTGACCCGCGAGTAATACCTACACTGACGTGCGGACCCCACCTCGCAGCGTCGTCTTCTTTTCCTCCGCCTCCTCCCCGCTTCGAATCCTCCGCCCCTCGCGTAAACCCCCAAGGCCAGCATAGCCACACTCCACTCTCGCCATCTCCGCCCGCGCTTGCCCGCTCCCCTTCATACCACACACGCCCCGAGCGCGAGCCTCCTAGCCAGCCTCTCGCCTCGCCATGCACTCCGTCTCCATCTCCGCCTCGGCCTCCGCCTCGGCGATCGCCAGCGGAGGCGCCAGATCCAAGGCGGCGGCGGGGCGCCGGCCCGGCGAGATCCGGTTCTGCGGGCTCCGGGGCGATGCTCTCGCGTGCGGCTCGCTGCGGGCGTCGCATGCCACGGCGGCCACCAGACGCGCGGTGCTGAGGGCGGCTGCGTCCGCAAACGGCGCGGCGCGGAGCGGCGACGGGTTCGATTACGACCTCGTAATCATCGGAGCTGGCGTCGGTGGGCATGGCGCCGCGCTCCACGCCGTGGAGGAGGTCAGTGCTGCTCGTGTTCATGATTTTCTGTCAAGTTGTCAGAGTTAAACCACGTTACTTTTCATATACCGTGCTAAAACTTGCATTTAATTTGCAAGCTTCGATTAGCAATCGGTGTTGGAGCTGGAATTTGTGTTTGAATATAGTGAATTGGTGTTTATGTTTTGCTCGAGGATTTCATGCAGTAGCTGCAGGGCCCTTCGTGATCTGTTAAATCCAGGTCACTTTGAAATTAGAACATCATACTTTAGTGATCTATAAATGCTCTTATATTTCTTTATGGAGGGAATATTTTTTAATTTTCAGTGTGCATAAATGGTGGAATGTATAATTAGCGAGTCATGCACTTGACCTGTTGGCAGTGTAGTTGGATTGTTGAAGTTAGTCGACCTTCCCCACATTTGGTGATATAACCGAGAAATTGAACTATGCCCATCTTTTTGTTCTGAACTTCAATTCCTTCTATAACATACAAGCAAATAAGCTTACAGAATTATAAGTATGTCTGACATTGCTTCCATCATTACTTCTCATTTGTTCATGTTTTTGTCTTGCCCAATTGGTGCAGGGGTTGAAAACCGCCATTATCGAGGGAGATGTTGTGGGTGGAACCTGTGTGAACAGAGGCTGTGTTCCGTCCAAAGCACTTCTTGCTGTCAGTGGTCGGATGAGAGAGCTTCATGATGAACATCACATGAAGTCCCTGGGTCTACAGGTATAACTGGATTCAATGATGATGGGTTGAAAACAGGTCATAGAATGTGTTACAACTGCATGCATATTGCTAGGTATCATGAGTCTATTTGAGTAGGTTCACAAAGTCAACATTTCAACATTAAGCATAGGAAGATAAACAGTGTGAGTTTCAGCATGCCTGTTTCACACTTACCGCATGAAGTGTATATAACTTTGATAACTATTTTTAAGTTATCCATGTCAATTCTATTAATCTTCCCTTTTTTGTTCTTCACAATGCTTTGAGTTTTCTATATGTTTATGTTATCTTTTGTCATGTGAGATTGTCCTACTATATTTTACAAGAAGTATGCTCTGTCCTTACAAGTTACAACCATTACCTGTAGGCATGTGCTGCCTTTTCATTCTTTCATGTTACATCAATCGTCCTGGATAATCAATTAATCGTTGAACATATACTGCCTTGCATTAGGTTTCTTCAACTGGATATGACAGACAAGCTGTTGCTGATCATGCAAATAATCTTGCCTCCAAAATCCGAAGCAACTTGACTAATTCAATGAAGGCTATGGGAGTGGATATCTTAACTGGATTTGGCAAAATTGTGGTATGTCCTCTGTATATCATTTACTTGCTGTGTGTACAATTAGAAGTTTCTTAATTGTATACACATTCTATCAATCTTTCTAAGCAAACACTTTTTGATGAATTATATATGCTATTTTTTTTATTGCATATCCTACAAACAGGCCTGACATAAAAGATCGATGACTGTATCTGGAAATGTATTTGCATGTCTCATGCATGCTTGTTGATTTCGCCAAACTTCGCATTGATTGCTGAAGGAAAGCTGAGGTCTACTTAGTTATGGAGGCCACTGAATGTCTGAGATAGGCATATAATAACTGCAAGTAGCAACTGCTTGATTCAACCAGTTGGGTCGTAAATGATATAGCGTGATCTCTTGTTTATGGTGATAGCATGGAATATGTGTGGCTCTGTTTATGGTGATGGCATGGACAGGGGTGCGAGGAAGTTAGCTATCCACATGCCAGAACCATAACTAGGTTTCGAGATCGTATGGGTTTCAACTCTAGCCTACCACAACATGTTTGGGATTGAAAGGGTTTCTTGTTGTTGTCTGTTTACAGCCCTACCATGCAGGAATTGCCATAGAAAAGTGCATGTATTTGAACCATCAGATATTTTTTTTATTGATTTACTTATTTCTGTCCATGATGTGATCAGGGAAAGCAAAAGGTACGATACGGAAAAGTTGGTTTTCCAGAAAAAGAAATCACTGCAAAGAACATCATCATTGCCACTGGATCAGTTCCGTTTGTTCCCAAGGGCATAGAAATTGACGGTAAATGCTGGTCCTTCTCTTGATGGATCATTCTTCTAGATTAATTACACTACTGATTTGATATTCACCATCTTCTTCCATACTGATCGTATTGATTAAAATTTCGGTTGAACTCCAACCTGCAAACTAAGAACATAAAAGAGATATGTAAGCTGTGCTAATAATGTAGTGCGATGACCATTTTTCATATACACTTTAGTACTATTTAGCTGTGGCAGCTTATGTTGATGCAGGTTTTCCTATTTTCAAAGTTACAATGTTCCAGTTGTCCTAGAGTTTAGTTCAAGTGGGGAACATTTTGTTTCCTCTCAGTGATATGAAGGAAAATATAATATAAAAAATGCAACCATTTCCAACATTGTCGACTCCATTGCACGAATCTTGACACACTTATTGCAAGCGCATTGTGTTGATTATCATATCTTGTTTTATTTCCCTAATACTGTTTGTTATTGTGCAGGCAAGACTGTATTTACTAGTGATCATGCATTAAAACTTGAATCAGTTCCGGACTGGATAGCTATTGTTGGAAGTGGTTATATTGGACTTGAATTCAGCGATGTGTACACAGCTCTAGGAAGTGAGGTAACGGAAAGTTCTTGCTGTCAACGAATTTGAGGGAGTGGATTTAATCATGTTTAGGAATGTCTGTATATCTGATAGGTTCCCATGTAATCACTTCATTTAATGCAGAGACATGATTACTGGTTATACATGATTACTTGCAAAAGATTCCTATCGTTTGCATCTTTATTTGTTGGATCAATGGATCTGTTACACCTTCTGCTTTGCATATGTTATTATTATTTTACTGGCATGCAGATACTCACACCATATTCGACTTCAGAAAGTGATTGAGGATTCTGTTAGATGTTGTAACAACATGTTTGGACCAAATACGCTGCTTACAGGTGTATGTTGAATTATATTGTAATGTATGGCCTAAAGTTACACAATTTTGATTGAGCAGGTTACTTTTGTTGAAGCTCTTGACCAGCTGATGCCTGGTTTTGATCCTGAAATTGCAAAATTGGCCCAGAGAGTCCTTATCAATACAAGGAAAATTGACTATCACACTGGTGTTTTTGCAAGCAAGGTTAATTTCATCACCCACTCTTAACTTTTCTCACACAGTAGAATCTTTAGATAAATATATCCATCATTCATCATATGTATATTGAATTGTTGATGCATTTGCCTCAAGATTACTCCGGCAAAGGATGGAAAGCCTGTGTTGATTGAGCTCATTGATGCCAAAACGAAGGAACACAAAGAAACCCTTGAGGTAAATTACATTTAAAATATATTTTTGGTTCTTGTACACAGGTGTTACAATTGCAGTTCTGCTGGCTATGTTTTTACTAGGGTACAACAGATGCACACTTTGATTATTTCTATCATCTTGTGATGAATGATTTAATTGAATAAATTATTGCTACATATCTTCCACACCACACTTGCCAATGTATTGTCTATTTATTTTGACCATTCTTGCTTAGCTCATTCATGTAAGTTGGAAATATAAACAACATATTTGCTGCACTTCGACAATGGCTTTTATGTGATAGTGGAAATTTGTGTGTGCAGGTGGATGCAGCCCTTATAGCCACTGGAAGAGCACCATTCACCAGCGGACTTGGCTTGGAAAATGTGAGTATTTGAAAGTGTGGCTATCAGAAGAAAACGCTGCAGTTTTATCAGTCGTAGATATAATTTGTTTTTTCTTCAGATCAATGTTGTTACACAGCGTGGTTTTATTCCTGTTGATGAGCGGATGCAAGTCACGGATGCTGATGGCAATGTGGTATGTTGCAAAAACTAATTGCTACACTGAACAATTGTCTCCCAATGGCGCGTTTGGATATTAACATCATGATACATTGTAGGTACCGAATTTATTTTGCATTGGAGATGCGAATGGTAAACTCATGCTTGCCCATGCTGCCAGTGCACAGGGAATCTCGGGTACTTCCGAATTTGTTGATACATGCACTTTTGTTATTGCTCCTATGAGTGTTGGTTGCTATAGTTGTGTAATGTGTAATTCTATGAAAATGTAGTCGTTGAGCAAATCTCTGGGAGGGACCACATTCTAAATCATTTAAGCATCCCAGCCGCTTGTTTCACTCATCCAGAAATCAGTATGGTTGGGCTGACAGAAGTAAGTCAAGGATCTTAACTCCTAGATCTGTCTTGTTCATGCATTTTCCATCTATGCTAATTATTATTATTTATTATTTTTAAATATATTCTCTTTAATGGAACTAATTTAATGCATTTTGTTGTTACTGCACTTGATATGTACCGTTTCTCGAAAAGAGAAAAAACACTTGACTGAGTGTGTTGAATATGTTGCAGCCACAAGCCAGAGAAAAAGCTGATAACGAAGGATTTGAAGTAAGTGTTGTTAAGACCAGTTTTAAGGCCAACACAAAAGCTTTGGCAGAAAATGAAGGCGATGGAATTGCTAAGGTGATTCTGTTTTAACATTTAAGTATTCTACTTGTTGCATTGTTTTCAGACTTTGCCCTTGGGGATCACAGTTTTGCATGTGTTGCATCCACGGACATATTTTGAGTTTGACAATGTTTGTCCCTCTTTGCAGATGATCTACAGACCTGACACGGGAGAAATTCTTGGCGTTCACATCTTGGGTTTGCACGCTGCTGACCTCATCCATGAGGCATCAAATGCCATTGCCCTAGGAACTCGGTTGCAAGTGAGTATAGCTGATATTTTTTTCTTTACTCATTCCCATTGTTTAGCAGTTCAGTTTATAGTAACACATAATCGCCTCCACCACGCAGGAACTTAAGCTTGCTGTTCACGCACACCCAACATTATCCGAAGTGCTCGACGAACTCTTCAAAGCGGCCAAGGTACAGATCGATGTGTTCTCTATTCAGCCGCTTAGAAAAAAATCTCGGGCCATGACTCTGAACAGCTGTAAGCCATGCTTTCTTTCCCAACAGGTTAATTCAGGTGTCTCTCATTCTGTAAATGAACCAGTTGCAGCCTAAAGACGGGCAGGAGCGCGAGCCAAATCATCCACCCCAGCCGCTCTTGAAGGTCCTTAGTTTCATTACGAGCCTGCTGTCTTCCCCGCAACGAGATCGGCACCCCTAGCCTGACAAGGAGCTTTTGCAGCCTGCTGGTGCCACATCATGGTACCCAGGGAAAAAATAGTTACACATTTTGTAGCGTGTTCAGATATTATTAGTCATGGGGTGGTGATTTGGTTCTTGTTGCCTTCATTTCTTGTTGTTTCACCTATTGAGTTGTAAGTCTAGCCAGGGTTGTTCAAATAATCGGCGTTGTCGCCGCGATGTATTTTTAAGACTGCTCAGTTCAGCAGGATGATGTCTGAAAAGAAGGGATTATGTTTGGAAAGAAGTTTGCAGGTTGAAGGACTCGAAACTCTGCTGTCTTAAGTACCGCCGACATATACTGCAGTTTTTTGGATGCAGATTTGGTGCAAGTTATCGTACCATAAGTACCAAAATCTTCGAATCCAATGATTACAAAAAAAACTTTGAACACATTGACTTGATTTCGTAAAACATAATTACTACGTACTAATATTTACTTTAAAAAAGAGTCCACAATTGATTTACTCGCAACAATATATATTTACCTTAAATTGAAATGACAAGGAAAATAAATGTTATTACTGTACACAAAGAAAAAAAAGGTATATATTTATCTTCTCTATTATCTAAAAGAAACTAAGGTTCATTTTCCTGCCAGACGGACCGTGTTTTCCCGACGGGCAAGTGATGATTCAATTCAATCATCATAATTACATGACCCAATGGACACAGACATCACACCTTCCCTTAAAAATCGCAATCACCATAATTACATGCAGCAATGGGAGTCACATCTTAATCGCAATCATCATAATTACATGCATTAATGGGTGTCACACCTTCCTTGAAATCGTGTCAGAAATCACCTGCCCGAAAATCACGTCGAGTTTACTGCCATTGGCCTCAGGGCCATGGCACGCGGTGGATCTCGGCCTTTGCCGGCGGGAGGGCTTCGTTTTCAGTTGTCTCTTCGCGTTTTGTTAGGGTTTGTGTTCTACTCAGGAAGATGAGACGGTGGCGGCTCCCTGAAGATGAAATAATGTTCTTCCCGCCTAGCCCCCGTCTCGATGGTGTGTCTAGCATCATTGGTGGGCGTGTGGAGGTGTGTCTCCGGCAGATCTATCCTTGGTGGATTTGCTCGGATCTGGTCGTAGTTCGTCTACGTTCATGTGTTTTCAGGTTCGATCCTTCCGATCTATGCTACTCTTTATCGGCGGCGGTTGTTGTTCTGATGCGCTGGTCCTATGGGGCCTTAGCACGACGACTTCCCGGCTGTCTACTACAACAAGTTTTGCCCGGCTCCGGCGAGGGAGGGACAATGACGGCGGCACGCCTTCGGCTCGCTTTAGTGCTTGTAGTCGTCGCTAGGTGGTCTGCGGATCTGGATGTAATTTTAATTATTTCTGCTTTTCGTTGTAATGCCATGATTGAATATGAATAGATTGGAAGTTTTCTCGCAAAAAAAAAAACTATTGCCATTGATCTGCTACCTCTGATACGGCGGAAACGAAGCCTTACGCGCCGGAACGACACGACATGGATTCTACCACAGATGTAGTCGCCGTCACCGCCACATGTCTCGACTGCACGCCTGGATGGCATGGTGAATCTCTGCCTATAAGTGTTGTTTCCTTCATTTGATCGGATTTTTCACCGCCGCTTCATGTAGCTCGCTTGATTGATCTTCTCTCCCCGTGTATGCATGCCATGACGTCAAGGCATCCTCTCAGTCTTTGCTTCCAGACTGGGTCATCGTCAACGTTATGTTGGCTAGCCTTGGTCTGCATGAGGCCATTGCTCATTCTCCGCAGCATCCGTGCGGTCCATCTGTTCAGCCACATCTCCATCGTCCTCTGCGCCAAGATCAAACGCGAAGGATGGACAGGTTCTAACTTCACTAAGAAGAAGATGTATTCAGGGCAGTATTGCTATGTGGTTGTCATTGCACAATAGGCATTGGCATGTGAATTGCTATTTAGTTGCACCAAGTTAGCCAATTCTAATCTATTTTCTCTCTCCAAAGATTCTAATCATTTATACATGCAGATCCTCTTGCATCTTGTCTACGATCAAAGCATTATCGTCCACTAAATTCGCTGGAAAGAACAATCACCACATCAAACGCTATGGCATGACGAAACTTACCATCTGCACAATCGGCAGAGAGGACGGAATTGGGCCATGTTTAATTGAAGAGGGAAGTTAATCTTTATGATTCATTTGCATCAAGGATTGTACATCAGATCAATAGCTAAACACAAAGGTATTGCAAGTCACATCGGTATAGTAGATGTACAATGCGACACGAATTTTAGCAGTTCCTAACAGTTGATGTTGGAATGTGCTATATTTTTGTTAGAAACCAATTTTGCATAATCAGTATGCATCTCATTAGAATGAGAATGTGTACTAGGTCATTATTTATTTCCCTCTCCAATACAATTTACTTCTATTGATGTAGCATTCCACATTTCTACCAATCGAAAAAGTTGGCAGTATTTTCCCGGAAACAACGAGCATCCTCGTCGATTTTCATTGTAGAAACCATTTTCGAAAACAACATGATTTTGTCCCCGTATATTATGCTCTCATTGTGCATTATAAGATTTGGCTCCCGTAGCAACACACATGCACATACCTAGTAAACACAAAAAGGCTTTTGTAAGTATCGTTCATTCCTCCATACAAGTTTCTACATAATTGAGGGGACAAGCCAGTCTTATAGGACAAAAATTAAAGCGAGACAATGCAATCATTTATCCCAACAATGCGACCAGTTCATCCTGATCTATTCTTCAGCTTAGCCGACTAAGTTTTTCTTAAACATACTCGACCTCAGTCTCAATTGTCGTTGAACTGCGAGGCGGAGCTGCCAAATACACGACAACAATGACGACATTGAGGCCAATGAATGAGACCTCACAAAAGTGGTTATGGTAACCATGTTAAATAACCGACGACATGACAACAACGAATATCGGTGGCCGAGGAATGAGACTTTGTCGATGTAGGGAGTAGGGATTAGTGCTAGTTGGTCACCAGTGGCAGAGAACAAACCCCGGAACCTGAGATTAGTGGGATGCACACTACGGCAATATAATCGACAATAGCAGGGGCCTGACCAAGGTAGACAATGACGCGATGCGGTAGCAATGCTGCTCGCGGACAAAGAAGACCATCATTTGAGTGGGGGTAGGAGGAAGATGATGACCATTGGATCCAGACCCGAAGGACCAAGGAATCGACTTTGAATTAAGGCGGCTGCTACAGATCAGTTGGATGATCTTAGGAAAAGATCAACCGCCTGTACGTCCGTCTGATCAGGCTCACATAGCCCGTACGATTGGAGCGAACCCAGTATGTTGTATGTCTCCTTTCTCTCGCCTCGCATCTCCTCCGTAGCAGCGAAGAAGATGGAAGAAACGGGCTGATTGCAGCACCAGGACAACCCCACCCCCCCGATGAAGAAGACTGGGTTCATTAGCTTATCATAATGATCGTGAAGTTTTATTGCTATTGCTTTCTTCATGACTCATACATATACCTCTGACTATGATATTATGCAACTCCCGAATACCGGAGGAACACCTTGTGTGCTATCAAACGTCACAACGTAACTAGGTGATTATAAAGATGCTCTACAGGTGTCTCCAAAGGTATTTGTTGGGTTTGCATAGATCAAGATTAGGATTTGTCACTACGAGCATCGGAGAGGTATCTTTGGGCCCTCTCGGTAATACACATCATAATAAGCCTTGCAAGCAAATGAGTAATGAGTTAGTCACGGCATGATGTATTACGGAACGAGTAAAGAGACTTGCCGGTAACGAGATTGAACTAGGTATGAAGATACTGACGATCGAATCTCGGGCAAGTAACATACCGATGGACAAAGGGAATTACGTATGTTGTCATAACGATTCGACCGATAAAGATCTTCGTGGAATATGTAGGAATCAATATGGGCATCCAGGTTCCGCTATTGGTTATTGACCGGAGAGGTGTCTACATAATTTCCGAACCCACAGGGTCGCACGCTTAACGTTCGTTGACGCTAGAGTAGTATTGGGATATTTGATGAGTGGTAACCAAATGTTGTTCAGAGTCCCGGATGAGATCCCGGACATCACGAAGAGTCTCAGAATGGTCAAGAGGTAAATATTCATATATGGGAAGTCATATTTTGGGTTTAAAAAAAAGTGCAGTTTTTTCGGTATTGTACCGGGAAGCTTCCAGAAGGTTCCGGAGGATTCCGGAGGGGTCCGGAAGTCCACAAGTAGGTTTACCACATCCCAAGGGCTGGCATGGGCTAAGGGGAGGTGCCCTGGCCTTACTGGGCCAGGCGCACCAAGTCCTCAAAAGCCCATGTGGCTAGGGAAGGCAAAAAGGGAAGGAATCCTAATAGGAATAGGATTGGACTTGGAGTCCAAGTCCTCTCCCCTATTGCTGCGCCCTAGGGCTTGGAGGGGATGTTTGCCACGCCCTCCACATATATATAGAGGGGAGGGAGCACGCCAAGAGGACACACCAAGCCATTGGCGCCCCTCTCTCTCCCGTTACTCCGTAGTTCCATCGCCTCGTCCCGGCGACGCTTAGCGAAGCGCTGTCGGCGCTCCACCACCACCATCACCACCACGCCATCATGTTGGTTGTTATCCCATCTACTTATCCTCTCCCGCTTGCTGGATCAAGAAGGAGGAGATATTATCGAGCCGCACATGTGCTAAACTCGGAGGTGCCGTACGTTCGGTACTTGATCGGTTGGATCGTGCAGTTGGATCGTGCAGTTGTTCCACTACATCAACCGCGTTGATATAACACTTCCGCTTACGGTCTACGTGGTACGTAGACACACTCTCCCTCTCTCGTTGCTATGCATCTGCTAGATAGATCTTGCGTGAGCGTAGGAAATTTTTGAAATTGCATGCTACGTTACCCAACAATGGCATGCGTAGATGATATGCACGAGTAGAACACAACAAGTTGTGGGCGATAATAGTCATACTGCTTACCACCAATGTCTTACTTTGATTCGGCGGTATTGTTGGATGAAGCAGCCCGGACCGACATTACATGACCGCGTTCATGAGACTAGTTCTACCGACGTGCTTTGCACACAGGTGGCTGGCGGGTATCTGTTTCTCCAATTTTAGTTGAATCGAGTTTGACTACAGCCGGTCCTTGTTGAAGGTTAAAACAACACACTTGACGAAAAATCGTTGTGGTTTTGATGCGTAGGTAAGAACGGTTCTTGCTAGAAGCCCGTAGCAGCCACGTAAAACATGCAACAACAAAGTAGAGGACATCTAACTTGTTTTTGCAGGGCATGTTGTGATGTGATATGATCAAGGCGTGATGAGTTATACATTATTGTATGATATGATCATGTTTTGTAAATTATCGGCAACCCGCATGAGCCTTATGGTTGTCTCCTTATTGTATGAATTGCGAACGCCATGTAATTGCTTTACTTTATCACTATGAGTTAGCGATAGTAGTAGAAGCAATAGTTGGAGAGACAACCACGACGCTACAATGAAGATCATGGTGTCAAGCTGGTGACGATGGAGATCATGATGATGCTTTAGAGATGGTGATCAAAAGCACAAGATGATGATGGCCATATCATGTCACATATTTTGATTGCATGTGATGTTTATCTTTTTATGCATCTTATTTTGCTTAGAACGATGGTAGCATTATAAGATGATCCCTTACTAAAATTTCAAGGTATAAGTGTTCTCCCTGAGTATGCATTGTTGCAACAGTTCTCCATGCTGAGACACCACGTGATGATCGGGTGTGATAGGCTCTACGTTCACATACAACGGGTGCAAGCCAGTTTTGCACATGCGGAATACTCGTGTTAAACTTGACGAGCCTAGCATGTACATACATGGCCTCGAAACACTGGAGACCAAAAGGTCGAGCGTGAATCATATAGCAGATATGATCAACATAAGATGCTCACCATTGAAAACTACTCCATCTCACGTGATGATTGGACATGGTTTAGTTGATTTGGATCACATGATCATTTAGATGACTCGAGGGATGTCTATCTAAGTGGGAGTTCTTTAGTAATATGATTAATTGAACTTTAATTTATCATGAACTTAGTCCTGATAGTGTTTGCAAATCATGTTGTAGATCAATAGCTCAGGTTGTAGCTCCCCTATGTTTTTGATATGTTCCTAGAGAAAACTAAGTTGAAAGATGTTAGTAGCAACGATGCGGACTAGGTCCGTGATTTGAGGATTATCCTTATTGCTGCACAGAAGTATTATGTCCTTGATGCACTGCTAGGTGACAGACCTATTACAGGAGCAGATGCAAACATTATGAACATTTGACAAAGCTCAATATGATGTCTACTTAATAGTTTAGTGCACCATGCTTTACGGCTTAGAACGGTGTCGGTGTACTAAAGTAGGGATACCTTAGTATCCCGACTTGTGCATGGGCAGTAGCAGCGTTCCGTGGTCTGGCTCACCACGTGCCCGCCAAAGCCCACTCTGGACCCCTTTGAAGCCATTCAGGAACAAAGTATACAAGCCAGAAGATCAAGGCCCCGGCAAGAGGAGCTTGCCGGGAAGGCTGTTCCAAGCACAAGACCACTCCATTTTCGCAAGACCCTGGCAAGGGGAGCTTGCCAGGAAGACCAGGAAACAACACTTCAGAAGATATATCGTAGCGCATCGTGCGCCCCGGCAGGACCCGGAAGGCAACCAGCTTCCGGGCCCGGCAAGATAGCAGCCCCGGCAAGGTGCTTGCCGGGGGTGGCTTACACTGTGTGCCTGCGCTCCAACTCATCTGGCCACGCGTCGCCCTAGGGCCCTTCCAGGGGCACGTGACAGATGGCTGTGCAGCCTGGGGTACACGGTGGCGAGCCGCGGTGACGAGGCCGTCGTCGTGGCGAACGGAGACGCCCAGGCGGGCGCTTTTGGGGTGACGGCGACGGGCATTCAATGCCTTTGTCCCCCACCGTCTGGGTTAGGTATAGATCACTGTACGTGCACTGTACGTACACTGTTCATGCACTATTCTATCTACCACCAAATTTACGTTTTTACCCTCCTCTACGTTGGCACCTGTCGGTGACCCCTTTGAGCTATAAAAGGAGGCCCATGCACAACGTAGAGGGGGTTCGACACCAGAAACTCGATCACTCCCACACTCGGCGTAGCTAGTACTGTAGATCTTCAAGCTCCCGAGCCCAAGAACTCAATACAACCAAAGCAGGAGTAGGGTTTTACGCGCCCGCGCGGCCCGAACCTGGGTAAACTGCCCGCGTGTGCTCCTCGATCTGCTCTCCACGCTCCCTCCGCTCCCTTACCGCAACGTAGAAGGGGCTCCGGTCCCATAGGTGTTCGTGGGCGGTCAGTTTCCCCGACATCTTTGGCGCGCCAGGTAGGGGGCGTCGAGGTTGTGAGAACCTGATCCGGCGCTCACGCGGGCGCAACCTTCAGCAACCTCTCCAGCTTCATCAACCTCATCGACTACATCAACATGCCTCCGAAGAAGAAGGCTTCGGAGGTCGGAGGCTCGTCTGCGTCGATCCCGCCACCACCAGAACCAACGGTTGGTGGGGTAGACGCTGGCGGAGGGGTGGACGCCGGCGAGGACACTCGCGGCGCCGCCAAGTCCAAGGACAAGACGGACGACCGGGCGAACTCCAAGACCTCGACGTCCGTGCATGCACCACGTCCCTCTCAGGAGGTGCCGGACCAGCAGTGATGTGGTACCGGAGGTACCATACGCTTGCTGGGACGTGGCCAAACCGGCGGGTCGCGGGATGCTCAAGGCCAGCGCGCTGGTACGAGCAAGGCGCGGTCGCCGGGGCGGGACCCTGCTCCTTCTAACCCTGTTAGAAGTCCGAGCATATCTCGCTCCTCGCACCGCTCGCCACCGCTTCCCTCCTCTCCAGCAGAAGCTCTAGCAAGAGCCCAGCTGCTCCTCGACTTCCCTCCAGCGGCAGACAAGGCCGAAGACTGGAGGGCGATGATCCAGAGCCTCATCGCCTTCGCCAACAACGACACGCCGCAGCAGCCGGCGACATCACGGCCGCGGCAAGTCGACCAAACGAAGGCCGATGGAGACAAGACCGCCGGGGGTGCGGCAACTGTGCACTCCCCGCCGCGGAAGCAGAAATCGCCACCCCGCCGAATCAACGTCGACGACGACTCCACGGCGTCGTCGGATTCGCGGGCTCGCCGCGATCAGCGCCAAGTCCTTGACGATAGGCGACAAGAGGACGCTCGAACCCGCATCGAGCGTCGAAGAGAAGCCCGAAGACAGTCCGATCATCGCGCCGGGACTGCTGTCGACATGCACGCGCCCGATGAACCAGGTGACTTGCCGTACGCGGCAGGTTGCCCTGCGTTCACCCGAGAGCTGCGGCAAGTCCAGTGGCCCAGCATGAAGAACTTTAAGCCCGACGTACCTGAGAAGTACGACGGCAAGACGCACCCCTCGGAGTTCCTCAGCATCTACACCATTGCGGTGCAGGCTGCCGGGGGACGCGACGAGAAGATCCTAGCCAACTACTTCCCACTCGTGCTTAAGCCAAACGTTAGGTCTTGGCTTATGCACTTGCCGGAGAATTCCATCTCTTCTTGGGCGGATTTGTGCCACCAGTTTGTCGGCGCCTTCACGGGCGGCCACAAGCCCCACGGCCAGGAGAGCGATCTCCACATCCTTGCCCAGAAGGAGGGAGAGTCCCTGCGAAAGTATATCCAAAGGTTCAGCCGCGTTCAGCACAACATTCCCGACGTCCACCCTGCCGCGGTTATCAGTGCGTTCCACCAGAACGTGCGTAACCGCCGGATGAGGGAGGAGATGGCGATGACCAAGATCCGGGATGTCAGCGAGCTTTATGCTCTGGCTGACAAGTGTGCCCGCGCTGAAGAGGGGAGGAGACTCCCCGGAGAGGATACTGGAGCAGGAGGAACGGATAGCGAGGATGCCGCCCCGGCAAGGAAAAACCGGCGGCGGAACAACAAGAAGAAGAAGAACAAGGAGGTAATGGCTGTCGAGCAGTCCGGCAAGGAGGCTCCCGCCAAGAAGACACAGGCTGGTGGCTCCGGCAAGGAGTCCGCCCCTGTAGCGGCAGCCGACAAGCAGGACGGCTCCGACAAGCAGTACTGTAAGATCCACCGCACCAAGGGCCACGATCTCCAGAACTGCAAGAGGGTAGAGTACCTCGTAGAACAGCAGAAGGCTGAATACGAGCGTCGTGACAAGGAGAAGGCCCAAGGAGGTGAAGGAGAGCCCAGCAAGAAGCGGCCGTTCAATGGCCGGGGAGGACGCCGCGGCAAGGCCAAGCAGCGGCAAGGAGACATACCTCCCCGGGGCCGCGACAAGGATGATGACGAAGACGATGATGAGGACATGGATGAAGGAGACAACAGCGAGCAGGAGTTCCAGAAGGCCACAGAGGTTCTGTGTGTCGACGGAGGTGCCTCTCTGCACACTTCCCACCGCCAACTCAAGCAGTGGGTGCGGGAAGTGAATGCAGCCGAGCCACCCTTCGAGTCACGCAGGCTGCTGAAATGGTCCGGCACGCCCATCATCTTCGACCTTGAGGACCACCCTGACCGCACAACAGCGGTCGGGTGTTTGCCGATGTTGGTTTCACCAACTATCCGCAACCTCAAGGTCACCAAGATGTTGGTTGACGGCGGGGCCGGCCTCAACTTGATCTCCTCCGCTGTGATCAAGAAACTGCAGATTCCCGACAGCGAGCTCGAGGAAACCGGGTCGTTCCAAGGGATCAACCCGGGAAGGAGCAAGCCGAAGGGGAAGATCACGCTGCCAGTGACCTTTGGCGGAGAGCTCAATTTCAGGACGGAGAGGATCACGTTCGACGTTGCCGATATCCCATTGCCATATAATGGGATACTTGGCCGGCCTGCGCTCGCCAAGTTCATGGCAGCTTCCCACTATGCATACAACATGCTCAAGATGCCGGGGCCGATAAGCGTCATCTTTGTCCCCGGCGACAAGAAGGATGCGCTTATCTGCGCCGACAAGATCTACCGGGATGCAGCAGCCGCGACAGACAGCAAGACACTTGCCGCTGAAGCTCCCGGGGGGAAGACCAAGACCAAGTCCGCCAAGAGCTCTGGAGCCCACTCCGGCAAACACACCTCTTCGGAGTGCTGCGCTGCCGTCGAGGACGCACCATCGAGCTCCACCGGCAAGTGCAAGAAAGGAATGGCAGCTCCACCGGCAACCAAGAAGGTGTCCGCCAAGGAGGACGACACTGGTGGTACCTTCACCAGCAGTGCTACCCTCGACCCCAAATAGGAAAGCGCGCTCGTTGCCTTCCTGCGGGCGAATGTCGACGTGTTCGCATGGCAACCTTCTGACATCCCCGGCGTTCCCAGGAAGGTAATTGAGCACAAGCTTGCTGTTTGTCCACGCGCGCGGCCCGTCAAGCAGAAGGTCAGGAAGCAAGCTGTGGAGCGCCAAGAGTTCATTGCCGAGGAGATAAAGAAGTTGGAAGCAGCAGGCCTGGTTAGAGGTGTACTACATCCCACGTGGTTGGCCAATCCAGTTTTCGTGCGTAAGGCTAATGGGAAGTGGAGACTTTGTATAGACTTCACTGATGTGAATAAAGCTTGTCCCAAGGATCCTTTTCCCTTGCCGCGCATCGACCTGATTGTTGACTCCACGGCCGGGTGTGAGTTGCTTTCATTTCTTGATGCATACTCTGGATACTACCAGATATTCATGGCCGAGGAAGACGAAGAGAAAACTGCATTCATTACTCCATGTGGCACATACTGCTTCATACGCATGCCCTTCGGATTGAAGAATGCAGGCTCAACATTTGCAAGGGTGGTACACACTGCTTTTGAGCCACAGATACATAGGAATGTAGAAGCCTACATGGATGATATAGTGGTCAAGAGCAAGAGCAAGGATACCCTGATTCAAGACCTAGAAGAAACCTTTGAGAATCTGCGCAAGATACAACTCAAGTTGAACCCCGAGAAGTGCGTTTTCGGAGTCCCCTCCGGCAAGCTTCTCGGGTTCTTTGTGTCCCAGAGGGGGATTGAAGCCAATCCCGACAAGATAAAAGCCATCGAGCAGATTGAAGCCCCGAAGCGCGTCAAGGACGTAAGGAGACTTGCTGGGTGTGTGGCTGCCCTCAATAGGTTCATTTAAAAGTCTGCAGAACACGCCCTGCCTTTCTTCAAAATCTTGAAAAAGGCAGGTCCTATGAAATGGACTCCGGAAGCGGAGGCAGCGCTGCAAGACTTGAAAGGATACATGTCCTCCACTCCAATACTTGTCGCACCTAGGCCACAAGAGAAGTTGCTGCTGTACCTAGCGGCAACCAATCAAGTGGTTAGTGCTGCGTTAGTAGCGGAGAGGGAGTCGGATGAGGAACCCACATCCCCGGCAAGCGCATCCAGCGACAAGCAGGGGGCTTCCCCGACAAGCTCTGGCCCCGACGAGGACAAGTCTGCGCAGGAACAAGGAGAAGTGCGAAAGAAAATGGTGCAGTGCCCAGTTTATTTTGTAAGTTCCCTCTTGCAGGGGGCTAGATCAAGATACTCTGGGGTGCAGAAGTTGCTTTTCGGCCTCCTCATGGCCTCAAGAAAGCTGCGCCATTACTTCCAAGCACACGAGATAACAGTGGTCACTCGCTTTCCGTTGAAGAGAATATTGCAAAATCCAGAAGCAACAGGCAGGATCGTCGAGTGGGCGCTGGAACTGTCAAGCTTTGGTCTCAAGTTTGAGAGTACTTCAACCATACAGAGCAGAGCTTTGGCAGAGTTCATAGCAGAGTGGACACCAACACCAGATGAAGAAGTTCCAGAGACAAGCATCCCCGTCCAAGAAGCAAGCAAAGAGTGGATAATGTACTTCGATGGTGCCTTCTCGCTGCAAGGCGCCGGTGCTGGCGTGTTACTCATAGCGCCCACCGGAGAGCACCTCAAGTATGTTGTCCAAATGCACTTTCCCAAGGAGCAAGCGACAAACAATACTGCTGAGTATGAAGGTTTGCTTGCGGGCCTCAGAATTGCGGCCGAACTTGGGATCAAGAAGCTGATTGTGCGGGGAGATTCACAATTGGTGGTCCGACAAGTAAACAAGAGTTACCAGAGCCCTTTGATGGAAGCTTATGTTGATGAAGTGAGGAAGCTTGAAGAACACTTTGAAGGCCTGCAAATGGAGCACGTTCCGAGAGCTCAAAATGATATTGCTGACGGCCTATCAAAGTGTGCTGCAATGAAGTTACCTGTGGAACCAGGGACCTTCGTGCTCAAGCTAACTCAGCCATCCGTTACACCGTCGGTTGGGCAAAGCAAGAAGAGGAAGTTGGTCTCCGGCGACTACTTGCCGGCGGATCTTCCCGAAGCCGCCGCCAAGGTCCCCAAGAACAACAACCAAGATGCTGAGGAACAGTCTGCTCCTACGGACCCAAGGGTCTGTACAGTTGAAGCAGGCGTTCCCGACAAGCCTTGCCCCGGCAGGCTTGCCGGGGGACCCTCAGCTCCGGCAGAGCCGCAGGTTCTTGCCGTAGAAGCTGAGGTTCCCGCAGCAGCCCTGATGCCTTTAGTCCTTGTTGTTGAGCCTCAGGCTCCAGCATGGGCACAACAAATCGTCCGTTTTCTTCAAACTGGAGAACTTCCCGAAGAACCAGAAGAGATAGAGAGGATAACCAGGCAGTCAAGTATGTACCAGTTCGTTGGCAACGAACTGTACAAAAGAAGACTCAACGGTGTCAGGTTGAAGTGCATTTCCCGGGAAGATGGACAGAAGCTGTTGGCAGAGATACACGGAGGCATATGTGGCCACCACATTGGCGCAAGGGCACTTGCCGGGAAGGCGTTCCGGCAAGGGTTCTTTGGGCCAGAAGCCCTCCAAGATGCAACTGCACAAGTAACCAAGTGTGAAGCGTGCCAGTTCCATGCCAAGCAAATTCACCAGCCAGCTCAAGCTCTCCAGACGATCCCTTTGTCCTGGCCCTTCTCGGTCTGGGGGCTCGACATCCTCGGCCCCTTTCCCCGCGCCGTCGGGGGCTTTGAGTACTTGTACGTAGCAATCGACAAGTTCACGAAGTGGCCAGAAGTGGAACCAGTGAGAAAGGTGACAGCACAATCAGCAGTGAAGTTCTTCAGGTCAATTGTTTGCCGTTTCGGAGTCCCTAACAGGATTTTCACCGACAACGGCACACAGTTCACAAGTCGCACCTTCATGCAGTACGTCCAAGACCTTGGCGCCGAGGTCTGCTTCGCTTCTGTTGCTCACCCGAGGAGCAATGGCCAAGCGGAGAGGGCCAATGCTGAAGTGCTGCGCGGGCTCAAGACAAGAACTTTCGACAGGCTGCACAAGTGCGGAAGAAACTGGATAGAGGAGTTGCTGACGGCTCTTTGGTCAATCAGGACGACACCAAATCGAGCCACCGGACAGACACCCTTTGCTCTTGTCTATGGAGCAGAAGCAGTTCTCCCCACGGAACTCGTATACGGGTCTCCTCAAGTGCTCGCTTATGATGAGCTCGAGCTAGAGCAACTGCGGCAAGATGATGCATTGCTCCTCGAGGAGGAACGTCTCCAGGCTGCTGTACGAGCTGCTCGATACCAGCAAGCCTTGCGTCACTATCATAGCCGCAAGGTCAAGGCCAGGAGTCTCGAGGAAGGCGACCTTGTTCTTCGGCGCGTTCAGTCCGCCAAGGGCTCCAACAAGTTGACGCCGAAGTGGGAAGGCCCTTATCGGGTGAGACAAGTCACAAGGCCCGGCGCTGTCCGCCTTGAGACCGAAGAAGGCTTACCGGTGAGCAACTCCTGGAACATAGAGCATCTTCGCAAGTTTCACCCATAAGGCGCGGTTGCCGTGATCCTCTCCGGCAACCACCTTTTGTACAAGTATTGCCGCTGTTGCATGTAAACCTTTGTACAAAGCCGGGCGCAGACCCCGTGCATCAGTAAAACTTTTGTGCTTCGCACTGTTTGTCATTTCATGCTTTTCTTTTTACTTGCATGCATCATCTGACACCTTGTGCAGCACACATCCCCGGTAAGCAGTAACAAGCCGCAAGGCCCCATACTGGTGTTTCCTCCTCTTTTTCCTTTCTCTCTTAAGCAGAAGAAGAGTTCCTCGCGCACAAGTTTGCCGGGGGGAAGGAGATAGAGGTATGGACCAAGTGCTGTTGAAGAAAGGGAAGCCTTGCCGGGAAGCAAACGATCCATGAAAGCTAAGTTACCAGAGTTTGAGCAATTCAAATTTTTAAAAATTTCTTAGTTGTCTTCCTTGAACAATCACACTTTGTATGGAAAACTTGTGCGTAGAGGAACCTACCCGTGGCTAGCCGCACCCTCACTTTGTTTCGAGCACGCTCAACGGCTTAAGTGAGCCGCGACAAGTGTTGCGCCCTTACTTCGTTTTCGAGTTCGCTCAGCAATCTAAGTGTGCTGCGACTAGCTGCGTCAAGGTTTCTTGCCGGCAAGGGCATTGCTAGCAGGCTGCTAAGAGTCCCGCACTCAGCGCTCGCGGCAAGGGTCCCTTTGCCGGCAAGTTCCCTAAAAAGCGTAGGGTGGAAAGCATACAAAGTGAAAGGACTAAACAAGGGGGATAACAGTGCATTGATCATCCAGAATAAAGTTATATTACAAGATAGCTTGCCGCTGTTCTAACCAACTATTACCCATGACTTAATTGACAGCGGCAAAGGAAGCCGAAAGAAGGGAGCCTAGTCTCTTCGGTCTCCATCAACCCTCTGGATCTTTCCCGCCTTGGCCACGATGTGGGCGACTTGCGCCTTCAACGCCTCCTGGTCAGCTTCGGGCGGCAGGGTCCGGAGGACGTTGACGAGGTTGATCCCTGGGTTGCGGTAGACGATCTTCGACAACACCCGCTCCATAGTACCCATGCAAAGCCGGCGCGCCTCATCAGCCAGCTGCGCGGGGATCTTCTCCCGTAGCCGCGCAAGCGCCGGCGCCACCCCTCTGAAGAACAGGCTCAGCTTGGCGCTGTGGGGGAGGCTCTCGTCGGGGGAGTACACGAGGTGCTCCGCCCTCAACGCCACCATCTCCATGTCGATATTGGCGGCGGAGGCGACGAGCTCCTCGGTCCACTACTCCACCGTCCTCTGAAAGTGGTTTTGCAAGACGGCGGCGCTTTTCAGCAAGGCCCTCTCAGTACGGAGATCGTCCTTCAGCTTCGTCTCGCGATCCCGGGCAGCGTCAAGCGAGTCAGTAAGGGTGGAAACTTTCAGCTCCAAGTCAGCGATGGAGTCCCTGGCGTCGGTGAGCTCTTTGCCTTTGTCGGAAAGGCGGACTTGCAGCTCAGAATTGGTGTGGGCGTCCTTCTCCCGCGCCACGTTGAGCGCGGCAACCCTGTCCTCGCTCGCCTTCAGGCTCGTCTCCAACTGCGCCACCCTGGCCTCCAGATCCCTCTTGGCGGTCTCTGCGGCAGCTGCGGCATCCCTCACCTCCTGCAGAGCCCCGCCAATGGCCTGCTCGCGAGCGGTGAGGTCGTCCTCGTGGCTATCGAGGTCGACCTTCCGCTGGTTGAGCTCTCCTTCCCGCCGAGACAGCTCCTCGGCGGCCAGACGCTGCTGCTCCTCCACCTCGGCCTTCTCGAGGAGGAACGCTTGGTGTGCTCCGGCAAGCTCTTCGCGCTCCTCCGCCAAGTTTCGGAGGGCCGCCTGGTTGGTGGCACGGAGCTCCGCGGCACGCTTCTCCAGATCAGCACCAGCCTTGGCAGCCAGAGCCTCCCGGGAGTCCAACTTAGCCTGCCTGGCCCGGTACAAGGCCAGAAGCCGGCTTAGGAGTTGCTCCTCTTCGGGCTCATTGCTGCTGCCGGGCGCGTCGACGACCTTCAGCCCGGCGGAGGCGAGAACTTCCCCGTCGAAGGTCTCCCCCTCCACGGGTGCCCTTGATGAGGACGCCCACGGGACTTGGATGAAGACCCCGTTGGCGGCCTCCAGATAGACGCCCGACCCAGTCGCAGGGGCGGAGGGGTCGGCGGCCGGTGCAGCGTCCGGCGCTCCTGCGGCCTCCGGGCCAGCAGTGTGGTCGCCGGTCCCTTCCCCAGCCGCGGCGTCAGCGGTTGGGGCAGTCTCCTCGGCGGCTGGCTCGTCGGCGCCGGCCATTCCTTCTGCGGCGGTGCCGTCGCTAGCTTCGCCGCGCACCTCCTCCTCGGCGATGGTTTCCGTCTCCATCGGCTCCGGGGCGGGGGGGGGG
>LR738709.1:125360495-125377774 GCA_902687465.1 Secale cereale | reverse complement strand
CTGACAACAAAAGAAAAAGAAAAGAGAAATCGTCAAGCAAATATCCAAAAAAGATGAATCCAAGAAGAAGAAATTACAAGGGTTACCTTCGCGGGCCTCTTCAACAACGGGGTCCCTCGCCGGGGAATTTTCCCTTGGCGGCATAGTAGTGGCCCCTGCTGGCGGAGGGCCACTTGCGCCTTCCCTTGGCGGGGTGCCCGCCCTTGTCGGGCTGCTCGCCCTTGGCGGGGTACTCGCCCTTGGCGGAGTACCCGTCCTTGGCGGAGCGCTGTCCCTCGCCGGGGAGCTCATCCTTGGCGGGGAAGGTGGAACTAGCGGCTCGTCGGGGGCGGTCTCTTGGTGCTCCTGCGGCTGCGGCTCCACTTCTGCACAAGACAACAAGACATCAAAAAGGATAACCACCTCAAGCGCGCCCATCAAACAGAAAGGTGAACAAAAAGACTTACGCTGGGGGCTGCTCTCCGGGGCAGCAGGCTGGTCCGGCAAGTTTGTCGCTGGCGCATCCCCTGTCGCTGCCGCAGGCTCGTCGTCCTCAAGATCAACCACAGGGATCTTGGCCCTCTTCGCCATCCTCTGGGTCAAGGTCCTGAAAGCCAAACAAGATCAGAACCAAGCAAGAGAGATCAAGACAAAAGCAATGCAAATCAAAGGAAATAAAAATTGCAAGTACTTACTCTTCCTCCTCTTCATCGGAGCTGAGGGCGGAGAAATCAAACTGCGCCTCACGTGCTCCTGCGCGAGGAGCTGGAGGAGAAGGCTCCCTCGGGCGCTTGGCGGGCTCCGGAGCTGTGGGTTGTGAAGACCCCGCACCGGTCGTCCCCGAAGACCGAGGAGCGGAAGGAGCACCAGAGCCACTCCGGGAAGATCCTCCTCCACTTGTCGCTCGAGCACGGGGCGCCTCCTTGACGACCTTGCTCGTCGCGGGGGCGCGCGTCGCACGGCGCCTCGGCTACTGTCGGGGCGCCGGTGGCCTCGCCGTCTCAGTGGCCTTGCGGAGGCGCTTCTTCTGCGGTGGCGGAGGACTTGGCGGCGGCGGAGAGTTCTCCGAGGACGAGGAAGCATCGTCGTCGAGGTTCAGTGACCCGCCCGAGTCTTCGTCAGAATCGCCCGATTCGGCGTCCTCCTCGGCGGGCTCACTGGACTCAGAGCCTTGCCCGGCAGCCTCGCTCGTCCCGACAGGCTCCCCGGCAGGCTCTCCGGCAAACTCCTCGGGCGCAATCTTCAGCAGCTTGAGGATTTCCGCCTCCTCGGCTTGGCTCACTGCGTCCGCTGCCTCTGCTTCGTCCACAGTGTATCCAAATTCACCTGCGGCCGCAACCGCGGCGGCCTCCTCCATCCTGCTAGCTATGTATGCCACATCCCGGTCGGTGGTCTCCCGGGTGAGGCCCTTCTTCTCCTCGGCGTTGCGTGGCTTTTCAACCAGGTTGTCGAAGAAAGCCTGCACGGTCTCCGCTGAAGGCACCAGCCAAGTGGGGACGACCCCGTGGGAGTCGCACTCGGGCATCACCGCGCGTATGGCACTAAGGGCAGTGTTGTTGCACAACGGAACTACTCCCCGGGACGGGGTGAACCACTCCTTGTGCTTGGGGTCGTGCTTAAACAGCTCCCAGACCATCCCCTTCAGTTCCAAGACGGTGAAGTTATAGTTCAGCCCGGGGCGCAGCCTCATGCGGCCTGTCGCATTGCCGAACTCCCAAGCGGGTCTTTTAATTTCCTGCAGAGGGGCAATGCGGCGGCGAAGGAAATCAGCCCCAACTTCACCCACAGTCAGGTTGGCGGCCCGGAGGCGAAGGATCCTAGTGAGGGCAATCTGCAGCTTGTCGTCTTCCGGGGCCAATTCGCTCCAATCCTTGCCGCGCACTATTGCAGTCCGGCGCGGCGAGGTAAACTGCTCAGGTGCATCTTCCAGGACCCAGCACCAGTCAGCTCTCCACTCTTCCCACTTGCCGCGTAGCTCTCCAATCAAGTACGCCTCCTTCTTGCCGAGCCTGAAGATCCAGGAGATACCGCCGGAGAGTGGGGATCCAGATTCTACTCTAGGCGTGAAGAAGTGGCGGAAGAGGGCTACGTTTGGGTGGACCCCGACATAGTTTTCGCACAGATGTGCGAAAACGGCCAAAGTGAGGACGGCATTCGGGGTAAAGTCTAAGAAATGGAATCCGTACGTGTTCATCACATCACAAAAGAACTCTGAATACGGAGGGCAGAGACCACAGTGGAAGAACAAGGCGAAAAAGTGGTAACCTCCGGGGAACATGTCGACGGCTACGGCGGGGAGGACCCTGGTGCGAGGGTGAGCCTTCGTCTCCCTCGCCCAGAACAAGTAGTACTTGTCCCGCAGCTCCCTCGCGCCGAGCCTCGGTGGGAAGACCGTCATCCTCTTCCGCATGGCTGCCAGCTTCGCCGCCTTCTCGGATTTCTCCTTCTTCGCCTTGTCGCTCTTCGCTTTGTCGCTCTTCGGAGCCATGGCGGGGGCGGCGAGGGAGGTCGACGGCGCTGCGGATACTGAAGACGGCAGAGGAAGGGTGGAGCTTGACTCTCTGTCGACCTTTGCGGAAGCAGAGGGGGCGGGGGTTTCTGGAGATTGAAGACACAATGAAGACGATGGGGGGAAACTGCCCCTGCTTCCTCTGCTTTTAAGGGGGAAGTGGGGGACGTTCCGCATTTTTCCATTAAAGAAGCAGGCCACGATCTCTCCCACGACGCCGCAATCGACGCGCGCCGTTAGGGAGAGATGCGGCAGATGCGCAGTGGGAAGCGGCGCGCCGTGGGCCGCGCGTGTGCCCGTGCACTGTTTTGGGCCTGGCCCAACAGCGCTCGACACCGTGTGTGGCCCAGGCCCGGGGGCTCCTGTCGGTGTACTAAAGTAGGGATACCTTAGTATCCCGACTTGTGCACGGGCAGTAGCAGCGTTCCGTGGTCTGGCTCACCACGTGCCCGCCAAAGCCCACTCTAGACCCCTTTGAAGCCATTCAGGAACAAAGTATACAAGCCAGAAGATCAAGGCCCCGGCAAGAGGAGCTTGCCGGGAAGGCTGTTCCAAGCACAAGACCACTTCATTTTTGCAAGACCCTGGCAAGGGGATCTTGCCAGGAAGACCAGGAAACAACACTTCAGAAGATATATCGTAGCGCATCGTGCGCCCCGGCAGGACCCGGAAGGAAACCAGCTTCCGGGCCCGGCAAGATAGCAGCCCCGGCAAGGTGCTTGCCGGGGGTGGCTTACACTGTGTGCCTGCGCTCCAACTCATCTGGCCACGCGTCGCCCTGGGGCCCTTCCAGGGGCACGTGGCAGATGGCTGTGCAGCCTGGGGTACACGGTGGCGAGCCGCGGTGACGAGGCCGTCGTCGTGGCGAACGGAGACGCCCGGGCGGGCGCTTTTGGGGTGACGGCGATGGGCATTCAATGCCTTTGTCCCCCATCGTCTGGGTTAGGTATAGATCACTGTACGTGCACTGTACGTACACTGTTCATGCACTGTTCTATCTACCACCAAATTTACGTTTTTACCCTCCTCTACGTTGGCACCTGTCGGTGACCCCTTTGAGCTATAAAAGGAGGCCCATGCACAACGTAGAGGGGGTTCGACACCAGAAACTCGATCACTCCCACACTCGGCGTAGCTAGTACTGTAGATCTTCAAGCTCCCGAGCCCAAGAACTCAATACAACCAAAGCAGGAGTAGGGTTTTACGCGCCCGCGCGGCCCGAACCTGGGTAAACTGCCCGCGTGTGCTCCTCGATCTGCTCTCCGCGCTCCCTCCGCTCCCTTACCGCAACGTAGAAGGGGCTCCGGTCCCATAGGTGTTCGTGGGCGGTCAGTTTCCCCGACAAACGGGGACTTCAAAAAGGTTTTCAATGCCACGGAGCATATGAGATGTTCCAAGAGCTGAAATTGGTATTTTAGACTCATGCCCATGTCGAGAGGTATGAGACCTCTGACAAATACTTTGCCTACAAGATGGAGGAGAATAGCTCAGCTAGTGAGCATGTTCTCAGAATGCCTGTGTACTACAATCACTTAAATCAAGTGGGAGTTAATCTTCCAGATAAGATAGTGATTGACAGAGTTCTCTAGTCACTATCACCAAGCTACTAGAACTTTGTGATAAACTATAATATGCAAGGGATGAAGAAAATGATTCTCGAGCTCTTCGCGATGCTGAAATGAGCGAAGGTAGAAATCAAGAAAGAGCATCAAGTGTTGATGGTTAAACAAGACCACTAGTTTTAATAAAAAGGGCAAGAGAAAGAAAGGGAACTTCAAGAAGAACGGCAAGCAAGTTGCCACTCCCGAGAAGAAGCCCAAAGCTAGTCCCAAGCCTGAAACTGAGTGCTTCTACTACAAAGGAAATGGTCACTAGAAGCGGAACTACCCCAAATAGTTGGCGGATAAGAAGGATGGCGAAGTAAACAAAGGTATATTTGATATACATGTTATTGATGTGTACCTCACTAGTGCTCGTAGTAACACCTGGGTATTTGATACATGTTCGATTGCTAAGATTAGTAACTCGAAATAGGAGTTGCAGAATAAACGAGACTAGTTGAGGGTGAGGTGACGATGTGTGTTGGAAATAGTTCCAATATTGATATGATCATCATCGCACACTCCTTCTACTTTCGGAAATAGTGTCAAACCTAAATAAATGTTAGTTGGTGTTTGATACGTCCAAAACGTATCTATAATTTTTGCTTGCTCCATGCCACTTTTGGGTGATATTGCTATGATATTCATACACTTCCATACACTTTTGATCATATTTGGACTAACTTACTAATCCAGTGCACCCCAGTGCCAGTTTCTGTTTTCGGCTGTTTTTGTATTTCAGGTTTTCACGTTATGAGAACTGCCAGGAAAAGTCCAGAAAAATTATATAAAAAATCAGCGTTCCGGAAACTACCGTGCGTCCGAAGGACAGCCGGGGGGGGGGGGCACCAGGGCTCCAGGCGCCCTGGCGGCGCCCCCCCTAGGCTGCGTCGGGGGGGCGCCTGGGCCCCCCGAAGCTTCCCCGATGCCCCCCTTTGGCATATATATTTAAAGCGTCCTCCGAAACCCTCAGAACAGGAACTCTTTTCGCGATCCCATCTCTGTTCCGCCGCCGCTGCCGCTTCCAAGATCGGGAGCACCAGGAGAACTCTTCCCGGCACCCTGCCGAAGGGGAGGATCACCACCGGGAGCTTCTCCACCACCATGGACGCCTCCCGGATGACTCGTGAGTAGTCTCCCTTGGACCATGAGTCCATGACCAGTAGCTATGTGATGTTCTCCTCCCGTTCTTGTGCTTCACTAATTAGTCCTCATGAGCTGCCCTACATGATCGAGACACATATGTAATCCTTATGCTGTTGCTATGTTGAGTTTGCTGGGATCCGATGGATTATGAGATTATGTTCAGATTGATCTTGAGTAATATATTTGATCTACCTCTTTTATATTTATGTTCATAAGTAATTCTTGCATGTTCTCTGTTGTTATTTATTGCTTTGGCCAAGTAATACGTAGTGACTCCAAGAGGGAACATTATGCTCGATTGTGGGTTCATGCCCCTCGATGACTAGCTTGAGTGACAGAAACATGAGTCTAGGGGATGTGCTGTTGCCACAAGGGGGAAAACAACGGTGCTTGTGCCCGCGGGTGCAAGGATTGTTTACTTTACGCAAAGTTCTTTTAATGCAGTTGTCTATTGCTTTGAGTTTACACTATGGGTGGGACTCGCAACTTAATACCAGCGAGATGTTCTGGATAGATATCTCAAGGTGGATGATTAGTAGTAGATATTGATGGATTTCGGTCTACTTACTTTGGCGTACCGCCCATGCTTTGAACCTCAACCTTTCTTGCAATGTAGTCAGCATTGGTTTGCGTTCGTGGTCCTGTCAATTGCCCAGCTGTAATTCGTTTACCTCACATAGCTTTTTTATCGTCTTTTGGGAGAGAGACATCACTAGTGAACATCATGAGACTCCGGTCCATATTACCATCATTGATCACATCCGCTATTTACTTTTCGTTATTACTTACTATTGCAAACACTATCTATCACTACTATCATTTGCGTTTAATCCTTTGTGAACTACAAGGCCGGAGAGATTGACAACCTCTCTATACTCGTTGGGAGCAAAGTTATTTGTATCTGTGTGCAGGTCCATGTTGATTGCTAATATCTGGCGCCGTTAGCAGTTGACACCTACTTGTTGAACCTAGGAGTCTCTGGGGATTCGATCCTTGGCATCTTTGCTAAGGGAAAAACTTCCACAACACTGCATCTTACACCTTCCACTTGGGGTAACCAACGAGGGGTTAGAGGCCCATCAAGGAGTTTTTCTGGCGCCGTTGCCGGGGACTCCACTCTTCAGGATAGGGGAGTTGCATGCTATCTTTTACCTTTGCTTTTTAGTCTTGTTAGAGTACCTTTCAGTTTTTGCTTTAGTATCCTTTATCAAAAATTACAAAAAAAAAATTATCCTGCCTTCCTGTTAGTAGTCCTATCTGTTTATCTAAACATGTTAGGATATGGTACTTTGAGAGAATCAGAAGTTCTAGATTTCCATCAAAGGGATGGAGAAAATATGAAGAAGGCATGGGACAGAATTTCTGATGCACATAGGAGAATTATGCCTTGGATACCTATAAAAATTGTGCTTAGGATTTTTTACCATGGTCTTTTTAAATGGTGTAAACACTCTCTTGATATTATATCCGAGGGAGATTTCCTAGAGTGTGAGGAAGCTAGAGCTCTTGAAATTATACATGGTCTATCTAGTTACTTTGTTTATGATCATAATTTTGATACTGTCATAGATAGACATGCTACTATTGAAAAGAGAATGGATGCTCTAGACTTAATGAAGGTAGAGAAACCCAAACCCAATAAGAGAGATATTTTGGAAATAGATAATGACTGGGAGCCTCTTGTTAGGATTAGCATCTCTAATCAAGACTTCCTTGCTTATTGTGATATTGGATCTATGGTTTCTACTATGCCAAAAATTGTTCATGATTCTTTAAAATTTAACATGGATAGATTACCATCTTATCATGAACATACTAATGGAGATATTTCTAAAATCCAGGGAAGAATAAAAGATGTGCCAGTTAAATTCCTTAAAGGGATTGCAATGGTTGATTTCTTCATCATGGACTTCCTCCGAGCGGTAAAAGGCTTCATCGATATAGGTAAGGGACAAATCCGCCTACGCGGGAAGGCAAAAGGTGTGTACCCCTTTCCTAGAAGGAACAGGAGTGAACTTGTTGAGGAACCATATGAATCAATTTATAACTCCGATTATTATGATGGTCATTGATTCCTCTATGCATTATGCCTAGCTTAAAGGCATAAAAGAAAGTGCTTTTGGGAGGCAGCCCACATGAATAATTTTTTTGCTTTTGTTGTGTCTTGATGTTGTTTACTGCTGTAGCATCATCATTGTATCTTTGCTTTTCATATTTGTGCCAAGTATAGCCTCCGATTGCTAGAAAGTTCAAAAGTTGCGAGGTGCTGTCCAGAAAACATATTCTGTCCTTGGATAGAAAAATTCGTATAAAATCGCCAGATCATCTTTTTGGTCTGAATTTTTTCGACAGAGTTCTCTATATAATTGTCTTTCGTGCGTCTGTTCTGAGTTTTTTTATTTGAATTGCAGAAGTATCCCGAACAGATCAATTACTACCTGCTGTTCTGTTTTTCACAGATTCTGTCCTGTTTTGCCTTTCCTTCATTTTGCAAATCAAGAACTTGCTTTTTCTTTGCAAAAACCTTTTGGCAATCTTGAGAAACAGTAGAACTTCAAGAATATCTTTATTTCCATCAAGGTGCAATTATTTTATTAAGGGTACTAACCTCGCTAATCAGATTATGATGAGTTATGTATGAAGGGAGTTTTCAAGTGTGCGAGGGAAGATGATAAAAAGATTCAGGAGTGTCAAGCGCTCAAGCTTGGGGATGCCCCCGTGCACCCCCAAGAAATATTCAAGGAGACTCAAGCGTCTAAGCTTGGGGACACCCCCGTGCATCCCCTTCTCCATCAACATTATCAGTTCGTCTTTCGTTCCGCTATATTTTTATCACTTCATGTGTTATGTTCTATGCTTGGAGCGTCTTGCTTTTAGTTTTCTTTTTAGTTTTTCATAACGAGTCGGAACTCAGCGTTCTTTATGTGGGAGAGAAACACGCTCCACTTCTACCTAGAACATAACATAGAATTTTCATGTCTATCTATGCTGTGTGTGTTCGTTGTCTTTTAATAGCTACTATCATGCTCTGCTCTTAGTATTCATGCTTATCTTTTCAAAGAGCTTTTGTTTAGTTGGTTGCTTGAACTCTCTTTAATTATCATGCTCACCTTATTAAGAGAGTTTGCTTCCGTTGCATTGGTTAATGTGTCTATGATAAAGATGCTACGTGCATGATGGCGCTTAGTAGTTCAGGTTTTCTTATGGTTAATCTCAAATAGCTGGGGGATTCCCAATGTGTTATTGGAGTACCAACATGATTTGTTTGCCTATGATGTGGCATGGTTTAGTAATATATTCCTTCGAGAATTTATTTTGATTGACTTGGCGTATGCTCACGCATATTTAAGACTGTAAAGAAAGTCTGTCAAGCCTTGATGATCTTTTATTTCTGAGTAGCGATATAACTACCATGCCTGATTCAATATTGCTTTGTCGCCCTGCATGATTATGACCGTCATTGCTCTCTTAGTTGGTCGCTCCCAGTCTTTTGCTAACCTCCACCTGTACTAAGCGAACTAACTTTGCAATACATAGCTCATGGGAAAGTAGCTTAAAAACTATTGTGGTAAAGAATATGTTGCTTATGTATCTTATTTCTTATAAGTTGCTTGCTGAGCGGTAACCATGTTTCTGGGGATGCCATCAACTGTCACACTTTTGTTGAATATCATGTGAGTTGCTATGCATGTTCGTCTTGTCTGAAGTAAGGGTGATTTGCCGTGGGTTGTATGAATATGCATATTGTTAGAGAAGAACATTGGGCCGCCAACCAAAGCCATGTATCATGGTGGAAGTTTTATCTTGGACATTAATCCTCAATCTCTTATGAGAATATGCTTATGCATTGAAGAGGAGTCCATCATCTATTTTCTATGTTGTCCCGGTATGGATGTCCTCAAGTTGAGATCGATCAAAAACGAGAAATCAAATGCGATTTATCTACTTGGACATTTGTACAGGTGGCATAGAGGTACCCCTTTGTGACACTTGGTTGAAACATATGTAATGCAATGATAACCCATGGAAATCTGAGCTAATTAGGACAAGGTGCGAGCACTATTGGTATTCGATGCATGAGGCTTGCAACTTATAGGATGTCTTATGCATGACACATATGAAGTACTACTACCGTTGACAAAATTGCTTCTATGTTTTCAAAATAAAAAGCTCTAGCACTTAACCATTCTTTTACTTTTTAAGTCTCCACCTTCTTCTAAAAGCACCAACCACTGAGAGCATGATTGTCATTCTGAGTGTAATGTGCATTGTCCCAAAGTAGCATTGTCTTTTGCATGATTGTGATATCGTTTATTTTGAAATCATTGTATCTAGTCATCACTCAAACCTTGAAGGTGCCCGTGCATTTATGTTTTGCTTCACTAAAGGGGGCAAGCTAGATATCACTTTATCATATTTGCACATCATGTTCATTGCAAATCTTTTTGATGTTTCAGTTTCATGTTGTAAAACTTTCAGTCATTTGTGATTTTCTCATGAGGCAACTTAATTACTATAGAATCATTGTCTCAGTAAGCTTTTGTCATATGACTATGAAAAAGTCCTATATGGTTAATAGCATGTCACCACAGAAATTATTCTTGTTATCATTTACCTACTCGAGAACGAGCAGGAATTAAGCTTGGGGATGTTGATACGTCCAAAACGTATCTATAATTTCTGCTTGCTCCATGCCACTTTTGGGTGATATTGCTATGATATTCATACACTTCCATACACTTTTGAAAATATTTGGACTAACTTACTAATCCAGTGCACCCCAGTGCCAGTTTCTGTTTTCAGCTGTTTTTGTATTTCAGGTTTTCACGTTACGAGAACTGCCAGGAAAAATCCAGAAAAATTATATAAAAAATCAGCATTCTGGAAACTACCGTGCGTCCGAAGGACAGCCGGGGGGGTGGGGGGCACCAGGGCTCCAGGCGCCCTGGCGGCGCGCCCCCCCTGGGCCGCGCCGGGGGGGCGCCTGGGCCCCCCGAAGCTTCCCCGATGCCCCCCTTTGGCATATATTTAAAGCGTCCTCCGAAACCCTCAGAACAGGAACTCTTTTCGCGATCCCATCTCTGTTCCGCCGCCGCCGCCGCTTCCAAGATCAGGAGCACCAGGAGAACTCTTCCCGGCACCCTGCCGGAGGGGAGGATCACCACCGGGAGCTTCTCCACCACCATGGACGCCTCCCGGATGACTCGTGAGTAGTCTCCCTTGGACCATGAGTCCATGACTAGTAGCTATGTGATGTTCTCCTCCCGTTCTTGTGCTTCACTAATTAGTCCTCGTGAGCTGCCCTACATGATCGAGGCACATATGTAATCCTTATGCTGTTGCTATGTTGAGTTTGCTGGGATCCGATGGATTATGAGATTATGTTCAGATTGATCTTGAGTAATATATTTGATCTACCTCTTTTATATTTATGTTCATAAGTAATTCTTGCATGTTCTCTGTTGTTATTTATGGCTTTGGCCAAGTAATACGTAGTGACTCCAAGAGGGAACGTTATGCTCGATTGTGGGTTCATGCCCCTCGATGACTAGCTTGAGTGACAGAAACATGAGTCTAGGGGATGTGCTGTTGCCACAAAGGGGAAAACAACGATGTTTGTGCCCGCGGGTGCAAGGATTGTTTACTTTACGCAAAGTTCTTTTAATGCAGTTATCTGTTGCTTTGAGTTTACACTATGGGTGGGACTCGCAACTTAATACTAGCGAGATGTTCTGGATAGATATCTCAAGGTGGATGATTAGTAGTAGATATTGATGGATTTCGGTCTACTTACTTTCGCGTACCGCCCATGCTTTGAACCTCAACCTTTCTTGCAATGTAGTCAGCATTGGTTTGCGTTCGTGGTCCTGTCAATTGCCCAGCTGTAATTCGTTTACCTCACATAGCTGTTTTATCGTCTTTTGGGAGAGAGACATCACTAGTGAACATCATGAGACTCCGGTCCATATTACCATCATTGATCACATCCGCTATTTACTTTTCGTTATTACTTACTATTGCAAACACTATCTATCACTACTATCATTTGCATTTAATCCTTTGTGAACTACAAGGCCGGAGAGATTGACAACCTCTCTGTACTCGTTGGGAGCAAAGTTATTTGTATCTGTGTGCAGGTCCATGTTGATTGCTAATATCTGGCGCCGTTAGCAGTTGACACCTACTTGTTGAACCTAGGAGTCTCTGGGGATTCGATCCTTGGCATCTTTGCTAAGGGAAAAACTTCCACAACACTGCATCTTACACCTTCCACTTGGGGTAACCAACGAGGGGTTAGAGGCCCATCAGTGTTTGCGTCGAGCATGAACAAGATTGGATTGAATTTATTGCAATACAATTATTCATTTAAGTCATAGAATAATTGTTATTCTGTTTACATGAATAAAACCTTTTATGGGCATACACCCAAGGTGAATGGTTTATTGAATCTCGATCGTAGTAATACACATATTCATAATATTGAAGCCCAAATATGCAGAGTTGATAATGATATAGTGCAGAAAACTTGTGGCACTGCCGTTTAGGTCATATTGGTGTAAAGCGCATGAAGAAACTCCATGCTGTTGGACTTTTGGAATCATTTCATTATGAATCTTTTGATGCTTGCAAACCATGCCTCATGGGCAAGATGACTAAAACTCCGTTCTTCGGAACAATGGAGCGAGCCAATGACTTATTGGAAATAATACATGCAGATGTATGCGGTCCAATGAGTGTTGAGGCTCGTGTCGGGTATCGTTATTTTCTGACCATCACAGATGATTTGAGTAGATACGGGTATATCTACTTGATGAAACACAAGTCTGAAACATTTGAAAAGTTCAAAGAATTTCAGAGTGAAGTAGAGAATCATCGTAACAGGAAAATAAAGTTTCTACAATCTGATCACGGAGGCGAATATTTGAGTTACGAGTTTGGTCTTCATTTAAAACAATGTAGAATAGTTTCGCAACTCACGCCACCTGGAACACCACAGCGTAATGGTGTGTTTGAACATCATAACTGTATTGTATTATATACGGTGCGATCTATGATGTCTCTTACTGATTTATCACTATCATTTTGGGGTTATGCATTAGAGACAGCTGCATGCACATTAAATAGGGCACCATCTAAATCCGTTGAGACGACACCGTATGAACTTTGGTTTGGCAAGAAATCTAAGCTGTCGTTTCTTAAAGTTTGGGGTTGCAAATGCTTATGCGAAAAAAGCTTCAGCCTGATAAACTCGAACCCAAATCGGAGAAATGCGTCTTCATAGGATACCCAAAGGAAACAGTTGGGTACACCTTCTATCACAGATCCAGGCAAGATCTTTGTTGCTAAGACTGGATCCTTTCTGAAGGAGTTTCTCTCGAAAGAAGTGAGTGGGAGGAAAGTAGAACTTGATGAGGTAATTGTACCTTCTCTCGAATTGGAAAGTAGCTCATCATAGTAAAGCGTTCCCGTGATGCCTACACCAATTAGTTAGGAAGCGATGATCATGAAACTTCAGATCAAGTTACTACCGAACCTCGTAGGTCAACCAGAGTATGTTCTGCACCAGAGTGGTACGATAATCCTATTCTGGAAGTCATGTTACTATACCATGACCAACCTACGTACTATGAGGAAGCGATGACGAGCCCAGATGCCGCGAAATGGCTTGAGGCCATGAAAACTGAGATGGGATCCATGTATGAGAACAAAGTGTGGACTTTGGTTGACTTGCCCGATGTTCGAGAAGTCATAGAGAATAAATGGATCTTCAAGAGGAAGACAGACGCTGATGGTAATGTGACTATCTACAAAGATCGACTTGTCGCAAAAGGTTGTCGACAAGTTCAAGGAGTTGACTACGATGAGACTTTCTCACCAGTAGCGATACCTAAGTCTGTTCGAATCATGTTAGCAATTGTCGCATTTTATGAAATCTGGCAAATGGATGTCAAAAACTACACCCCTTAATGTATTTCTGAAAGAAGAGTTGTATATGATGCAATCGGAAGGTTTTGTCAATCCTAAAGGTGCTAACAAAGTGTGCAAGCTCCAGTGATCCATGTATGGACTGGTGCAAGCATCTCGGAGTTGGAATATACGCTTTGATAAGGTCATCAAAGCATATGGTTTTATACAGACTTACGGTGAATCATGTATTTAGAAGAAAGTGAGTGGGAGCACTACAACATTTCTGATAAGTATATGTGAATGACATATTGTTGATCGGAAATGATGTATAATTTTCTAGAAAGAATACATGATTGTTTAAAAGGAGTTTTTCAATAAAAGACCTCGGTGAAGCTGCTTACATATTGGGCACCAAGATTTATAGAGATAGATCATGACGCTTGATAAGACTTTCGATTAGTACATACCTTGATAAGATTTTGAAGTAGTTCAAAATGGATCAGTCAAAGAAGGAGTTCTTGCCTGATTTGTAAGGTGTGAAGTTGAGTAAGACTCAAAGCCCGGCCACGACAGAAACATATAGAGAGAATGAAAGTCATTCCTTATGCCTCAACCATAGGTTCTATAAAGTATGTCATGCTGTGTGCCAAACCTGTTATGTACCTTGCCATGAGTTTGGCAAGGAGGTACAATAGTGATCTAGGAGTAGATCACTGGACATCGGTCAAAATTATCCTTAGTAACTCGAGGACTGAGGAAATGTTTCTTGATTATGGAGGTGATAAAGAGTTGGTCGTAAAGGGTTACGCTGATGCAAGCTTTGACACTAATCCAGATGACTCTAAGTATCAATATGGATGCATATTGAAAGTGGTAGCAATTAGCTAGAGTATCTCCATGCAGAGCATTGTAGACATACAAATTTGCAAAATACATACGGATCTGAATGTGACAGACCCATTGACTAAACTTCTCTCACAAAGCAAAACATGATCACACCTTAGTACTCTTCGGGTGTTAATCACATGGCGATGTGAACTAGATTATTGACTCTAGTAAACCCTTTAGGTGTTGGTCACATGGCGATGTGAACTATGGGTGTTAATCACATCACGATGTGAACTATCGGTGTTAAATCACATGGCGATGTGAACTAGATTATTGACTCTAGTGCAAGTGGGAGACTGAAGGAAATATGCCCTAGAGGCAATAATAAAGTTGTTATTTTATATTTCCTTATATCATGATAAATGTTTATTATTCATGCTAGAATTGTATTAATCGGAAACTTGATACATTTGTGGATACATAGACAAAACATTGTGTCCCTAGTAAGCCTCTACTAGACTAGCTCGTTAATCAAAGATGGTTAAGTTTCCTAACCATAGACATGTGTTGTCATTTGATGAACGGGATCACATCAAGGAGAATGATGTGATGGACAAGACCCATTCATTAGCTTAGCATAATGATCGTTAAGTTTTATTGCTATTGCTTTCTTCATGACTTATACATATTCCTCTGACTATGAGATTATACAACTCCCAAATACCGGAGGACACCTTGTGTGCTATCAAACGTCACAATGTAACTGGGTGATTATAAAGATGCTCTACGGGTGTCTCCAAAGGTATTTGTTGGGTTTGCATAGATCAAGATTAGGATTTGTCACTCCGAGTATCGGAGAGGTATCTCTAGGCCCTCTTGGTAATACACGTCATAATAAGCCTTGCAAGAAAATGACTAATGAATTAGTCACAGGATGATGTATACGGAACAAGCAAAGAGACTTGTCAGTAATGAGATTGAACCAGGTATGAAGATACCGCCGATCGAATCTCGGGCAAGTAACATACCAATGGACAAAGGGAATTACGTATGTTGTCATAACGGTTCGACCGATAAAGATCTTCGTGGAATATGTAGGAATCAATATGGGCATCCATGTTCCGCTATTGGTTATTGACCGGAGAGGTGTCTCGGTCATGACTACATAATTCCCGAACCCGCAGGGTCGCATGCTTAACGTTCGTTGACGCTAGAGTAGTATTGGGATATTTGATGAGTGGTAACCAAATGTTGTTCGGAGTCCCGGATGAGACCCTGGACGTCATGAGAAGTCTCAGAATGGTCAATAGGTAAAGTTTTATATATGAGAAGTCATATTTTGGGTTCCGGAAAAAAGTGCAGTTTTTTTGGTATTGTACCGGGAAGCTTCCAGAAGGTTCCGGAGGATTCCGGAGGGGTCCGGAAGTCCACAAGTGGGTTTAACACGTCTCAAGGGCTGGCATGGGTTAAGGGGAGGCGCCCTGGCCTTATTGGGCCAGTGAAAGAACATGCGGTGCCCCAATGTTTGGTTTTGGTAATTGATGACAATCTCTATGGACTAATGGTTACCTTGAGTTATATTTAAAGGGTTTGTCCATAGGCTTTTCTTGGAGTCCATTTGTTGGTTTCAAGGAGAGTTTGTGATGACCAAGGTGCTATTAAGGAATTATCCAAAGATTGGTCTTATGAGGGTTGAACTTATTGCAAGCATGTCTTGAAGAAGAAGAGTGTGTGATAATTCATGTTTACCTTCAAGACATCATCCAAATGAAGATAGTTGGAAAGATTCTAGGTTGATCAAGACTAAGTCAAAGATTGAACCAAGTTAATCAACACACAAAGCATAGAGGATGTACCAAGAGGGATCAAGTGATCCCATGGTATGGTAAGCATTGTCCATTACGCTTTGTGTACTAACCCATGGTCTACGTGAGAGTTCGTTGTGGGGTTAGGTTTGTTTCCATGGGCTTGCATCAAGAGAAAGATATTATACAACCCATGGAGGATGACATCAAGTGATGATCGTCATCAAGATTGTGGTATGCAAGTTCAAGTGGAACATCACGAAGAGATCAAGTGCTTGAAGCTTGCCGTCCATTGTGGTGACAATGGACTTGTGAAGATGTGTCGAAGAGTGGCTCACCCATAGTGGAGTATGGGGGAGCAATCTACTAGTCTTCAGCGAGCCAACGCAATCAAGAAAGGTGGTACAACTTGAGGGAGTCAAGATCGTCATCATCCAGCTCAAGTGGACTATGTGCAAGGCAAAGGTTTGCCCTTGATAGGTTTTCTATTTTACCGGTCTCATGGTAGTTGTGGGAGACCGGGTTATAGGATCGATTGTTGTACTATCTAAGGGGGGGCTCTCGATGAGTAGCTTGATCGTATTGTTCGTAGAGAGCTCAAACCATTGCATCCTTGCATCATCTTTATTGGTTCTTATTTGGTTTTTCTGCTTGTGAGATTTGGAGCTTTTGGTCATCTTCATGACAAGCTCGAGTTCATCAAAAACGGAGTTAACATGCATATTCTATGATGTTTTGGATGTTGGAGGTTATTCCGGTTCTTCTTGGTTGGAGGTTTCTCTCCTCTATATATTAGGCATACCTCCCCTGCCTCTTCTCATTATAACATTTTACTGTTTGGATGCTACTCGTTGTCATCTATCCAACAAGCTTGAGTTTGCTCAATTTGGAGTTCATTTGCAAAAGTTGTGGCAGTTTAGGCTTTATTGCATCATCTGTTTTCTCTGTTGTGTTCTTAAAAGCCTCAAGCGGTAGTACTGATCTCTCGAGCGGTAGTACCACTTGTAAGCGGCGGTACCGCGGCCCTGTGCCGCGCGTAGTACCGCTGCTTTTGGGATGGGATTTTTCGTGTCGGGTTTCGCGATAAGTGGTACTACCTCTCCCCTCGAGCGGTAGAACCTCTTATAAGCTGTAATGTCTCTCCCCCCGAGCGGTAGTACCTCTTATAAGCGGTACTACCTCTCCCCTCGAGTGGTAGTACCTCTTATAAGTGGTACTACCTCTCCCCAGAGCGGTACTACCTCTTTGGCAGATTTTCAGCTCGTGTTTTTCTCTCTCGTTGGGCTGTTTTGACCGTGCTAAGCAGTAGTACCGCTCCTCCAGCGGTAGTACCTCTCGTGGAGCGGTAGTACCACTCGTGTGCGAGCTGAGGCCCCATAAAAGGGGGTCTTCTTCCCCAATGAACCTTATCTCTTGAGCTAGTGTTCTTCCCCCATTGTTGACCTTCTTCGAGCTTGATATCTCTCAATCCCTCCATGGATTCTTGCTAGTTTTTTTTTGGGG
>LR738709.1:125305190-125350533 GCA_902687465.1 Secale cereale | reverse complement strand
AGTCTCCCTTGGACCATGAGTCCATGACCAGTAGCTATGTGATGTTCTCCTCCCGTTCTTGTGCTTCACTAATTAGTCCTCGTGAGCTGCCCTACATGATCGAGGCACATATGTAATCCTTATGCTGTTGCTATGATGAGTTTGCTGGGATCCGATGGATTATGAGATTATGTTCAGATTGTGTTTGAGTAATATATTTGATTCACCTCTTTTATATTTATGTTCGTAAGTAATTCTTGCATGTTCTCCGTTGTTATTTATTGCTTTGGCCAAGTAGTAGGTAGTGACTCCAAGAGGAAACGTTATGCTTGATTGTGGGTTCATGCCCCTCGATGACTAGCTTGAGTGACAGAAACATGAGTCTAGGGGATGTGCTGTTGCCACAAGGGGGAAAACAACGGTGCTTGTGCCCGCGGGTGCAAGGATTGTTTACTTTACGCAAAGTTCTTTTAATGCAGTTGTCTGTTGCTTTGAGTTTACACTATGGGTGGGACTCGCAACTTAATACCAGCTTGATGTTCTGGATAGATATCTCAAGGTGGATGATTAGTAGTAGATGCAGATGGATTTCGGTCTACTTACCTCGGCGTACCGCCCATGCTTTGAACCTCTACCTTTCTTGCAACATAGTTAGCATTGGTTTGCGCACATAATTCTGTCAATTGCCCAGCTGTAATTCGTTTACCTCACATAGCTATTTTATCGTCTTTTGGGAGAGAGACATCACTAGTGAACATCATGGTACTCCGGTCCATATTACCATCATTGATCACATCCGCTATTTACTTTCCGCTTTTATTTACTATTGCAGCAATATCTATCACTACTATCACTTGCGTTTGATCCTTTGTAAACTACAAGGCCGGAGGGATTGACAACCTCTCTGTACTCGTTGGGAGCAAAGTTATTTGTATCTGTGTGCAGGTCCACGTTGATTGCTAATATCTGGCGCCGTTAGCAGTTGACACCTTCTTGTTGAAACTGGGAGTCTCAGGGAAATCGATCCTTGGTATTGCCAAGGGAAAACTTCCGCTACACTGCATCTCAAACCTTCCACTTGGGGTAACCAACGAGGGGCGAGAAGCCATCAAGCAAAGTTTTCTGGCGCCGTTGCCGGGGACTCCACTCTTCAGGATAAGGGAGTTGCACGCTATCTTTTACCTTTGCTTTTTAGTCTTGTTAGTTTACCTTTCAGTTTTTGCTTTAGTATCTTTTATCGAAAATCACAAAAATAGTTATCTCATTCCTTAGTTGTCATTATGTCGAGTCCTTTTGTCTTTGACGAGGCAGAAGTTCTCACCTTTAAACAAAGAGGTGGGGAAAGTTTGAAAGATGATTGGTATAGAATTAGTGATTCTCAAAAAAGAGCCACCAAGAAGCAACCTACTACCATCCTTCTTAGAAATTTTCATGTTGGAATTACTTCTTGGAATAGGTTTATTCTAGATACTGCTATCAATGGGAATTTCCTAGAGGCCCCAGTTTGGGAGTCTCTTAGTATTATTGAAAATCTTGTTGGGAATCTCCCTGTTGTTAGCATTCAAGAGGACATCACCCTAGCTCACATTATGAAAAAACTTGAAAAAATAGAGCTAGAGATGCCAAACATTAATAAGATAAATGAGTTGGATCGTAAGATCCAAGGGAATTTGAATAGGCTTGATAGCTCCATGCATAAAATTTTCAAAACTTTGGAGACCATCAAATCCCATGACTTGGACTCTTCTAGGATAGACAAGATTGAGGAAATATTTGATATTCTAGGAACTACTTTCTCCTCAATCAAAACCAAAAAGGTAGAAACTCCGGGAAAGAGGGAGCCTAAGTTCGTTCACGTTCCCAAGGCTCCCCTTTCTAAAAGTAATCCATCTATTGCCAAAGGGGTTGAAACTGTAAAGACTTTGGAAGAAACACCTCTCTTTGATGAATTTATAAATGAATCTTCCCTTGACTTTTATCCTTTTGGTCTTCTCCCTAGAAGTATCTCTATGAGGCCCTTATTTGAAAGTCCTCTTAAGACTAGTTGTATTATTGAAGAGCTTTTTGATGATCTTGATGATGGTTCAATTGATACAACTTGACCTCTATGCATTATGCCTAGCTTAAAGGCATAAAAGAAAGCGCTTTTGGGAGGCAGCCCAATGAATAAATTATATTTTGCTTTTGTTGTGTCTTGATGTTGTTACTACTGTAGCATCATCATTGTATCTTTGCTTTGCAATTTTGTGCCAAGTGTAGCCTCTGATTGCAAGAAAGTTCAAAAGTTGTGACGTGCTGTCCAGGAAACAGATTCTCTCCTTGGATAGAAAAATCCGTATAAAATCACCAGATCATCTTTTTGGTCTGAATTTTTTCGACAGCGTGCTCTATATAATTGTCTTTCGTGCGTCTGTTTTGAGTTTTTTGATTAGAGTGGCAGAAGTGCCCCGAAAAAATCATTTACTACCTGCTGTTCTGTTTTTCACAGATTCTGTCCTGTTTTGCCTTTCCTTCATTTTGCAAACCTAGAGCTTGCTTTTTCTTTGCAAAAACCTTTTGGCAATCTTGAGAAACAGTAGACCTTCAAGAATATCCTTATTTCCAGCAAGGAACAATTATTTTATTATGGGTACTAACCTCGCTAATCAGATTATGATGAGTTATGTATGAAGGGAGTTTTCAAGTGTGCGAGGGAAGATGATAAAAAGATTCAGGAGTGTCAAACGCTCAAGCTTGGGGATGCCCCCGTGCACCCCCAAGAAATATTCAAGGAGACTCAAGCGTCTAAGCTTGGGGATGCCCCCGTGCATCCCCTTCTCCATCAACATTATCAGTTCGTCTTTCGTTCCACTATATTTTAATCACTTCATGTGTTATGTGCTATGCTTGGAGCGTCTTGCTTTTAGTTTTCCTTTTTAGTTTTCCTTAGCTTTTCATAACGAGTCGGAACTCAGCTTTCTTTATGTGGGAGAGAAACACGCTCCACTTCTACCTAGAACATAACATAGAATTTTCATGTCTATCTGTGCTGTGTGTGTTCTTTGTCTTTTAATAGCTACTATCATGCTTAGCTCTTAGTATTCATGCTTATCTTTTAAAAAAAAGAGCTTTTGTTTAGTTGGTTGCTTGAACTCTCTTTAGTTATCATGCTTATCTTATTAAGAGAGTTTGCTTCCGTTGCATTGGTTGATATGTCTATGATAAAGATGCTACGTGCATAATGGCGCTTAGTAGTTCATGTTTTCTTATGGTTAGTCACAAATGGCTGGGGGATTCCCAATGTGTTATTGGAATACCAACATGATTTGTTTGCCTATGATGTGGTATGGTTTAGTAATATCTTCCTTCAAAATTTATTTTGATTGACTTGGCGTATGCTCACGCATATTTAAGACTGTAAAGAAAGTCTGTCAAGCCTTGATGATCTTTTATTTCTGAGTAGCGATATAACTTCCATGCCTGATTCAATGTTGCTTTGTCGCTCTGCATGATTATGACCATCATTGCTCTCTTAGTTAGTCGCTCCCAGTCTTTTGCTAACCTTCACCTGTACTAAGCGGACTGACTGCTTGTGCATCCACATTCTTTTATACCAGTTATGCCATATGAGTCCACCATACCTTCCTACATGGTATTTACCTGCCATTCCTAACGGAGACTTGCATGTACCATCTCGAAATTATTCAAAAAGAAAAAGCATTCTTATTTTGTGCCTCTGTTGTAAGTTCATGAGGAAGTAGTAGTTAATTCATGATCTTTTTAAGTTGGACAAGCTTCACCCCGGGATTGCATGTATAATGTGCAAACCCATTATACGAGAAGGAACTGGCATTGAGTGCGCCCGGCTCAAAAAGATAATATAACAAACAAACCCTCTTTCACGCTTTGTTCATGAGAAATCAGAAAACTTTGGCAGTGATAAACAAAGGAGATTAAGAGGATGTGATCGTCCTCATTCGGGAGCCGTTCCTCGAAACTTGTCCATCTCAAGAAGTGATTGAGTTGTCTGCTAGCATTCGTTGATGAAACATGCATGATCTAAAATAATAATAATAATTATTACCTCTGTTTTTAAAACCAAGAGCTCTGGTACATGTTTTGTCTTTGTTTCCGACTACGGGTTTTCAACCTTGCCAACAAAAGCCACGGTTCGAGAGTCTCCACCTTCTTTTAAAAGCACCAACTACTGAGAGCATGATTGTCATTCTGAGTGTAATGTGCATTGTCCCAAAGTAGCATTGTCTTTTGCATGATTGTGATATCGTTTATCCTGAAATCATTGTATCTAGTCATCACTTAAACCTTGGAGGTGCCCCTGCATTTATGTTTTGCTTCACTAAAGAGGGCAAGCGAGATATCACTTTATCATATTTGCACACCATGTTCATTGCAAATCTATTTGATGTTTCAGTATCATATTGTTAAACTTTCAGTTCTTTGTGATTTTCTCATGAGGCAACTTAATTACTATAGATTCATTGTCTCAGCAAGCTTTTGTCATATGACTACAAAAAATTCCTATATGGTTAATAGCATGTCACCACAGAAATTATTCTTGTTATCATTTACCTACTCGAGGACGAGCAGGAATTAAGCTTGGGGATGTTGATACGTCCAAAACGTATCTATAATTTCTGCTTGCTCCATGCCTCTTTTGGGTGATATTGCTATGATATTTATACACTTCCATACACTTTTGATCATATTTGGACTAACCTATTAACTCAGTGCACCCCAGTGCCAGTTTCTGTTTTCTGCTGTTTTTGTATTTCAGTTTTTCCCATTACGAGAACTGCCAGAAAAATCCCGGAAAAATTATATAAAAAATCAGCGTTCCAGAAGGTTCCCGGTAGCCAAAGTACAGCCGGGGGGGGGGGGGCACCAGGGCTCCAGGCGCCCTGGTGGCGCGCCCCCCCGGGCCGCGCCGGGGGGGCGCCTGGGCCCCCCGAGGCTCCGCTGATGCCCCCCTTTGGCATATATTTAGACCGTCTCCCAAAACCGTCGAGACGGGAACCCTTTTTCGCGATCTCATCTCTGTTCCGCCGCCGCCGCCGCTTCCAAGATCGGGAGCACCAGGAGAACTCTTCCCGGCACCCTGCCGGAGGGGAGGATCACCACCGGGAGCTTCTCCACCACCATGGACGCCTCCCGGATGAGTTGTGAGTAGTCTCCCTTGGACCATGAGTCCATGACCAGTAGCTATGTGATGTTCTCCTCCCGTTCTTGTGCTTCACTAATTAGTCCCCGTGAGCTGCCCTACATGATCGAGGCACATATGTAATCCTTATGCTGTTGCTATGATGAGTTTGCTGGGATCCGATGGATTATGAGATTATGTTCAGATTGTGTTTGAGTAATATATTTGATTCACCTCTTTTATATTTATGTTCGTAAGTAATTCTTGCATGTTCTCCGTTGTTATTTATTGCTTTGGCCAAGTAGTAGGTAGTGACTCCAAGAGGGAACGTTATGCTTGATTGTGGGTTCACGCCCCTCGATGACTAGCTTGAGTGACAGAAACATGAGTCTAGGGGATGTGCTGTTGCCACAAGGGGGAAAACAACGGTGCTTGTGCCCGCGGGTGCAAGGATTGTTTACTTTACGCAAAGTTCTTTTAATGCAGTTGTCTGTTGCTTTGAGTTTACACTATGGGTGGGACTCGCAACTTAATACCAGCGAGATGTTCTGGATAGATATCTCAAGGTGGATGATTAGTAGTAGATGCATATGGATTTCGGTCTACTTACCTCGGCGTACCGCCCATGCTTTGAACCTCTACCTTTCTTGCAACATAGTTATCATTGGTTTGCGCACATAATTCTGTCAATTGCCCAGCTGTAATTCGTTTACCTCACATAGCTGTTTTATCGTCTTTTGGGAGAGAGACATCACTAGTGAACATCATGGTACTCCGGTCCATATTACCATCATTTATCACATATGCTATTTACTTTCCGCTTTTATTTACTATTGCAGCAATATCTATCACTACTATCACTTGCGTTTGATCCTTTGTAAACTACAAGGCCGGAGGGATTGACAACCTCTCTGTACTCGTTGGGAGCAAAGTTATTTGTATCTGTGTGCAGGTCCACGTTGATTGCTAATATCTGGCGCCGTTAGCAGTTGACACCTTCTTGTTGAAACTGGGAGTCTCAGGGAAATCGATCCTTGGTATTGCCAAGGGAAAACTTCCGCTACACTGCATCTCAAACCTTCCACTTGGGGTAACCAACGAGGGGCGAGAAGCCATCACCTTGTTGCTCTAATGATGGCGTATACTTCCTCTAGTACTTGTGTTAATACTAACCATGTAGAGGAAATCAAAGAGCTCAAGGTCCAAGTCACTTTTTTGAAGAAAGACTTGGAAAAGTGTCATGAAGGGAATTCCACACTCAACAATATATTGAGTATGCAAAAATCCCCCAATGACAAAGGTGGTCTTGGATTCAACTCCAACAAGGAAAAAATCAAGATCATTAACAAGAAGAAGGGCCAAGAACAATGAAACGTCTCCAACATATCTATAATTTATGAAGTATTCATGCTATTATATTATCCATCTTAGATGCTTTATATACATTTATATGCTATTTTATATGATTTTTGGGACTAACCTATTAACCTAGAGCCCAGTGCCAGTTTATATTTTTCCCTTGTTTTTGAGTTTTACAGAAAAGGAATACCAAACGGAGTCCAATTGACATGCCAATTTTTGATGATTTTTATAAACCAAAAGAAGCCCCTGGAGTAAAAGAGTTGGGCCAGAAGAGTCCCGGGCTGTCCACGAGGGTGGGGGGCATGCCCACCCCCTGGGCATGGGCCCCTATCTCGTGGACGACTCGGAGACCCCCTGGACGTGAGACCGACGCCAAAAATTCCTATAAATACATAAACCTCCAGAAAATAACCTAGATCGGAAGTTCCGCCGCCGCAAGCCTCTATAACCACGAGAAATCAATCTAGGCCCTCTCTGGCACCCTGTCGAAGGGAGCCATCATCACCGGAGGCCATGGAGGAGGATCCCGAAGGGGCCATCATCGCCATGAAGGCCAAGGACCAGAGGGAGAACCTCTCCCCATCTAGGGGGAGGCCATGGAGGAGGAAGCACAAGGGGGAGAACCTGTCCTCCTCTCTCTCGGTGGCGGCGGAGTGCCACTTGGAGGGGAATCATCGCCGCACTGATCGTCTTCATCAATATCACCATCATCATCACCATCCTCATCTCTTTTACATTGTCCACTCTCCCGCACCCCGCTGTAATACCTACTTGAACATGGTGATTTATGCCACATATTATGATCCAATGACGTGTTGCCATCCTATGATGTTTTGAGTATATATCCTTTGTCTTTGGGTTGATTGATGATCTAGATTGGTATGAGTTGTATGTTTTATTTTGGTGTTGTCCTATGGTGCCCTCCGTGTCGCGCAAGCGTGAGGGATTCCTGCTGTAGGGTGTTGCAATACGTTCATGATTCGCTTATAGTGGGTTGTTTGAGTGACAGAAGCATAAACCCGAGTAAGGGGATTGTTGCGTATGGGATAAAGGGGACTTGAGGCTTTAATGCTATGGTTGGGTTTTACCTTAATGATCTTTAGTAGTTGCGGTTGCTTGCTAGAGTTCCAATCATAAGTGCATATGATCCAAGAAGAGAAAGTATGTTAGCTTATGCCTCTCCCTCATATGAAATTGCAATGACGACTACCGGTCTTGTTAACAATTGCCTAGGACAATTCCGCACACCGATCCATCATTATTCCACACTCGCTATTTATAATATTTAGTAATATATTCTAAATTTATGATAACAGCACCTACTTTTATTTTTAGCTCTCTGATATCATGCAAAGCTATCCTCTTCATACCCACAACGTAGTTTTATTTCTCATTTCTAGTTGGAAGCAAACGTTCGATGTACGTAGAGTCGAATCAGTGGCAGACAGGACTTGAGAGAATATTGATCTTACCTTTAGCTCCTTGTGGGTTCGACACTCCATACTTATAACTTCCACCATTGGTAATTGCTACGATGATTCCCTGCACTTGGGGACCAACAAGCTCTTTTCTGGCGCCGTTGCCGGGGAGCAATAGCGTGGGGTTGGTATTCTTGTGTGTGCTTGTTTGCTTTCTTCACTAAGTAGATTTTGTTTTTTCCTTTTTGTTTCTGTTTAGTTGTGGGTGAAACATACAAAAAAATTAAAAGAATGAAAATACAAAAAAAAACTTGCCTCTTATGCCTAAAAAGTTTTTCAAAAAGGGAAGTGATTGGAAAGTTATGCATTGAAGAAGTGAGGGTCGACCTTGAGCACTTGTGTTCATGCTCACGGAAACAATGTATAATTTTTCATGGAAGTTTATCTATAAATAATTATCCCCTTGTATAAATCTATTGTATTATAAAGATAATGTGCCAAGCTTTGGTTTTAGGATGATTAGATTGCTTGTTTTCTATGTGCAGAAAAAAAAGCAGAAACTTTGGCTGTAGTGCGCGATTTTACATTTTTTTACTGGAAGGTCAAATGGGTGAGAAACTTTTTGCACATTACTTCCATACAAATTGTTCAAATTGTAATATATTTTTTTAGAATTTTTTGAGTTACAAAAGTTTACTAAACTTCCAGATTACTACAAACTATCCTGTTTTTGACAGATTCTATTTTTTATGTGTTGGTCGCTTATTTTGATGAATCTATGGGTAGTATCGGGGGCTATTAACCATGGTGAAGTTGGAATACAATAGATAAAGCTAATATGAAATTGGAATAAGTTTGCAACAGTGCCTAAAGGTAGTGATTTGCTTTATTATACTAACAGATCTCACAAAGTTTTTTGTTAAAGTTTTGTGTGGATGAAGTGTTCGAAGATCAAGGAGCTATCAATATGAGAAGAATAAAGAGAGCAAGAGTTCAAGCTTGGGGATGCCCAAGGCACCCCAAGTAAATATTTCAAGGATACTCAAGCATCCAAGCTTGGGGATGCCCTGGTTGGCATCCCATCTTTCTTCTTCAACAATTATCGGTATACCTCGGTTTTTGTTTTGTTCACATGATTTGTGTCTGCTACCTCTTGAGCTTGCGTTGTATTCCCTCGAAGAGGAAAGGGAGATGCAGCACAGTAGCGTAAGTATTTCCCTCAGTTTTGAGAACCAAGGTATCAATCCAGTAGGAGACAACGCGTGAGTCCCTCGCACCTGCACAAACAAATACGAACTTCACAGCCAACACGATAAGGGGTTGTCAATCCCTTTATAGTCACTTACGAAAGTGAGATCTGATAGAGAGGATAGTTTATATTTTTGGTATTTTTAGTTTAATAAAACAGAGTGATATGTTGAGAATAGACCCGGGGGCATAGTTTTCTCTAGTGGCTTCTCTCATGATAGCGACATTCTACGGCGGGTAAACAAATTACTGTCGAGCAATTGATAGAAAAGCGAATAATTATGAGACTATCTAGGCATGATTATTGTATATAGGCATCACGTCCGGGACAAGTAGACCGACTCCTGCCTGCATCTACTACTATTACTCCACACATCGACCGCTATCCAGCATGCATCTAGTGTATTGAGTTCATACGAACAGAGTAACGCCTTAAGCAACATGACATAATGTAGAGGGATAAACTCAAGCAATATGATGTAAACCCCATCTTTTTATCCTCGATGGCAACAATACAATACGTGCCTTGCTGCCCCTACTGTCACTGGGAAAGGACACCGCAAGATTGAACCCAAAGCCAAGCACTTCTCCCATTGCAAGAACTATAGATCTAGTAGGCCAAACCAAACCAATAATTCGAAGAGACTTGCAAGGATATTATGAGCACACATAAAAAGTTCAGAGAAGAACCAAATATCTTTCATAGATAACCTTGATCATAAACTCACAATTCATCGGATCTCGACAAACACACCACACAAAGAGATTACATCGAATAGATCTCCTCGAAGACCGAGGAGAACTTTGTATTGAGATCCAGAGAGAGAGAAGAAGCCATCTAGATACTAGCTATGGACCCGGAGGTCTGTGGTAAACTACTCACAACTCATGGTGAGGGCGATGATGAAGATGAAGAAGGCCTCCGTGATGGATCCCCCTCTGGTGGAGCTCCAAAACAGGCTCCAAGATGGGATCTCCACGGGAACAGAAGGTACGGTGGTGGAATTAGGGTTTTCTCTCTGTGTACGGAGTTTCTGGGGTACGTGGACTTATATAGGAAGAAGGAGGGCACCTGGGGCCACTTGAGGGGGCCTCGAGGCAGGGGGCGCACCGTGGGAAGGGGGCGCGCCCCCCACCCTCGAGGGCCACCTCTCTGTCCCCTAACTTGTTCCTCAAGCTCCGTGTGCATGATTTTCTCCAAAAATATCTCTCGCGAAGGTTTCATTCCGTTTGGACTCCGTTTGATATTCTTTTTCTGCAAAACCCTGAAATAGGCAAAAAAACAGCAATATGAATTGGGCCTTTGGGTTAGTAGGTTAGTGTCAAAAATGATATAAAAGTGAATGATAAAGCCCATTAAACATCCAAGACTTCATAAATAATAGAATGGAACGATAAAAAATTATAGATGCGTTAGAGACGTATCAAGCATCCCCAAGCTTAATTCCTGCTCGTCCTCGAGTAGGTAAATGATAAAGAAAGAATTTTTGATGTGGAATGCTAACCAATATAGTTTTTCAATGTAATTCTCTTAATTGTGGCATGAATGTTCAGATCTAAAAGATTCAAGATAAAAGTCTATATTGACATAAGAAATAACAATACTTCAAGCAATACTAACAAAGCAATCATGTCTTGTCAAAATACTATGGCTAAAGAAAGTTATCCCTACAAAATCATATAGTCTGGCTATGCTCCCTCTTCATCACACAAAATATTCATATCATGCACAACCCCGATTTCAGCCAAGCATTTGTTTTCATACTCTATCTTTTCAAACCTTTCAATTTTCACGCAATACATGAGCGTGAGCCATGGATATAGCACTATGGGTGGAATAGAGGTGGTTGTGGAGAATACAAAAAGGAGGGAGATAGTCTCACATCGACTAGGCGTATCAACGGGCTATGGAGGTGCCCATCAATAGATATCAATGTGAGTGAGTAGGGATTGCCATGCAACGGATGCACTAGAGCTAAATATGAATGCAAGCTCAACAAAAGAAACTTGTGGGTGTGCATCCAACAAGACCTAGGGCATTTGAGGAAGCCCATCGTTGGAATATACAAGCCAAGTTCTATAACGAAAATTCCCACTAGTATATGAAAGTGACTAAATATGAGACTCTCTACAATGAAGAACATGGTGCTACTTTGAAGCACAAGTTTGGAAAAAAGATAGTAGCAATTGTCCCTTCTCTCTTTTCTCTCATTTTTTTGGAGGGGCTTTCTCCTTTTTTTATTAGCCCCTCTCTATTTTTTTGGGCCATCTCCTTTTCTTTTTTTGGCCTTTCCTCACATGGGACAATGCTCTAATAATGATGGTCATCACACTTTTTATTACAACTCGATATTACAACTCGATAGTACAACAAGTATGACTCTACATGAATGCCTCCAGCGGTGTACCGGGATATGCAATGAATCAAGAGTGACACATATGAAAAATTATGCATGGTGGCTTTGCCACAACTACGACGTCAACTACATGATCATGCATGGCAATATGACAATATGATGCGTGTCATATAAACAGAATGGTGGAAAGTTGCATGGCAATATATCTAGGAATGGCTATGGAAATGCCATGATAGGTAGGTATGGTGGCTGTTTTGAGGAACAATATGGTGGCTGTTTTGAGGAAGGATATATAGTGGGTTTTGGCATCGGCGAAAGTTGCGCGGTACAAGAGAGGCTAGGAATGGTGGAAGGGTGAGAGTACGTATAATCCATGGACTCAACATTAGTCATAAGAACTCATATACTTATTGCAAAAATCTACGAGTCATCAAAACAAAGCAATCAACGCATGCTCCTAGGGGGAGGTTGGTAGGAGTTAACCATTGCGCGCCCCCGACCTCCACACAAAGGTTGGCACTCTACAAATACCTCATGCTCTAACTTTGTCACATAGCGGTTCACCATACGTGCATGATACGGGAATCGCTAACCTTAACACAAGTATTTCTCAATTTCATAATAACTCCACTAGCATGACTCTAATATCACTATCCTCATGTCTCAAAACAATTATCAAGCATCCAACATCTCATTCTATTCAATGCACTTGGTGTGAATTTTTTTACTACATTGACATTGGACGTTTATCATGTGAAGACTAGTTCTTTTAGCCTAAACACATTACCATGCTATTTTAATAGACTCTCAAATAGATATAAGTGAAGCATGAGACTTCAACAATTTCTACAAAATATTACCACCACAGTGCTCTAAAAGATATAAGTGAAGCACTAGAGCAAAAACTATTCAACTCAAAAGATATAAGTGAAGCACATAGAGTGTTCTAACAATTTCTAGGCCAAATTTAACTCTCTAAAATAGGTGTGTCCATCAAGGATGATTGCGGAAAAATAACAAGCAAAGACTCAAATTATACAAGACGCTCCAAGCAAAACACATAACTTGTTGCGAATAAAAATATAGCTCCAAGTATAGTTACCGATGGATGGAGACGAAAGAGGGGATGCCTTCCCGGGGCATCCCCAAGCTTAGGATTTTGATTATCTTGAATTTACTTTGGGTTCCATGGGCATCCCCAAGCTTATGCCTTTGCTACTCCTTGTTCCATAGTCCATCAAAGCGATACTCAAAACGTGAAAACTTCACAACACAAAACTTAGACAAAAATTATCGTGAGCTCCGTTAGTATAAGAAAGCAAAGCACTACTCAAAGGTACAGAAATGAATCCATTGTTTATATTGGTGTTAAACCTACTGTATTACAACTTCTCTATGGTTCATATCCTCCAATACTACTCATAGATGCATCGGAATAAGCAAACAACACACAAAAAACAGAATCTGTCAAAAACAGAATAGTCTGTAGTAATCTGCAGGTTTCGCCTACTTCTGGAACTCCAAAAAATTCAAACTAAATTGGTAAATTTGCGCAATTGGTCTACCAATCATCTTCAAAAAGAATCAACTAAAAAGCACGCTCCACTAAAATCCCACGACTACTTCAGCGAGCGCTAACGATTCTGTTTTTCACAGCAAGATCATATAAACTTCACACAAGTCTTCCCAAAGATTCTACTTGGCACAAACACTAAACAAAACATGAAACCACATCTAATCAGAGGCTAGATGCAATATTTATTCCCTAATAGCAACAAAAACAAAAAACATAAAATTGGGTTGCCTCCCAACAAGCGCTATCGTTTTACGCCCCTAGCTAGGCACGATAGTTCAATGGTGCTCACATGAAAGATAAGAATTGAAGGACAAAGAGAGCATCACAAAATATGTGACAAACACATCTAAGTCTAACATGCTTCCTATGCATAGGCATTCTATAGGAAAACAAATTAGCAAGACAAGCAAGATCTAGCATATGCAAGGAAGAAGAAAGAAACAAGATCAATCTCAACATGAAGAGATGTAACTTAGTAACATGAAGATTTCTACATCCATATTTTTCTCTCTCATAATAATTGCATGTAGGATCATAAGCAAATTCAACAATATAGCAATCACAAAACATATTCTCAATATGATCCACATCCATACGAAGTTGACACTCTTCCAAAATAGTGGGATCAATATTAACTAAAGTCATGACCTCTCCAAACCCACTTTCATCAAAAAATTCATAAGATTGATCAATATCTAAAGTAGTGGGATGAAAAGTTGACACTCTTTCAAATCCACTTTCAATATTATAGCAAACATTATTATCATCATATTCATGATGGGGTTTAAATAAATTTTCAAGATCGTAAGAATCATCACCCCAATCATGATCATAGCAACAAGTGGTGGACATAACAATACTAGCATGCCCAGGATTAGGGTTTTGCGTATCATTAACAAAATTGACAGTAATAGTGTTTATATAGTATCATTGCAATCATGCTTTTTATTTAAGGAGCTAACATGAATCACTTTTTCTTTTAACAATTCCTCACAATTTTCAGATTCATAAATTTCAAGCAAAACCCCATAAAGATAATCTAGTGCACGCAACTCACTAGCAATTGGTTCAACATAATTGGATCTCTTAAAGAAATTAGCAAGTGGATGAGGATCCATACTTTAGCAAGCGAAGATGCAAGCTAATTGAGGGCACATAGCAACACAAGCAAACAAGAAGCAAGCGAACGATAAACACACGACAGAAGAAGGGCAAATAAAGCGACAAGGGTGAAATGGGGGAGAGGAAAATGAGAGGCAAAAATGTAATGCGAAGGATAAGGGTTTGTGATAGGTACTTGGTATATGAATTTTGCGTAATCCTCCCCGGCAACGGCGCCAGAAATTCTTCTTGCCACCTCTTGAGCTTGCGTTGTATTCCCTCGAGGAGGAAAGGGAGATGCAGCACAGTAGTGTAAGTACTTGCCTCAGTTTTTGAGAACCAAGGTATCAATCCAGCAGGAGACCACGCGCGAGTCCCTCGCACCTGCACAAACAAATAAGAACTTCGTAGCCAACGCAATAAGGGGTTGTCAATCCCTTTACGGCCACTTACGAAAGTGAGATCTGATAGAGATGATAGTTTGATATTTTTGGTATTTTTAGTTTAATAAAACAACAAATAAAAGCGGTAAAGTAAAGTATATGTAGATTGATATGTTGAGAATAGACCCGGGGGCAATAGTTTTCTCTAGTGGCTTCTCTCATGATAGCGACATTCTACGGCGGGTAAACAAATTACTGTAGAGCACTTGATAGAAAAGCGAATAATTATGAGACTATGTAGGCATGATCATTGTATATAGGCATCACGTCCGAGATAGGTAGACCGACTCCTGCCTGCATCTACTACTATTACTCCACACATCGGCCGCTATCCAGCATGCATCTAGTGTATTGAGTTCATACGAACAGCGTAACGCCTTAAGCAAGATGACATGATGTAGAGGGATAAACTCAAGCAATATGATGTAAACCCCATCTTTTTATCCTCGATGGCAACAATACAATACGTGCCTTGCTGCCCCTACTGTCACTGGGAAAGGACACCGCAAGATTGAACCCAAAGCCAAGCACTTCTCCCATTGCAAGAACTATAGATCTAGTAGGCCAAACCAAACCAATAATTCAAAGAGACTTGCAAGTATATTATGAGCACACATAAAAAGTTCAGAGAAGAACCAAATATCTTTCATAGATAACCTTGATCATAAACTCACAATTCATCGGATCTCGACAAACACACCGCAAAAAGAGATTACATCGAATAGATCTCCTCGAAGACCGAGGAGAACTTTGTATTGAGATCCAGAGAGAGAGAATAAGCCATCTAGATACTAGCTATGGACCTGAAGGCCTGTGGTAAACTACTCACAACTCATGGTGAGGGCGATGATGATGATGATGAAGGCCTCCGTGATGGATCCCCCTCCGGTGGAGCTCCGGAACAGGCTCCAAGATGGGATCTCCACGGGAACAGAAGGTACGGCGGTGGAATTAGGGTTTTCTCTCTGTGTATGGAGTTTCTAGGGTACGTGGACTTAAATAGGAAGAAGGAGGGCACCGGGGGCCACTTGAGGGGGCCTCGAGGTAGGGGTGCGCCCTGGGAAGGGGGGGCGCGCCCCCACCCTCGAGGGCCACCTCTCTGTCCCCTGACTTGGTCCTCAAGCTCCGCATGCGTGATTTTCTCCAAAAATATCTCTCGCGAAGGTTTCATTCCGTTTGGACTCCGTTTGACATATTCTTTTTCTGCAAAACCCTGAAATAGGCAAAAAAAACAGCAATCTGAACTGGGCCTTTGGGTTAGTAGGTTAGTCCCAAAAATGATATAAAAGTGAATGATAAAGCCCATTAAACATCCAAGACTTCATAAGTAATAGCATGGAATGATAAAAAATTATAGATACGTTGGAGACGTATCAGTGTCCCTTGTGTCTTTCTTTCTTTTTTCTTTAAGAACCATGCTAGTATGAGATAACCCTTCCTTGATTTATAGAATTCTTAATGTGCTTCACTTATATCTTTTGAGTATGATCTTATAGAATGATCTTTGCGCTTCACTTAAATCTTTTGAGTACGGTTTTATAGAATGCTTCGTGTGCTTCACTTATATATTTTTAGTTTGGATATTTGCTAGTCGATGTTAATCCTAGAATACTCCATGAACTACACTTATATCTTTTGGAGTATGAATAATACTATCATCTAAAGTGGATTTGGAAGAGTGTCAACTTTAGTTAGTAATGATTCCACTATTTCGAGTTTGCTCCCACTATTCCGAATGAGAAAAAATTGCTTATGTGGAGAGTAGTAAAATTTCTATGCTTGTAGATCATGAAGAGAATGCTTTATGTGATGGTTATATTTTTGAACCCGTTCATGATGCTACTGGATTTTTTATGAGGGAGGAATACATGCTTGTAGAAGTTGCAATAATATCAAGTTTCCTCTCTATGTGCTTAAAGTTTTGAAGTTATACTTTTCTTGCCTTCCTATGCTAGTTGATTCTTGTTCCTATAAATTATGTTCTTGAAAAATCCCTAGGCATAGGAAGTGGGTTAGATTTAAATATTCTAGTCATATTCTTCATGATGCTCTCTTTAGGTTTCAATTCTTATCTTTTATGTGAGCATCTTTGAAATCATCATGCCTAGCTAAAAGGCATAAAAGAAAATCACTTGTTGGGAGACAACCCAATATTTACCCTTACTGTTTTTGTGTGTTTACATGATTAAGCTACTGTATTAATCATGTTTTATAGCTTTTGTTTCAATAAAGTGCCAATTAAGACCTTTGGGAAGACTTGGGTGAAAGTTAATGTGATCTTGCTGTAAAAAAACAGAAACTTTGCGTTCACGGGATTAGCTGCCATTTTTTACATAAGAGTGCTTTTGAGTTGATTCTTTTTGCAGAAGATTAATAGACAAATTCCTAATGTCCAGCAGTTTATTTCATAATTTTTAGAGTAGCAGGAGTATGGTTGTTGTTCAGATCATTACAGACGGTTCTGTTTCTGACAGATTCTGTTTTCATTGCATAGGTTGCTTGTTTTGTAGTTTCTATGTCTTATATTTCTTAGTATAAATTGTAGAAATGATATGGTACAGTAGGCATTGTGTGAGAACAATTATGAACCTTGTCTTTGATAGTACCAAAGTGAATGGTTTACTCTTTATCATACTAACCTATCTCATGAAGTTACGTTAAGTTTTGTGTGGTTTAAGTTTTCAAGCTTTGGGTGAGATATCGATATGAGGAGAATAAGGTGTGGAAAGACCCTAAGCTTGGGGATGCCCGAGGCACCCCAAGGTAATATTCAAGGAAGACTCAAGCACCTAAGCTTGGGGATGCCCCGGAAGGCATCCCCTCTTTCGTCTTCAAAACTATCGGTATGCCTTACTTGGAGCTATATTTTTATTCGTCACATGATATGTGTTTTGCTTGGAGCGTATTTTCAATTTTACTTGCTGTTTGAATAAAATCATTGGATCTGAAATCTTGAATGAAAAAGAATCCTCCCATGGCTAGTTAATTATTTGACTACTCAGTGTCCTTGACTTGTACCTTTTGGAGTAGTTTGTCATTTACTCATGTGCTGCACGTACATCCTATGAGTGAATGGTTGAATGAATTGAATATCATAAATCTGAATTTATATATGTTTCATATGCTTATACCATGGGGAGTAATGACATCACATAGAATAAGTATAGGTAGTAAACTTATTGAAAGTTAGCAAACGCAGAATTGGTCACTTGAACAATTCATGAAAGAATATTGAAGGAAGAGAGATTTCACATATAAATATACTATCTTGGACATCTTTTGTAATTGTGAGCACTCATTAAAATATGACATGCTAAAAGGTTGATGTTGGACAAGGAAGACAACTTAATGGGTTATGTTTTCCTATATCCGAAACATTATATTGTCTTGGATCATCCAACATGTTGGGCTTGCCTTTCCCTCTCATGCTAGCCAAATTCTTTGCACCAAGTAGAAATACTACTTTTGCTTCCAAACATCCCTTAAACCAGTTTTGCCATGAGAGTCCATCATACCTACCTAAGGATTGAGTGAGATCCTTTAAGTAAGTTGTCATCGGTGCATGCAATAAAAATTGCTTTCTAAATATGTATGATCTATTAGTGCGAAGAAAATAAGCTTTATACGAACTTGTGATAGGGAAGAAATAAAAGTGACGGACATCATAATAAAGGTCTTTATCACAAGCGGCAATATAAAGTGACGTTCTTTTATATTAAGATTTTGTGCATCCAACCATAAAAGAGCATGACAACCTCCGCTTCCCTCTGCGAAGGGCCTATCTTTTACTTTTTTTTCTACCCTTATACAAGAGTCATGGTGATCATAACCTTTCCTTGTTACAATTTTTCCTTTGGCAAGCACTTTGTGTTGGAGCGATCCGGATATATATATCCACTTGGATGTAGGTTTTCATAAATTATTATTGTTGACATTACCCTTGAGGTAAAAGGTTGGGAGGCGAAACTATAAGCCCCTATCTTTCTCTGTGTCCGATTAAAACTTTGAACCCATAAATATCACATGAGTGTTAGCAATTGTGAAAGATTAAATGATAGTTGTGTATGTGGAGTTTGCTGAATCAAAGCTCTTACATAGACCCTTCCTGAAAATAAGATGAATTGCAATTGTTTGATGACTAAGAGCACTGTTTGTTAGTTTTCAAGAAAGTTTATGATCTATACTTTAACATGTGAATAGCTTGTTACCTGATCATGAAAAGTTTTATGAGATGAGCTACTGTTATGACACATAATGATGCTAGAAAAGGTGATTGAAATTATCATTGATCAAACTTGTGCACCTGCTAGCATTCACACTTCATAAATTATTTCTTTTATCATTTACCTACTCTAGGACGAGCAGGAATTAAGCTTGGGGATGCTGATACGTCTCCAACGTATCTATAATTTATGAAGTATTCATGCTATTATATTATCCATCTTAGATGTTTTATATACATTTATATGCTATTTTATATGATTTTTGGGACTAACCTATTAACCTAGAGCCTAGTGCCAGTTTCTGTTTTTTACTTGTTTTTGAGTTTTACAGAAAAGGAATACCAAACGGAGTCCAATTGACGTGCCAATTTTTGATGCTTTTTTATGGACCAAAAGAACCCCTGGGGTAAAAGAGTTGGGCCAGAAGAGTTCCGGGCTGTCCACGAGGGTGCGCCCACCCCCCTAGGCGTGGGCCCCTATCTCGTGGATAACTCGGAGACCCCCTGGACGTGAGCCCGACGCCAAAAATTCCTATAAATACAGAAACCTCCAGAAAATAACCTAGGTCGGAAGTTCCGCCGCCGCAAGCCTCTGTACCCACGAGCAATCAATCTAGGTCCTCTTTGGCACCCTGCCGGAGGGGGCCATAATCACCGGAGGCCATGGAGGATCTTGGAGGGGCCATCATCGCCATAAAGGCCAAGGACCAGAGGGAGAACCTCTCCCCATCTAGGAGGGAGGCCATGGAGGAGGAAGCACAAGGGGGAGAACCTCTCCTCCTCTCTCTCGGTGGCGCCGGAGATCCATCGGGAGGGAAATCATCGCCGCGCTGATCGTCTTCATCAATATCACCATCATCATCACCATCCTCATCTCTTTTACGCGGTCCACTCTCCCGCACCCCGCTGTAATCCCTACATGAACATGGTGCTTTATGCCACATATTATGATCCAATGATGTGTTGCCATCGTATGATGTTTTGAGTAGATATCCTTTGTATTTGGGTTGATTGATGATCTAGATTGGTACGAGTTGTATTTTTTATTTTGGTGTTGTCCTATGGTGCCCTCCGTGTCGCGCAAGCATGAGGGATTCCCGCTGTAGGGTGTTGCAATACGTTCATGATTCACTTATAGTGGGTTGTTTGAGTGACAAAAGCATAAACCCGAGTAAGGGGGCGTATGGGATAAAGGGGACTTGATGCTTTAATGCTATGGTTGGGTTTTACCTTAATGATCTTAAGTAGTAGCGGATGCTTGCTAGAGTTCCAATCATAAGTGCATATGATCCAAGAAGAGAAAGTATGTTAGCTTATGCCTCTCCCTCATATGAAATTGCAATGACGACTACCGGTCTTGTTAACAATTGCCTAGGACAATTCCGCACACCGATCCATCATTATTCCACACTCGCTATTTATAATATTTAGTAATATATTCTAAATTTATTATAAGATCACCTACTTTTATATTTTAGCTCTTCGATATCATGCAAAGTTATCATCTTCATACCCACAACGTAGTTTTATTTCTCGTTTCTAGTTGGAAGCAAACTTTCGGTGTACATTGAAAGGATCGAGATGGACCTAGAGGGGGGTGAATAGGTACAATTACAAATCTTAATTGTTACTTAGCAATTTTAGGCAATAGTGCGGAATAGGAAAGTGAGCCTAACAATTGCAAGTAAGATGCTAGGCAAGGTAAGCTAGTAACACAAGTACTTAAATAGCTAGCACAATAAGATACAAGTAAGAACTAAGAGATAAGTAACCACAAGTCAAAAGTTAGGGTTAGGAATAACCGCAACTTCGAGAGACGAGGATGTATGCCGATGTTCACTTCCTTGGAGGGAAGCTACATCACCGTTTAGAGAGGTGGGTGTTACCACGAAGGCACACCAACGCCACGAAGGCTCACTCTATTCTCTCTTTGAGATATCACCACGAAGGCGATTCCCAACCACTAGTGGTAGACCTTTAGGTGGTCTCCAAACCCTCACAAACTTTCCGGGGGTAATCACAATGTTTGATTCCTCTCTGAATGACTCCTACCGCCTAGGAGTCTCCAACCTCCAAGAGTAACAAGAACGATGGGAAAAGCTCAAGACTTGCTCAAATCACAAATTCCTTTGGTGCAAATAAGGGGAAGGAGTGGATCTATCACTTCGGTGGACAACTTCTCTCAAGTGCTTTCAAATCCTTTGGGGATATAAGATTTGGTGAATGAGAGTGAGAGAGAGAGTGAAATGTGTTCTTGGGTAAGCTCAGAGTGAATGGTCAACATCATCATGTGGGAGGAGAAGACTATATATAGTCGTAGTATAAAACAGACCGTTGAGCCACAAAAAAAGCACTGTCAAGGTCGGACGTCCGGACAACACCGGACGTCCAGTCGCACAGGTGGGACCGGACGTCCGCTCGAAACGTCGGTCGTCCGGAGCCTCGGGATACCCCACACAAGGCCACGTAGTGCACCATGTACACAGCCACCGGACGTCCGGGATGAGCCGGTCGTCCGGTAACCGGACATCCGGAGGTGACCGGAAATCCGCTATTTTCTTTCTGTGAAGGTGCACCGGACATCCGGAGTGTGCCAGACGTCCGGTAGGCAATGAGGGCCCGGACGTCCGGAATGTGTCGGTCGTCTGGTGGAGAACGGAAAACCGCTATTTTGCTTCTGTGGTGATACACCGGACATCCGGAGACGGCCGGACGTCCGGTAGACTGTGAAGGGCCGGACGTCCATAGAGTTCCGGACGTCTGGTGATAACAGAGCACAAAAAGCTCAGTTTCACATAGATCCTCGTGAACATAATAGTAGAATCATTAGGGATCAAGTAGAGATGTTGTGAAAGGATACTTTGTGGGTTTTGAGCAAGTCTATCACGAAATCCAACGGTCCCCTCTTAATAGTGCGGTATCCCTATACTCAAGAACAAACTGAAAAAGGAGGCAAAGCTATTGTCTTGTATATTTGCTCTTGAGTGATATAAATTTGTGTGTATACATGATCCACACACGCCCTTGAGACATAATCTTGAGATATACTTGATAAACATGATTAGTCCCATATATGCATGTTGTCATCAACATCAAAATAAGATTAAGGTCATGATTACACTTTCAATCTCCCCCTTTTTGGTAGTTGATGACAACATGCATGCACTTCTCAAAATATAGTAAAAAAACTTTAAATATCGAAATGATTGTTGTGGAGCTCCCCTAAATAAGTGCGTGAACAACATAAGCATGAATCACGGGAGCTCCCCCTCAATATGATATCAATCACAACCAAATCTCATACACAAGATAACACAATACCATATAATAAGCTCAATAGATAGATAGGTGCATTACATAGCCATAAAGGTTCAACTCACAACACATCATTGGTTCGATACAAATCTCACATCATTACATAATAGATAAGTGCCTACTCCCCCTTGACAGTAACTACCCAAAAAGGGTTCAGATCATCATAAAGCATCATCATCATCATCGTGAGCACCACTGCCACCAGCCTCGTCAAAGAAATCAGACCACTCTGGACCCGAGGGAAAACCAAAGTCAGAAGGTAAATTATTAGGAAGACGTTCATCATCACTCACATTGAAGACTCCGGAGTCTCTTAGACGAGCCTTTAGAGCATTCTTGGAAGTGACCATGCGAGTGACAACATCATGATTTTGGGAGCACTGAAAGGTAAATGCCTTCATCATGGCAGAGTGAGCTTTCCCAAGAAAGCGAGCAATGCGCCCAAAAGATGCAGATCCGGAAGGAGCAGTAGGAGAAACCCGAGCAACAGCTCGGCGAGGATGAGTAGATGTAATACCCAGGATGGGACTATACCTCCTACGTGTCGAGGCATGACTTAAAGGTATAAGCCCATTCTGGATTGATCTCAAGTTTGGTATCTTTGCACGACTCATGTAAAAGAGGGATTAAATTGCACAAGAGAGATAGTTGGCTTACACTCGCCACTTTACACAATACATTACATGAGCAAAACATCATTCAAAACATCACAACCCGACTACGGGTGAAGATCCAAAAGAAAGATACCAAAACAACATAAAGCCACAGGTCCGAATCGCCCCTAGTAGAAACTACTACTGATCATCGAAACGTCACAAGCATACGGCCACTCTCTTCATCGAGCTCCCAGAAATACTTGAACCAGCTCCTGCATCATTCTCGGCTGAACCTGCATCTGGTGTTGTAGTATCTGTGAGCCACGAGGACTCAGCAATCCCATAACCATGGGTATCAAGACTAGCAAAGCTTTATGGGTAGGAAGAGGGTAGTGGTGAGGTTGCAGCAGCGGCTAAGCATAATATGGTGGCTAGCTTACGAGTACAAGAGTAAGATGAGCATCTACGCAAACGGTCGCAAAAGTAGTGATCGCTAAAGATCCTGAACTACATACGAGACAAACATAACCCCACCGTGTTCTCTTCTCAAAGTGAAAAGAGACAGTCATGGTTACTCACACAGTTGTGTGTTTTACTTCGGATCATCTGTCAAGTTATCTACAACCGGACATTAACAAATTCCAATCTGCCACATAACCGCGGGCACGGCTTTCGAAAGATCATAACCCTGCAGGGGTGTTCCAACTTAGCCCATCACAAGCTCTCACGATTAGCTGAAGTGATAAATATAATATCATCACCCCTTATCTTAGGGAAATCCGATCAGGCTCGGCATCCCGGTAGCACAAGACATTTCGACAATGGTAAAACAAGTCCAGCAAGACCTCCCGGTGTGTCGACACCCTGATAGTAGCCGCGCGTATCTCTTCTCAGGACACGACTGGATGGGCGAGGCTACGGGAGCCAATCCTCGAGTTTCCCCGTGGTGGCCCCGCAGGCTCCCCGTTTGGGACCAACACCATCAGCACTGGCCCCCCTGCTATGTAGAAAGAATCCTCGGGTAGCGCTAACTCCCTATGCAATTTAATTAATTAATTAAGTTGTTATTATGAGCAAATTAAAACCAATGTTGGGCCTTGCTGGAGGAGTTTTATTCAAAGTCGAACTGTCAAGGGGTCCCCATCCACCCATCATGTAAGGAACACAAAATCAAGGAACATAATGCCGGTTTATCGGCGCCTAAGGTGGCATGAGTGGAACAAAACACCGAGCAAAAGGCCAAGCCTTCCACCCATGCCCAGTATATAGGTGTGTTAATAATAATTATAGATATTGTGATATTCCAACAACAAGTTCCCTCCTGGAACGAACTTCATCTTCACCTGCAACTAACAACGCTATAAGAGGGGCTGAGCAAGCGGGTAACATAGCCAAACAGTGGTTTTGCTAGGAAGGTGTCAAAGGTTAGAGGTTTCATGGCAACAAGGAGAGGCTGACACAAAAGATGGGTAGCGCGACATGTAACGATAGCATCGAGACAACTAAGCATGGCAATGGTAGTAAAGGTATCCAAGGGTATGATCATCTTGCCTGGGATTCCGCAAGGGAGAAGAACGGATCCATGAAGAAGACGAAGAAGAAGCCTCACAACTCCGGAACGAAACCGAAGCTAACAAGAGAAGCAACCGGAAAGAAGCAAACAACATGGTAAACACACAAGCATAAACATGGCATACGATGCACATCCAAGTATGATGCATGTCCGGTTTAAATATGCATGGCAATGGTAGTGCACAAACAAATACTACAAGTTAAGTGGAGCTCAATATGCAACGAGTTGCATATTGACGAAACACCACATTTTAATTATTTAATTGACTCTCGTTATTTACAAGACAAGATTAAATGTTTTTAACATGGCAAGAGGTGAAGCAAAAATAAACTACCTATTTAGACATTTAAATGAGGCCGGAAAATAACAACAAATCCGGAAAATCCCCATGAGCATGTTTAGCAATTCTTAAAGCAAGCAACAATTCATACATTTTAAATGTTGTTAACATGATGCGGATGACATGATCAAGCTTTATGCAATTTTTTATTAAAAGTTAACAAGAGAGATAAGAAGCATTTATCACCGTGGTGGAATGAAAGGGTGCCACGGCAACGATCCGAAAATGCTGCAACGGCAACATCTCGGTTCCGGTAACTCGTTGAGAGACCGGTGCAAAAGCAAAGGTGGCGTGGACGGCGGAACAAGATGAAAGGTGGGGTGATCCCGTCACCGGGTTCCCACAAGTCAGCGACGAGGCAACCGAGGAGCACGACCAAAAGATGAAACGGGCACGGAGCACACACGTGGAGCATCACATACAACACAACAAGCATTCGACGGGTCATCGTCTCGGGGTTATACCTTCGGAACACTCATTCTCGGAGGGGTTCAAGTCGTCGAGGGACGTAGTGGTACACGGGTCGTAGAGGAAGTAGTCGTACACGGGGCGACGGTAGTTGTACACGTTGGCGTTTCCGTTTCCGAAGAGGTACTTGTCGCGTCGTCTGGTGTCATCGTTCTCGTATCGTAGATGTTCACGTCACGTGTAGAGGTACTTGTCGCATTGTTGAACTTAGCGTCCGGTGAATCCCGTGTAGTCGTTCACGAGTCGCAGTCGAACTTGGCGATCCGAAGGGGTACTTGTCATCGCCGAGCGTAGTGGTACTCGGGGTCGTCGTGGAACTTGTCGGTCTCGGGACTTGGCGATTCCATGTAGTTGTACACACGGTGCAGTTGAACTTGGCACAAACCAAAGGCAACGGTACTTAACAAACCGGATACGGTCTTGGAGCCACGGTCTTTGCAAACAACAGAAAGAGGCGGCGCAAGAAGGTAGCGGGGCGATGCCCTCCTCGGATGGAGCTGGCGCATGAGAACCGTGGCGAGGACGAGGGACCAGCGGCCCATGGCGCGCGCGCTGGAGGAGGGCCTGAGGGCGAGGAAGAGGCCGGAAGGCTTCTGGCCGGACTGCTCCTGCTCGGGAGGACAAGGCGCGGGCGCGCTGGGGATGGAGGCGCGCGGCACCACGCGAGGGAGACGGAGGCAGGGGCAGCGCCGGCCTTGGCGACGGAGGTACAACGGCGGACGGCGCGAGGCTGCTCGAGGCCGGAGGGGACGCGGGATCCGGCCGGGAGGCGAGGAAGGGGCCCCCGACCTCGGCGCTGCGGGACTCGGCGGGGACCTGGCGGTGCGACGCTCGGGCCAGGTGAGGTGGGAGAAGGCCCGCAGGCGCTGAGGAGCGAGAGGGAGATCGAGAAGAGGGGGGTCGAGGGGATGCGAGGGGATCGAGAGGGAGAGTGCGGCGGTCGGGGAGGGAGAGCGAGGGGAGATGGTGCGGGCGGTGCGCTAGTTAGGGTTCGGGCGAGGGAGTGGCCTTGGGCCAAGGTGGAGAAGGGCCTAATGAGGCTGGCGGCCTGGGCCAGAAGGCCTGAACCGGCTGGACTAGGTCCTCTCCTAATAAAAAGAGAGATAAGAAGAAGACAAAGAAAAAATAGAGGAAAAGAAATAAAGGAAAAGAAAGAGGGGGGGTTAGGGAAAAAGTTGCACATAAGGTTATTTTTCTCGGGCATCATAAAATGAGCAAGGTCCGAGAAAAATAGAAAAGGCATGATCGAGATATAATTCAAACATATTTGAATTTAATTCAAATGGGTTTGAATTAAGACTTGATTTTTGAAGTGTCCAAAAATGTTCGAATTTTTGGAGGAACCTCGATAAATGGGAAAAATAATTATAGACAAGGAAAGGGGTGAAACTAGAAGCAACAGAGGTCTGGGGAATAATTGCAAGTGTGTTTGGGTTAATTCCAAACAAATGGAATATTTATTAATATAGCTCCCTAAATATTGGGAGGATATGTTATAAAGAGAAGTCACACTTCCCTCGATTTAAATGGACCGAAGGTCCACACAATTTATTTAAGTTGAGAAGAAAAGAATTATGACATGATGGCATGATGACATGATGCAATGCAAAAATAAATAACACAAGCACAAATGAAACACACGGGAGAACCCGGAACATCTGGAATCTTTTGGAATCTTCTGGGACGTCGGTCTTCGGGCGTCACAACTCTCCCACACTAACAGAGGATCTCGACCCGAGATCCTAGAGATGGCACCGGGTAAAAACGGAAGAGGAAGAGGTAAAACAAAGTTGCTTCTTGACAGAAGAGTGAAACCAAAGAACCTTGAGAGGTTGATCAAAATGAAAGAAGAATACAACGGAGATGAACGAAGATGAAACACTCCGTTGGAAAAGATGAACAAGGAGCATTATGAGAACCTTGTAGGTTGAAAGACATGAAGCAAGAGCTTACGAATCAAAATAATATGAAACCGCAATGGTATAGCCAAGGAATAAGAATGACAGAATTCGGACAGCACTCCGACTGAAAATGTAAGGAATTGAACAAGAACTTGAGGAGATGGAATGATACTTGATGAAATCAACAGCATATTGCCTCCGAAACAATTGAAAGAATGGCACAAGGGGTAAGAAGGATTCAGACAACACTCCGGTTGAAAAGAGAGGCAAACTTGATAAGATGAGAGAACTAGAATGTAGGAGACAACATTCCAGTTAAATAGACAAGCAAGGGAAGAATATGATCTTGAAAAGAAAACAAGATGATGGTCAAAGAGAGAGCAACATCACAATGCCTCCGGAATGAAAGAATATATACTAGGTCGGTGGAAAGAAAAGAACGGAGAAGAAAATGACAACTTCTCCCACAAATGAATTAGGAAATCCTCCTTACAAAGAAGGGTTGAATGGGGTTGATGGAAAAATCAACACGAAATGAATAAGCTTGATGTGGGCTTATGGAAAACATCTCAAAATTAAGAGGTGACAACCAGCCACTGACGAAAACAATTGATTGCATTGAGATCGACAAGGAGATGAAAAACTTATTTCACCGGAATGATAAATGAAAAACTTGGGTCATTTAAGCACCATAATAACAACAATCCTTAGGGAAAGCTTTTAGGTGAATTATAACCCAAGATGACTCCAACGAATAAATTGAATGGTTGGAAAGATCTCCTGAACAAAGAAAAAGATGGGTTTGAATATCTCATTCTTGATAACTCGTGAATCATAATTCATGAAGGACTTGTCAAGAATGACATAACACCATCTGAAAAGATAAGGTAGAAAGGATTGCAATTGGAAAGCATGATGAAGAATGCTTGAGCTCCAACAAGAATCTTGATGAAAACTTCGAGGATGAATTAATTGATGATGAACCACCATGAAGAACTCCGGTAAAGAAAGCATGAGAAGTGAAAGACGAAAAGAATAAGATTCAAGGCATGTGATGAATTAGATTTAGCTTTCAAATGATATAATTGAAATAACATGGAGCTCCGCAAAACAAGATGAAGAATTTAGGACCAAGGATATGATATGATGAACAATCTCCGGAAAAAGAGATTAATCACTTCAAGGAAATAAGAATAAGATTTACTGTATGCTTATCCTTCATCAAGTTAAATTGATGACAAGCAACGGATTTGGCCTACTACTTATTCTCGTTTGAAAGAATTAAAGAGAGATCTAGCACAAGCTTGGATAAATCTTCAACGAAGCACCGGTAGGATTGTGAAAAGAACAAATGAATTAAAACGATAACAACGGAAGGGTAATCTTGAAAGAACCACCGTGACAATTATGGAGACGAACGAAGAGACATCAATGAAGAATATTTGGAGGACAAAGTTGCAAACAGAGAACGAAGAATCTTCTGAAATGATGGCCTTCGGAGGATCACAATGGAAAGAATTCATGAAATGCTTGGGATGGGTATAAAAAATAATTCCTCACAAACGGAACAATAATGAGGATGGCATGAAGCTAGAACCACGACTCTTGGAAGAATGGATAAGGATTCAAGAGCAACTTGTCTTCGGGTCTTCAAAAACTGAGAAGACGATGAGATACACCACCATGAATTGTTGAGGCACTCCGGAATGAAGAATTAAAAGGTTGAACCAATGATGAAAAAGAATTGAAAGCGATCTTGGAGAAGGCATGTGACTGATGGAAATCATTCTTACGTCACACTTTGAAACGAATTTGAGTATAACTCCAGAAAATTGGAAGAGTCAGGTAAGATCCTGGAAAAAGACCTGTGGGTTAGGGCCCACTAAAGAAATCACTGTTGGAAAAGATTGCTTAAGAGATATTGCACCGGTTGAATTTAAAAGGCTTGAATAAGATAACGATCCTCAAAATAATTTGAACGGATAAAGAATGGAATCATGAATCTTCAGCACTCCGGATATGAATAGCAAGAGGAGAATGATTAATTGAAGCACCGGAATAAGAAAGCATTGTGAAATGAGGAAAAGGATAAGATCAACACCGAAATCTTGAATTACATCCACCAACAGAATTTGAGAACAAAAGAGTGATGAACTTGAAGCTCTTGAGCATCTTCACGATAAATCACCGGATAAGAACATTGAAGGAAAAGAATGAAGAAACATCACATTAATAAAATGGATATTTCATTTGAGAATTTCTGACTCCAAGAAGAAGAAGGGTGGGAGGGTGGGGAAAACAAAGACAACTTGGGATGAATGAAACAGACAAATCGTCGGATTTCTCAACGGCGTCCATATGGAATAACTTGAAGAGAAGGCACACTGGTTGGAAAGGATTAACATGAAAATCTTGATGGTCAAGAGGAATTAGCACTCCCATAGAAATATGAGAATACCGATTAGGAAAGGTATGGAATCAACATTTGACATCGAAGCAACTCGAATACCAGAATCAAAATGAAAACAACGGATAGATATGTTTATGAAGAAGATTATGTTGCAACATAATCTTCACAATATCATTCGTACAGAGAATTGAACGAATGAATTCCGCAGGTACATCAACTTGTCGAGAAGCCACTTTGGAGAACAAAAGATAAATAAAAGCAACAAGGAGCAGAAGAACAAATACAAGATAGAAGCTTCGTTCGACATATTCGTGCTGAAAGCTTATGGAACGTGTTACAAAAGGGTTTTGCAATCCCCGGATCAGCATAGCCAAGGACCCTTTAAGATGCAACTCCCGGTCGGAACAAGCCCATAAAACCACTTCACTCAATGTAGAACCCCGAACTTCATATCATGCACTCGTTGGAAGAATGCCTAGAACTACTGGATGAACCCACCTATTAATTTTCGAAAGTTTCCAGTTATGCAATCAGGTGTTGGGGATACAGGGGAAGCACCGCGCACTCAACTCTAATCCTACATCCAGCTATATCCATCCTTCAACACATAACCAGTTATTTCCAGAAACCGTTTACCTCGAACCTTCGAAACGCATCTACTATATAAGCTATGGCAATACTCCCGAACTACCTCCCCAGTACTGGGTGATGTCGGGGTTATCTTGCCACTAACCGCATAGGAGAGTTTTCGATGTCGGCCGTCTTAAGTATTCTAGTACTGCCGCGATGGATTTGTGACGACAACACCTCGGAGCTCAACTCCCCGGGACACTGCCACAACCCCTAATGACAGGAGGCATCGAGAACAATGTTCTCGTCACAAAGACATCGAAACAATCCAAACAATACTCGCATGATCCTAAAAAAAATTGGTGAAATTTTGAGAGTAGAAGAGACAAGAGTAATCGTCAGGAGTCCTCACCCGAGTGAAAAGAGATGAGGAGCAAAAGAAATCCTACTCTCCGATATATATATATATATATAGGACTCAAAACATTTTCAGTGTGTGCCTAGACTCAACCATCAACGATTCGATAAATCAGTGGGGGCTTCTAGGTCGGAGAAGGCTCTGATACCAACTTGTAATGCCCAGGATGGGACTATACCTCCTACGTGTCGAGGCACGACTTAAAGGTATAAGCCCATTCTGGAATGATCTCAAGTTTGGTATCTTTGCACGATTCATGTAAAAGAGGGATTAAATTGCAAAAGAGAGATAGTTGGCTTACACTCGCCACTTCACACAATACATTACATGAGAAAAACATCATTCAAAACATCACAACCCGACTACGGGTGAAGATCCAAAAGAAAGATACCAAAACAACATAAAGCCACAGGTCCGAATCGCCCCTAGTAGAAACCACTACTGATCATCGAAACGTCACAAGCATACGGCCACTCTCTTCATCAAGCTCCCAGAAATACTTGAACCAGCTCCTGCATCATTCTCGGTTGAACCTGCATCTGGTGTTGTAGTATCTGTGAGCCACGAGGACTCAGCAATCCCATAACCATGGGTATCAAGACTAGCAAAGCTTTATGGGTAGGAAGAGGGTAGTGGTGAGGTTGCAGCAGCGGCTAAGCATAATATGGTGGCTAGCTTACGAGTACAAGAGTAAGATGAGCATCTACGCAAACGGTCGCAAAAGTAGTGATCGCTAAAGATCCTGAACTACATACGAGACAAACATAACCCCACTGTGTTCTCTTCTCAAAGTGAAAAGAGACAGTCACGGTTACTCACACAATTATGTGTTTTACTTCGGATCATCTGTCAAGTTATCTACAACCGGACATTAACAAATTCCAATCTGCCACATAACCACGGGCACGGCTTTCGAAAGATCATAACCCTGCAGGGGTGTTCCAACTTAGCCCATCACAAGCTCTCACGATTAGCTGAAGTGATAAATATAATATCATCACCCCTTATCTTAGGGAAATCCGATCAGGCACGGCATCCCGGTAGCACAAGACATTTCGACAATGGTAAAACAAGTCCAGCAAGACCTCCCGGTGTGTCGACACCCTGATAGTAGCCGCGCGTATCTCGTCTCAGGACACGACCGGATGGGCGAGGCTACGGGAGCCAATCCTCGAGTTTCCCCGTGGTGGCCCCGCAGGCTCCCCGTTTGGGACCAACACCATCAGCACTGGCCCCCCTGCTATGTAGAAAGAATCCTCGGGTAGCGCTAACTCCCTATGCAATTTAATTAATTAATTAAGTTGTTATTATGAGCAAATTAAAACCAATGTTGGGCCTTGCTGGAGGAGTTTTATTCAAAGTCGAACTGTCAAGGGGTCCCCATCCACCCATCGTGTAAGGAACGCAAAATCAAGGAACATAATGCCGGTTAATCGGCGCCTAAGGTGGCATGAGTGGAACAAAACACCGAGCAAAAGGCCAAGCCTTCCACCCATGCCCAGTATATAGGTGTGTTAATAATAATTATAGATATTGTGATATTCCAACAACAAGTTCCCTCCTGGAACGAACTTCATCTTCACCTGCAACTAACAATGCTATAAGAGGGGCTAAGCAAGCGGGTAACATAGCCAAACAGTGGTTTTGCTAGGAAGGTGTCAAAGGTTAGAGGTTTCATGGCAACAAGGAGAGGCTGACACAAAAGATGGGTAGCGCGACATGTAACGATAGCATCGAGACAACTAAGCATGGCAATGGTAGTAAGGGTATCCAAGGGTATGATCATCTTGCCTGGGATTCCGCAAGGGAGAAGAACGGATACATGAAGAAGACAAAGAAGAAGCCTCACAACTCCGGAACGAAACCGAAGCTAACAAGAGAAGCAACCGGAAAGAAGCAAACAACATGGTAAACACACAAGCATAAACATGGCATACGATGCACATCCAAGTATGATGCATGTCCGGTTTAAATATGCATGGCAATGGTAGTGCACAAACAAATACTACAAGTTAAGTGGAGCTCAATATGCAACGAGTTGCATATTGACGAAACACCACATTTTAATTATTTAATTGACTCTCGTTATTTACAAGACAAGATTAAATGTTTTTAACATGGCAAGAGGTGAAGCAAAAATAAACTACCTATTTAGACATTTAAATGAGGCCGGAAAATAACAACAACAAATCCGGAAAATCCCCATGAGCATGTTTAGCAATTCTTAAAGCAAGCAACAATTCATACAATTTAAATGTTGTTAACATGATGCGGATGACATGATCAAGCTTTATGCAATTTTTTATTAAAAGTTAACAAGAGAGATAAGAAGCATTTGTCACCGTGGTGGAATGAAAGGGTGCCACGGCAACGATCCGAAAATGATGCAACGGCAACATCTCGGTTCTGGTAACTCGTTGAGAGACCGGTGCAAAAGCAAAGGTGGCGTGGACGGCGGAACAAGAAGAAAGGTGGGGTGATCCCGTCACCGGGTTCCCACAAGTCGGCGATGAGGCAACCGAGGAGCACGACCAAAAGATGAAACGGGCACGGAGCACACACGTGGAGCATCACATACAACACAACAAGCATTCGACGGGTCATCGTCTCGGGGTTATACCTTCAGAACACTCGTTCTCGGAGGGGTTCAAGTCGTCGAGGGACGTAGTGGTACACGGGTCGTAGAGGAAGTAGTCGTACACGAGGCGACGGTAGTTGTACACGTTGGCGTTTCCGTTTCCGAAGAGGTACTTGTCGCATCGTCTTGTGTCGTCGTTCTCGTATCGTAGATGTTCACGTCACGTGTAGAGGTACTTGTCGCATTGTTGAACTTAGCGTCCGGTGAATCCTGCGTAGTCATTCACGAGTCGCAGTCGAACTTGGCGATTCGAAGGGATACTTGTCATCGCCGAGCGTAGTGGTACTCGGGGTCGTCGTGGAACTTGTCGGTCTCGGGACTTGGCGATTCCATGTAGTTGTACACACGGTGCAGTTGAACTTGGCACAAACCGAAGGCAACGGTACTTAACGAACCGGATACGGTCTTGGAGCCACGGTCTTTGCAAACAACAGAAAGAGGCGGCGCAAGAAGGTAGCAGGGCGATGCCCTCCTCGGATGGAGCTGGGGCATGAGAACCGTGGCGAGGACGAGGGACCAGCGGCCCATGGCGCGCGTGCTGGAGGAGGGCCTGAGGGCGAGGAAGAGGCCGGAAGGCTTCTGGCCGGACTGCTCCTGCGCGGGAGGACAAGGCGCGGGCGCGCTGGGGATGGAGGCGCGCGGCACCACGCGAGGGAGACAGAGGCAGGAGCGGCGCCGGCCTTGGCGACGGAGGTACAGCGGCGGACGGTGCGAGGCTGCTCGAGGCCGGAGGGGACGCAGGATCCGACCGGGAGGCGAGGAAGGGGCCCCCGACCTCGGCGCGGCGGGGCTCGGCGGGGACCTGGCGGTGCGGCGCTCGGGCCAGGTGAGGTGGGAGAAGGCCCGCAGGCGCTGAGGAGCGAGAGGGAGATCGAGAAGAGGGGGGGTCGAGGGGATCTAGAGGGAGAGTGCGGCGGTCGGGGAGGGAGAGCGAGAGGAGATGGTGCGGGCGGTGCGCTAGTTAGGGTTCGGGCGAGGGAGTGGCCTTGGGCCAAGGTGGAGAAGGGCCTAATGAGGCTGGTGGCCTGGGCCAGAAGGCCTGAACCGGCTGGACTAGGTCCTCTCCTAATAAAAAGAGAGATACGAAGAAGACAAAGAAAAAATAGAGGAAAAGAAAGAGGGGGGGGGGGTTAGGGAAAAAGTTGCACATAAGGTTATTTTTCTCGGGCATCATAAAATGAGCACTGTCCAAGAAAAATAGAAAAGGCATGATCGAGATATAATTCAAACATATTTGAATTTAATTCAAATGGGTTTGAATTAAGACTTGATTTTTGAAGTGTCCAAAAATGTTCGAATTTTTGGAGGAACCTCGATAAATGGAAAAAATAATTATAGACAAGGAAAGGGGTGAAACTAGAAGCAACAGAGGTCTCGGGAATAATTGCAAGTGTGTTTGGGTTAATTCCAAATAAATGGAATATTTATTAATATAGCTCCCTAAATATTGGGAGGATATGTTATAAAGAGTAGTCACACTTCCCTCGATTTAAATGGACCGAAGGTCCACACAATTTATTTAAGTTGAGAAGAAAAGAATTAACCCAAGGTCCACACATGTATTGGCTCCGACCTCTGAGGGTGAGATCTATCCTTTCTGCGTAGGTCTGATTCGCTTCAATGACAGTGTTGTTAGGGATACGCTGATTAGTAGGGGAGCCCAACCTCTCGATGAGCATTCTACTTTCTCCTTACTGCGGCATGATGAAGGCCCCAACATGCGTAGGCCTGTGATTGAACGTGATGCCTGGGTTATGCTGCTTGGGTTCCCCCTCAACTACCAAACTGAGCATTACATTATCAAAGCGGTTTCGTGTTTTGGTAGATGCATGTATTGGCACCGCCCTGGTCATCGTAAATCTAGAGTGCTAGTTCGAGTTCTTATCAACGAGCTTGCTTTGGTTCCGTTCAGTCTGATCATCAAGCGCTTCACGGATATTAGTGGTCTTGGAACATCTTGGACAGTTCCTGTTTATGTGCTAAATGGCAGAAACCCAAGCCAGGGGCTTGTTGGAGATGAAGAAGCGCCTCCTCCTATGGGAGCATCCCCACACCCCAATCATCTTCCATTCCTGAATGCCATGCAGCAGCATCACCATGAAGCTCAGGTTTGGCAGTTGCAGAATGCGGCAAATGCTTGGGAGGCTGCTCCTCCTCCTCCTCCCCCACAACAGGGTTGGGGGGAGTGGCCAGTCTTGCCCCCAGTTCCACCAGCTTATCGTGGTTTCAGCTTCATAGCTTTTACTGGTTATGAGGGTCCTTCTATGATGGATGGTATTCAACAAGCAGATTCTGGTTTTGATGATGGTTTGAGAGTTTGGAACGAACATGTACACATGATTGAAGATGCTGCCGAGCGACTTATACATGGCTCTCCACAGGGGGATTTGAACTTTGTGCAGTTCAATGAGCATGTCACTTCCATGGAAGTAACTGAGCCAGAAGATAACTGGTTCAACTTCGTTCTCTGCTTCTATTGTACTGTTTTTACACCCAGGATTGGATGGAAGTCTGACGAGGAGAATACTGATGAAACTTGGTCCAGGTTTGCTGAAGGGCTTCAGAATGTGCTGGTGGGCCTTGTGGGTAGCGCTTGTTTCTCTCTGTTCCCTTTCTCACCTTTTCATCCGGGAACTTCTACGATTCTCTTTCCAGCAACAGTTTGGTCCCTATGCTCTGAATTTTTCTCTGAACAACTACACCAGCTATGCGTCAGCGTGAGGGATGAGGATAGGACTGAAGACAGAGAAGGACCGTGGCACATTGATCTGCAGTCACAGGATATGGAGGTGGAAGTCTGTACCAACAAGAGGAAGCGTCAGGTCTTCACACCACTTGATGTGTCTGAAGTTCGCCGAAGCGTGCGTACAACTCCTTATCAGGGTTTCAAACCTCAATCGATGGCGGACGTGAAGCGCAAGCCGTCCTATGTCAAGCCACGCAGGGACCCTGCCTTTCCTCAACTACAGCTTATCGCCCCCTCGGAGGGCCCCTCTGCATCGATTCCGGCCCACACTTCAATTGCAACTCTGCAGAGGCTTGGGACTTCACTCTGTGCGATTCCTGCAGAAGAACTCACTGAAGATAAACTGCTTGCGCCCCCGAGTGGAAGCAAGCAGAATGAAGCCTGAAGACTTTATCTTTGAGTTATTTTCTTTGCGCACTGTTCTAAGTTTCTTTGCTCGCTATCCGTACAATCTGTGATGGTTGCTTTAATGTGGAATATTTTGTGCTGGAATATTCGTGGTTTAAATTCTACTGCTAAGTGTGATGCCTTACGTAACAAGATTGATGAATCTAACTGCTCCATTATATGTCTACAAGAAACGAAGAAGGCAGATTTTGATCACTCCTTCCTTCGGAAGTGCTGCCCCAGGCGTTTTGATAAGTTTGAATTTGTTCCATCGGAAGGAGCGTCGGGGGGTCTTCTCATAGCTTGGTGTAGTAGTCAGTTCTCGGGACAACTCATTCATCAATACCCTTTTGCTATAACTCTGAAAATGACTTCGATTCAATCTAATGACAGTTGGTTCTTATCTAACATATATGGACCTTGTGCTGGACCAACAAGGGTTACCTTTACCGATTGGTTTGATAATATTACATTTGAACCTTAAGATCTTTGGTTATTCATGGGGGATTTTAACTTCATGCGCTCGCTGGAAAACAGAAACCTACCTGGAGGAAATATAGATGATGTGATCAAATTTAATGAGATCATTAGTCATGTTGGTTTGATTGAGATACCTATCAAGGGTCGCAGATTTACTTGGAGTAATATGCAGGAGCATCCTCTTCTTGAGCAACTAGACTGGTTCTTTTCTACACCTGAATGGACTCTGAAGTTCCCTAATACCACTGTTAAGCCTCTTGCTCGCCCGATTTCGGACCATGTTCCGTGTGTTTTATCTGTGGAGACAGCGATCCCTAGGTCTAAAATTTTTAGGTTTGAAAATTTCTGGGCCTCTCACCCTGGGTTTTTGGATGTGGTTAGCAACTCTTGGAATGCTCCACTCAAAGCATCCTCGAGTGCCACTTTGATTTCTGCTAAGCTTAAAAGACTCTGATACGCTCTGAAGAAATGGAGCAAATCACTCTCCAAATTAAAAATGTTGCTTGAAAATTGCAACCACCTTTTGTTACAATTGGACAATTTGGAAGATCTCCGGCCACTGTCAATTCCAGAAGCAAATTTCAGAAACATTTTAAAAGCACATGTCTTGCGGTTACTGAAATATCAAAGTGATTATTGGAAACAACGCTATACTGTCAGATGGGCGGTTAAGGGTGAAGAGAATACTAAATACTTCCAAGCGCGTGCTACTGAAAGATTAAGAAGGAACTCTATTGCTAATTTGGTTTTGGAAAATGGCCAGGTGATTGAAAATCATGATGAAAAAGCAAGTGCCTTCCTTACTTGCTTCAAGAGCCGGATGGGAATCTCCATGCCCCCGGTCTATGATTTCGAGCTTGCTCACATTGTTCTTAAGTGCCCCAATCTGGAAGACTTATCTTTGCCTTTTTCAAGGGAGGAGGTAGATAATGTAATCAAAATCATGCCAGCTGATCGAGCACCTGGTCCGGATGGTTTCAACGGTCTATTTTTAAAAATTTCATGGGATATTATAAAGGAGGACTTCTATAAACTGACAGAGGACTTTTGGGCTGGAAGAATCAATCTACAATGCATCAACACCTCTCTAATTACTTTGATCCCCAAAAAACTTGTCCCCGAATCGGTAAATGACTATAGACCCATCTCTTTGATGAATTGTGTGCTAAAAGTGCTTACAAAAATTCTTGCGGAAAGACTACAACGAAGGATCCTACAAGTAGTGCACCGAAATCAGTATGGTTTCATCAAAACAAGAACCATACAAGATTGCCTGGGATGGGCCTTTGAATACCTACATCAATGCAAACATTCGGGCAAAGAGATTGTTATCCTAAAGCTAGACTTTGAGAAGGCGTTTGATACAATGGACCACTCTTTCATCTTAAAAATGCTCCAGTGTAAAGGATTTGATGATCGGTGGTGTATGTGGATACAAAATATCCTACAGTCTGGATCATCATCTATTCTCCTAAATGGGATTCCTGGTACTGAGTTCCAATGCAAACGTGGGGTTAAGCAAGGGGATCCGGTGTCGCCCCTACTTTTTGTGCTAGCGGCAGATCTGCTTCAATCTTTGATCAATAAAGCATGGAGGGAAGGTCACATCACACTCCCTATATCTCAACCTGACTCTGAAGATTACCATGTGATTCAGTATGCGGATGACACCTTAATCATGCTGCCAGCTGAGTCGCGGGAGTTGAATACGGTAAAGCTGATTTTGGATTCGTATGCCCGAGCAATAGGACTGAAAATCAACTACTCTAAATCGCAGTTAATGCCAATAAATGTAAGTATGAGTAAAACAGCGGAGTTAGCTCGTGTTTTGGGGTGTCAGGTGGGTTCGATGCCTTTTACCTATCTGGGGCTGCCGCTTGGCACCACCAGGCCAACTGTCAGGGATCTAATGCCTCTGGTGGACAAGATTGAGCGGAGGCTAACAGCGACTGCCATCTGGCTATCCTATGGTGAGAGGGTGCAACTCATTAACTCAGCTCTGTCATCGCTGCTATCCTTTGCGATGTGTGTGCTCAAGCTACCACTGAAACTGATCGATATTTTCGATCGTGCGAGGAGGCACTGTCTTTGGAGAAAAGAGATCGATCGAGATGCAAGAACAAATTCTTTGGCGGCCTGGGATATGGTCTGTAGACCAAAGAAGAAAGGTGGATTGGGGATACTTGACCTTAAGATCCAAAACAAAGCTTTGCTGCTCAAATACATACATAAATTCATTCATAAGCATGACACTCCCTGGGTCTTACTGGTCTGGAATGCTTACTACGAGGAAACACCCCCACATGCCAAGCCCCCATGTGGATCGTTCGGGTGGCGTGATGTTTTTTCACTAATAGACATTTACAGAGGTATCACCACTTGTGTGCCAGCTGCGGGTGACACGATTCTGCTCTGGAAGGACGTGTGGATCAATGACAGACCTTTGGCTGAAACTCACGACCATCTTTTCTCGTTTGCACTTGATGAAGACGTCTCTTTGGCCCAATTCTACCATAATGATACGGCTGCAGATAACTTCATGCTCCCTCTGTCGTTGGAAGCCCGAGAAGAACTGAACGATCTGCACCAGATGTTAGCTGGTATGACTTTGGACCCAATGGAAACTGATGAATGGATCATGTGCTGGGGGGATACGAAATTCAAACCGAGGAAGTTTTATGCCTATGTTTTCAGAAACATAACGGTCCCGCAATACATCGCCTCAATATGGAAAACAAAATGCATCATGAGGCACAAGGTTTTCGCGTGGTTGATGCTTAATGATCGGGTAAACACCAGAGACCTCTTGCAACGGCGACATTTTCACATTGGGGATGATCATGATTGTCCCATGTGTAACTCCGGAGTGCTTGAAACAAACAAACATTTATTCTTTGACTGCCCGTTCACGGTGACATGCTGGGATGCGGTGGGTATAAGCTGGGGTGATGATCAAGACTTGCAGCACAATTTTGACACGGCAAAAGCTGGGTGGCATGGACCTCTCTTCAAGGATATAACCATTTTGGCAGCCTGGAACATTTGGAAACAAAGGAATAATAAGGTCTTCGAAGAAGTGATCCCCACACATGTAGACTGGTTGAGAAGACTTAAGGAGGACTTGGTTATTTTAGGTTATAGGATCTCCCCTCAAAACCTAGCTTTCTTGAGGGATTTTAGTAACTCTCTCTCTATATAGCACCCCCTTCTATTTTGGCCACCTTTGGGCTGGTGACAGCCCCTCCCTGTCTTTTATAATGTAAATTCTAGCTTTTGAGTGCCAACTCTCTGTTTGCACTCATAGCATATATAATGGAAAAGCAACAGTAGGAGTCTCTCCTGCTGTTTTGATGTGTCAAAAAAAAGAAGAAAAGAATTATGACATGATGGCATGATGACATGATGCAATGCAAAAATAAATAACACAAGCACAAATGAAACACACGGGAGAACCCGGAACATCTGGAATCTTCTGGAATCTTCTGGGACGTCGGTCTTCGGGCGTCACAGTAGAGGAGGAGGAGGGCTTGACCCAGTCATCCGCCATGTGAGATGGAATGACCCACTGCTCATGCAAGTGAGTGCGGACAATGGGAAACGGAGCCACACTTTCAATAAATGCCTGAAGAAAGGGAGCATGAGGAAAGGCCCGCTTGAATTGAAAAGAAGCGAGACGGATCTCATGCCACAGAAAGTGAGGAACATTGATCTTCCCTTTGGACACCGCATAGAGGCGATGCATGAGATTGATGCAATAGCTATTGCAAGACCCCTTGTCACCCATATTAGGATAGACGGTGCGAATGACACACTGAAAAATAATGTAGAAAGGAGAGCGCCAAATGGAAATTTGGTTTAGATCCTTCTGTTTATCCTCATCAGTGATGTCAGCGATGGGTTTGAGGAGATCCATGCATACATAAATGCCCTTGGGCTTATGATTGGGGTCATCCTTATGTATTTTGAACCCAGTGTCAGGAAAACTAAGAGCAGCAACAAATTGTGAATAAGAAGCTGTAAGCACGGCGTCGGAGGTCATCCAAGTGACAGTGTTATTTGAATGGAAGTAACATGTGGCATAGAATTGATGAATGGCAGCATGGTTAAAATGATGCTGAAATGCAAATGGAGCAGCAAGACCAGACGTCTCAATGAGCTCAATAGCCCCCGGATACTTTGCCGCATGAGTACGAATATGCTCAAGATTAATGCACATATGTAGAGACAGGCCCTTAGGAAGAATGACAGTGGTAAAAATGCCTGCCTGGACGTTTGTGCGAAAACGATCGTCCGTGGAGTCGCTAGCAACCGAGAATTGGTCAACATCATGACGATGCTTAAGATAGGAGGCAATGGGAACCGCATTGAACCGTTTAACTTTGCAGCCTAGAGGTAGAGGAGGTTCAAGGGAGATGTGACAGGCATCACCTTGAGGTTGCACTGGAGGAGGAGGAGGCTTAAGAGTGGGCCTCCGATTCCCCGGCTTGGGTGCAGCGGTGTGAGAGGCAACGAACTCGGCCCGCTCCATATCTTCCGGTTCATCCTCATAGTCGAATTCCTCCATTGAGGAGTCTCTAGCGGGGCTGCTAGGCTGAGCGGCACGCTTCCGAGGACGAGTACATTCTTGGGAATCATCGGAGCCTCCACGACGAGACGGACGAGAGACCCCACTTGGGGCCTCCTTGCGTGCAGAGTGCTTGATCTTCGGCATCCCGGTCTAGAAGTAGAAGGAGCACCCAAATCAACAATCCACTTCCACAGATTGAGGGGAGACTCGATTGATGAGAGGAGGAGAAGAAACAAGGGGCTACCTCGGAGTGAAAGAACGAGATGAAGAGAGGCGGCGCCGGAGATGCAACGGTGACGGAGTGTCCCACTGGGCGGCGCCGGAGGCGCGACGGCGAGGGGCCCTGTCACACCCAAGATGCGATTCTATCCCGATCACGTGACGAACTCGTGATTGGGGCACAACCGCATTCCGGGCGCTTAGCAAGATGGATATCATTACATCGTACCATTACATACATACATGGGGGATACATACAATTCATACAATAGTCGGAAGAATACAACACTTCATGCACAAGACATCCGACTACGGATGAAAAACATGAAAAACACAACGACATCCATCTGCTATCCCAGGCTGCCGACCAGGAACCTAACCCAAGATCGACGAAGAAGAAGAAGAAGAAAGAACTCCAACACAAGCAAACATCGCTCTCACGTCAAGTCATCGGAAACCTGCACCTGCAACTGTTATTGTAGTATCTGTGAGCCACGAGGACTCAGCAATCCCATAACCATGGGTATCAAGACTAGCAGAGCTTAATGGGTATGGAAAGGTTAAGTGGTGAGGTTGCAGCAGCGGCTAAGCATGTATGGTGGCTAACTTACGAGTACAATAATAAGATGAGCATCTACGCAAATGGTCGCAAACTAGTAATGATCGCTAAAGATCCTGAACTACCTACGAGTCAAACATAACCCCACCGTGTTCTCTTCTCAAAGTGAAAAGAGACGGTCACGGTTACTCACACGGTTGTGTGTATTTTATTTTGGATCCCCTGTCAAGTTTTCTACAACCGTACATTAACAATTTCCAATCTGCCACATAACTGCGGGCATGGCTTTCGAAAGATCATAACCCTGCAGGGGTGTCCCAACTTATCCCATCACAAGCTCTCACGATCAGCAGAGGTAAAAATACCCCTTATCTTAGGGACAGTCCGATCAGACTTGGAATCCCGGTGCACAAGACATTTCGGCAATGGTAAAACAAGTCCAGCAAGACCTCTCGGCGTGCCGACACCCTGATAGTAGCCGCGCATATCTCGTCTCAGGCCACGTCCGGATGAGATAAGCGTACAGGAGCCAGAATACCCCAAGTTACCAAGGGGCGGCCCTGCACGGTGCTCTAGTTGGGACCAACACCATCGGCACTGGCCCCTCCCTGTAATGTGGAATTAAGAACCCGGGGATGCGACCCCCTATGCAATTTAATTAATTAATTAAGTTTTTATTATGAGGCAAATTAAAACCAAAGTTGGGCCTTGCTGGAGGAGTTTTATTCAAATCGAACTATCAAGGGGTCCCCATATACCCAACCGCGTTAGGAACGCGAAATCAAGGAACATAACACCGGTTTATCGGTTCTTAAGGCGGCATGAGTGGAACAAAACACCGAGCAAAAGGCCAAGCCTTCCACCCATTGCCAAGTATATAGGTGTGTTAATTATAGTAATAGATATTGTGATATTCCAAAACATCCAAGTTCCAACATGGAGCAATCTTCATCTTCACCTGCAACTAACAACGCTATAAGAGGGCCTGAGCAAACGGTAACATAGCCAAACAATGGTTTGTTGGGATGGTGTCAAAGATTAGAGGGTGTTTCATGGCTACAAGGAGAGGCTGACAAATAGATAGGTAGCGCGACATATAGCGATAGCATCGAGGCAACTAGCATAGCAATGATAGTAAAGGTATCCAAGGTGACGGTCATCTTGCCTGAGATCCCGCAAGGAAGAAGATCGAGTCCATGAAGAAGACGAAGAAGAAGCCACGAAGACGAACCAAGCGTAGTCGAACGAATCCTCACGATCGCAACGAAACAAGCACTAACGAGAAGAAGCGAGCAACACGGTGAACACACAACACATAACAAGACAAGATGCTCAACCAAATATGATGCATGACAAGGCTACATGATGCAAAACATGGCAAGAGATGAAGCATACAAGAACAACACAACCAAGCAAGTTCAAATGAGGCCGGAAACAACATATAACAATTCTGGTAAGTCCTCATATGCAAATTTCGAAATTGGTCCAGAACTGAACGAACCTTAAGTTCAAGTTGTTAAACAGCAGGTTAACATGTACCATGATGATCTACTCGAAATTCTAGTCAAGTTTCATATAAAGTTCATTTAATTCGGAGCTACGGCCTAGAAGATATGAGCAAAATAAGTCAAGCATGGCAAGGATGCAAGATGCATTCAAACAACTAGCAAACACACTCCAAACATGTATACAACATGATATTATGCATCTACATGCAAAAACATGCAAGTTTCATATAGGACACGCTCAAAACGGAGCAACGGGTCAACACATACACATGGAACTAGTTTGAAGCACAAACTGTCCAAAACAGCAAGTAGGCATATAGTTGACATCAAAACAACATGATACAATAACAATTCATGGCATCAAAGGGCATGGCAAGCATGTACATGCCAAGCACTACAAGCATGATCACTGAGCTACTACCAAACACTACTAGAACATGCTCCAAACATCATGGCAAGATTGCAAAAGATAACAGTTTCACAGACATAGTGAAGTAAAACTGAACATGGCAGCAACAATGACAAGTAGGCATGTTTGCAAGTTTGTGCAACTCATCTCAAAGCATATCATGGCTTGTGAATGTAACCAACAGCAAGAAGACATGTTTATGCAGCTACACATGGTAAGAACATGGTCATAGGATGCATAGAACACTAGCTATTCCCATGACAAAACTGAACTTACTGTTAACATGCTGACAAAAACATTTTATAGCAATTTGAGAGCAAGATATAAACAAGCTACATCAAGGCATATAAGCAAACAAAGGCATGGATGGATAGAGCATAACATGGACTTCAATACATGGTCATTGGACAACCCAAAACAAGCATGGATTTGACTATAGCATCAAGCAAACATGGCATCAGGATATAACAGTTTCAGACATAGCAGTTTTCAACAAGTCTCAAAAATCAGCAAACAGCGAGTAGGCCACTTTACAAGCTTGTTCCACTCACCACAAGGCATAACATGATAGGTTGATTGCACCACAACAAAGATGACATGATTGTGCTCCTAACACATGTTGACATGATGCTCAAACAAAAATCACACAAAAAGAAATGAAAAAGACAAATCAGCATCTTGTAACAGTTTTCAGCACTTAACAACCACATGCACTTTTGCAACAGAGATGATCATGTCATAATGCACTCTAACATGTATGAAAATGCAACCATCATGTAGAGCATCACTAGATGAACATTTTAACATATCATACACTCCATTCGGACCAACATGCACAAAGGTACAACCTCACAAACATGCTAACATATTGTTGACAGACAACAAGGACTGAGCACTAACATCACATAGCAGTTTCGCAACGGAGATTAAGTGTAACGCCCGGATAATTAAGCTACAGTAATCCTATACTAATGATGCCACGTCATCACGGTTACTATTGTTAAACTCCCGTTGGTTCGAAACCGGTTCAAATTCAAATTTAAAATAAAGTCAAAAATAAAAGTTTCAATTGTCAATACTAAAATGTACAAACTGTGAAAAATAATTCATAGGTAATATTGGTGAAGAAACCACATTTTTATAAAAGGTTTAGTTGCACTAAAATAATTAAAACAGTGGCGTTAACAATTAATTGAATGCCTTTCCATTTATGAAAAATTCAAACAAACTCAAAAGCCTCCCAAACTAGCTTGTGGCAGTGCTAGATGATGCAAGGTATTTATGTGGCCAAGTCCCACCTTTTCCAAAATACATTTGCTAGCTAAAATAAAATGCAAGAATAAAAGAACCAATGAAAAATAGAAATAATAAAAGACAAAGGAGAAAACAACAGGAC
>LR738709.1:125274404-125294817 GCA_902687465.1 Secale cereale | reverse complement strand
GAGATTGCAGATGGCCTTTCAAAGTGCGCCGCGATGAAGTTACCTGTGGAACCAGGGACCTTTTTGCTCAAGCTGACTCAGCCATCAGTTACACCATCAATTGGGCAGTCCAAGAAGAGAAAGTTGGTCTCCGGCGACTACTTGCCGGCGGATCTCCCTGAACCCGCCGCCAAAGTTCCCAAGATCAACAACAACGCTGAGGAACAGTTTGCTCCTGCAAGCCCTCGGGCTTGTGCAGTTGAAGCAAGTGTTCCCGACAAGCCTCGCCCCGGCGAGCTTGCCGGGGGACCGTCAGCTCCGGCAGGATCAGAGGTCTTTGCCGTAGAAGCTGAGGTTCCCGCAGCGGCCCTCGAGCCTTTAGTCCTTGCCGTCGAGCCTCGGGCTCCAGCATGGGCGCAGCAGATCGTCCGTTTTCTGCAAACTGGAGAACTTCCCGACGACCCTCAAGAGATAGAGAAGATAACCAGGCAGTCAAGTATGTATCAGTTCGTGGATAACGAGCTATACAGAAGAAGACTCAACGGTGTCAGGTTGAAGTGCATCTCAAGAGAAGATGGACAGAAGCTGTTGGCAGAAATACACGGAGGCATATGCGGCCACCACATTGGCGCAAGGGCGCTTGCCGGGAAAGCTTTCCGGCAAGGGTTCTTTTGGCAAGAAGCCCTCCAAGATGCAACTGCACTAGTAACCAAGTGTGAAGCGTGCCAGTTCCATGCAAAGCAAATTCATCAGCCAGCTCAAGCTCTCCAAACAATACCTTTGTCATGGCCCTTCTCGGTCTGGGGGCTCGATATCCTCGGCCCTTTCCCTCGCGCTGTCGGGGGCTTTGAGTACTTGTACGTTGCAATCGACAAGTTCACAAAGTGGCCAGAAGTAGAGCCGGTGAGGAAGGTGACAGCACAGTCAGCAGTCAGGTTCTTCAGGTCGATTGTTTGCCGTTTCGGGATACCTAACAGGATCATCACCGACAACGGTACGCAATTTACTAGTCGCACCTTCATGCAGTACGTCCAAGACCTTGGCGCCAAGGTCTGTTTCGCTTCTGTTGCTCACCCGAGGAGCAACGGCCAAGCGGAGAGGGCAAATGCTGAAGTGCTGCGCGGACTCAAGACAAGGACCTTTGACAGGCTGCGCAAGTGCGGAAGGAATTGGATAGAGGAGCTCCCGGCGGCTCTTTGGTCAATCAGAACGACACCAAGTCGAGCCACCGGACAGACACCTTTTGCTCTAGTCTATGGAGCAGAGGCAGTTCTCCCCACGGATATCGTATACGGATCTCCTCGAGTACTCGCTTATGATGAGCTCGAGCAAGAGCAACTGCGGCAAGATGACGCATTGCTCCTTGAGGAGGGACGTCTCCAGGCTGCTGTACGAGCTGCTCGATACCAGCAAGCTTTGCGCCGCTACCATAGCCGCAAAGTCAAGGCCAGGAGTCTCGAGGAAGGCGACCTTGTTCTTCGGCGTGTTCAGTCCGCCAAGAATTCCAACAAGTTGACGCCGAAGTGGGAAGGCCCTTATCGGGTGAGACAAGTTACGAGGCCCGGCGCTGTCCGCCTCGAGACCGAAGAAGGCTTACCGGTGAGCAACTCCTGGAACATAGAGCATCTTCGCAAGTTTCACCCCTAAGGCGCGGTTGCCGTGATCCGCTCCGGCAACCACCTTTTGTACAAGCTTTGCCGCTGTTGCATGTAACCCTTTGTACAAAGCCGGGCGCAGACCCCGTGCATCAGTAAAGCTTTCGTGTTTTTTGCATCGATTGCCTTTTGCATGCTTCTCTTTGCTATTTGCATGTTCTGTTTGGCATTTGATGCAACACTCAGATATACGGTAAGCACTATTATGCCGAAAGGCCAGATACTTGTTTCCCTCTCCCTTTCTCTTTCCTCTTAAACAGAAGGAACGGTCCTCGCGCACAAGTTTGCCGGGGGAGAAGGAGGTGGAGGAAGAACCAAGTGCTGTTCAAGAAAGAGAAGCCTTACCGGGAAGCAAGCAATATGAGCAAGCAGCATATGAAAGATAAGTTGTTAGAATTTGACCAGTTCAAATTTTAAATTTTGGTTGTCTTCCTTGAACGATCACACTTTGTATGGAAAACCTGTGCGCGGAGGAACCTACCCGTAGCTTGCCGCACCCTTATCTTGTTTTCGAGTTCACTCAACGATTTAAGTGAGCTGCGACAAGTGTCGCGCCCTTGCCTCGTTTCCGAGTACGCTCAGCAAGTTAAGTGCGTTGCGACTAGCTGCGGCGAGGTTGCTTACCGGCGAGGACCTTGGCCAGCAGGCTGCTCAGAGTCCGGCACTCAGCGCTCGCGGCAAGGGCCCCTTGCCGGCAAGCTCCCCGGGAGCGTAGGGTGAAAAACATACAAACTCAAAGATTGAAACAAGGAAGATAACATTGCACTGATTGATTGAAGTAAAGCTAATATCTTACAAGGATAACTTGTCGCAATGGACTAATGAGTTCATAACATAATGTGCAGCAATAAAAAGATAAAGATAAATGGAGCCCTAGTCTACGCGGTCGCCTTCCTTCCTGCCAAGCTTTGCCACCTTGGCGATGATGTGGCCGACCTGCTCCTTCAGGGCCTCCGTGTCTGCATCTGCCGGCAGGGTGCGAAGAACGTTCGTGAGGTTGATTCCCGGGTTGCGGTACACGATCTTCGTCAACACCCGCTCCAGAGTTCCCGCGCAGAGCCGGCGCGACTCCTCGGCCAGCTGCGCGGGGATGCGGTTCCGGAGACCTGCAAGAGCCGGAGCGACGCCTCTGAAGAAGAGGCTGAGCTTGGCGCTGTGCGGGAGATCTGGATCCGGCGAGTAGATAAGGTGTTCAACCTTCAGCGCTAGCAGCTCTTGATCAATATTGGACGCAGAAGAAACCAGCTCTTCGGTCCACACTTCGATAGTCTGCCGGAAGAGCTCGGATGCCTTGTTGACGCTCTCCACCAAGGTCCGCTCCTTGCGGAGCTCATCCTTCAACTTGGTCTCCTGAGCCCGGGCAGCATCGAGCGATTCCTTCAGGGTGGTGACCTTCAGCTCCAGGTCCTCAATGGAGTCCTTGGCGGCCTTCAGCTCGTCACCCCTCTTGGATAAACTCACCTGAAGCTCTGAGTTTGTGTGAGCATCCTTCTCGCGCTCCAGGATGAGCGCGGCGACCTTCTCGGCGCTCACCTTCATCGCCTTCTCCAGTTGTTCGACCTTGGCGGCGAGCTCTTTCTTGGCGTCCTCCGCGGCAACCGCGGCGGCCTTCGCCTCCTTCAACTCCCCGCCAAGGGCAGCCTCGCGAGCGGCAAGGTCTTCTTCATGAGAGTCCAGCTCAACCTTCCGCTGCGCGAGCTCTCCCTCTCGCCGGGACATCTCCACCCCGGCGAGACGCTGCTGTTCGTCGGCTTCAGCCTTCTCGAGCACCCACTCTTGGTACTCGCCGGCGAGGCGCTCACGCTCCTCCGCCACCTGGCGGAGGGCAGCCTGATTGGCGGCGCTGAGCTCCGCCGCACGCTTCTCCATCTCTGCCGCAGCCTTGGCGGCAAGAGCCTCCCGGGAAGCGAGCTTTGCTTGCCTGGCCCGGTAAAGGGCCAGGAGCTGATGAAGCAACCGCTCCTCCTCGGGCCCCTCACCTCCACCGGGCGCCTGGACGATCTTCAGGCCTGCGGAGGCGAGGACTTCTCCGTCGAACGCCTCGCCCTCCGCAGGAGCTCGCGACGAAGACCCCCACGGCATCTGAATGAAGACGCCATTGGGGGCCTCGAGATAGAACCTCTGCTCTTCGCCGGCGGAGGGACCGGTGGCCGGTGCAGCATCAGATGCTCCCGCCGCCTCCGGGTCGGCGGTGCGGCCACCGTCCCCCTCCCCGGCCGCTGCGTCCGCAGCCGGAGCAGTCTCTTGCGCGACCGGCTCGGCGGCCTCGGTTACCTCCTCGACGACTGGAGCGTCGCCGCCGCCGCCCTGCGCGTCCTCCTCCTCGAGGACAATTACCTCCGTCTCCATGGGCACAGGAGGAGGGAGATCTAGAAAGAAGAAGAAGAGAAAGAAATTCAAGACTCAAGCAAATATCCAAAAAAGAGACAAGCCAAGAAGACAAGTTACAAAGATTACCTTGGCGGACGTCCTCAGCGGCGGGCTCCCTCGCCGGGGAGCTCGGCCTCGTCGGAGTAGTCGTCCTCGCCGGGGAACTTGGCCTTGGCGGGGTGGCCGCCCTTGCCGGGCTGCTCGTCCTTGGCGGGGTACTCTGCCTTGGCGGAGTACCCGCCCTTGACGGAGCACTCTCCCTTGCCGGGGAGTTCTGCCTTGGCGGGGATGGCGGGGCCTGTGGCTCCTCAGCTGTGGCCTCCGGGCGCTCTTCCCGCTGCGGCTCCTCCTCTGCACGGAACAAGACAAGAGATGTCAACACGTGAAGACAAAGTCAAATCCTCAGGCGTTCCCCAAAGCGAAAAGAGAAAAACCCAGACTTACGCTGGGGGCTGCGCTGCGGGCTACGCTGGGGGCTGCTCATCGGAGCCGTGCTCGAGTCCGGCAGGCTTGGCTCCGGCACGCCCTCTGTTGCCGCTGCCGCTGAGCCTTCCGCGACCTCAGCCTCGGGCGCCTTGGCCTTCTTCGCTGCGCGGTGGGCCAGGGTCCTGAAATCAAAACAGTAAACAGAGTCAGCATCAACAGAAGAATCAAGACAGAAATCAAGAAGATATGAGGTCCCGAATCCTTACTCTTGGTCCTCCTCGTCGTCCTTGCTCAGGGCGGAGAAGTCATACTCCACCGTGGGCGCGTCGGCGCGAGGAGCGGAAGATGAAGACTCCCTCGCGCGCTTGGTGTTCACCGGGGCTGGGGGCTGCGAGGACCCAGCCCCTGTGGCTGCCGACGCCCGAGGAGCGGGCGGAGCCGCCGCTCCGCTCCGAGAAGACCCCTGCCGGCTCGCTGCCGGCCTGCGGGGCGCCTCCGTCGTGGTCCGCGCACGGGCCGCCTCCGCTGCAGCCGGTGCGCCGGACGGCCTTGGCGCGGCTTGACTCCCCCGGGGAGCCGCCCGCCGAGGTGGCTGTTGCCGGGGCGCCTGCGCCCTCTCCCCCGTCGCCGCCTTGCGGAGGCGCTTGGCCGGGGACTGCTTCGGGCTTGCCGGGGGCGGGGAGCTCTCCGACGAGGAGAGGTCGTCGGCGTATAACTCTATGGATCCGCCGGAGTCTTCGGCCTCCTCCTCCTCCTCCTCCTCTGCCCCGGCCGGCTCGCTGGGCCCAGCATCCAGCGCTGCGGCCCTCTTTCCCTTGGCGCCTCCGCCCCTCGCGGCGCCTCTGCTCCCTCCGGCGGTGCCCTCCATTGCCGCAGCCTCCGTCGCGATCCCATGGATCCCGGAGTGCCTCAACGAGGGGACCCCGGCGAGCGCGTCGGGTGGGAGGTTCAACAACCGGCGGATCTCCGCCTCCTCCGCCTGGGTGGACGCCTCCTCGGCCTCCGCCTCCTCCGGCGAGAACCCGAAGACTCCTGCCGCCGCGGCTGCGGCGGCCTCCTCAGCCCGAGAAGCTATGTAGGCGATTTCCTGGTCGGTGGTGTCCCGCGTGTGCAGCTTGAGGTCCTCCTTGTTACTCGCCACCTCGGCGAGGTTGTCGTAGAAGTTGAGGACGTCGATGGGCTTCGGGGCGATCCACGAGCGGTCCAAGCCATGCGAGTCGCACATCGGCATCATGGCAAGGATCCGGTCCCTCGCGGCGTTGTTGCAGAGCGGCACCACTTCCCGGGGAGTCCTGAACCACTCGGGGTGCGTCGGGTCGTACTTGAAGAGTTCCCGTACCATTCCGCGCAGCTCCAGAGTGGTGAAGTTGAAATTAAGCCCGGGGCGCAGCCTCATGATGTCTGCCGGGCCGCCGTACTCCCAGGCCGGCCTCTTCCGGTCTTGGAGAGGGGCGATGCGCCGGCGGAGGAAATCCGCGCCCACCTCGGCAACTGACAGCCGGGCCATCCGAAGACGAAGAATCCGGACGAGGGCGATGTCGAGCTTGACGTCGTCGGAGTCTAGATCACTCCAATCCCTGCCGCGCACGATAGGCGTTGTGCGCGGCGCAGTGAAGGCTTGCGGCTGGTCTTCTACAATCCAGCACCACTCCACTCGCCATTCCTCCCACTTGCCGCGGAGCTCCCCCGGCAAGTACGCCCCTTTCTTATTAAGACGGAAGACCCAAGAAATTCCTCCGGAGAGGGGGGCATCGGCCTCGGCTCTAGGAGTGAAAAAGTGTCTAAAGAGGGCTACGTTGGGGTGGACTCCTATGAAGTTTTCGCACATATGTGCGAAAACAGCCATGGTGAGAATGGCGTTGGGGGTGAAATCAAGCAGATGGAAGCCGTATGTGTTCATGATATCACAGAAGAAGTTCGAAAAAGGAGGACAGAGACCACAATGGAAAAAGGCAGCAAAGAAGTGATACCCGCCGGGATAGCTGTCCTTGGCGGCGGCCGGGTATGCTCGCGTGCGGGGATGCGCATCGGTTCCTTTGGACCAGAACAAGTAGTACTTGTTCCAGAGTTCCTGCACGCCGAGCTTCGGCGGGAAGACGACGTGCCGCTTCCGGTAAGCGATGAGCTTGGCCGCTTGCTCGGATTTCTCCTTCTTGGATTTCTCCGCCTTCGCCTTGTCGGTCTTTGGGGCCATGGCGGACGCGGCGGGAGGAAGGGGACGAAGAGCTCGGCGGCGGCGGAGGTGTGGAGGCGGAGCGCAAGAAGGAATCTTTTGCGGGTGGAAGACGACGTAATGAGAGCGCAGGGAGGGGAACCGCGCCTGCTACCTCTGCTTTTATGGGGGAGTGGGGGGCGTTTCGCCCTTTCCATTAAGAGATCGTGGGCACGTCCCATCCCACGGCGCCGCAATCGACGCGTGCCGTTACCGTGGGGTGCGGCGGATATGGAAGTGGATTCAGCGCGCCGCGGGCCGCGGGTGCCCGTGCACTGTTTTGGGCCTGGCCCAACAGCGCTCGGCACCGTGTGTGGCCCAGGCCCGGGGGCTCCTGTCGGTGTACTAAGGTAGGGGTGCCTCAGTACCCCAACTTGTGCACGGGCAGTTGCAGTTTCCCGCGGCAAGGTTTACTGCGGGCTCGCCGGAGACCTTCCTGCTCCTTATTAAACCATTCAAAAACAAAGTATACAAGACATAAGACCGAGACCCCGGCAAGAGGAGCTTGTCGGGAAGGCCGTACCAGGCTCAAGACTGTTCCACCAACACAAGACCCTGGCAAGAGGAGCTTGCCAGGAAGACTAGAAGACATCGCCTCGGCGCTATGCGCGCCCCGGCAAGGGGCCCGGGGAGCGGCAAGTTCCCGGGCCCGGCAAGATCAAGGCCCCGGCAAGGTGCTTGCCGGGAAGGCTGCGCTGTGTGCCCGCGCTCCAGCTCATCGGCCCACGCGTCGCCCTGGGGCCTATCCAGGGACGCGTGGCGGATGGCTGTGCAGCCTGGGGTACACGGTGGCACTCCACGGCGATAAATCCGTCGCCGTGGCGGACGGAGACGCTAAGGCGGGAGCTTTTGGGGTCGACGGCGACGGGCATTAAATGCCCTTGTCTCCCACTGTTAAAGTAGGTATAGGCCACTGTTCGGTACTGTAGCTCCACTGTTCCCGCACTGTTACAACTACCACCTCTTTTACATTTTTACCCCTTTCTCCTACGTTGACACCTGTCGGTGACCCCTTGCACTATAAAAGGAGGCCCATGCACAACGTGGAGGGGGTTCGAAACCTAGATTACTCTCACGCACGGTGTAGCTGCTTCTTCAAGCTCCCGAGCACTCAACTCAATACACAACCAAGCAGGAGTAGGGTTTTACGCATCCGTGCGGCCCGAACCTGGGTAAAACTGCCCGCGTGTTTGCTTCGATCTGCTCTTTGTGCTCCCTCCGCCCTCGTACCGCACAGACAAGGGGCTCCGGTCCCATAGGTGTTCGTGGCGGACAGTTTCCCCCGACAGACGTCCAGTTCAGCATTGCGGCACGGCTGGGCCGGCGCCATCCAGTATAGAGGTGGTGCCTGGTCCGCCCTGCTCGCAACGACCCGGAGTGCAACGGGCGATGGCCCATGACCCCGGAGTGCTTAGGATGTAGACCGGCGGGGACGTCTCTGCTGAGCCTAGGTAGGGCTGCGACGTGTTGATCTTCCGAGGCCGGGCATTGACCCAGAAAGGTGTGTCCGGTCAGAGGTGATCGAGCGTGAGGGTAATGTGGTGCACCCCTGTAGGGAAGTTATCTATTCGAATAGCCGTGTCCACGGTAACGGACGTTCAGTCTTATATCCTGATCTATTATAACTAGAAATGGATACTTGAGATATGTGTTTGATTTGTGGCTGCGAGATTACTTTCTCGCAGGGAGTCGAGGAAGGATCTCTAGGCCGTTAATGCTACAACATGCTTGTTAATTATAAACTGCTATTCTGTATTTCCCTCTACTGCTGCAAGATGGTGTTTCCAGAAGATGCTTGAAGATGCTAGTCTTCGATAGGCTACGCTTTTCCCCTCCTCTTCTGGCATTCTGCAGTTCAGTCCACATATACAGCTTTTCCTTTGATACTGATGCATACTTAGTATAGATCTGATGCTTGCGAGTACTTTGGATGAGTACTCACGGTTGCTTTGCTCCCCCTTTTTCCCCTTCTTCTTCTTTCTGGTTGTTGCAACCAGATGGCGGATCCCAAGAGCCAGATGTCACTCCAGTCGACTACTACTACTACCCCGACGGAGCCTACTACTACGTGGAGATAGCTGGTGACCAGGAGTAGTTAGGAGGTCCCAGGCGGGAGGCCTTGCCTCTTCGATCGTTGATGTTTGTGCTAGCCTTCTTAAGGCAAAACTTGTTTAACTTATGTCTGTACTCAGATATTGTTGCTTCCGCTAACTCTTTTGCTTTCGAGCTTCTGTATTCGAGCCCTCGATGCCCCTGGCTTGTAATATGAAGCTTGTATTATTTTTAATTTATGTCTAGAGTTGTGTTGTGATATCTTCCCGTGAGTCCCTGATCTTGGTCGTACACATTTGCGTGCATGATTAGTGTACGGACAAATCGGGGGCGTCACAAGTTGGTATCAGAGCCGACTGCATGTAGGATCTCCCTTTCCAACTCCTTGGCCGAAGTTGAGTCTAGTCTTTGAAAAACTGATTTACTAACTTGGTTGTGTGGTTTACGGGCCCACGTGCCATTGGGTGGTATTAGGATCTTTTACTCCTCATCTATACTCTGGGACTCTGATCTCTTTTCTATTCGGGTTAAATGAATTTGCTAACTATAACATTAGGATCTCGTGATCACATCCACCCGGAGATTTGTATTACGCCTTTCTTGAATTGAGGGCCAAGTTCTACTTCACAATGTTCACTGACCGCATGATCCTTTCATTGAGGGCACCCTGCGTCGTGACTTGCTAATTCCTCGCTCAAGTGATTTTCTCCGATGTTGATGTGGCCTTTGCTACGTCTCGTTGTTGTATCCCTCCATCACGTGCATACTTGCCGCCTAGTATGTCTCTGATGTTTCTCTTGTCCGGGGTCATACGAACATCGTGTAATTGACCCCCTATATGTATATGTATGTCTTCAATGACTACTGCTTTGTACATACAGCGCCTTTGCTCATTGTTCATGTTACATCATGAATGACTCCATACACTTGCTCCACCCCTTGCTAAGCTAGCCCCTGTTGTTTTTCAGCTGGGTGGTCAGACCCGCTAGTCGTGGCCGTGGTGGCAACGCTCCACCACGCCCAAATAGATGTCCGGAATGGTAAAGCAGTTGAGCTAAATCGCCGGTTCATGAAAGGAGCCATGGCTCAGTTCTCGTGTCCCAATATGGATCAACATACAATCCCAATGACTTTGCAAGACTTTGCACGTCTCAACCCTGTCAACTACCGCAGCTCAACCCAGCCCCTTGATGCTGATGACTGGCTCTGTGACATCACTTTTGAGCTGTCTTCTGTTGATGTAGCCCCTGCCAACTATGTTGCCTCAACGGCTTATTACCTAAAAGGTCCTGCTGCTCAATGGTAGGACAGCCACAGGCGTTCTTTACCTGTTTTAACTACCATCAGTTGGCCCGAATTCCAAGCTGCATTCCGCGGGCCAATGTCGAACCACCATGCATGGTTAATCATGGCGACCCCGTTGAAATTGATGGTTGGAATTCCATGTTTCCCCAGACTGTTTCGAAGTCATCCAATATTAACCTCATTCTGGGAATGCAATTGTTGAAAACACATACCGCTTCTATAATTTGCGCCACTAGAAATAGTCCACCTACTACATCCTTCGAATGAGATAGTAAGCTACCATGCTCATCTTGTTCGAAATGCCGATGCACGATTTATTCCTTGGACGCGTAAACTCTTCTCCTCTCGCGAGAAACAAAAACGTTCCAATCATTTGAGAAATTCCAAGATGTCTTTCCAAAAGAACTACCCAGCCCATGACTTTGAACTTACAGCAGTTGAATTTGCACCAAGGTTGTGTCGACAATTCCTTCTTGGTAATCATTGAGAGATCTTCACCGATTATCAAAGTCTGAAGTATCTGTGTACTCAGCTAGATCTAGATCTCCGAAGGCAGCGATGTATGGAAACAATTACAGACTATGACTACGGTATTTCTTATACCCCTGGCAAGGCTAATACAATGGCCAATGCCCTGAGTCGCAAGTCTTATTGCAACAATCACATGGCTTATAAAGCCCAACCCTTGCAAGGTGATCTCACTTATAGAGAGCATCCAATCCGCGTTCTCGTTCAAGTTGAACGTCGCACCCACCTGAGGGCTATCAAATTTCTAAAATTTCAGTGGTCAAATCCTTCTGAAGACGAAGCCACTTGGGGACGTGAGGATCGTCTTCGTGATGAATACCTCGTTTTATTTCCTTCTACCTCCTAAAATCTCGGGACGAGATTTCTTGTAGTGGAGGAGATTAGTAACGCCCGGATAATTAAGCTACAGTAATCCTATACTAATGATGCCACGTCACCACGGTTACTATTGTTAAACTCCCGTTGGTTCGAAACCGGTTCAAATTCAAATTTAAAATAAAGTCAAAAATAAAAGTTTCAATTGTCAATACTAAAATGTACAAACTGTGAAAAATAATTCATAGGTAATATTGGTGAAGAAACCACATTTTTATAAAAGGTTTAGTTGCACTAAAATAATTACAACAGTGGCGTTAACAATTAATTAAATGCCTTTCCATTTATGAAAAATTCAAACAAACTCAAAAGCCTCCCAAACTAGCTTGTGGCAGTGCTAGATGATGCAAGGTGTTTATGTGGCCAAGTCCCACCTTTTCCAAAATACATTTGCTAGCTAAAATAAAATGCAAGAATAAAAGAACCAATGAAAAATAGAAATAATAAAAGACAAAGGAGAAAACAACAGGACCCCCCCCTCACTGTGCCTCGGCCCAGCTGGATCGCTGGCCACTCTCCTCTTCCCTGTTCCCGCGACCGGGTCGCTACAGGGGCTTGGTCGCCCCCGACAACCTCGCTGGCGCCGACGCCGGGAGGGGATAAGGCCGAGCCCCCCGGCCTCATCAGCTCCCCTCACCCTGCGCGGATATTTTCCCTCCGCCCTCGCTCTCTCCCTCTCACCCACGTGCTCGTTCCCCTCCTCGGATCCCGTTCGCCGCTGCCTCATCACCATCGCGGCCATCGTCGCCGCTTTCGGGTGGGAGGACGTCCAGGAGGTCCGCGGCGGCCGGCTTCGTCCGTCCTGGGCATCAGCTCAAGACGGGGCGGCTCGTACGCTCGCCATCATCTTCTTCTTCATCACGTACATCGCCGGTGTTCGTCGCCGTTTGTCAACGACTCCGGGACCTCCGAGCCTCCCACGAGCCCACTTAGCACCTCTGCAGGGTCGAGGTGAGCCCCTTCTCCGGTTGCCCCTTTTCTCCGGCTCGATCCGTGCCCGTAGTGTCCGTCCCGTGAGGTCCGTTCGCCATGGTTGCCCCGAAGCTCATGATACGTCCAAAACGTATCTATAATTTCTGCTTGCTCCATGCCTCTTTTGGGTGATATTGCTATGTTATTTATACACTTCCATACACTTTTGATCATATTTGGACTAACCTATTAACTCAGTGCACCCCAGTGCCAGTTTCTGTTTTCGGCTGTTTTTGTATTTCAGGTTTTCCCATTACGAGAACTGCCAGAAAAATCCCGGAAAAATTATATAAAAAATCAGCGTTCCAGAAGCTTCCCGGCACCCGAAGTACAACCGGAGGGGGGCCACCAGGGCTCCAGGCGCCCTGGTGGCGCGGCCCCCCTCCTGGCCGCGCCGGTGGGGCGCCTGGGCCCCCCAGGCCTCCGCTGATGCCCCCCTTTGGCATATATTTATATCGTGTCCCGAAACCCTCGAGACGGGAACCCTTTTTCGCGATCTCATCTCTGTTCTGCCGCCGCCGCGCTTCCTAGATCGGGAGCACCAGGAGAACTCTTCCCGGCACATTGCCGGAGGGGACGATCACCACCGGGAGCCTCTCCACCACCATGGACGCCTCCCGGATGAGTTGTGAGTAGTCTCCCTTGGACCATGAGTCCATGACCAGTAGCTATGTGATGTTCTCCTCCCCTTCTTGTGCTTCACTAATTAGTCCTCGTGAGCTGCCCTACATGATCGAGGCACATATGTAATCCTTATGCTGTTGCTATGATGAGTTTGCTGGGATCCGATGGATTGTGAGATTATGTTCAGATTGTGTTTGAGTAATATATTTGATTCACCTCTTTTATATTTATGTTCCTAAGTAATTCTTGTATGTTCTCCGTTGTTATGTATTGCTTTGGCCAAGTAGTAAGTAGTGACTCCAAGAGGGAACGTTATGCTTGATTGTGGGTTCATGCCCCTCGATGACTAGCTTGAGTGAAAGAAACATGAGTCTAGGGGATGTGTTGTTGCCACAAGGGGGAAAACAACGGTGCTTGTGCCCGCGGGTGCAAGGATTGTTTACTTTACGCAAAGTTCTTTTAATGCAGTTGTCTGTTGCTTTGAGTTTACACTATGGGTGGGACTCGCAACTTAATACCAGCGAGATGTTCTGGATAGATATCTCAAGGTGGATGATTAGTAGTAGATGCAGATGGATTTCGGTCTACTTGCCTTGGCGTACCGCCCATGCTTTGAACCTCTACCTTTCTTGCAACTTAGTCAGCATTGGTTTGTGCACATGGTCCTGTCAATTGCCCAGCTGTAATTCGTTTACCTCACATAGCTGTTTTATCGTCTTTTGGGAGAGAGACATCACTAGTAAACATCATGGGACTCCGGTCCATATTACCATCACTGATCACATCAGCTATTTACTTTCCACTTTTATTTACTATTTACAGCAAAACCTATCACTACTATCACTTGTGTTTGATCCTTTGTAAACGACAAGGCCGAAGGGATTGACAACCTCTCTGTACTCGTTGGGAGCAAAGTTATTTGTATCTGTGTGCAGGTCCATGTTTATTGCTAATATCTGGCGCCGTTAGCAGTTGACACCTTCTTGTTGAAACTGGGAGTCTCAGGGAAATTGATCCTTGGTATCTTTGCCAAGGGAAAACTTCCGCTACACTGCATCTCAAACCTTCCACTTGGGGTAACCAACGAGGGGCGAGAAGCCATCAAGCAAAGTTTTCTGGCACCGTTGCCGGGGACTCCACTCTTCAGGATAGGGGAGTTGCACGCTATCTTTTACCTTTGCTTTTTAGTCTTGTTAGTTTACCTTTCAGTTTTTGCTTTAGTATCTTTTATTGAAAATCACAAAAATAGTTATCTTGCTTGCTTGCTACTATGGGTTCCACCGAGAATACCAAGTTGTGTGACTTCACTAGTCACAACAACAATGACTTTATCTGCACACCTATCACTACACCTGCCACTTCAGCACCTTCTTATGAAATTAAACCTGCTTTACTGAACCTAGTTATGAAAGATCAATTCTCCGGTGCTGGAGATGATGCTGCTTTACACTTAAACAACTTTGTTGAACTTTGTGATATGCAAAAGTACCAAGAAATAGATGGTAATATTGTTAAGCTTAAGCTTTTTCCTTTCTCCTTGAGAGGAGGAGCTAAAATTTGGTTTCAATCTTTGCCCAGAAATAGCATAGATTCATGGGACAAGTGCAAAGATGATTTTATTGGAAAATACTATCCACCTGCTAAAATTATCCAACTAAGAAGCAACATAATGAATTTTAAACAATTGGATAATGAACACGTTGCCCAAGCTTGGGAACGTATGAAATCTCTTATCAAGAACTGCCCTACTCATGGTTTGACTACTTGGATGGTTATCCAAACTTTTTATGCAGGCTTGAACTTTACCTTGCGGAACTTGTTAGATTCGGCCGCGGGAGGAACTTTTATGTCAACTACACTTGGTGCTTCCACGAAGCTTCTCGATGAGGTGATGACCAACTATTCCCAATGGCACACCGAACGCGCTCCAACAGGTAGGAAGGTAAACTCTGTCGAGGAGATTTCCTCCCTAAATGAAAAAGTTAACTTGATTATGTCTCTACTTTCGAAGCAATCTTCTGTTGATCCTCGTGATGTTCCTTTAAATTCTTTGATTGCTCAAGAACAAGTAGATGTGAATTTTATCTCTAGAAACAATTTTAATAACAATGCTTATAGGAGTAATTTTGGTAGCAATCCTAGACCGTTCCCCTCTAATTCTTATGGGAACAACAATGCTTATCCTAGCACCAAGAACTCCACTACTGAACTAGAGATTGTGCTTAAAGATTTCATCACTACCCAAAAAGCTTTTAATAATAGTGTAGAAGAAAAACTAAACAAACTAGATTATCTCTCTTCGAAGGTAGACAATTTAGCCAATGAGGTAGAATTACTTAAAATTAGAACTTCTCCTCTTGAGGAGAGGAAGGTCACTCCTATGAATGCTATTCAAGTGCAAATTAATGAAAACATTAGGATGATGGCTAAACTTAAAGAGAGATGGGCTAGAGAAAGGGAGGAAGAAGATAGAATTAAGAACCTTCCTACCCACCACACTGTTGCTACTATCCAAGTTGTTGAGGATATCCAAACTCTTAGCACCCAATGCACTCCTGGTCCCATTGGACCTATTAATGGTGATGCTATGACTATAGAAACTACCAAACAAGTGAACCTAAAGGACACCACTACCACCTTACTTGATAGTAGTGACCTTGATTTTGATAATTGCACTCTTACCGAAGTTATTGATTTCCTTCACAAGATGTCTAGAGATCCCCGCACTAGCACGCTTAACCTTGCCTTCACAGAGCATATCACTAATGCTCTTATCAAAGCTAGGGAGGAGAAACTTAGAGTAGAAGCCTCCATACCTAGAAAGCTAGAAGATGGTTGGGATCCTATGATTAAAATTAAGTTGAATAACTTCTCTTGCTATGCTTTATGTGATGTTGGTGCTAGTACCTCTGTTATGCCCAAAAGAATATATAATATGCTTAAATTGAAACCTTTTGATTCTTGTTCTTTTGGTGTTCGTCTCGTTGATTCTTCCATAAAGAAACCTTTGGGGAGGATCGACGATGTTCTTATCATTGTCAATGACAATTATGTTCCCGTTGATTTTACTATTATGGATATTGAATGTGAACCTTCTTGTCCAATTATTTTGGGACGTCCTTTTCTACGCACCGTTGGTGCTATCATTGACATGAAAGAGGGGAATATAAAATTCCAGTTTCCTCTCAAGAAAGGGATGGAACACTTCCCTCGAAAGAAGATTAAGTTACCTTTTGAGTCCGTTGTACGGGCTAGCTATTCTTTTACTCTTGATAAGACTTGATCTCTTTGCATTATGCCTAGCTTAAAGGCATAAAAGAAAGCGCTTTTGGGAGGCAGCCCACATGAATAAATTTTTATTTTGCTTTTGTTGTGTCTTGATGTTGTTAACTACAGTAGCATCATCATTGTATCTTTACTTTTCAATTTTGTGCCAAGTGTAGCCTCTGATTGCAAGAAAGTTCAAAAGTTGTGACGTGCTGTCCAGGAAACAGATTCTGTCCTTGGATAGAAAAATTCGTATAAAATCACCAGATCATCTTTTTAGTCTGAATTTTTTCGACAGCGTGCTCTATATAATTTTCTTTCGTGCATCTGTTCTGAGTTTTTTTATTAGAGTTACAGAAGTGCCCCGAAAAAATCATTTACTACCTGCTGTTCTGTTTTTCATAGATTCTGTCCTGCTTTGCCTTTCCTTCATTTTGCAAACCTAGAGCTTGCTTTTTCTTTGCAAAAACCTTTTGGCAATCTTGAGAAACAGTAGACCTTCAAGAATATCTTTATTTCCAGCAAGGAACAATTATTTTATTATGGGTACTAACCTCGCTAACCAGATTATGATGAGTTATGTATGAAGGGAGTTTTCAAGTGTGCGAGGGAAGATGATAAAAAGATTCAGGAGTGTCAAACGCTCAAGCTTGGGGATGCCCCCATGCACCCCCAAGAAATATTCAAGGAGACTCAAGCGTCTAAGCTTGGGGATGCCCCCGTGCATCCCCTTCTCCATCAACATTATCAGTTCGTCTTTCGTTCTTCTATATTTTTATCACTTCATGTGTTATGTGCTATGCTTGGAGCGTCTTGCTTTTAGTTTTCCTTTTTAGTTTTCCTTAGCTTTTCATAACGAGTCAGAACTTAGCTTTCTTTATGTGGGAGAGAAACACGCTCCACTTCTACCTAGAACATAACATAGAATTTTCATGTCTATCTTTGTTGTGTGTGTTCTTTGTCTTTCAATAGCTACTATCATGTTCAGCTCTTAGTATTCATGCTTATCTTTTGAAAGAGCTTTTGTTTAGTTGGTTGCTTGAACTCTCTTTATTTATCATGATTATCTTATTAAGAGAGTTTGCTTCCGTTGCATTGGTTGATATGTCTATGATAAAGATGCTACGTGCATAATGGCGCTTAGTAGTTCATGTTTTCTTATGGTTAGTCTCAAATAGCTGGGGGGTTCCCAATGTGTTATTGGAGTACCAACATGATTTGTTTGCCTATGATGTGGTATGGTTTAGTAATATCTTCCTTCAAGAATTTATTTTGATTGACTTGGCGTATGCTCACGCATATTTAAGACTGTAAAGAAAGTCTGTCAAGCCTTGATGATCTTTTGTTTCTGAGTAGCGATATAACTTCCATGCCTGATTCAATGTTGCTTTGTCGCTCTGCATGATTATGACCGTCATTGCTCTCTTAGTTGGTCGCTCCCAGTCTTTTGCTAACCTCCACCTATACTAAGCGGACTGACTGCTTGTGCATCCAAATCCTTTAAACCAGTTATGCCATATGAGTCCACCATACCTTCCTACATGGTATTTACCTGCCATTCCTAACGAAGACTTTCATGTACCATCTCGAAACTATTCAAAGAAAAGAAATGCATTCTTATTTTGTGCCTCTGTTTTAAGTTCATGAGGAAGTAGTAGTTAATTCATGATCTTTTTAAGTTGGACAAGCTTCACCCCGGGATTGCATGTATAATGTGCAAACCCATAATACGAGAAGGAACTGGCATTGAGTGCACCCGTCTCAAAAATAATATAACAAACAAACCCTCCTTCACGCTTTGTTCTTGAGAAATCAGAAAACTTTGGCAGTGATAAACAAAGGAGATTAAGAGGATGTGATCGTCCTCATTCGGGAGCCGTTCCTCGAAACTTGTCCATCTCAAGAAGTGATTGAGTTGTCTGCTAGCATTCGTTGACGGAACATGCATAATCTAAAAAAATTATTACCTCTGTTTTTAAAACCAAGAGCTCTGGTACATGCTTTGTCTTTGTTTCCGACTACGGGTTTTCAACCTTGCCAATAAAAGCCACGGTTCGAGAGTCTCCACCTTCTTTTAAAGCACCAACTACTGAGAGCATGATTGTCATTCTGGGTGTAATGTGCATTGTCCCAAAGTAGCATTGTCGTTTGCATGATTGTGATATCGTTTATTTTGAAATCATTGTATCTAGTCATCACTTAAACCTTGGAGGTGCCCCTGCATTTATGTTTTGCTTCACTAAAGGGGGCAAGCGAGATATCACTTTATCATATTTGCACACCATGCTCATTACAAATCTATTTGATGTTTCAGTATCATATTGTAAAACTTTCAGTTCTTTGTGATTTTCGAATGAGGCAACTTAATTACTACAGATTCATTGTCTCAGTAAGCTTTTGTCATGTGACTATGAAAAAAGTCCTATATGGTTAATAGCATGTCACCACAGAAATTATTCTTGTTATCATTTACCTACTCGAGGACGAGCAGGAATTAAGCTTGGGGATGTTGATGCGTCCAAAACGTATCTATAATTTCTGCTTCCTCCATGCCTCTTTTGGGTGATATTGCTATGTTATTTATACACTTCCATACACTTTTGATCATATTTGGACTAACCTATTAACTCAGTGCACCCCAGTGCCAGTTTCTGTTTTCGGCTGTTTTTGTATTTCAGGTTTTCCCATTACGAGAACTGCCAGAAAAATCCCGGAAAAATTATATAAAAAATCAGCGTTCCAGAAGCTTCCCGGCACCCGAAGTACAGCCGGAGGGGGGCCACCAGGGCTCCAGGCGCCCTGGTGGCGCGGCCCCCCTCCTGGCCGCGCCGGGGGGCGCCTGGGGCCCCCAGGCCTCCGCTGATGCCCCCCTTTGGCATATATTTATATCGTGTCCCGAAACCCTCGAGACGGGAACCCTTTTTCGCGATCTCATCTCTGTTCCGCCGCCGCCGCGCTTTCAAGATCGGGAGCACCAGGAGAACTCTTCCCGGCACATTGCCGGAGGGGACGATCACCACCGGGAGCCTCTCCACCACCATGGACGCCTCCCGGATGAGTTGTGAGTAGTCTCCCTTGGACCATGGGTCCATGACCAGTAGCTATGTGATGTTCTCCTCCCGTTCTTGTGCTTCACTAATTAGTCCTCGTGAGCTGCCCTACATGATCGAGGCACATATGTAATCCTTATGCTGTTGCTATGATGAGTTTGCTGGGATCCGATGGATTGTGAGATTATGTTCAGATTGTGTTTGAGTAATATATTTGATTCACCTCTTTTATATTTATGTTCCTAAGTAATTCTTGCATGTTCTCCGTTGTTATTTATTGCTTTGGCCAAGTAGTAAGTAGTGACTCCAAGAGGGAATGTTATGCTTGATTGTGGGTTCATGCCCCTCGATGACTAGCTTGAGTGACAGAAACATGAGTCTAGGGGATGTGCTGTTGCCACAAGGGGGAAAACAACGGTGCTTGTGCCCGCGGGTGCAAGGATTGTTTACTTTACGCAAAGTTCTTTTAATGCAGTTGTTTGTTGCTTTGAGTTTACACTATGGGTGGGACTCGCAACTTAATACCAGCGAGATGTTCTGGATAGATATCTCAAGGTGGATGATTAGTAGTAGATGCAGATGGATTTCGGTCTACTTGCCTTGGCGTACCGCCCATGCTTTGAACCTCTACCTTTCTTGCAACTTAGTCAGCATTGGTTTGCACACATGGTCCTGTCAATTGCCCAGCTGTAATTCGTTTACCTCACATAGCCGTTTTATCGTCTTTTGGGAGAGAGACATCACTAGTGAACGTCATGGGACTCCGGTCCATATTACCATCACTGATCACATCCGCTATTTACTTTCCGCTTTTATTTACTATTTACAGCAAAACCTATCACTACTATCACTTGTGTTTGATCCTTTGTAAACGACAAGGCCGGAGGGATTGACAACCTCTCTGTACTCGTTGGGAGCAAAGTTATTTGTATCTGTGTGCAGGTCCACGTTGATTGCTAATATCTGGCGCCGTTAGCAGTTGACACCTTCTTGTTGAAAGTGGGAGTCTCAGGGAAATCGATCCTTGGTATCTTTGCCAAGGGAAAACTTCCGCTACACTGCATCTCAAACCTTCCACTTGGGGTAACCAACGAGGGGCGAGAAGCCATCAGCTCAGCGTCCGCGTACGCATAAGATGCTGCTTCCGCCGCTGCTTAAGTGCTGCTACCACTGCCGCGTCTGCCCGACCCCCGCGGCCACCGGCACCCGAGCTGCAGTCGTGCCTGGAGCTTCGCTCCCGCGCGCGCCCACCTGATGCTCGCCTGGCCCGGCATGTGCACGCCGCTACAGCTGCGCCTCCGCCTCACCCGCAGTGCGTCGCCGCCGCCCGATCCCGCTGCATAGCTCGCCGTTCCGCCCACCGCCTCCTCTCCACTGACCCGCCTGGCGGTCTACACCGCCACCGGTGGCCTCGCCCCACCGTGCTGCCCGCCGGCTGGCGCCGTGGCCGTCGGCGCACTCCGGCGCCCAGCGCCCCGCCGTGCGCCCTGGCCCCCACCCCCGTCGCGTCGCGCGTGCGGCGCCCGGTGCCCGCGCCCGCTCCCGCTCCCCGGCGCCGGCCCGCCGTGGCCTTGTCGCCGCCGGGCACTGGCCCTGAC
>LR738709.1:125098236-125274315 GCA_902687465.1 Secale cereale | reverse complement strand
CCCCCCCCCCCGCGCGATGGGTGCCTGGGTGCGTACCGCCCCAGCGCCCGTAGCCCGTCACCCGTTAAGGCCATTGGGCCCTTGACAGATGGGGCACGCCCCCTTTAAAAAAAAGAAATAAGAAAAAAAGGATAAAAAAATATAATTTTCAAATAATTAATTAATTAACTTAATTAAAATGTTTTAGTTAAAATAATTAACTGGTTAAACTAACTAATCTGTAATTAGTCCAATACGTCAATGACAGGGGACCCCACCCCCTGTTGACCAGTCAAACGTTGACTGGTCAACTGGGACCCCCTGGCCCACCTGTCAGCCTCTGGTGCACTTCTGTGTACACAGAGCTGGGTACCCTTAGCAATTTATTATTTAATTTCGAATTAATAATAATTTCAGAATATTAATAAAACTTTGAAAAATCATATAAAATAATCCGTAACTCGGATGAAAAAGTTTTATATATGAAAGTTGCTCAAAATTTCGAGACGAATCCGAATACGCGGTCCGTTCGTCTGCCACACATCCCTAGCATAGTGAACATGGGACAATCCCCTTCCGGTTTGCTTGTCCGAAAATGCCTAACACCGGGAATGTTTTCCCGGGTGTTTTCCCCCTTCGTCTGTATCGCGTCGTACTGCGTTAGAGCACCCCTAGCACCACTTATTGCCATGTCGTGCATCTGTATTGCATCTGTGTGCTATGTATTTATTGTTTCTTCCCCCCTCTTCTCTCGGTAGACCCCGAGACTCCTGTTGATGCCCTGGTGATCGACTACGTCGACGACGACATTCCTTCCATTTCAGCAGAGCTTCCAGGCAACCCCCCCCTTGATCATTATGATATCACCCATTCCTTCTTCCTTATGCTTGCATTAGATTTTGCTACTGTTATTGATTGATCCTACTCTGATGCATAGCCTGCTTTTGTACCTGCTGTTGTTACCTACATGCTATGCTAAACTGCTTAGTATAGGTTGGCTAGTGATCCATCAGTGACCCCACCTTGTCCTTGTTGCCCCTGCTTCATCATCGACGACTTGAGCAACGTGATCGAAGACCGGAGCCCGACTGTCCTTGTTACCCCTGCTTCATCATCGACGACTCGAGCAACGTGATCGAAGACCGGAGCCCGACACTTCACATCACATCACACCCCCTTTGTTGCTCGACTCTGCAGAGGTACTATCGGGTGCCGAGGGTGAAACCTCGTAACGCACTCATGATGATAACTCTGTAGTGTAGCTATTCGGTCGTGGTCATCGAGGGTGATTCCTCTTTCTCCATTCCCAATACGACTCTGTCGTGCAACCCCTCAAGTGTGAACCTCGGGGGTGATTCCTCATAGTTCGCCTTGACGGACACATCGAGTGGAATTCGCCGAGGGTGATTCCTCGGGTTTTCCACCTTGATGTTTTGGACACACAGTTAGATGGACTTTACTTGATACCTTTGTGAAAGGCGGGCGGGCCCGGAGAGCACCCGCGGGAGTTCTTACGGTGGCGGCTGGCTGTTTAGCGGTATCACCCAGGAGGGGTGATAGCTCCGGACTTGTCCCGACAGCCGTCACTTCTATCAATAATGCACTAACAGATTTGGGTATTTGTTCTGAGTTGGCCTCTGGCCTTTACGCACTAACCGCCACGCGAGAATAGTTATGGGCCTCGGCGTCGTGGTATCAGCCAAAGCTTTGTCAGATGTCCAGTTCAGTATTGCGGCACGGCTGGGCCGGCGCCATCCAGTATAGAGGTGGTGCCTGGTCCGCCCTGCTCGCAACGACCCGGAGTGCAACGGGCGATGGCCCATGACCCCGGAGTGCTTAGGATGTAGACTGGCGGGGACCTCTCTGCTGAGCCTAGGTAGGGCTGCGACGTGTTGATCTTCCGAGGCCGGCCATTGACCCAGAAAGGTGTGTCCGGCCAGAGGTGATCGAGCGTGAGGGTAATGTGGTGCACCCCTGCAGGGAAGTTATCTATTCGAATAGCCGTGTCCACGGTAACGGACGTTCAGTCTTATATCCTGATCTATTATAACTAGAAATGGATACTTGAGATATGTGTTTGATTTGTGGCTGCGAGATTACTTTCTCGCAGGGAGTCGAGGAAGGATCTCTAGGCCGTTAATGCTACAACATGCTTGTTAATTATAAACTGCTATTCTGTATTTCCCTCTACTGCTGCAAGATGGTGTTTCCAGAAGATGCTTGAAGATGCTAGTCTTCGATAGGCTAGGCTTTTCCCCTCCTCTTCTGGCATTCTGCAGTTCAGTCCACATATAGAGCTTTTCCTTTGATACTGATGCATACTTAGTATAGATCTGATGCTTGCGAGTACTTTGGATGAGTACTCACGGTTGCTTTGCTCCCCCTTTTTTCCCTTCTTCTTCTTTTTGGTTGTTGCAACTAGATGGCGGATCCCAGGAGCCAGATGCCACCCCAGTCGACTACTACTACTACCCCGACGGAGCCTACTACTACGTGGAGACAGCTGGCGACCAGGAGTAGTTAGGAGGTCCCATGCAGGAGGCCTTGCCTCTTCGATCGTTGATGTTTGTGCTAGCCTTCTTAAGGCAAAACGTGTTTAACTTATGTCTGTACTCAGATATTGTTGCTTCCGCTAACTCTGTTGCTTTTGAGCTTCTGTATTCGAGCCCTCGAGGCCCCTGGCTTGTAATATGAAGCTTGTATTATTTTTAATTTGTGTCTAGAGTTGTGTTGTGATATCTTCCCGTGAGTCCCTAATCTTGGTCGTACACATTTGCGTGCATGATTAGTGTACGGACAAATCGGGGGCGTCACATTAAGACAACAAGATGAAACAGTAACATGCATGCAAATGCAACTAACATGTAGAGGATTTCGAGACGAACATTTTGATATATTATATACTCAATTTGGATAAACGTGCACAAAGTTAAAAGCATCACAATATGCACACAAAATATCTCAGAAAAGGACTTAGCAGTTTTTCACCTCGCAAAAAACTGGATGGGGAGGTCCAACGGGACGAAGTGGTGCAACGTGGCTGAGATCGTTTGGATCGGTGAACGGGTCGAACCGGGACGAGGATGTCCCGGCGGCTATTGCGGGCGCCGGGTTCGCGGGTCAGGTCGAGGTGGATCCGAGTCGGGTCAAGGTGGAGCGGGTCGGGGCGGCCGGAGGCGACGGTGGCTGATGTCTACTACACAACCTTCTTCTTATAGACGTTGTTGGGCCTCCAAGTGCAGAGGTTTGTAGGACAGTAGCAAATTTCCCTCAAGTGGATGACCTAAGGTTTATCAATCCGCGGGAGGTGTAGGATGAAGATGGTCTCTCTCAAGCAACCCTGCAACCAAATAACAAAGAGTCTCTTGTGTCCCCAACACACCCAATACAATGGTAAATTGTATAGGTGCACTAGTTCGGCGAAGAGATGGTGATACAAGTGCAATATGGATGGTAGATATGGATTTTTGTAATCTGAAAATATAATACAGCAAGGTAGCAAGTGGTAAACGTGAGCATAAACGGTGTTGTAATGATAGGAAACAAGGCCTAGGGTTCATACTTTCACTAGTGCAAGTTCTCTCAACAATAATAACATAACTGGATCATATAACTATCCTTCAACATGCAACAAAGAGTCACTCCAAAGTAACTAATAGCGGAGAACAAACGAAGAGATTATTGTAGGGTACGAAACCACCTCAAAGTTATTCTTTCTGATCGATCTATTCAAGAGTCCACAGTAAAATAGCACAAAGCTATTCTTTCCATTCGATCTATCATAGAGTTCGTACTAGAATAACACCTTAAGATACAAATCAACCAAAACCCTAATGTCACCTAGATACTCCATTGTCACCTCAAGTATCCGTGGGCATGATTATACGATATGCATCACACAATCTCAGATTCATCTATTCAACCAACACAAAGAACTTCAAAAGGTGCCCCAAAGTTTCTACCGGAGAGTCAAGACAAAAACGTGTGCCAACCCCTATGCATAGATTCCCAAGGTCACGGAACCCGCAAGTTGATCACCAAAACATACATCAAGTGAATCCATAGAATACCCCATTGTCACCACACGTATCCCACGCAAGATATACATCAAGTGTTCTCAAATCCTTAAAGACTCAATCCGTAAGATAACTTCAAAGGGAAACTCAATTCATCACAAGAGAGTAGAGAGGGAGAAGCATCATAAGATCCAACTATAATAGCAAAGCTTGCGATACATAAAGATCGTGCCATATCAATAACACGAGAGAGAGAGAGAGACCAAACACATAGCTACTGGCACATACCCTCAGCCCCGAGGGTGAACTACTACTCCCTTGTCATGGAGAGCGCCGGGATGATGAAGATGGCCATCGGAGAGGCATTCCCCCCCTCTGGCTGGGTGCCAAAACAGGTCTAGATTGGTTTTCCGTGGCAACAGAGGCTTTCGGCGGCGGAACTCCCGATCTAGGTTATTTTCCGGAGGTTTCTGTATTTATTGGATTTTTTGGCGTAGGGCACAAGTTAGGGGGGTCTCCGGGCTGTCCACGAGATAGGGGCGCACCACCACTTAGGGTGGGCGCGCGCCCCACCCTCGTGGGCAGCCCGTGGCTCTCCTGGCCCAACTCTTTTACTTCGGGGGCTTCTTTTGGTCCAGAAAAAATCATCAAAAATTGGCTCGTCAATTGGACTCCGTTTGATATTCCTTTTCTGTAAAACTCAAAAACAAGGAAAAAAACAGAAACTGGCACTGGGCTCTAGGTTAATAGGTTAGTCCCAAAAATCATATAAAAGTGTATATAAAAGCCCATAAAACATCCTAGAAGGATAATATAATACCATCGAACAATCAAAATTATAGATACGTTGGAGACGTATCAAGCATCCCCAAGCTTAATTCATGCTCGTCCTCGAGTAGGTAAATGATAAAAACAGAATTTTTGATGTGGAATGCTACCTATCATAATTCTCAATGTAATTTTCTTTATTTTGGCATGAATGTTCAGATCCTAAAGATTCAAGACAAAAGTTTAATATTGACATAAGAATAGTAATACTTCAAGCATACTAACAAAGCAACCATGTCTTCTCAAAATAACATGGCCAAAGAAAGTTATCCCTACAAAATCATATAGTCTGGCTATGCTCCCTCTTCATCACACAAAATATTCATATCATGCACAACCCCAGTTTCAGCCAAGCAATTATCTCATACTCAATTGTTTTTCAAACCTTTCAACTTTCACACAATACATGAGCGTGAGCCATGGATATAGCACTATAGGTGGAATAGAATGGTGGTTGTGGAGAAGACAAAAGAGGAAGATAGTCTCGCATCAACTAGGCGTATCAATGGGCTAGGTAGATGCCCATCAATAGATATCAATGTGAGTGAGTAGGGATTGCCATGCAATGGATGCACTAGAGCTATAAATGTATGAAAGCTCAACAAAAGAAGCTAAGTGGGTGTGCATCCAACTTGCTTGCTCATGAAGACCTAGGGCATTTGAGGAAGCCCATCGTTGGAATATACAAGCCAAGTTCTATAATGAAAATTGCCCACTAGTATATGAAAGTGACTAAACATGAGACTCTCTATCATGAAGAACAAGGTGCTACTTTGAAGCACAAGTGTGGAAAAAGATAGTAGCACTGTCCCTTTCTTTTCTTTTCTTTTTCTTTTTTCTTTTTTTTTCTTTTTTTTTCTTTTTTTCTTTTTTTTTGGGCTTTTTTTTCTTTGGGACAATGCTCTAATAATGATGATCATCACACTTATATTGATTTACAACTCGATATTACAACTCGATACTAGAACAAAGTATGACTCTATATGAATGCCTCTGGCGATGTACCGGGATGTGCAATTAATCAAGAGTGACATGTATGGAAATTATGCATGGTGGCTTTGCCACAAATACGATGTCAACTACATGATCATGCATGGCAATATGACAATGATGAAGTGTGTCATAACAAACGGAACGGTGGAAAGTTGCAAGGCAATATATCTCGGAATGGCTATGAAAATGTCATGATAGGTAGATATGGTGGCTGTTTTAAGGAAGGTATATGGTGGGTGTATGGTACCGGTAAGAGTTGCGCGGTACAAGAGAGGCTAGCAATGGTGGAAGGGTGAGAGTGCGTATAATCCATGGACTCAACATTAGTCATAAAGAACTCATATACTTATTGCAAAAATTTACGAGTGATCAAAACAAAGTAATCAACGCATACTCCTAGGGGGGGTTGGTAGGAGTTAACCACCACGCACCCCCAACCTCCACACAAAGGATGACACTCAATAAATACCTCATGCTCTAACTTCGTCACATAGCGGTTCACCATACGTGCATGCTACGGGAATCACAAACTTTAACACTAGTATTTCTCAAATTCATAATTACTCCACTAGCATAACTCTAATATCACCATCCTCATATCTCAAAACAATCGTCAAGTATCAAACTTCTCATAATATTCAATGCACTTGTATGAAAGTTTTTACTATACCCAACTTGGATGCCTATCATATTAGGACTAGTTTTATAGACAAAGCCAATTACCATGCTGTTCTAAAAGACTCTCAAAATAATATAAGTGAAGCATGAGAGTTCATCTATTTCTTCAGAATAAAACCACAGCTGTGCTCTAAAAGATATAAGTGAAGCACTAGAGCAAATGACAAACTACTCCAAAAGATATAAGTGAAGATCAATGAGTAGTTGAATAATTATGTAACTATGTGAAGAATATCTAACATTTAAGAATTCCAGATCTTGGGATATTATTCAAACAGCAAGCAAAACACATATCATGTGGTGAATAAAAATATAGCCTTAAGTAAAGTTACCGACAGACGAAGACGAAAGAAGGGATGCCTTCCCGGGGCATCCCCAAGCTTAGGATTTTGGTTGTCCTTGAATATTACCTTGGGGTGCCTTGGGCATCCCCAAGATTAGGCTCTTGTCACTCCTTATTCCATAGTCCATCGAATCTTTACCCAAAACTTGAAAACTTCACAACACGAAACTCAACAGAAAAATCGTAAGCTCCGTTAGTATAAGAAAATAAAACCACCACTTAGGTACTGTTATGACTCATTCTAAATTCATATTGGTGTAATATCTACTGTATTCCAACTTCTCTATGGTTCATACCCTCCGATACTACTCATAGATTCATCAAAATAAGCAAACAACACATGGAAAACAGAATCTGTAAAAAAACAGAACAGTCTGTAGCAATCTGTAACTTTAGAATACTTCAGTAACTCTAAAAAATTTGAAATAAATTGGTAGACCTCAAGAATTCGTCTATTAATCATATGCAAAAAGAATCAACTAAAAATCACTCTCCAGTAAAAAATGGTAGCTAATCTCGTGAGCGCTAAAGTTTCTGTTTTTTACAGCATGATTGCATAAACTTCACACAAGTCTTCCCAAAGGTTCTACTTGGCACAAACACTAATTAAAACACAAAACCACATCTAAACAGAAGCTATATGCAATATTTGTTCCTAAACAGAAGCAAAAGCAAAGAACATAAAATTGGGTTGCCTCCCAACAAGCGCTATCGTTTAACGCCCCTAGCTAGGCACGATGATTTCAATGATGCTCGTATAAAAGATAAGAATTGAAACATAAAGAGAGCATCATGAAGCATATAACTAGAACATTTAAGTCTAACTCACTTCCTATTCATAGGGATTTTGTGAGCAAACAACTTATGGAAACAATAATCAACTAGCATAGGAAGGCAAAACAAGCATAACTTCAAAAGTTTAAGCACATAGAGAGGAAACTTGATATTATTGCAATTCCTACAAGCATATGATCCTCTCTCATAATAATTTTCAGTAGCGTCATGAATGAATTCAACCATATAACCAGCACATAAAGCATTCTTTTCATTATCTACTTGCATAGAAATTTTACTACTCTCCACATAAGAAAAATTGTTCACATTCATAGTAGTGGGAGCAAACTCAACAAAATAATTATCATGTGAGGCATAATCCAATTGAAAACTAAAATCATGATGACAAGTTTCATGGTTATCATTATTCTTAATAGCATACAAGTCATCACAATAATCATCATAGATAGCAACTTTGTTCTCATAATCAATTGGAACCTCTTCCGAAATAGTGGATTCATCACTAAATAAAATCACAACCTCTCCAAATCCACTTTCATAAATATAATCATCATAAATTGGAGGCATGCTTTCATCGCAATAAATTTGCTCATCAAAACTTGGGGGAGTAAAAATATCATATTCATCAAACATAGCATCCCCAAGCTTATGGCTTTGCATATCATTAGCATCATAGGTATTCAAAGAATTCATACTAACAACATTGCAATCATGCTGATCATTCACATATTTTATGCCAAGCATTTTATGTAATTCTTCTTCTAGTACTTGGGCACAATTTTCCTTTCCATCATTTTCACAAAAGATATTAAAAACATGAAGCATATGAGGTGACCTTAATTCTTTTAGTTTTCTTTTATAAACTAAACTAGTGATAAAACAAGAAACTAAAAGATTCGATTGCAAGATCTAAATATATACCTTCAAGCACTAACCTCCGCGGCAACGGCGCCAGAAAAGAGCTTGATATCTACTACACAACCTTCTTCTTGTAGACGATGTTGGGCTTCCAAGTGCAGAGGTTTGTAGGACAGTAGCAAATTTCCCTCAAGTGGATGACCTAAGGTTTACCAATCCACTAGAGGCGTAGGATGAAGATGGTCTCTCTCAAGCAACCCTGCAACCAAATAATAAAGAGTCTCTTGTGTCCCCAACACACCCAATACAATGGTAAATTGTATAGGTGCACTAGTTCGGCGAAGAGATGGTGATACAAGTGCAATATGGATGGTAGATAGGGATTTTTGTAATCTGAAAATATAAAAACAGCAAGGTAGCAAGTGGTAAACATGAGCATAAACGGTCTTGTAATGATAGGAAACAAGGCCTAGGGTTCATACTTTCACTAGTGCAAGTTCTCTCAACAATAATAACATAACTGGATCATATAACTATCCCTCGACATGCAACAAAGAGTCACTCCAAAGTAACTAATAGCGGAGAACAAACGAAGAGATTATTGTAGGGTACGAAACCACCTCAAAGTTATTCTTTCTTATCGATCTATTCAAGAGTCCATAGTAAAATAGCACGAAGCTATTCTTTCCGTTCGATCTATCATAGAGTTCGTACTAGAATAACACCTTAAGATACAAATCAACCAAAACCCTAATGTCACCTAGATACTCCATTGTCACCTCAAGTATCCGTGGGCATGATTATACGATATGCATCACACAATCTCAGATTCATCTATTCAACCAACACAAAGAACTTCAAAGAGTACCCCAAAGTTTCTACCTGAGAGTCAAGACGAAAACGTGTGCCAACCCCTATGCATAGATTCCCAAGGTCACGGAGCCCGCAAGTTGATCATCAAAACATACATCAAGTGAATCAATAGAATACCCCATTGTCACCAAAGGTATCCCACGCAAGACATACATCAAGTGTTCTCAAATCCTTAAAGACTCAATCCGATAAGATAACTTCAAAGGGAAAACTCAATTCATCACAAGAGAGTACAGGTGGAGAAGCATCATAAGATCCAACTATAATAGCAAAGCTCGCGATACATCAAGATCGTGCCATCTCAAGAACACGAGAGAGAGAGAGAGATCAAACACATAGCTACTGGTACATACCCTCAGCCCCGAGGGTGAACTACTCCTCCCTTATCATGGAGAGCGCCGGGATGATGAAGATGGCCACCGGAGAGGGATTCCCCCCCCCCCCCTCCGGCAGAGTGCCAGAACGGGTCTAGATTGGTTTTCGATGGCAACAGAGGCTTTCGGCGGCGGAACTCCCGATCTAGGTTATTTTCCGGAGGTTTCTGTATTTATAGGATTTTTTGGCGTAGGGCACAAGTCAGTGGGGTCTCCGAGTTGTCCACGAGATAGGGGGGCACCACCACTTGGGGTGGGTGCGCCCCCACCCTCGTGGGCAGCCCGTGGCTCTCCTGGCCCAACTCTTTTACTTCGGGGGCTTATTATAGTCCAGAAAAAATCATCAAAAATTGGCTCGTCAATTGGACTTCGTTTGATATTCCTTTTCTGTAAAACTCAAAAACAAGGAAAAACAGAAACTGGCACTGGGCTCTAGGTTAATAGGTTAGTCCCAAAAATCATGTAAAAGTGTATATAAAATCCCATAAAACATCCCAGAAGGATAATATAATAGCATGGAACAATAAAAAATTATAGATACGTTGGAGACGTATCAGTGGCCGGCGGCTGCTCCGGTGAGGGTGGTGGGAACGATGACTGGCGGTGGATCCATCACGGGGAGACACGGATCTCACCGAATCCGTGGTGGGGTCAGAGCGGGGAGAGGCACGGCGGTGCAACTGTGGCCAGCGGCAGCCGGAACTCGATGGCGGAGGAGCGAGAGGGCGAGGGAGCCAGTCTGGGGGACGGAGGCAGCGAGCTCCAGCGACGCGAGGCGGCGGGGCCGGTGGAGTCCGGCGGCGGGGTCCGGTGGCTTGAGGGGGTCGGCGACGGCCTTTGCGGAGGAGGTGCTCGGGGCGCAAGGCGGCGGAGGGAGCGGGAGGCTCGGGAGCCGTGCAGGCCGCGACGGCGGCGCTCGGGTGAGCCGGCTCGGCGGCGGCTGTTCGAGCCCGCACGGGCCCGCGATGGGCTCCGTGGGCCACGGCGGCGGGGAGGAGAGAGGAGGCAGGCGGGGACATGTGGCAGGCGGTGGTTGGCTGAGGACGGCGGCGGACGTGTCCGGCGGCGGGATGGACATGTCTGGTGCACGGAGAAGGATGAGGCTAGGGTTTCATCCGCGAATTTGGACGGGGAGGGCTAATTTATAGGTAGTGGGAGCTAGGAGATTCCAAATGAGGTGCAGTTTTTGGCCACGCGATCGTGATCGAACAACCAAGAACATGAAGGGGGTTTGGATGGGCTAGTGGGCTGGTGTGGAGGGGTGCTGGGCTAAAAGAGAAAGGGTGATCGGCGGTTAACGCAGTTAACCATTGGGGTATCAAACGACCTCGGAATGCGACGAAAATTGGCAAGCGGACTACCTACACTATAATAATACCACACACCAAGTTTAAACCCATTCCGAGAACATTTTTCGGTCACTTATAAATTAAATATTCGGAGGTGCCGCGGGCGCGTGCGAGTGTGTCTGGGCTCAGAACGGACAACGGAGAGACCAGGCAACTAAGGACGGATGCAAGTTTTGAAAACATGCTGATGCAATGCACATGATGACATGGCAAAATGCAACACGCAAGCAGATGATATGGCAACGTCAATGAATAATTAGAAGACACCTGGCGCATCGGTCTCTGGGCATCACAGGCCCGACCGATCTACCGCTGCGCGGAGGGGGCGACCGATCTACAGCCTCGCGGAGGCGATAGGATGGGGGTGCGACGGCGGACAGGAGAAGGGGATTTAGGGTAAAACTGCCCTACACGCACCCCCACCCTATATATATGGGTTAGAGGATGTCCGGATGACCGGTGATTTCCGGACATCCGGTCCTATAAAAATTAGCAGAAGTCCAATCATACCGGACGTCCGGCATTAGGTTGACAGAACAGATTTAACGGACATCCGGACCGTACCAGATGACCGAAAGCTCTCAGAATACCAAACGACCGGAGGCTCTCAGGATTTTTGGGTTTTTGTACCACAACCCCTTTTTTGTGTTTTAGGTATTATTAGTTTGGGTCAAATGGCAATGGTAGTGAAATAATGATACCAGTATGAATATCCGACGTCCAAGAGACAACTTGCTTGGTTACTATTCTAACTCTAAGAGCGGTGGCCGATGCCACCATGTTTGAGTATATGTGATATGACACCGCAAGAATTTTGACTTTGGGTGCATAATCACTACTCCATCATATTAAAGCACCATAGTTAGGACAACATGGTAAGCTTTGAGAGTGTTTGTTCTTTTTATGCATTGTATAGGGGTGAGAGTACTCATTAGTTGAGTGTCTTACCCTAAATATATTCCTACATCCAGACTAGACATGAAGTGAATTATATGCATGGGTGCGAGATTTCACATAATGTTGTCAAGCTCTAAGATACCAAGTTCACGCCTAAGTCGACAGAACCTAGCTTCATCCAATGGCTTGGTGAAAATGTCTGCAAGTTGCATATCTGTACCAACATGAGCAATATCAATGTCACCCTTTTCCACATGATACCTAATATCAATGTGCTTGGTGCGAAGATGATCTTTGGGATTCTCAGCAATGTTGATGGCACTTTCATTATCACATAGAAGAGGCACATGTCTATAGGTGATACCGTAATCCTTCAAAGTTTTCCTCATCCATAGTAATTGAGTTGCACAACTGGCGGCGGCAATGTATTCGGCTTCGGCGGTGGAGTGGGCAATACAATTTTGTTTCTTCAAGGACCAACTTACCAAAGAGCGTCCACGAAACTGGCATGCGCCGGAGGTGGACTTACGATCCACTTTGTCACCAGCCCAATCCGCATCCGTGTATCCAATGAGATCGAACTTAGCATCCTTGGGGTACCATAGACCCAACTTTGGGGTGTGAACAAGGTATCTAAGAATATGCTTAACCGCCTTATGATGGCTTTCCCTAGGGGAAGCTTGAAATCTAGCACACATGCATACACTAAACATGATGTCTGGTCTAGATGCACAAAGATAAAGCAAAGAACCAATCATAGAGCGGTAAATAGATGGGTCGAAAGGAATACCATTTGTGTCTTCAGTGAGGACAATTGTGGTTGGCATGGGTGTCTTAACCAGACTAGCATCGGACATGCCAAACTTCTCTAGGATATCCTTGAGGTATTTGCTTGAGATAAGAAAATTCCTTCTTGAAATTGTTGAATTTGAAATCCGAGGAAAAACTTCAAATCCGCATTGAGTGACATTTCAAAATTCTTGGTCATGGAAGCCGCAAACTTCTTGCACAAATGAATATTAGGAGAACCAAAAATGATATCATCTACATAGATTTGGCATAAGATCAAATCACCCTTGTGTCTCTTAGTAAAAAGAGTGGGATCGATCACCCCTCTCACAAAGCAATCATCGAGTAAAAACTTCTTGAGGTGATCATACCAAGCACGATGTGCTTGTTTGAGGCCATACAAAGCCTTATGAAGTTTATACACATAGTCTTTGTGATCAGGATCAATGAACCCAGGTGGTTGTGATACATATACTTCTTGTTGTAGAGGACCGTTAAGGAAAGCACTCTTCACATCCATTTGATGTAATGTAAAACCATTGAAAGCGGCATAAGCAAGTAATATGCGGATAGATTCTAGATGGGCAACGGGAGCAAAGGTCTCACCAAAGTCCAAACCTTCAACTTGTGAGTACCCTTGTGCCACTAACCTTGCTTTGTTACGGATGATTACACCATTCTCATCTTTCTTGTTTTTGAAAATCCATTTTGTTCCAATGACATTGTGTTCTGCAGTTGGTCTCTCCACCAAGGACCACACTTGGTTGCGTTCAAAATTGTTCAACTCATCTTGCATAGCAACGAGCCAATCGTTGTCCATGAATGCGTCTTGTACCTTGAGAGGCTCAACACTAGACACAAACGAGAAGTGAGCACAAAAGTTTGTCAAATGTTTACGAGTGACTCTACCTTCCGATATGCTGGTGAGAATTTTATCCACATCAACACGCCCGGCCACTCGGGGTAGGATGGAGGTGAGGGTTTCACGAGGTTCAACTTCATGTCCATCATCCAGATCCTCAACATATGGATCATTTATGTGTGGTGGAAGATCTTGTTCTTCATGTTGCATTTGTTGAGGTTCATCATCAATGATTGCACTTTCTCGTTCTTGTTCTTGGTGATGATCTTGCTCTTGGAGATGGTCATGGTGAAGAACTTGATCTTCTCCTTGTACTTGAACTGTGGGCATCGGTTGAACATTTGGATCTTGTGGTGGCGTGGGTGTTGCAATGGTTGGATATATAGGGAGTCCTGCATCGTCTTCCACACCATCATGGTTTTTTTGTTCCATTGAAAGAAGAGCACAAACACCCATATTCAAGATATCTTGAAAAGAGTCTTCGTCACCTACATCATTTAGATCAACTTGCTCCCCATGGGAGCCATTAAATTCATCAAACACCACGTCACAAGTTTCTACAACACATCCATTGGATTTGTTGTAGACCCTCTAGGCGTGAGAGTTTGATCCATAACCAACAAATATACCCTCAGTAGTTTTGGATTGAAATTTTCCTAGCCGTTCTTTCTTGTTGAGAATGAAGCAATTACACCCGAACACACGGAAGTACTTGACATTTGGCTTGTTCCCGGTTAGGAGCTCATAAGGGGTCTTTTCCAAGATTTTGCGGAGAAAGAGACGGTTTGATGCATGACATGCGGTGTTGACAGCCTCGGCCCAAAAGCTATGTGGTGACTTGTACTCATCCAACATGGACCTTGCCATCTCCACATGAGTATAGTTCTTTCTTACGGCTACACCATTTTGTTGAGGAGTATAGGGGGCGGAGTATTGATGCTCAATCCCCTCATCACTGAGAAACTCTTCCAAGGTGTAGTTCTTGAACTCAGAGCCATTGTCACTTCCTATTGCCAAGATTTCTTTGTCAAACTTGCGTTGAGCTTGCTTGGCAAAATCAATGAAGGTGATCTCCGTCTCGTCTTTGGACTTGAGAAAGAACACCCATGTGTATCTTGAATAATCATCAAGAATGACAAGACCATACTTTTTCCCACCAAGACTATCCCATGAAGGAGGCCCAAAGAGATCCACGTGAAGGAGCTCCAATGGCCTTGACGTAGATACAATATTCTTGGGTGGGTGCTTTGATTGATGTTGCTTCCCGGCTATGCATGCACTACACACACGATCTTTCTCAAAAGAAACATTCGTTAGTCCAAGGATGTGATTTCCCTTTAAGAGATCTTGAAGATTTCTCATGCCGACATGGGCTAGCCGGCGATGCCATAGCCACCCCTTGTCGGATTTGGCCATTAGACAAGTTGCTTGGAAGGTACTCTCTTTCAAGAAATCAACCGTGTAAAGGTTGCCATCCAACTTTCCAACAAAGGCCACTTCAAGAGTATATCTCTTAAAGACTTTCACATCCGTTAGTCCAAATAGTGTATCATAACCAACAGAAGCTAATTGAAAAACGAAAAGTAAATGATATTTAAGGGATTGGACGAGCATGACATTTGCAAGTGACATGTCATTCGTCATAGCAACCTTACCCTATCCAAGTACCTGTCCTTTTGATCCTCCACCAAACACAATGCTCATAAATGGTTGAATGGCTTCCATGAAATCATAGAGCAATTTGCTGTCTCCGGTCATATGGTTTGTGCATCCACTATCGATCACCCATTTGACTCCACCGAAGAAGGCAACCTACACACAATTCACGACTTGGTTAGAGGCACCCATTTTGCAATGGGACCTCTCACATTAGTCACAAGGGTCTTAGGAACCCAAATAGCATAGAAATGGAATGCATTATGAGGACCAACAAATTTGGCATAAACCTCTCCGTCCTTTGTCTTACGAAGCACATAGGATGGAGGCATGAAACCCTTAGGTTTGTTGGGAGTGAGGATGCCCCTAGTGACCTTCCCACTCACAACCTTGTTGACTTGACTTTTCCCTTTCTCCTTGTGCCCTTCACGTACAAATGTCTCCTTGAGAGGAGTGGTGCACTTTTGAGAGGACGTTTTCTTCTTGCTTGTTCTTGGGTCGTACCCAAGTCCTTCCTTTGCGAAAACTTCATTGTGTCGACTCAATACCTCATTAAGGTTCTTTTGTCCTTGAGCACATGTCATGAGTCCTTTCTTAAGTTGTGCTTTTAGAAATCGATTTTCCTCAAGAATAGATGCTAGATCACCACTCGAGTTAGTAGTACAAGCATCAACATTTATAATAGGAGCAGAGTAAACCATGGCTAGAGTTTCGACATAAGTAAGTTTGAGTGTCTCAAAGCTCTTTGTAAGAAGGGCGAGCTCCTCTTCCTTATTCTTAAGAGACACGGATAGAAGCTCACAATCCTTAGAGGGGTAGCATGAGACCTCATAAATTTACTCTTATCATCCATCAACTCCTTGAAAGAGCTCTCAACCTTTTCCAAGGAGGCAAGTTTCTTGGCATGTTCATCAAGGTTTGTACCAATTTTTATGCATAGTTCATCATTTTTTGCTTCCACATATAGGACTTTCCGCTCAAGGATTTCATATTTTTCCTTTTCCTCGGTAACGAGGGTTTCGAGTTCCTTAATGGTGACGGTGTGCTTACTCACCATCTCCATAAGCATATGAAACATAGTGAGCTTCTTTCCTTTGAGGGAACACATAAATTTTTCTAGTTTAGAATACATAGGATCATTCACATCATTATCATCATGATTATCCTCCGCATCAAGGTATTCATCACTAGGAGTAGGCGGAGTGAAGAGAGGAGGATCCGAACGAGAGGTTACCTTAACCTTGTCTGAGGGGTTTGTTGCTCACCGTCCTCAACCACGGCTGTGGCCATCAAACACTTGTGAGCATTGCCCTTGTAGTCTTTCATGTAGTTGTAGGTGACAACCTCTCCACTTTTGTTGACTAGTCTCAAGGTGTTTTCAGGATCTTGAGCTACACCGGCAACACCTCCAACATCATCGGGATCGAAATCTTCTTGGGCAATCATAGCCCTTCCGTCTCTCTTCTTAAGCTTGGAGTTCATAGGGTTTGGAAGTTTCTTCTTTACAAAGTTCTTGGGAAATCTTGGCTTATCTACTGTCTTCTCATATGGTCACTCATTGGAGAAGTGATTTGTCTCTTCACAGTTGTAGCAACTTTGGACCTTCTTCTTTTGAAATCTTCCTTTGAATTTTCCCGCGCTAAACTTCTTCACAAGGAGAGCAATGTCTTCATATGAAACGCCCTCATCTGAGTCACTTTCATCACCTTCTTCATCATCTTATTCTTCACTTTCTTCTTCCTCACATACCTGTTTAGCCTTCAACGCTAAGTTGGTCACGCGAGTTGAATTTCCATGCATAGCAAGATGTCTTGTAGCATTTGCCTTAGATTCTTCAAATAGTTGAAAGGTGGATATGATGTCATCTGGAGTCATTTCCTTGAATCCATGGTGTTGCTTTATGTCCCACACCATTTGATGATGATACGGAGCAAGAGCATGTAGCAACTTGTCCACAAGGAACCGCTTCGTCAAGTTGAATCCATCTTGTGTCTTATCGCAGTCACAGGACTCGATGTCAGAGGTGAGAGTCATCAGACGATCATGGAGCTGGTTTGGGGTTTCACCTTTCTCCATATAGAAGTTTTGCAATTGACCTTTGGCAATTTCATATTGAGCAAGCCGGAGAGTGGAGGTGCACGCTATCCCATAATTCCTTGGCACTGGTGATGTGTATGAAAGGTCTCCTTTGCTTCTCACTCATTCCTTTCCTTATTAACATGGTTGCGGTGTCATTGAGATGCCTGTTATATATTTCTCTTGGTGTGAGGTTCTTTGGATCGACAGGCTTGTAGCCATCCTCCAAGATGTCCAGCATCTCATCATTCGTGTACCTAAGATGATCATGCATAGCAACTCTCCACATAGAAAAATCGGCATTTTATCAAGCACGGGAGGTTCACCCCCATGCCTATAATTTGGTTTATCATCTTTAGGTTGTGCATAGAGCCATGGAACACTAGAGTGACCATTGTTAGGAGGTTGTTGGTCAAGAGAAGGAATAGGCGCAGTTTGCCACAAAGCCAAACCACCCGAATTTGGAAGTAGTGTGGAATTCGTGGTTAGTGCGGCTAACCTCATTTCGACGAAGGCCTCAAGAGAAGCATCATGCTCCTCCTTTTGCTTAGCAAGGTCCCGTTCTAGATCCTCAGAGGTGAAGGCCTTGACTTCCGAATAAGATGAGACCTTGTCTTTCGGATCTACAGCAAGGGGAGTCCCATCGGGGTTCATCTCGTTCTAGGGCGGTTAAGCCACAAGAATAGAGCACGAGGCTCTCATACCAATTGAAAGGATAGAGATGGACCTAAAGGGGGTGAATGGGTACAATTACAAATTTTAATTGTTACTTAGCAATTTTAGGCAATAGTGCGGAATAGGAAAGTGAGCCTAACAATTGCAAGTAAGATGCTAGGCAAGGTAAGCTAGTAACACAAGTACTTAAATAGCTAGCACAATAAGATACAAGTAAGAACTAAGAGACGAGTAACCACAAGTACAAAGTTAGGGTTAGGAATAAATGCAACTTCAAGAGACGAGGATGTATGAGGATGTTCACTTCCTTGGAAGGAAGCTGCGTCACCGTTTAGAGAGGTGGGTGTTACCATGAAGGCACACCAACGCCACGAAGGCTCACCCTATTCTCTCTTTGAGATATCACCATGAAGGCGATTCCCAACCACTAGTGGTAGATCTTTAGGTGGTCTCCAAACCCTCACAAACTTTCCGGGGGTAACCACAACGTTTGATTCCTCTCCGAATGACTCCTACCACCTAGGAGTCACCAACCTCCAAGAGTAACAAGAACGATGGGAAAAGCTCAAGACTTGCTCAAATCACAAATTCCTTTGGTGCAAAGAACTGGAAGGAGTGGATCTATCACTTGGGTGGACAACTTCTCTCAAGTGCTTTGAAATGCTTTGGGGATCTAAGATTTGGTGAATGAGAGTGAGAGAGAGTGAAATGTGTTCTTGGGTAAGCTCAAAGTGAATGGTCAACGTCATCCTGTGGGAGGAGAAGACTATATATGGTTGTAGCTTAAAACAGACAGTTGAGCCACAAAAAAGCACTATCAAGGTCGGACTTTCGGACAACACCGGACGTCCAGTGGCACAAGTGGGACCGGACGTTCGCTGGAAACGCCGGTCGTACGGAGCTTGGGGATACACCAGACAAGGCCACGTAGTGCACCACATACACAGCCACCGGACGTTTGGGATGAGCCGGTCGTCTGGTGACCGGACGTCTGGAGGTGACCAGAAATCCGCTATTTTCTTTTTGTGAAGGTGCACCGGACATCCGGAGTGTGCCAGACGTCTGGTAGGCAATGAGGGTCCGGACGTCCGGAATGTGTCAGTCGTCCGGTGATTGGTCGTTGATACGTCTCCAACGTATCTACTTTTCCAAACCCTTTTGCCCTTGTTTTGAACTCTAACTTGCATGATTTGAATGGAACTAACCCAGACCGACGCTGTTTTCAGCAGAACTGCCATGGTGTTGTTTTTGTGCAGAAATAAAAAGTTCTCAGAATCGCCTGAAAATCAACGGAAAATTATTTCGGAAAATATAAAAAATATCTGCAAGAAGTTCCACACCAGGGGGGCCAGGGCCTGTCCACGAGGGTGGGGGGCGTGCCCCCCTGCCTCGTGGGCCCCCTGGTGACTTACTGACGTACCCCTAGATCCTATATCTTCATTTTCGGGGAGAAAAAAATCAAGCAGAAGGAATTATCGCGTTTCACGAGACGGAGCCGCCGCCAAGCCCTAATCTCCCTCGGGAGGGCTGATCTGGAGTCCGTTCGGGGCTCTGGAGAGTGGAGATCGTCGCCATCATCATCATCAACCTTCCTCCGTCACCAATTCCATGATGCCCACCGATGTGCGTGAGTAATTCTATCGTAGGCTTGCTGGACGGTGATGGGTTGGATGGGATCTATCATGTAATCAAGTTAGTTTTGTTAGGGTTTGATCCCTAGTATCCACTATGTTCTGAGATTGATGTTGCTATGACTTTGCTATGCTTAATGCATGTCACTAGGGCCCGAGTGCCATGATTTCAAATCTGAACCTATTATGTTTTCATGAATATATGTCTGTTCTTGATCCTATCTTGCAAGTCTATAGTCACCTACTATGTGTTATGATCCGGCAACCCCGAAGTGACAATAATCGGGACCACTCCCGGTGATGACCATAGTTTGAGGAGTTCATGTATTCACTATGTGTTAATGCTTTGGTCCGTACTCTATTAAAAGGAGGCCTTAATATCCCTTAGTTTCCAATAGGACCCCGCTGCCATGGGAGGGTAGGACAAAAGATGTCATGCAAGTTCTTTTCCATAAGCACGTATGACTATATTTGGAATACATGCCTACATTGCATTGATGAACTGGAGCTAGTTCTGTGTCACCCTAGGTTATAACTTCTACATGATGAATTGCATCCGACATAATTTCCCATCACTGATCCAATGTCTACGAGCTTTTCCTATACTGCTTGTTGCTTATTTACTTTTCCGTTGCTACTATCACAAAAACTACAAAAACACTATCGTTACTTTTATTGCTACTATTGCCAATACTTTGCTACTAAACTATCATGCTGCAGATACTAAGTTTCCAGGTGTGGTTGAATTGACAACTCAGCTGCTAATACTTAAGAGTATTATTTGTCTCCCCTTGTGAATCAATAAATTTGGGTTGAATACTTTACCCTCGAAAACTGTTGCGATCCCCTACACTTGTGGGTTATCAAGACTATTTTCTGGCGCCGTTGCCGGGGAGCATAGCTCTATTCTTTAAGTCACTTGGGATTTATATCTATTTATCACTATGAAGAAGTTGAAGGACTCAAAAACCAAGATCTTACCCTCAACTACGAGGGGAGGTAAGGAACTGCCATCTAGCTCTGCACTTGATTCTCCTTCTGTTATGAGTAAACTTGCGACACCTACTCCTGCTATTGATACTGATATGTCGTATGTTCTTGATGATGCTACTTCTGCTATGTATGATGAAACTACCTCTATGCCTGATATTGTGCCACTAGGTGAATTTCTAGATGAACAATCTGCTAAGGTTAGGGAGAATGCAAATGTTGAAACTGATGATATTTATGAAAGTGATGATGAAACTACTCCCAATAGATATGAATTGCATGTTGTTCCTGAGGGTTATGTTATGGATGAAGAAACTGCTAGAGACTTTCTTGCCTGCAATGATAGATATGATCTTAAGAAGTTATTAGCTAAGCTAAAAGAAAAGTCCTTGAATGCTAAAATGAAACATGACCCTGCTTTTGCCACTTCACCTATTTGTGTTACTGATAAGGATTATGAATTCTCTGTTGATCCTGAGTTAATTACTTTGGTTGAATCTGATCCTTTCCATGGCTATGAGTCTGAAACTGTTGTGGCACATCTTACTAAATTGAATGATATAGCCACCCTGTTCACCAACAATGAAAAGATTCGTTACTACTATATCCTTAAGCTATTTCCTTTCTTGTTAAAGGGTGATGCTAAGACCTGGTTTAATTCTCTTGATCATGGTTGTGTGTGTAGTCCCCAAGATATGATGTATTACTTCTCTGCTAAATATTTTTCCGCTCATAAGAAACAAGATGACTTACGGGAAATATATAACTTTGCTCAAACTGAAGAAGAGAGTCTCCCACAAGCTTGGGGGAGGCTTCTCCAATTACTTAATGCTTTGCCTGATCATCCTCTTGAGATGCATGATATACCTGATGTCATTTATAATGGACTAACCGATGCTTCCAGAAACCACCTGGATAGTTGTGTTGGTTGTGTTTTCAGGGAAAGGACAGTTGAACAAGCTAAATTATTATTGAATAATATGCTAGCCAATGAAAATAATTGGACACTTCCTGAACTAGCCTCTAAGCCTACTCCGAAGAAAAGAGGTGTTCCATTCTTCAGTCTTGAAGATATGCAAGAGGCAAAGAAATCTATGAAAGAAAAGGGTATTAAAGCTGAAGATGTTAAGAATTTACCACCTATTGAAGAAATACATGGTCTTGATAACCTGACACAAGTAGTAAAGGTAAATTCTCTTTATAGATTTGATGAAGGTGATATTCCTCATTATAAGTCTGCTAGCCAATGTTTAGATGAGTTTGACAATTTTATTGTGAAACAAGAAAACTTCAATGCATATGTTGGTAGACAATTGCAACACAATGGTTATATGATTGAACGCTTGAGTGATTATCTGTCTAGAGCTAAAGGTGAACTGAAACTTATTAGTATACATGCTTCTATGGTCACCACTCAAGTAGAACAAGTACTTAAGGCTCAGAATGATTTGCTCAATGAATTAAATAGTAAGAATAATGACTATGCTATTAGAGTTGCAACTAGAGGTGGTAAAATGACTCAGGAACCTCTGTATCATGAAGGCCACCCTAAGAGAATTGAGAAAGATTCTCAGAGAGCTAATTTAGATGCACCTAGTTCTTCTAAGAAGAAGAAAAAGAAAAATGATAGAACTTTGCATGCTCCTAGTGAACCTGTAGCTGACACACCTGAGAATCCCAATGATATATATGTTTCTGATGCTGAGACACAATCTGGTAATGAACATGAACCTAGTGATAATATTAATGATGATGTTCATGATGATGCTCAACCTAGGAATGATAATGATGTAGAGATTGAACCTGCTGTTGATCTTGATAACCCACAATCAAAGAATCAACGTTATGATAAGAGATACTTTGTTGCTAGGAAGTACGGTAGCGAAAGAGAACCATGGGTTCAGAAACCCATGCCTTTTCCTCCGAAACCATCCAAGAAAAAGGATGATGAGGATTTTGAGCGCTTTGCTGAAATGATTAGACCTATCTTTTTGTGTATGCGTTTGACTGATGTGCTTAAACAAATCCTTATGCGATGTATATGAAAGATATTATTACCAATAAAAGAAAGATACCTGAAGTAGAAATTTCCACCATGCTTGCTAATTACACTTTTGAGGGTGGAATGCCTAAGAAATTAGGAGATCCAGGAGTACCTACTATACCTTTCTCCATTAAGAGAAACTATGTTAAAACTGCTTTGTGTGATCTTGGAGCCGGTGTTAGTGTTATGCCTCTCTCTTTATATCATAGACTTGACTTGAGTAAGTTGACACCTACTGAAATATTACTACCTCTTGAGCTTGCGTTGTATTCCCTCAAAGAGGAAAGGGAGATGCAGCACAGTAGCGTAAGTATTTCCCTCAGTTTTTGAGAACCAAGGTATCAATCCAGTAGGAGACAACGTGCCAATCCCTCGCACATGCACAAACAAATAAGAACTTCGCAGCCAACGCGATAAGGGGTTGTCAATCCCTTTACGGTCACTTACGAAAGTGAGATATGATAGAGATGATAGTTGATATTTTTGGTATTTTTAGTTTATAAGAACATCAAATAAAAGCGATAAAAGTAAAGTAGATGTAGATTGATATGTTGAGACTAGACCCGGGGGCCATAGTTTTCTCTAGTGGCTTCTCTCATGATAGCGATATTCTACGGCTGTAGCGACCAGACCTCAAACAGTCTGATCTCTGTGCATCAGTGTCATCCCTGGATCAGTAATGCTGACACGCACAGTACTTGAAGGATTTATAACAGAGTAGCAATCACACACTTATTACATCGATAGTTCCAACGATGAACTTATGACAATAGAAATGGCTGAAGGCCATCTAACACGATAACAGCGGAAGGCTTGGAAGATAAGTGAGTCCATCAACTCCAACGGCATCACTGAGTATAGAACCACGACCTAAAAGGCACCTTACTCGTCGTCTGAAAAGTCTACAACATGAACGTTGCAGCCCGAAAACGGGTCAGCACATGGAATATGCTGGCAAAGTAACACAAAGAGAGCAATGAAAGTAAAGCTATACTATATGCAATATGGCTGGTGGAAAGCTCTATGGTTACAGTTTTTGCGTAAAGCCAATTTTTTCCTACTTCAAAGGAATAGATTTTAATTAACTATCATGGTAGTTGAAACATCGCTGAGAAGATAGACAACCTCTCAACCCCAATTAAAATCATCATTAAACCCAACAATATTAATTAAAGTAACATGATGAGATTCACATGATAATCCAAGTACTAGATACTCAAGACGTTCGTAACCGGGGACACGGCTAATCATGATCGGTTTGTACACTCTGCAGAGGTTTGTGCACTTTTCCCCACAAGACTCGATCGCCTCCGTTTGATTTCTCGCACTGCGTGGTGTTTGAGAAACGGATGATCGAGACACCATCTTTCCGAAGAGGTCCCCTTAACCAGATAGATAGGCCGGTACACCTACAATCCCACTACATCTGCTAGCCCATCATGGAAAGGTTTCCCACAACTTACTCAACTATGCCAGAGCCCATAATGGCATGTGGCTGCACACGGAAGTTTCTAGTATGAATAATCTCATGATCCCTTTGAGCCTGGGTGGCGGTCCAAAATAAAAACAGGCAATCACTGGAATACCCAGATGCCTCAATCCACCCAGATGTGTGTTAAAGTTGCCACCTTAAATTGAACCATTAATTAACAAACTCACATATGTCATGGATACACTCACCCAATCCACGTCTACGAGCATAGCATGTCCTAACAGCAAACGTAGAAGTAACTCCCAAAGGTTTTAATATAATGCAGGTAATAGGTACTACCTCAATCTACTTCCCAATCCCACAAGTTAATTGATCCTACTCATGCAATGTGTGAGGGTTTGACTAATGCAATGAAAACTAGGTAATTGGAAAGTATGATCAAAGTGTTACTTGTCTTGCTGATGATCCGCACAACCTAGAGATTCAAAGTAGCAAGCGGCGCACTCCGGGTACTCTATCGCAATCAAACAAACACACAATAAGTACTTAACTAATGCATGGGTAAAACTCAAATAAGAGATCTAACCAGAAAGTTCAACTTAAGAACTCCGGTTTGCAAAAGAACGACAAAAGAAAAGCAACGAAAGACGAACAGCGAAAGAGAAACAATACCGAACCAATCTGGACCTAAGTCCAAATTTAGCAGAGGCAAACGATTGAGCGACTAGGTTAAACGGAAACAGAATTTCGAGATGAAACTCCAGGCGCTTGAATCACCTGATTCCGATAAACGAGCGAAAAGATAAACTAAAACGAAGATCGGATCAGAGATCGCGATCAGAAAATAACTGCGAAAAGAAATTTAAAACAGCTTAACGAACGGACGTTCGTCAGCTGAGACTAAACGACGAATTCGTTCGTTAGAACGAATGAAAGGGTGAACGTTTACTACTTAACTAAACCAGAGAATAAAAACAGAAAACCGATCTAAATAAAAAAATGACTAGGGTTCTAAAAAAACCAGCGGTCTTCTAAAGAAAACCGGGCGGCGGCTACCTCGTCGAAAACAGCCGGCGGCGGCGGCTTCCGGCGACCGCGGGCGGCGGGGCTGCTGCGGTGGTGGCGGCGAGGGGCGGCAGCGGCGGTGACGGTCGGCGCGGTGGCTGGCAGCGAGGGCGGTGGCTGGCGGCGGGGTGCGGTGCGCGGCAGCGGGGCTGTCGTCGCGGGCGGCGGGGCTGGCGTCGCGACGGGGTGCGGTGGTTGGAGGGGGGTGCAGCTATATATATAGGGGGTGCAGAAGCTTGGGGGAGGGGGCAAGCTTCGGCGGCGGCGGTGTCGGAGTCAGATGCGGCCACGGGCGGCGGTGCGGGGAAGGCGGCGCGGCGGGCGATGGGCCTGGCTCGGTTGGGCTTCGGCCCAGTCGGGTCGGGTCCCCCTATATTTTTATTTTTTATTTTTTATATATGCCGGCGCTAAAATAACTCTAGAAAATAAAATAAAATCTAGAAATTGCCAAAACAAATTTTCACCGTCTAAATAGAATATTTAGAACGAGGTGAACATTTTCTTGGCACTAAAATGCATTTTTGAAAACATGCAATTTTTCCTAATTCAAATAAAACTCCAATTAAAACTTATTTGATCTTTTCATTAAATCTTTCGTATTTCTTATTTTTGGGAGAGTCATTTTACTCTCTCTCTCATATATTTATGATAGAAATACTTGAAGATAAAATAAATAAAATGAAACGATCCTATTTTCAAAATTTGAGAAACCTCAAATATGAAAATTTAGAAATCCCCAACTCTCTCCGAGGGTCCTTGAGTTGCTTAGGATTTTTCTTGGATCACCAAAAGCAAAAAAAATGATATGCATAATGATCCAATGTATAACATTCCAAATTTAAAATTTGGGATGTTACAAACCTACCCCCCTTAAGATGAATCTCGCCCTCAAGATTCGGGTTGGCTAGAAAATAGGTGAGGGTGGTCCTTGCGTAGATCATCTTCTCATTCCCAGGTGGCTTCTTCCTCGGTGTGGTGACTCCACTGAACTTTGCAAAACTTGATAACCTTGTTGCGGGTGACTCTGCTCGAAAACTCGAGGATCTTAACAGGCTTCTCCTCGTAGGTCAGATCACTGTCCAACTGAATTGCTTCCAGGGGTACTGTGTCTGTAAGCGGTATATCGTCCATCTCCGCATGGCACTTCTTAAGCTGCGAAATGTGAAACACGTCGTGCACTCCTGACAATCCTTCGGGCAATTCCAACTTATAGGCGACCTCTCCCATGCGTTCCAAAACACGGTAAGGTCCCACAAATATAGGGGCTAGCTTTCCTTTAACTTCAAAACATTTGACCCCTCGCAGAGGCGATACTCTCAAGTATGCTCTGTCTCCGATCTCATAGGTTATCTCCTTGCGCTCCGAGTCTACATAACTTTTCTGCCTGGACTGAGCTACCTTCAGTGTGTCTCGAATCAACTTCACCTTCTCCTCAGACTCTTTGATCAAATCTGGTCCAAACAACTGTCGGTCTCCAACTTCGTCCCACGACAACGGAGTCCTACATCTCCTTCCGTATAACGCTTCGAAAGGGGCCATCTTCAAACTGGATTGATAACTGTTGTTGTAAGAAAATTCGGCATACGGCAAATTGTCGTCCCAACTAGATGCATAATCTAGTGCATAGGCTCTCAGCATATCCTCCAAAATCTGATTGACTCTTTCAGTTTGTCCATCTGTCTGCGGGTGAAAAGCTGTGCTAAACTCTAGCCTGGTACCCAAAGTTTCATGTAGCTGATTCCAGAACTTTGAGGTAAACTGGGTTCCTCTATCTGATACGATGCTCCTCAGAACTCCATGCAGACATACAATTCTGGTCATGTATATCTTTGCCAACTTCGCACTGGTATAAGTAGTCTTTACGGGGATGAAATGAGCTACCTTTGTCAAACGATCAACTACGACCCAAATCGAGTCATAGCCAGAACGAGTTCTGGGTAGTCCCGTAATAAAATCCATACCTAGTTTATCCCACTTCCATTCGGGTATTGGCAATGGTTGTAACAATCCTGCCGGCTTCTGATGTTCTGCCTTCACTCTCTGACATACATCACAAACTGCTACATACTCCGCGATATCTTTCTTCATACCGGTCCACCAGAAAATATCCTTCAAATCCAAATACATCTTAGTATTTCCTGGGTGAATCGAGTATGGTGAATCATGGGCCTCCTGTAGAATCAACTTCCTGATCCCCAGGTCATTAGGCACATAAATGCGGTCCTCAAACCATAAGGTGTCGTGTTCATCCTCACGAAATCCTTTAGCTTTTCCTTTGCTCATCCTCTCCTTAATAGAGGCAACCTCCTCATCAGTTTTCTGAGCTTCTCTAATTTTATCCATCAGGGTAGACTGGATTTCTAGTGTCGCTACATAGCCTCTCGGAACTATCTCCAAACGTAGTTCTCGTAAGTCCTCGGCTAACTCCTTTGGAAATTCTTCCGTCATTAGGGTATTGACATGGCTCTTACGGCTTAGCGCATCGGCTACTACGTTAGCCTTTCCGGGATGATAATGCAATCTCATGTCGTAATCCTTAATGAGTTCCAGCCATCTCCTTTGCCTGAGATTCAGCTCCTTCTGGGTGAATATGTACTTCAAACTCTTGTGATCCGTATATACTTCACAATGGTTTCCAATGAGAAAATGTCTCCACGTCTTCAAAGCATGCACTACGGCTGCTAACTCCAAATCATGAGTGGCATAGTTTAACTCATGAGGTTTCAGTTGTCGTGAAGCATACGAAACAACTCTTCCTTCCTGCATAAGAACTGCTCCAAGTCCTCGACGTGAAGCGTCGCAGTACACCTCATAATCCTTATGTTGATCTGGCAGGATCAACACAGGGGATGAGACCAACCTTTTCTTTAATTCCTGGAAACTGGCCTCACATTCTTCTGTCCAACTGAACTTGGTGTCCTTCTTTAACAACTCCATAATTGGCTTTGCAATCTTCGAGAAATTCTCAATAAATCTCCGGTAATATCCTGCAAGTCCAGGGAAACTCCGGATCTCTCCAACTGTTGTTGGTGCTTCCCAATGGGTTACAGTGTCCACCTTGGCGGGATCTACTGCTATTCCTTCTCCAGATATAACATGTCCGAGAAATCCGACTTCCTTCAACCAAAACTCACATTTGCTAAACTTGGCATATAACTGATGTTCTCTGAGCTTCTCCAATACTAAACGCAAATGCTCTGCATGCTCCTCTTCATCCTTCGAGAAGATCAATATATCATCTATGAACATTACGACGAACTTATCCAAATACTCCATAAACACTTTGTTCATCAGGTTCATAAAGTATGCCGGTGCGTTAGTCAGACCAAAAGACATAATGGTATACTCGTACAACCCATACCTAGTGGTAAAGGCCGTCTTAGGTATATACTGCTCTCGGATATTCAATTGATGGTACCCTGATCGCAGATCGATCTTGGAAAATACTTTAGCTCCTTGCAATCTATCGAACAGATCATTGATCATCGGCAGTGGGTACTTATTCTTGATCGTTACTTCATTCAGTCCTCGGTAATCAACAACCATTCTTAACGATCCATCCTTCTTCTCCACTAAAAGTACTGGCGAACCCCAAGGCGAAGAACTTGGGAGTATGAATCCTTTATCCAGTAGCTCCTTAATCCGTTTCTTTATCTCCTCCAAATCCTTTGCGGGCATCCTATATGGTCTCTTAGAAATTGGCCCTGTGCCTGGCAAAAGCTCAATCAAAAACTCTATATCTCTATCCGGTGGCATGCCAGGTAACTCCTCTGGAAACACATCCGGATAATCTTTCACCACTGGTACTTCCTCCTGAACAACTCCCGTGAGAGAATGTACTTGAGTCCTTATAGGCGAATGCCTAGATACATACTTGATCCTTTTTCCCTCCGGGGTGGTGAGCAAAATTGACTTACTAGCACAGTCAATGTTACCTCCATACTTCAATAGCCAATCCATACCTAATATCACATCCAATCCTTGTGACTCCAAAACTATTAGGTCGGAGGGGAAAGTATGGCGGCCTATAATCAATGGCGTCTGAAAACATCCTTGGTGTGCCATATACTCTGTTCCTGGTGAACTTACTAACATGGGGGTCTTAAGAACTCTGGTGGACATCCTATGTCTATTTACGAATCCCCTTGAAATATATGAATGCGTTGCACCAGTATCGAAAAGAACTATTGCGGTAAATGTCTTAACCAAAAACTTACCGACAACAGCATCTGGTTGCTCCTCTACCTCCTCCACAGTCACGTGGTTCACCTGTCCCTTGTTGAACGGGTTGGGCTTCTTCGCGGCGCTTCCATTGTCGTTCCCATTCTTAGGTTCTGGGCATTCATTGGCATAATGTCCATTCTTCCCGCACTTGTAACAGGTGACATGGCTGAAATCCTTCTTGGTAGGTGTAGACGGGGTAGGGCGGCTCTGGTTACCATTTGTTCCATTTCCATTTCTATTCTTGGGGCCATTATGATTGTGCGAGCTACCTCCTCCATGGGTATGCTGAAACTGTCCTACCGCTTTAGGGGTAAAACGGGGCTTCTGCTGTGCTCCAGAATTATACTTTCCTTGCCCATACTTCCTCTTGCGACTTTCAATTTGTTGATGCTTCCTTTCAATCATTAGGGCGCGATCAACCAGCTCCTGGTAGTTATTGAAAGTTGCCACCATCAACTGTACACTCATCTCATCATTCAGCCCTTCCATGAATCTCTCCTGCTTAGCGGCATCTGTGGCCACATCATCTGGGGCATAACGAGATAGGGTACTAAACTCATCCACGTACTGGGCCACAGTACGGTTGCCTTGGCGCAAATTGTGAAACTCCTGCTTCTTCATACTCATAGCTCCAGTTGAGACATGAGCGGTACGAAAAGCTTGCTGAAACTGATCCCAAGTCACATTGGCTATGGGATAAGTGGCTGTGTAATTCTCCCACCATGCTGCGGTTGGTCCAGACAACTGGTGTGCGGCAAATCGCACCTTCTCAGCGTCAGAGCAATTGGCGGTGGTCAAATCCCTTCCAATCTTGCGTAGCCAGTCATCAGCTACTATTGGTTTGATGCTGCTAGCAAACACTGGTGGTTGCAACCTTAAGAAACGTGTCGGGTTGTCCACGGGTGGTGGTGGTGGAGGGTTGTTGTTGTTGTTCTGGTTATTCTGAGTGTTCTGGACAAGAAGTTGCATCAGGGTGTTCTGCTGCTGGATCAACTGGGTGAGCTTAGGGGGAAACTCAAATCCGGGCTCACGTCTTGGAGGCATCTGATTGGTGTAGAGGGAAGAGATTAGAATAGAAATAAGGTCTAAGAGAAAATCACTACCCATATGCACATGAGGCAAACACACAATTCATCACACCAAAATCAATTTCAAACAAGGGCTTACACGGACCTAATCGTTACAAAAGTGTTTCTAAGTCTACTAAATGGAAAGACTACTGGTCATGGGAAGTCGTCTAGAAATTTTGATCGACAGAGGATTCCATGATATCTGCTCCAGCTTCATCTTCATAGTCTTCGTCCTTGCTATCATCGGGTTCCGAATCCGTGTCGTCAATGATGATGTAGTCTTCCGGTGGAATCTCCAAGGGTTCTTCTTCCTCGTCTTCTTCTCGCATGAGTATCCCTAACTTCCGGGTCAAGTCATCATTCTTCTCCACAAGTATTAGCATCTCCTCCTTATATCTGTCGCGTGTAGACTTGAGTTCCTCTTCTAACTCCAAGTTCCTGTTCAGTGCTTTCTTCAATTCTATCGTCCCTGCGCACATCTGGTGCTCCTGGCGACGAATGTGATGGTTCAACTCCTGGATGAAGGCTGCAAAGGATCTATCCTTCCGGGTGCTGATCATATCCCAATTCTCATCTCGGCGTCCACAAATCTGGTAGATGGTGTTCTTTAGCTCCTGCTTGTAGACTTCTCCAATCCTTCCCATAGCGATGTGGGCTGCCATGATCCTGCCTAGGCTCCATGTAGGCGCATTAAAGGAAAATTCTATGGGTGCGGTGACGGGCTTGAACGTCCTTCCTGGAACTTGAGCTTGAATCAACCAACGCTCCTCTTCAGGTAGAGTGGCATTGTAGGTTCCGGTGAAACTTGGTAGTCCAATGTTTAGATATTGTGACTTCCTTCAGGTGTCGTCCAAATGGTGTATCGTCATCCGGTTGAGTGAATTTGTTCTTTGCATCCACCATCCTAAAAGAGTAAAAAAGATGAGGAGTCGGAAAAGAGAAGAGTGAATAGTGCTCTAGGGCTTTAGCTTAGTGGTCGTGTCCTACAGTCAGTGTGTGCTCTCATACCATCTTGTAGCGACCAGACCTCAGACAGTCTGATCTTTGTGCATCAGTGTCATCCCTGGATCAGTAATGCTGACACGCACAGTACTTGAAGAATTTATAACAGAGTAGCAATCACACACTTATTACATCGATAGTTCCAACGATGAACTTATTACAATAGAAATGGCTGAAGGCCATCTAACACGATAACAGCGGAAGGCTTGGAAGATAAGTGAGTCCATCAACTCCAACGGCATCACTGAGTATAGAACCACGACCTAAAAGGCACCTTACTCGTCATCTGAAAAGTCTGCAACATGAACGTTGCAGCCCGAAAACGGGTCAGCACATGGAATATGCTGGCAAAGTAACACAAAGAGAGCAATGAAAGTAAAGCTATACTATATGCAATATGGCTGGTGGAAAGCTCTATGGTTACAGTTTTTGCGTAAAGCCATTTTTTCCTACTTCAAAGGAATAGATTTTAATTAACTATCATGGTAGTTGAAACATCGCTGAGAAGATAGACATCCTCTCAACCCCAATTAAAATCATCATTAAACCCAACAATATTAATTAAAGTAACATGATGAGATTCACATGATAATCCAAGTACTAGATACTCAAGACGTCCGTAACCGGGGACACGGCTAATCATGATCAGTTTGTACACTCTGCAGAGGTTTGTGCACTTTTCCCCACAAGACTCGATCGCCTCCGTTTGATTTCTCGCACTGCATGGTGTTTGAGAAACGGATGACCGAGACACAGTCTTTCCGAAGAGGTCCCCTTAACCAGATAGATAGGAAGGTACACCTACAATCCCACTACATCTGCTAGCCCATCATGGAAAGGTTTCCCACAACTTACTCAACTATGCCAGAGCCCATAATGGCATGTGGCTGCACACGGAAGTTTCTAGTATGAATAATCTCATGATCCCTTTGAGCCTGGGTGGTGGTCCAAAAGAAAAACAGGCAATCACTGGAATACCCAGATGACTCAATCCACCCAGATGTGTGTTAAAGTTGCCACCTTAAGTTGAACCATTAATTAACAAACTCACATCTGTCATGGATACACTCACCCAATCCACGTCTACGAGCATAGCATGTCCTAACAGCAAACGTAGAAGTAACTCCCAAAGGTTTGAATATAATGCAGGTAATAGGTACTACCTCAATCTACTTCCTAATCCCACAAGTTAATTGATCCTACTCATGCAATGTGTGAGGGTTTGACTAATGCAATGAAAACTAGGTAATTGGAAAGTATGATCAAAGTGTTACTTGCCTTGCTGATGATCCGCACAACCTAGAGATTCAAAGTAGCAAGTGGCGCACTCCGGGTACTCTATCGCAATCAAACAAACACACAATAAGTACTTAACTAATGCACGGGTAAAACTCAAATAAGAGATCTAACCAGAAAGTTCAACTTAAGAACTCCGGTTTGCAAAAGAACGGCAAAAGAAAAAGCAACGAAAGACAAACGGCGAAAGAGAAACAATACCGAACCAATCTGGACCTAAGTCCAAATTTAGCAGAGGCAAACGATTGAGCGACTAGGTGAAACGGAAAGAGAATTTCGAGATGAAACTCCAGGCGCTTGAATCACCTGATTCCGATAAACGAGCGAAAAGATAAACTAAAACAAAGATCGGATCAGAGATCGCGATCAGAAAATAACTGCGAAAAGAAATCTAAAACAGCTTAACAAACGGACGTTCGTCAGCTGAGACTAAACGACGAATTCGTTCGTTAGAACGAACGAACGGGTGAACGTTTACTACTTAACTAAACCAGAGAATAAAAACAGAAAACCGATCTAAATAAAAAAACGACTAGGGTTCTAAAAAAAACCAGCGGTCTTCTAAAGAAAACCGGGCGGCGGCTACCTCGTCGAAAACAGCCGGCGGCGGCGGCCTCCAGCGACGGCGGGCGACGGGGCTGTTGCGGTGGTGGCGGCGAGGGGCGGCGGCGGTCGGCGCGGTGGCTGGCGGCGAGGGCGGTGGCTGGCGGCGGGGTGCGGTGTGTGGCGGCGGGGCTGGCGTCGCGGGCGGCGGGGCTAGCGTCGCGGCGGGGTGCGGTGGTTGGAGGGGGGTGCAGCTATATATATAGGGGGTGCAGAAGCTTGGGGGAGGGGGCAAGCTTCAGCGGCGGCGGTGTCGGAGTCCGACGCGGCCACGGGCGGCGCCGCGGGGAAGGCGGCGCGTCGGGCGATGGGCCTGGCTCGGCTGGGCTTCGGCCTAGTCGGGTCGGGTCCCCCTATATTTTTTTTATACATATACGCCGGCGCTAAAATAACTCTAGAAAATAAAATAAAATCTAGAAATTGCCAAAACAAATTTTCGCCGTCTAAATAGAATATTTAGAACGAGGTGAACATTTTCTTGGCACTAAAATGCATTTTTGAAAACATGCATTTTTTCCTAATTCAAATAAAATCCAATTAAAACTTATTTGATCTTTTCATTAAATCTTCCGTATTTCTTATTTTTGGGAGAGTCATTTTACTCCCTCTCTCATATATTTATGATAGAAATACTTGAAGATAAAATAAATAAAATCAAACGATCCTATTTTCAAAATTTGAGAAACCTCAAATATGAAAACTTAGAAATCCCCAACTCTCTCCGAGGGTCCTTGAGTTGCTTAGGATTTTTCTTGGATCACCAAAAGCAAGAAAAAAATGATATGCATAATGATCTAATGTATAACATTCCAAATTAAAAATTTGGGATGTTACAACAGCGGGTAAACAATTTACTGTCGAGCAATTGATAGAAAAGCGAATAATTATGAGACTATCTAGGCATGATCATTGTATATAGGCATCACGTCCGAGACAAGTAGACCGACTCCTGCCTGCATCTACTACTATTACTCCACACATCGACCGCTATCCAGCATGCATCTAGTGTATTGAGTTCATAAGAACAGAGTAACGCCTTTAGCAAGATGACATGATGTAGAGGGATAAACTCAAGCAATATGATATAAACCCCATCTTTTTATCCTCGATGGCAACAATACAATACGTGCCTTGCTACCCCTACTGTCACTGGGAAAGGACACCGCAAGATTGAACCCAAAGCCAAGCACTTCTTCCATTGCAAGAACTATAGATCTAGTAGGCCAAACCAAACCAATAATTCGAAGAGACTTGCAAGGATATTATGAGCACACATAAAAAGTTTAGAGAAGAACCAAATATCTTTCATAGATAACCTTGATCATAAACTCACAATTCATCGGATCTCGACAAACACATCGCAAAAAGAGATTACATCGAATAGATCTCCTCGAAGACCGAGGAGAACTTTGTATTGAGATCCAGAGAGAGAGAAGAAGCCATCTAGATACTAGCTATGGACCCGAAGGTCTGTGGTAAACTACTCACAACTCATGGTGAGGGCGATGATGATGATGATGAAGGCCTCCGTGATGGATCCCCCTCCGGTGGAGCTCTGGAACAGGCTCCAAGATGGGATCTCCACGGGAACAGAAGGTACGGCGGTGGAATTAGGGTTTTCTCTATGTTCATGGAGTTGCTAGGGTACGTAGACTTATATAGGAAGAAGGAGGGCATCGGGGGACACTCGAGGGGGCCATGAGGCAGGGGCGCGCCCCCCACCCTTGTGGGCAGTCCCTCGATCTCCTGACGTGGTTCTCAAGCTTCATGTGCGTGATTTTCTCCAAATATCTCTCTCGCAAAGGTTTCATTCCGTTTGGACTCTGTTTGATATTCCTTTTCTGCAAAACCCTGAAACAGGCAAAAAACAGCAATCTGGACTGGGTCTTTGGGTTAGTAGGTTAGTCCCAAAAATGATATAAAAGTGTATGATAAAGCCCATTAAACAGCCGAGACTTCATAAATAATAGCATGGAACAATCAAAAATTATAGATACGTTGGAGACGAATCAAATATCTTTGCAAATGGCCGATAAATCAACTGCTATACCTGTCGATATTTGTGAGGATGTGCCTGTTGTAGTTGCAAATGTTACTGTTCTAACGGACTTTGTTATACTTGATATTCCCGAGGATGATAGTATGTCTATTATTCCTGGAAGACCCTTTTTGAATACTTCAGGGGCTGTTATTGATTGCAACAAAGGCAATGTCACTTTTCATGTCAATGGTAATGAGCATATGATACACTTTCCGAGGAAACAACCTCAGGTCCACAGTATCAATTATATTGGAAAATTTTCAACTATTAGTATTGGAGGTTTTGAGTTTCCTATTCCTACTATCAAGAAGACATATAACATTCTTATTGTTGGGGACATACATATCTCCATTGAGGTAACCTAGTGTTATTCGAAAGTTCTCCAGTTTCATGTTACTCGGAAAGAGTTTATTAACAAGATCTGATCAACCTTGTTAATGGATTCCTTTTGATGAGCATGGGATAGGTGAATCTAGATAGCACAACCTTCTGTATCCTCTTTTTTACTTTCAGTTAATTAATTAAGATAAATAAAGCAAAAATAGTATTTTCTGTCTGTTTCCAGACTTATCCATGCAATAAAAAATTGTCCCGAAAATAAAATTTCTCCAAATGCCAGGAAAATGAAATATGATTTTTTCTAGAATATTTAAGAAAATATGGCACTGAACACACAGCGAGGGGAGCCAGCATGTGGCCACGAGGGTCCAGGGCATGCCCCCTGCCTCGTGGGCCCCACGTGGCCCCCCTCCACTTATTCCTGCACCCATGCTCTTCTTCTTCCTCCCAAAAAAATCCCCAACCAGCTCAAACCCGAGTTCTAGCTCATCTTGCTGCCATTTTCGATCTCCTTGCTCAAAGCACCATTCACCAAACTGTTTGGGGAGATTGTTCCTTGGTATGTGACTTCTCCATTGGTCCAATTAGTTTTTGTTCTAGTGCTCTATTTATTACAAATTTTTGCTGCTGTGGTGACCTTGTTCCTGAGCTTGCATGTCAAATTTTCTTGGTCCCAAGTAGTCCTAATGCATGATATAGTCTCTAGGCACTTATAGGAGTTGTTGCTATCAATCTTATTGAGTTTGGTTAACTTTTATTTTGAAGTTACTAAAAATTTCAGAAAAATGTCCAGGAGAAACTTCCAAGGTGGTTCTTCAAGGAAGCAAGAACCGGGGCTCGCATTCCGTGAGCCGGACGATGAACCACCAAGGGATGTGTAATGCCCAGGATGGGACTATACCTCCTACGTGTCGAGGCACGACTTAAAGGTATAAGCCCATCCTAGAATGATCTCAAGTTTGGTATCTTTGCACAACTCATGTAAAAGAGGGATTAAAATGCAAAAGGAGATAGTTGGCTTACACTCGCCACTTCACACAATACATTAAATAAACAAATCATCATACAAAACATCACAACCCGACTACGGGTGAAGATCCAAAAGAAAGATACCAAAACAACATAAAGCCACAGGTCAGGATCGAATCCTAGTAGAAACCACTACTGAGCATCAAAACGTCACAAGCAAAAGGTCAAACTCTTCATCGAGCTCCCGATGAAGTACTTGAACCAGCTCCTGCATCTTACTCGGCTGAACCTGCATCTGGTGTGGTAGTATCTGTGAGCCACGAGGACTCAGCAATCCCATAACCATGGGTAACAAGACTAGCAAAGCTTTGTGGGTAGGAAGAGGTAAAGTGGTGAGGCTGCAGCAGCGACTAAGCATAATATGGTGGCTAACTTACGAGTACCAGAATAAGATGAGAAGCTACGCAAACGGTCGCAAAAGAGGTGATCGCTAAAGATCCTAACTACATACGGTCAAACATAACCCCACCGTGTTCTCTTCTCAAAGTGAAAAGAGACAGTCACGGTTACTCACACAGTTGTGTGTTTTACTTCGGATCCTCTGTCAAGTTTTCTACAACCGGACATTAACAAATTCCAATCTGCCACATAACCGCGGGCACGGCTTTCGAAAGTTCATAACCCTGCAGGGGTGTTCCAACTTAGCCCATCACAAGCTCTCACGATTAGCTGAAGTGATAAATATAATATCATCACCCCTTATCTTAGGGAAATTCCGATCAGGCTCGGCATCCCGGTAGCACAAGTCATTTCGACAATGGTAAAACAAGTCCAGCAAGACCTCCCGGTGTGTCGACACCCTGATAGTAGCCGCGCGTATCTAAGTCTCAGGACACGACCGGATGGGTGATCCTACAGGTTATACCAGATACCTCGGGTTTCCCCAAGGCGGCCCCGCAGTCTCCCCGTTTGGGACCAACACCATCAGCACTGGCCCCCCCTGCTATGTAGAATTAAGAAACCTCGGGTAGCGCTAACTCCCTATGCAATTTAAATATTAATTAAGTTGTTATTATGAGGCAAAATAAAACCAATGTTGGGCCTTGCTGGAGGAGTTTTATTCAAAGTCGAACTGTCAAGGGGTCCCCATTACACCCATCGTGTTAGGAACGCAAAATCAAGGAACATAATGCCGGTTTATCGGCGCCTAAGGTGGCATGAGTGGAACAAAACACCGAGCAAAAGGCCAAGCCTTCCACCCATGCCCAGTATATAAGGTGTGTTAATAATAATTATAGATATTGTGATATATCCAACAACAAGTTCCCTCCTGGAACGGACTTCATCTTCACCTGCAACTAACAACGCTATAAGAGGAACTGAGCAAGCGAGGCTGAGCAAGCGGGTAACATAGCCAAACAGTGGTTTTGCTAGGAAGGTGTCAAGGTTAGAGGTTTCATGGCAACAAGGAGAGGGCTGACATAAAAGATGGGTAGCGCGACATGTAACGATAGCATCGAGACAACTAAGCATGGCAATGGTAGTAAAGGTATCCAAGGGTATGATCATCTTGCCTGGGATCCCACAAGGGAGAAGAACGGATCCAAGAAGAAGACGGAGCAACAGACGAGTGGATCCTCACAACTCCGGAACGAAACCTAAGCTAACAAGAGAAGCAACCGGAAAGAAGAAACAACACGGTAAACACACAAGCATGAACATGGCATACGATGCACAAGCAAGCATGATGCATGTCCGGTTTAAATATGCATGACATGGCAAAGTGCACAAACAAATACTACAAGTTAAGTGGAGATCAATATGCAACGAGTTGCATATTGACGAAACACCACATGTTAATTATTTAGTTGACTCTTGTTATTAACAAGACAAGATTAAATGTTTTTAGCATGGCAAGAGGTGAAGCATAAAGAAACTACACTATTTAGGCATTTTAAATGAGGCCGGAAATAACAACAACATATCCGGAAAATCCCCATGAGCATGTTTAATAATTATAAAGCAACAACAATAAAACATTCTCATGTTGTTATATGATGCGGATGACATGATCAAGTTTATGCAATTTTATTAACAGGTTGACTTAAGAGGATAAGAAGCATTTGTCACCGTGGTGAAAGGGAAAAGTGCCACGGCAACGATCCGAAAATGATGCCACGCAACATATCGGTACCGGTATCTCGTTGAGAGTCCGATGCAAAAGGTAAGATGGCATGAGCAAGTCGAACAAGATGAAAGGTGGGCGATCCCGTTACCGGGTTCCCACGAGTCGGTGACGAGGCAACCGAGGAACAAGTCAAAAGGTCGGAACGGGCACGACGGACACGATGCACTCAAGGGAGACATTTCATACAACATAACAAGCATACATCACACGGGACACGTCTCGGGGTTATACCTTCGAAGCGTGCGTTTCGAGGCGGTTCGAGCTCGTCGAGGGACGTAGTGGTAGTAGTTGTACACGGCCGGATCGTAGAGGAAGTAGACGTTCACGGGGTGTAGTGGAAGTAGACGTTCGGGCGTCGAGTTCGTAGATGTACTTCTCCGAAGGGGTACTTGTCATCGTCTTGTGTCGGCGTTTTTGTATCGTAGATGTTCATGCCGCGTGTAGAGGTACTTGTCGGGATCGTCGTCGACGTAGGGGTACACGTTCGTAGATGTACTTGTCACCGTAGCCGTTCGGTCGTCGTGGTACTTGGGGGGGGTCTCGGCGACGGTAGTGGTACTTGGTCGTGGAACTTGCGTTTCTCCTCGTAGTCGTACACGGTTCTTGCGTAGCGGTACTTGTCTCGTCGACGGTAGGGGTACAGGTCCAAAAACAGATACACTTACAGCTCCAAGGTTACTTGAGATGAACAGATAGCAGCAAGAAAACAAAAACAAAAACAAAAAAAAAGGAAAAAGAAGGGTGCGGGTCGGCGCTGGACTCGGGTGCTCGTCCCGGGGCTTGCTGGAGAGGGGAGCCGCAGGATCCGGGCCAGGGAGGCACGTCTCGGCTCCTGGCCTGCTGCAGAGGCGAGGCAACCCTGGAGGAAGGAGGCCGCGGGACGAGGCCGGGCGCCGTTGCGGTGCTGCTGGAGGCGCACGTCCTGGCCGGCCGGAGGGGCAGAAGGGCGCCGGGACCAGAAGGCGAGAGGCCGGGGCGGTCGCTGCAGGGGCGCCGGGCTCTCCTTGCTGGAGGCGCAGAGGGAGGCGGCGGACTCCTGGACGGAGGGAGCCGCAGCGTAGAGGAGAGGTGCCGCGGGCGCCGGACTCCGGCCATCCTGCGGGGCGCCAGGGCTGGCTGCTGGCTCCCGGCCGCGCTAGAGGCGCGGAAGGGGAAGGGCGCTCGGGGAGGAGGGCCGCGGACCGCCATGGCGAGGCAGAACGATGGGGAAAATCGGACCAGCGGGCGAGAAGGGTGCGCGCGAGGGAAGGCTCGAGGGGAGAGGGGTGCGAGGGAGCGATATGCGGGACCTGTCGGTCGAGAGAGAGAGAGGGGAGATCGAGCGGAGGGTCGGGGGTGCGGCGGCGCACGAGGGGAAGAGAGGGAGCGAGGGAGCTGCGAGCTAGGGTAGGGTTTCTAGCGCCAGGTTGGGCCAAAGGCCTTGTTGGGCCGGCGGCCTGGGCTGGGCCAAGAGGGAGGAGGAGGAGACGGTAGGAGGGCTGGCTGGAGGAGCAAGAGAGGGGTGTGGGCCGCAGGCCTGAGAAGGAGAAGGGCCGGCTGGACTAGAAGGCTGCGGCTGCACCTCTTTTTATTTTCTTAGCAGAGAAAAAAACAAAAGAGAGGAGAAATAAAGAAGAGGGGGGGTTAGGAGCCGAATTGCACAAGGGAATATTTTTCCCGGGCTCGTAAAAATGAGCACGACCGGAGAAAAATATAAAAGGCTAGATCGGAAAATAATTCAAACATATTTGAATTTACTTCAAATAGTTTTGAACCAAGACTTGATTATTGAAGTGTCCCAAAAATGTTAGAATTTTGGAGGAACCTCGAAACAACGGAAAAGAATTATTGGCAAGGTTTTTGAAGGTGAAACTCGAAGTGAAAAGACAGTGGGGAATTATGCAAGTGTGTTGGGGTAATTCCAACAACGGAATAATTATTAATATAGCTCCATAAATATTAGGAGGCTTTTATATGTTATAAAGAGAAGACATCTTCCCTCGATTTAAATGGACCGAAGGTCCACACGAATTATTTAAGTTGAGATGCAAAATAAAAATGACATGAAGGCATGATGACATGATGCAATGCAAAAATTAAATAACACAAGCACAAAAGGACACACGGACAACCCGGAACATCTGGAATCTTCGGGAATCTTCTGGGACGTCGGTCTCGGGCGTCACAGGATGCCGATGTGCGGCCTTGTGAATGGTTGTCAGATGAATTCTTGGGTCAAGCTGGCATCAAGGATGAATTTTACGCCTACGTGCGCAACACTGACCTCCAGGACTTCAAGCAAGATAAGTGCACTCAATACCGCGGCTTAACCGATAGCTTTGTGAGAAGGTTTAAATTTTCATCTTCACGTAATTCTCACACTGTACTGTTTGACCTGTATGATAAATCTTATACCATGGATTTAGAGGATTTTAATTATGCTTGCAAGCTCCCACGGTGGGGCAGTATGAGTGATCCTCGAAAATCTGAATTTAAAGAATTCCTTGCTAGTATTACAGTGGGGGAATCCAGGGAAGTCACACAGGCTACCATGGGGAGCACACATTTTCCTGCTATTCATTACTTTGCTCTCTTAATCGGTAGATGCATAAATGGTAAGGATTAGGCTTGTCACATGTGTGCCCCTGATCTTAGTGTTCTCAAGAGTGTTGTACTAGGAGATAGGCAATATAACTTGGGGGCCATTGTTGCACGTAGGCTACACCATAATGGTTTGCATGGATATTTATTTGGTGGGATCTATGCTACCCGCATAGCCCGGTTTCTTGGTGTGTCTGTGCACGCGAATGATGAACCTTTACCTCCTGCTTATTTAGACTGTCATGCTATGACTAGTCATAGAGTGGGATAATCACACCCTCAAATATCGACTAATCTTTAACAGGCAGCATGCCATCCCTATTGTTCTTCCTGCCCCCACTTTGTTTAACTTTCAGGAAAAAAGGGAGATACACTATAACTATGGAGGAGGCAAATGCTTATTATAACATGACGGAGGCAGCCCGCCTTCGAGCTGCAACTCAGCATGCAGCATCTGCTGCATCCCAGTACGACCCAAACTACAACTTTGGATATTCATCAGGCCAATACTGGCCATAGACCAACTTAGGCCAAAAGCCTAAGCTTGGGGGAGTACGTGTTTCTCACCGACTTTACATTCACGTTCACACATTTATTCTAGTTGTCGGTGCTCACACTCTTTCACTATACCATCCATGTTTAGTTTCAATTTCTTTTTCTTAGTCTTTTTCTTGTGTGCTAGAAAACCCTAGAAAAACAAAAAATATTAGTTGTAGCTTCTAGTTAGTTTACTTTCTTTGCTTGTAGTAGTAGTTAAAAATGAAAACCCAAAAAGATTTCTCGTTCTTCTTTTGCTTGTTGGGAGCTTTCCCGTGTAAATAGGTTCTTTTCTTTGGGGGGTTAAGAGTAGAAGACCATGATTAAAATGCTTAGTGCCTCTCATATGCTTTGTTGTTTATTTAACCTTGAGCCATATTACCTTGTCTTCGATCTTGTATTAAATGTCTGCAGATTCCAGCTTAGTCCAATGCACGTGCACTATTATTATTGTCCGCATCGTTCAGTCGTGCGAGTGAAAGGGAATAAGGATGATATATGATGAACTAATTGATATGAGAAAAGCTGGTATGAACTCAACCTCTCTTGTTTTTGTAAATATGATAGCTCATCGTTCCTGATTCAGCTTGTTATGAATGAAACATGTTTGCAATGACAATTAGAGATCATAGCTGCTTATGCCATGCTTAATTAGCTGAGAGTTTATAATGGTCTATCTTGCGTGCCAACATGATATTAAAATGGTTGTGATGTGGTATGAGGGGTGGTATCCTCCTTTGAACGATTTAAGTGACTTGACTTGGCACATGTTCACGCATGTAGTTGAAACAAATCAACATAGCCTTCACGATATTTATGTTCATGGTGATTTATATCCTACCCATGCTTGCGTTCATTGTTGATTAATTTGAATGCATGTTCATGACCGTTGTTGCTCTCTAGTTGGTCGCTTCCCCAGTCTCTTGCTAGCCTTCACTTGTACTAAGCGGGAATACTGCTTGTGCATCCACTTCCATAAACCCCAAAGTTATTCCATATGAGTCCACCATACCTTCCTATATGCGGTATTTACCCGCCATTCCAAGTAAATTTGTATGTGCCAAACTCTAAACCTTCAAATGAAATTCTGTTTTGTATGCTCGAACAGCTCATGTATCAACTAGGGTTGTCTATATCTTCCATGCTAGGTGGGTTATTCTCACGATGAGTGGACTCTGCTCATCATTCATGAGAAAATGGCTGGTAATTGGGATGCCCAGTCCCATGCTCAAAACCATAATAATTAAAACAAAACTCCCCCGGGGTTGTTGCTGGTTCGGACGGTACCCGTTGTTTTGGGCTAGCCGTGGAGTGTGCTTGTTGGTGGTTGGGGGAGTATAAACTTTAACATTCTGTTTGGGAACCGCCTATAATGTGTGTAGCATGGAAGATATCGAGATTCTTGGTTGTTATGTTGACAATGAAAGTATACCGCTCAAAATGTTATTAATCTCTATTTAAAAATCGAGCTCTGGCACCTCTACAAATCCCTGCTTCCCTCTGCGAAGGGCCTATCTATTTACTTTTATGCAGAGTCATCGTCCTCTTATTAAAGAGCACCAGTAGGAGAGCACCTCTGTCGTTGCATGTATTACTATTAATTTGCATTGAGTATGATCATGACTGGATCTCTTTTACCATGAATTACAATGTCTAGTCAGTCCTTGATCCTTAAAGGTGCTCTGCATTTATGTTTTGCGGCCTCAGAAAGGGCTAGCAAGATACCATCTTGTTATATCATATCATGATTGTTTTAAGAAAGTGTTGTCATCCAAGGTTTATTATTATTGCTCGCTAGTTGATTATACCATTGATGTGAGTAGTATTGAGACCTGAAAGTTCTTGTGAATGTGGTTAGTTCATGATCTTGTTGAAAACCTGAATGCTAGCTTACATATTTACAACAACAAGAGCAAACAGAGTTTGTCAAAGTTTTTCTTTATCACTTTTAGTTTATCAACTGAATTGCTTGAGGACAAGCAAATGTTTAAGCTTGGGGGAGTTGATACGTCTCCAACGTATCTACTTCTCCAAACCCTTTTGCCCTTGTTTTGGACTCTAACTTGCATGATTTGAATGGACTAACCCGGACTGACACTGTTTTCAGCAGAACTGCCATAGTGTTGTTTTTCTGTAGAAATAAAAAGTTCTCGGAATCGCCTAAAAATCAACAGAGAATTATTTTGGAAAATATAAAAAATATATGCAAGAAGATCCACATCAGGGGGCCCAGGGCCTGTCCATGAGGGTGGGGGCGTGCCCCCTACCTCGTGGGCCCCCTGGTGACTTACCGACGTACCCCCCAGATCCTATATCTTCACTTTCGGGGAAAAAATCAAGGAGAAGGAATTATCGCGTTTCACGAGACGGAGCCACCGCCAAGCCCTAATCTCTCTCGGGAGGGCTGATCTGGAGTCCGTTCGGGGCTCCGGAGAGTGGAGATCGTCGCCATCGTCATCATCAACCTTCCGCCATCACCAATTCCATGATGCTCACCACCGTGCGTGAGTAATCCATCGTAGGCTTGCTGGATGGTGATTGGTTGGATGGGATCTATCATGTAATCGAGTTAGTTTTGTTAGGGTTTGATCCCTAGTATCCACTATGTTCTGAGATTGATGTTGCTATGACTTTGCTATGCTTAATGCTTGTCACTACGGCCCGAGTGCCATGATTTCAGATCTGAACCTATTATGTTTTCATGAATATATGTCTGTTCTTGATCCTATCTTGCAAGTCTATAGTCACCTACTATGTATTATGATCCGGCAACCCCGAAGTGACAATAATCGGGACCACTCCCGGTGATGACCATAGTTTGAGGAGTTCATGTATTCACTATGTGTTAATGCTTTGGTCTGGTACTCTATTAAAAGGAGGCCTTAATATCCCTTAGTTTCCAATAGGACCCGCTGCCACGGGAGGGTAGGACAAAAGATGTCATGCAAGTTCTTTTCCATAAGCACGTGACTATATTCGGAATACATGCCTACATTGCATTGATGAACTGGAGCTAGTTCTGTATCACCCTAGGTTATGACTTCTACATGATGAATTGCATCTGACATAATTTCCCATCACCGTTCCAATGCCTACGAGCTTTTCCTATACTGCTTGTTGCTTATTTACTTTTCCGTCGCTACTATCACAAAAACTACAAAAACACTATCGTTACTTTTATTGCTAATAAACTATCTTGCTACAGATACTAAGTTTCCAGGTGTGGTTGAATTGACAACTCAGCTACTAATACTTAAGAGTATTCTTTGGCTCCCCTTGTGTCGAATCAATAAATTTGGGTTGAATACTTTACCCTCAAAAACTGTTGCGATCCCCTACACTTGTGGGTTATCAGTCGTCCGGTGGAGAACGGAAAACCGCTATTTTGCTTATGTGGTGATACACCGGACATCCGGAGATGGCCGGGCGTTCGGTAGACTTTGAAGGTCCGGACGTCCGTAGAGTTCTGGACGTCCGGTGATAACATAGCACAAAAAGCTCAGTTTCACAAAGATCTTCGTGCACATAATAGTAGAATCATTAGGGGTCAAGTAGAGATATTGTGAGAGGATACTTTGTGGGTTTTGAGCAAGTCTATCACGAAATCCAACGGTCCCCTCTTAATAGTGTGGGATCCCTATACTCAAGAACAAACTTAAAAAGGAGCCAAAGCTATTGTCTAGTATATCCGGTCTTGAGTAATATAAATTTGTCTGTATACATGATCCACACTGATACGTCTCCAACGTATCTATAATTTTTTATTGTTCCATGCTATTATATATTCTGTTTTGGATGTTTAATGGGCTTTATTATACACTTTTATATTATTTTTGGGACCAACCAACTAACCCAAGCCCCAGTGCATATTGTTGTTTTTTGCCTATTTCAGTGTCTCGCAGAAAAGGAATATCAAACGGAGTCCAAACGGAATGAAACCTTCGGGAGAGTTATTTTTGGAATGATATCAACAAAGAAGACTTGGAGTACATGCCAAGAAGTGAGAGAGGCGGCCACGAGGGCAGGGGCGCGCCAAGGGGGGTAGGCGCGCCCCCACTCTCATGGCCCCCATGTTGCTCCCCTGACGTCCCTCTTCCTCCTACATATACCTACGTACACTGAAACTATCGGGGAGCACCATGATACGTCTCCAGTGTATCTATAATTTTTTATTGTTCCATGCTATTATTTATGAAGTCTTGGATGTTTAATGGGATTTATCATTCACTTTTATATCATTTTTGGGACTAACCTACTAACCCAAAGGCCTAGTCCAGATTGTTGTTTTTTGCCTGTTTCAGGGTTTTGCAGAAAAGGAATATCAAACGGAGTCCAAACGGAATGAAACCTTCGCGAGAGATATTTTTGGAGAAAATCACGCATAGGGGACTTGAGAACCACGTCAGAAGAGCCACGAGGGGCCCACGAGGGTGGGGGGGCGAGCACCCCTTCCCAGGGCGCGCCCCTGCCTCGTGGATCCCCCGTGACTCCCCCAGTGCCCTACTTCTTCCTATATAAGTCTACGTACCCCAGAAACTCCATGAACAGAGAAAAAACCCTAATTCCACCGCCGTACCTTCTGTTCCCTTGGAGATCCCTTCTTGGAGCCTGTTTCGGAGCTCCACCGAAGGGAGATCCATCACGGAGGCCTTCATCATCATCATCATCGCCCTCACCATGAGTTGTGAGTAGTTTACCACAGACCTTCGGGTCCATAGCTAGTATCTAGATGGCTTCTTCTCTCTCTCTGGATCTCAATACAAAGTTCTCCTCGGTCTTCGAGGAGATCTACTCGATGTAATCTCTTTTTGTGGTGTGTTTGTCGAGATCCGATGAATTGTGAGTTTATGATCAAGGTTATCTATGAAAGATATTTGGTTCTTCTCTGAACTTTTTATGTGTGCTCATAATATCCTTGCAAGTCTCTTCGAATTATTAGTTTGGTTTGGCCTACTAGATCTATAGTTCTTGCAATGGGAGAAGTGCTTGGCTTTGGGTTCAATCTTGCGGTGTCCTTTCCCAGTGATAGTAGGGGCAGTAAGGCACGTATTGTATTGTTGCCATCAAGGATAAAAATATGGGGTTTATATCATATTGCTTGAGTTTATCCCTCTACATCATGTCATCTTGCTTAAGGCGTTACTCTGTTCTTACGAACTCAATACACTAGATGCATGTTGGATAGCGGTCGATGTGTGGAGTAATAGTAGTAGATGCAGGCAGGAGTCGGTCAACTTGTCTCGGACGTGATGCCTATATACAATGAGCATGCCTAGATAGTCTCATAATTATTCGCTTTTCTATCAATTCCTCGATAGTAATTTGTTTACCCGCCGTAGAATATCGCTATCATGAGAAAAACCACTAGAGAAAAATATGGCCCCCGGGTCTATTCTCAACATATCAATCTACATCTACTTTACTTTTACCACTTTTATTTGTTGTTCTTATAAACTAAAAATACCAAAAATATAAACTATCATCTCTATCAGATCTCACTTTCGTAAGTGACCGTAAAGGGATTGATAACCCCTTACCACGTTGGCTGCGAAGTTCTTATTTGTTTGTGCAGGTGCGAGGGACTCGCGCGTGGTCTCCTACTGGATTGATACCTTGGTTCTCAAAAACTGAGGGAAATACTTACGCTACTGTGCTTCATCTCCCTTTCCTCTTCGAGGGAATACAACGCAAGCTCAAGAGGTAGCAAGAATAATTTCTGGCGTCGTTGCCGGGGAGGCTGACGCAAAAGTCAGATAACAAGTACCTATCACAAACCCTTATCCTTCGCATTACATTTATTTGCCTCTCGTTTTCCTCTCCCCCACTTCACCCGTGTCGTTTTATTTGCCCTTCTTCTGCCGTGTGTTTATCGTTCACTTGCTTCTTGTTTGATTGTGTTGCTATGTGCCCTCTATTAGCTTGCATCTTCGCTTGCTAAAGTATGAATCCTCATCCACTTGCTAATCTCTTTAAGAGATCCAATTATGTTGAACCAATTGCTAGTGAGCTGCGTGCACTAGATTATGTTTATGGGGTTTTGTTTGAAATTTATGGATCTGTAAATTGTGAGGAATTGTTAAAAGAAAAAGTGATTCATGATAGCTTGTTAAATAAAAAGCATGATTGCAATGATGTTATTGTAAACTCTATTAATATCGGTTGTGCTAATGATATGCAAAACCCTAAGCTTGGGGATGCTTATTTTGCTATGCCCATTACTTGTTGCAATGATCATGATTGGGGTGATGATTCTTACGATCTGGAAAATTTATTTAAACCCCATCATGAATATGAGATTGATAATAATGTTTGCTATATTATTGAAAGTGGGTTTAAAATAATGTCAACTTTTGATCCCACTACTTTAGATACTGGTCAATCTTATGAGTTTTTTTATAAAAGTGGGCTTGGAGAAGCAATTACTTTGTTCTATGTTAGTCCCACTATTTTGAATGAGTGTCAACTTTGCATGCATATGGATCATGAAGAGAGTATGTTATGTGATATCTATATTGTTGAGTTTTCTTATGATCCTACATGCAATTATTATGAGAGAGGGAAATATGGTTGTAGAAATCTTCATGTTACTAAATTACCTCTCTTCATGTTGAGACTGCTTTTGTTTCTTTCTCCTTCCTTGCATATGCTAGATCTTGCTTGTCTTCGTAATTTGTTTTCCTATAAAAAGCCTATGCATATCAAGTGTGTTAGACTTAGATGAGATTTTCACATGCTATATGATGCTCTCTTTGTGCTTCAATTCTTATCTTTCATGTGAGCATCATTGAAATTACCGTGCCTAGCTAGGGGCGTAACACGATAGCGCTTGTTGGGGGGCAACCCAATTTTATATTTTTTTGTTTTTGTTACTGTTAGGGAATAAATATTGCATCTAGCCTTTTATTAGATGTGGTTTCATGTTTTGTGTAGTGTTTGTGCCAAGTAGAACCTTTGGGAAGACTTGTGTGAAGTTTATATGATCTTGCTGTGAAAAACAGAATCGTTAGCGCTCGCTAAAGTAGTTGTGAGATTTTACTGGAGCGTTCTTTTTAGTTGATTCTTTCTGCAGATGATTGGTAGACAAATTCTGCAAATTTACCAATTTAGTTTGAATTTTTTGGAGGTCCAGAAGTAGGTGAAACCTGCAGATTACTACAGACTATTCTGTTTTTGACAAATTCTGTTTTTTGTGTGTTGTTTGCTTATTCCGATGCATCTACGAGTAGTATTGGAGGATATGAACCATAGAGAAGTTGTAATACAGTAGGTTTAACACCAATATAAACAATGGATTCATTGCTGTACCTTTGAGTAGTGGTTTGCTTTCTTATACTAACGGAGCTCACGAGAATTTCTGTCTAAGTTTTGTGTTGTGAAGTTTTTGAGTTTTGAGTATTGCTTTGATGGACTATGGAACAAGGAGTAGCAAAGGCCTAATCTTGGGGATGCCCATGGCACCCCAAGTGAATTAAAGATAATCAAAAGCCTAAGCTTGGGGATGCCCCGGGAAGGCATCCCCTCTCTCGTCTTCATCCATCGGTAACTATACTTGGAGCTATATTTTTATTCGCAACATGTTATATCTTTTGCTTGGAGTGTCTTGTATAATTTGAGTCTTTGCTTGTTAGTTTGCCACAATCATCCTTTCTGGACACACCTATTTGAGAGAGTTAAATATGGCCTAGAAATTGTTAGAACACTCTATGTGCTTCACTTATATCGTTTGAGTTGAATAGTTTTTGCTCTAGTGCTTCACTTATATCTTTTAGAGCATGGTGGTGGTAATATTTTGTAGAAATTGTTGAACTCTCATGCTTCACTTATATCCTTTTGATAGTCTATTAAAACAGCATGGTAATTTGTTTAGGCTAAAGAAACTAGTATTCACATGATAAACATCCAATGTCAATGTAGTAAAAAAAATCACACTAAGTGCATTGAATAGAATGAGATGTTGGATGCTTGATAATTGTTTTGACATATGAGGATAGTGATATTAGAGTCATGCTAGTGGAGTTATTATGAAATTGAGAAATACTTGTGTTAAGGTTAGTGATTCCCGTATCATGCACGTATGGTGAACCGCTATGTGACGAAGTTAGAGCATGATGTATTTGTAGAGTGCCAACCTTTGTGTGGAGGACGGGGGCACGCGATGGTTAACTCCTACCAACCTCCCCCCTAGGAGCATGCGTTGATTGCTTTGTTTTGATGACTCGTAGATTTTTGCAATAAGTATATGAGTTCTTATGACTAATGTTGAGTCCAGTCCATGAATTATACGCACTCTCACCCTTCCACCATTGCTAGCCTCTCTCGTACCGCGCAACTTTCGCCGGTGCCATAAACCCACTATATATTCTTCCTCAAAACATCCACCATATTGTTCCTCAAAATAACCACCATACCTACCTATCATGGCATTTCCATAGCCATTCCGAGATATATTTCCATGCAACTTTCCACCGTTCCGTTTATATGACACACATCATATTGTCATATTGCCATGCATGATCATGTAGTTGACATCATAGTTGTGGCAAAGCCACCATGCATAATTTTTCATATATGTCACTCTTGATTCATTGCATATCCTGGTACACCGCCGGAGGCATTCATGTAGAGTCATACTTTGTCGGGGGAAACTGTCCACCACGAGCACCTATGGGACCGGAGCCCCTTGTACGTTGCGGTAAGGGAGCAGAGGGAGCACGAAGAGCAGATCGAGGAGAGCACGCGGGCAGTTTACCCAGGTTCGGGCCGCGATGGACGCGTAAAACCCTACTCCTGCCTTGGTTGTATTGAGCTCGGGAGCTTGAAGAGCTACAGTACTAGCTACACCGAGCGTGAGAGTTGCTAAGGATTCGAACCCCCTCTACGTTGTGCATGGGCCTCCTTTTATAGCTCAAGGGGTCACCGACAGGTGTTAACGTAGAGGAGGGTAAAAATGTAACTTTGGTGGTAGTTGTAACAGTGCGGGAATAGTGCATGAACAGTGGATGAACAGTGGTCATCACCTACTTTGACAGTGGGGGACAAGAGCATTAAATGCCCGTCGCCGTCGACCCCAAAAGCGCCCGCCCATGCGTCTCCATTCGCCACGGCGGTAGCCTCGTCACCGTGGAGTGCCACCGTGTCCCCCAGGCTGCATAGCCATCCGCCACGCGTCCCTGGAAGGGCCCCGGGGCGACGCGTGGGCCGATGGGCTGGAGCGCGGGCACACAGTGCAGGCTTCCCCCGGCAAGCACCTTGCCGGGGTCTTGATCTTGTCGGGCCCTGAAGCTTGTCGCTCCCCGGGCCCTGCCAGGGCGCATGCTACGCCAAGGCATGTCTTCTGAAATGCAGTCTTCTGGTCTTCCTGGCAAACTCCTCTTTCCAGGGTCTTGTGTTAATGTGGTAGTCTTGAGCCTGGGACGGCCTGCCCGGCAAGCTCCACTTGCCGGGGTCTTGATCTTCTGTCTTGTATACTTTGTTTTTGAATGGCTTAATAAGGACTGGAAAGGTTTCCGGCAAGCGCGTGGTGAGCCCTGCCGCGGGAAGCTGCTACTGCACGTGCACAAGTTGGGGTACTAAGGTACCCCTATCTTAGTACACCGACAGGAGCCCCCGGGCCTGGGCCACACACGATGCCGAGCGCTGTTGGGCCAGGCCCAAAACAGTGCACGGGCACGCGCGGCCCACGGCAAGCAGTAATTCCCCTTCCGCATCCGCCGTGTCCCTCCCTAACGGCACGCGTCGATTGCGGCGTCGTGGGAGAGATCGTGGCCACGTTCTTTAATGGGAAATGCGGAGCGTCCCCCACTTCCCCCTTAAAAGCCGAGGAAGCAGGGGCGGTTTCCCTCCTTCGCTTTCATTGCTTCTTCAATCTCCAGAAATCCCCCGCTGCCTCTTTGCCTCCACTCCTCCTCCGCCGTCCTCCGCATCCGCGGCGCCGTCGAGCTTCTCGCCCCTTCCCCCGCCGCCTCCGCCATGGCTCCGAAGGCCGAGAAGGCGAAAGCGGAGAAGGCCAAGAGGGAGAAGTCCGAGCAGGCGGCGAAGCTTGCTCTCCTGCGGAAGAGGAACGTGGTCTTCGCGCCGAGGCTCAGCGCGAGGGAGCTCTAGAACAAGTACTACCTCTTCTGGGCCAAGGAGACCAAGGCGCATCCCCGTACCAGAGTCTACCCGGCCGCCGCCAGAGATCTGTACCCCGGCGGGTATTTCTTCTTTGCTGTCTTCTTTCACGGCGGCTTGTGCCCTCCGTTCTCGGAGTTTTTCTGTGATATTATGAACACATACAACCTCCACCTCCTAGACTTCACCCCCAACGCCATCCTTACGATGGCGATTTTCGCACATCTGTGCGAAAACTACATAGGGATCTATCCAAACGTAGCACTCTTTCGCCATTTCTTCGTGCCTAGAGTAGAGGCTGGCGCTCCCCTCTCCGGATGTATCTCCTGGATCTTCCGCTTGAATAAGAAGGAATCATATCTGAAAGGAGAACTCCGCGGCAAGTGGGAAGAATGGCGCGCAGATTGGTGCTGGGTAGTGGAGGACCAGCCGGAGCCTTTCACTGCGCCGCGCACAACAGCCATAGTGCGCGGCAGGGACTGTAGCGAGTTGGCCCCGGATGACGTCAAGCTCAACGTCGCCCTCGTCAGGATACTTCGTCTCCGGGTAGCTAAACTGACCATCGGAGAGGTAGGGGCAGATTTCCTCCGCCGCCGCATTGCCCCTTTACAGGAAAGGAAAAGGCCAGCATGGGAGTTCGGCAATGCGGCGGATATTATGAGGCTGCGCCCGGGATTGAACTTCAACTTCACGGCGTTGGAGCTGAAGGGGATGGTCCGGGAGCTTCTCAAGCACGACCCGGCCCATCCGGAGTGGTTTAGATCTCCCCGGGGAGTGGTGCCGCTGTGCAACAGCACTGCCCGGGACACCTTGCGCGCAATGATGCCCGCGTGTGACTCTCACGGCGTCGACCCCACTTGGATAGTGCCCACGCTGGATGCAATCATGAGTTTCTTCGATAATCTGGTCGAGGTGCCCAAGAACGCCGAGGAGAACAAGGGTCTCACTCGGGCCACCACGGAGCGAGATATAGCCTATATTGCTTCCCGGATGGAAGAGGCCGCCGCAGCTGCAGCGGCAGGTGACTTCGGATTCACCGTCGATGAGGCAGAGGCTGAGGACGCGTCGTGCCAAGCAGAGGAGGCAGAGATCCGCAGACTGCTCAAGCTTCCGCCCGACGAGCTTGCCGGGGTTCCCTCTCTGAGGCATGCCGGGATCCCCGGGGTTGTGAGCGAGGCCGCCGCAAGAGGCGAGGTTGTCGGAGGGAGCAGGACCACCGGAGGGAGCGGAGCCGCCGGAGGGAGCGGGGCCGCCGGAGGGAGCGAGGCTGCAGGGCAAAGTGCTGGGCCCAGCGAGCCCGCCGAGGAGGAGGAGGAGGACGCTGGGCCCGACGAGGATACTGGTGGATCTCTGGGGCTTGACGACGCCTCCTCGTCCTCGGAGAACTCCCCGCCCCGGGCAAGTCCCAAGCGAACACCGCCGAAGCGCCTCCGCAAGGCGGCTACAGCGACAGGGACGCAGGCGCCCCGACAGCAGCCTACTCGCCGGGCGACGCGCGCCACCAGAGCGAGCCAAGCCGCGACGGAGGCGCCCCGCGCAACAGCGCCAAGCGGAGGGGGATCCTCCCGGAGCGAAGCGGCCGCTCCGCCTGCTCCTCGGGCCTCGGCGCCAACGGAGGCTGGGTCTTCGCAGCCCCCAGCCCCGGAGACCGCCAAGCGTCCGAGGGAGCCTTCTCCTCCTGCTCCTCGCGCGGGGGCGCCTCAGGTGGAGTTCGATTTCTCCGCCCTCAGCGACGATGACGAGGAAGAGGAGTAAGTGTTTGAAATTTGTGACTTCTTTGGTTTTGTCTTGATTCTTTCTTTGATGATTCTGATCTTGTTCTTGATTTGCTCGCAGGACACTGACCCAGCGGATGGCGAAGAGGGCCAGGGTCCCCGTGGTTGAGGTCGACGACGACTCGCCCGTCGCGGCAACAGGGGACGCGCCGGCGACGAACTTGCCGGATCAACCCGCTGCTCCGAGGAGCAGCCCCCAGCGCAGCCCCCAGCGTAAGTCTGGGCTTGAACTTTCCGCTCGTCGGGCGCGCATGAGGTTTTAGCTTGTATTAATATCTTGTCGTCTTGTTTGTCTTGTGCAGAAATGGAGCCGCAGCTGCAGGAGCGCCCGGAGACTGCCTCCGGCGAGCCACAGGTTCCGCCCTCCCCGCCAAGGGCAGACTCCCCGGCGAGGGAGAATGCTCCGACGAGGACGGGCACCCCGCCAAGGGCGGGCTCCCCGCCAAGGGCGAGCAGCCCGACGAGGGCGACCACCCTGCCAAGGGAGGGCACGGGCGGCCCTCCGCCAGCAGGAGCCTTTGCTCCACCGCCAAGAGAGGACTCTCCGGCGAGGGAGCCGGTCGTCGAGGAAGTCCGTGAAGGTAAGTCTTGTAGCTTCTTCTTCTTGGACTTGTCTTTTTGGATATTTGCTTGATATTTTCTTTTCTTTTTCTTCCGCTAGATCCTCCTCCCCCGGAGCGGATGGAGACGGAGGTCATCGTCGAGGAGGAGGGCGCGCAAGGCGATGCCGGCACTGACGCTATCGTTGAGGACATGGCACGAGCCGACGAGTCCGTCGCTGAGGAGACTGCTCCAACCGCAGACGCCGCGGCCGGGGAGGGGGACGGCGACCACACTGCCGGCCCGGAGGCAGCAGGAGCGTCGAGCGCTGCACCGGCCGCCGACCCCTCCGCCGCTAAGGAGCAGTCAGGCTTCTATCTTGAGGCCCCCAATGGTGTCTTCATTCAAGTGCCGTGGGGGTCTTCGTCGCGAGCCCCCGTGGAGGGAGAGACCTTTGATGGAGAGGTTCTCGCCTCGGCGGGGCTGAAGATCGTTGAAGCGCCTGGCGGGAGCGACGAGCCCGAGGAGGAGAAGCTGCTTCGCCGGCTCCTGGCCCTTTACCGGGCCCGGCAGGCGAAACTGGAATCTCGGGAAGCCCTCACCGCCAAGGCTGCATCAGACTTGGAGAAGCGCGCCGTGGAGCTCCGCGCCGCCAACCAGGCGGCCCTCCGCGACTTGGCGGAGGAGCGCGAGAGGCTTGCCGGAGAGCAGCAAGAGTTTCTCCTGGAGAAGGCTGAGGCCGAGGAGCAGCAGCGACTGGTCGGTGAAGCGTTGTCCCAGCGAGAAGGAGCGCTCAACCAGCGGAAGGTCGACCTCGACGCTCACGAGGACGACCTTACCGCCCGGGAGCAGGCCCTTGGCGGAGAGTTGAAGGAAGCGAAAGCCGCCGCAGCCACCGCGGAGACCGCCAAGAAGGACCTTGAAGCTAAGGTGGCGCATCTGGAGGAGTACCTGAAAGCGAGCACGGAGAGGATCACCGCACTTAATGTGGAGCGGGAAAAGGATGCCCACACCAACTCTGATCTTCAGGTACGCCTCTCCAAGCAGGGCGACGAGCTCAAAGCCGCCATGGACTCAATTGTTGATCTGGAGTTGAAGGTCTCCACGTTGACTGACTCGCTGGACGCCGCCCGGGATCGCGAAACGAAGCTGAAGGACGAGCTCCGCAAGGAGCGAGGCCTGGTGGAGAGTGCTGCCACTTCAGCTAACAACTTCCGCCGGACCATCGAAATATGGACTGAAGATCTAGTGGCTTCTGCTGCCAACATCGACAAGGAGCTGATGGCACTGAGGGTGGAGCACCTCATGTACTCTCCGGATCCAAATCTCCCCCACAGCGCCAAGCTAAGTCTTTTCTTCAGAGGGATCGCGTCGGCGCTTGCACGGCTGCAGGAGAAGCTCCCCGCGCAGCTGGCCGAGGAGTCGCGCCAGCTCTGCGCGGGTACCTTGGAGCGCGTCCTGACCAAGATTGTCTACCGCAACCCCGGCATAAATCTCGTCAACGTCCTCCGCAGCTTGTCGGCCGACGCAGATATGGAGGCGCTGAAGGCGCAGGTCGCCCACATCATCGCCAAGGTGAACAAGATCTCCAGGCGTGAAGGCGATCGTGTAGATTAGGCCTCCTTCTCTCTATTTCCTTTGCTGCCGCATAGTGTGCCATGAACATGAATCTATTAGTCATTGCGACAAGTTATCACTTGTAATATATTATCTTATTTTGATCAATCGATGCAGTGTTATCTCCCTTGCTTTGGTCCTTTACTTTGTATGCTTTTAACCTTACGCTTCTAGGGGACTTGCCGGCAAGGGGCCCTTGCCGCGAGCGCTGAGTGCTGGACTCTGAGCAGCCTGCTGGCCAAGGCCTTACCGGCAAGCAACCTTGTCGCAGCTAGTCGCAACGCACTTAGCTTGCTGAGTGAACTCAAAAACGAAGCAAGGGCGCGACACTTGTCGCAGCTCACTTAAGTCGTTGAGCGTACTCGAAAACAAAGTAAGGGTGCGGCTAGCCACGGGTAGGTTCCTCCGCGCACAGGTTTTCCATACAAAGCGTGGTTGTTCAAGGAAGATAACAAAAAATTTAAAAATTTGAACTGCTCAAATTCTGGTAACTTAGCTTTCATATATTGCTTGCTTCCCCGACAAGGCTTCTCTTTCTTGAACAGCACTTGGTTCTTCTTCCATCTCTTTCCCCCCGGCAAACTTGTGCGCGAGGAATATTCCTTCTGCTTAAGAGGGAAAGAAAAAGAAGAGGGAAAACAAGTATAGGGCCTTTCGGCGTGCTAATGCTTACCGGATATGTGTGTTGCACAAGATGCCAAACAATGCATGCAAATAACAAAGAAAAGCATGGAAAAAGGCAAATAGTGCAAAACACAAAAGCTTTACTGATGCACGGGATCTGCGCCCGGCTTTGTACAAAGGATTACATGCAACAGCGGCAAGACTCGTACAAAAGGTGGTTGCCGGAGCGGGTCACGGCAACCGCGCCTTATGGGTGAAACTTGCGAAGATGCTCTATGTTCCAGGAGTTGCTCACCGGTAAGCCTTCTTCGGTCTCAAGGCGGACAGTGCCGGGCCTTGTGACTTGTCTCACCCGATAAGGGCCTTCCCACTTCGGCGTCAACTTGTTGGAATTCTTGGCGGACTGAACACGCCGAAGAACAAGGTCGCCTTCCTCGAGACTCCTGGCCCTAACCTTGCGGCTATGATAGCGGCGCAAGGCTTGCTGGTATCGAGCAGCTCGTACAGCAGCCTGGAGACGTTCCTCCTCAAGGAGCAATGTGTCATCTTGTCGCAGTTGCTCTTGCTTGAGCTCATCATGAGCGAGCACTCGAGGAGATCCGTATACGAGTTCCGTGGGGAGAACTGCCTCTGCTCCATAGACTAGAGCAAAGGGTGTCTGTCCGGTGGCTCGACTTGGTGTCGTTCTGATTGACCAAAGAGCCGCCGGCAACTCCTCTATCCAGTTTCTTCCGCACTTGCGCAGCCTGTCAAAGGTCCTTGTCTTGAGTCCGCGCAGCACTTCAGCATTGGCCCTCTCCGCTTGACCATTGCTCCTCGGGTGAGCAACAGAAGCGAAACAGACCTTGGCGCCAAGGTCTTGGACGTACTGCATGAAGGTGCGACTAGTAAATTGTGTACCGTTATCGGTGATGATCCTGTTAGGGATTCCGAAACGGCAAACAATTGACCTGAAGAACCTGACCGCTGACTGTGCTGTCACCTTTCTCACCGGTTCCACTTCTGGCCACTTTGTGAACTTGTCGATTGCAACGTACAAGTACTCAAAGCCCCCGACAGCACGGGGGAAGGGGCCGAGGATATCGAGCCCCCAGACCGAGAAGGGCCAGGACAAAGGGATCGTCTGGAGAGCTTGAGTTGGCTGATGAATTTGCTTTGCATGGAACTGGCACGCTTCACACTTGGTTACTTGTGCAGTTGCATCTTGGAGGGCTTCTTGCCAAAAGAACCCTTGCCGGAATGCCTTTCCGGCAAGTGCCCTTGCGCCAATGTGGTGGCCACATATGCCTCCATGTATTTCCGCCAACAGCTTCTGTCCATCTTCTCTGGAAATGCACTTCAACCTGACACCATTGAGTCTTCTTCTGTACAGTTCATTGTCAACGAACTGGTACATACTTGACTGCCTTGTTATCTTCTCTATCTCTTCTGGGTCGTCGGGAAGTTCTCCAGTTTGCAGAAAACGAACGATCTGCTGCGCCCATGCTGGAGCCCGAGGCTTGACGGCAAGGACTAAAGGCTCGAGGGCTGCTGCGGGAACCTCAGCTTCTACGGCAAGAACCTGCGGTTCTGCCCGAGCTGTTGGCTCCCCGGCAAGCTCGCCGGGGCGAGGCTTGTCGGGAACGCTTGCTGCAACTGTACAGATCCTAGGATCTGCAGGAGCAAACTGTTCCTCAGCATTTTGGTCATTGATCTTGGGGACCTTGACGGCGGTTTCAGGAAGATCCGCCGGCAAGTAGTCGCCGTAGACCAACTTTCTCTTCTTGTTCTGCCCACTTGATGGTGTAACGGATGGCTGAGTTAGCTTGAGCAGGAAGGTCCCTGGTTCCACAGGTAACTTCATTGCAGCACACTTTGAGAGGCCATCTGCGATATCGTTCTGAGCTCTCGGGACATGCTCCATTTGCAGACCTTCAAAGTGTTCTTCAAGCTTCCTCACTTCATCTACATAAGCTTCCATCAAAGGGCTCTGGTAACTCTTGTTAACTTGTCGGACCACCAACTGAGAATCTCCCCGCACAATCAACTTCTTGATCCCAAGCTCGGCCGCTATCCTGAGGCCGGCAAGCAGACCTTCATACTCAGCAGTATTGTTTGTCGCTTGTTCCCTGGGAAAGTGCATCTGGATAACATACTTGAGGTGCTCTCCGGTGGGTGCTATGAGTACCACACCGGCTCCGGCGCCTTGCAGCGAGAAGGCTCCATCAAAGTACATTATCCATTCACTGCTTGCTTCTTGTACGGGGACGCTTGTCTCTGGAACTTCTTCATCGGGTGTTGGGGTCCATTCTGCTATAAATTCTGCCAAAGCTCTGCTCTGTATGGTTGAGGTACTCTCAAACTTGAGACCAAAGCTTGACAGCTCCGGTGCCCACTCGACGATCCTGCCTGTTGCTTCTGGATTGTGCAATATCCTCTTCAACGGAAAGCGAGTGACCACTATTATCTCGTGTGCTTGGAAGTAATGGCGCAGCTTTCTCGAGGCCATGAGGAGGCCGAAAAGCAACTTCTGCACCCCAGAGTATCTTGATCTAGCCCCCTGCAAGAGGGAACTCACAAAATACACTGGGCGCTGCACCATCCTTCTTCGCACTTCTCCTTTCTCCTGCGCAGAGTTGTCCTTGTCGGTGCCAGAGCTTGTCGGAGGAGCCCCCTGCTTGTCGCTGGATTCGCTTGCCGATGGTGTAGACTCCTCGTCGGCCTCCCTCTCCGCTACTAACGCAGCACTAACCACTTGATTGGTTGCTGCTAAGTATAGCAACAACTTCTCCTGTGGCCTAGGTGCGACAAGTATTGGAGTGGAGGATAGGTATCCTTTCAAGTCTTGCAGCGCTGCCTCCGCTTCCGGAGTCCATTTCATAGGACCTGCCTTCTTCAATATTTTGAAGAAAGGAAGGGCGCGTTCTGCAGACTTTGAAATGAACCTACTGAGGGCAGCTACACAACCTGCGAGTCTCCTTACGTCCTTGACGCGCTTCGGGGCTTCGATCTGCTCAATGGCTTTAATCTTGTCGGGATTGGCTTCAATCCCCCTCTGGGACACAAAGAACCCAAGAAGCTTGCCGGAGGGGACTCCAAAGACGCACTTCTCGGGATTCAACTTAAGCTGGATCTTGCGCATATTCTCGAACGTCTCTTCCAAATCTTGAATCAGTGTATCTTTGCTCTTGCTTTTGACCACTATGTCATCCATGTAGGCTTCCACATTTCTGTGGATCTGTGGCTCAAAAGCAGTGTAAACTACCCTTGCAAATGTGGAGCCTGCATTCTTCAATCCAAAGGGCATGCGTATGAAGCAATATGTGCCACATGGAGTGATAAATGCAGTCTTCTCTTCATCTTCCTTGGCCATGAATATCTGATGGTAGCCTGAATATGCATCAAGGAAGGAAAGCAGCTCACATCCAGCAGTGGAGTCAACAATCTGGTCAATGTGCGGCAAGGGAAATGGATCCTTGGGACATGCTTTATTCACATCAGTGAAGTATATACACAGTCTCCACTTCCCGTTGGCCTTACGCACGACAACTGGATTTGCTAACCACGTCGGATGGATCACGCCTCTAACTAGGCCCGCTGCTTCTAGCTTCTTAATCTCTTCGGCAATGAATTCTTGGCACTCCACGGCTTGCTTCCTGACCTTCTGCTTGACGGGCCGCGCATGAGGACAAACAGCAAGCTTGTGCTCAATTACCTTCCTGGGAACGCCGGGGATGTCAGATGGTTGCCATGCAAACACATCGACATTCGCCCGCAGGAAGGCAACGAGCGTGCTTTCCTATTTGCTGTCAAGTGTAGCACTGATGGTGAAGGTACCACCAGTGCCGTCCTCCTTGGCGGGCACCTTCTTGGTTGCCGGTGGAGCGGCCATTCCCTTCTTGCACTTGCCGATGGAGCTCGATGGAACATCCTCGATGGCAGCGCAGCACTCTGAAGAGGTGCGTTTGCCGGAGTGGGCTCCAGAGCACTTGCCGGACTTGGACTTGGTCTTCTTCCCCCCGGGAGCTTCAGCGGCAAGTGTGTTGCTCTCCGCCGCGGCTGCTGCATCCCGGTATATCTTGTCGGCGCAGATAAGCGCGTCCTTCTTGTCGCCAGGGACAGAGATGACGCTTATCGGCCCCGGCATCTTGAGAATGTTGTAGGCATAGTGGGAAGCTGCCATGAACTTTGCGAGGGCAGGACGTCCAAGTATCCCATTGTATGGCAATGGGATATCGGCAACATCAAAGGTTATCCTCTCCGTCCTGAAGTTAAGCTCCCCGCCAAAGGTCACTGGCAGAGTGATCTTCCCTTTGGGCTTGCTCCTTCCCGGGTTTATTCCTTGGAACGAACCGGTTTCTTCGAGCTCACCGTCTGGGATCTGGAGTTTCTTGATCACAGCCGAGGAGATCAAGTTCAGGCCGGCCCCGCCGTCAACCAACATTTTGGTGACCTTGAGGTTGCGGATTGTTGGTGAGACCAACATCGGCAAGCACCCGACCGCAGTGGTGCGGTCAGGGTGATCCTCAAGATCAAAAATGATGGGCGTGCTGGACCATTTCAGCAGCCTGCGTGGCTCAACGGGCGGCTCTGCTGCGTTTACTTCCCGCACCCACTGCTTGAGTTGGCGGTGGGAAGTATGCAGAGAGGCGCCTCCGTCGACACACAGAACTTCTGTGGCCTTCTGGAACTCCTGCTCGCTGTTATCACCTTCCTCCATGTCGTCGTCGTCGTCTTCTTCCTCATCCTTGTCACGGCCCCGGGGAGGTCGATCACCTTGCCGCTGTTTGGCCTTGCCGCGGCGCCCCCCCCCCCCCGGCCATTGAATGGCCGCTTCTTGCTGGGTTCTCCTCCGCCACCTTGGGCCTTCTCCTTGTCGCGCCGCTCGTATTCAGCTTTCTGCTGCTCTACGAGGTACTCGACGCGCTTGCAGTTCGAAAGGTCATGACCCTTGGTGCAGTGGATCTTGCAGTATTGCTTGTCGGCTGCCGCTACAGGGGCAGGCTCCTTGCCGGAGCCGCCAGCCTGTGCTATCTTGGCGGGAGCCTCCTTGCCGGACTTCTCGACGACCAGCACCTCCTTGCTCTTCTTCTTCCTATTGTTCCGCCGCCGGCTCTTCCTTGCCGGGGCGGCATCCTCGCTATCGCTTCCCCCTGCGCCAGCATCCTCCCCGGGGAGTCTCCTCCCTTCTTCGGCGCGCGCACACTTGTCAGCCAGAGCGTAGAGCTCGCTGACATCCCGTATCTTGGTCATGGCCATCTCTTCTCGCATGCGGCGGTTACGCACGTTCTGATGGAACGCGCTGATAACCGCGGCAGGGTGGACGTCGGGGATGTTGTGTTGCACGCGGCTGAATCGTTGGATGTACTTGCGCAGGGACTCTCCTTCCTTCTGGGCCAAGATGTGGAGATCACTCTCCTGGCCGTGGGGTTTGTGGCCGCCCGTGAAGGCGCCAACAAATTGGTGGCACAGATCTGCCCATGAAGAAATGGAGCCTTCCGGCAAGTGCATAAGCCAAGAACGAACATTTGGTTTAAGCACCAGCGGGAAGTAATTCGCCAGTATCTTCTCGTCGCGTCCCCCGACAGCCTGCACCGCGATGGTGTAGATGCTGAGGAACTCCGAGGGGTGCGTCTTGCCGTCGTACTTCTCGGGTACGTCGGGCTTGAAGTTTTTTATACTGGGCCACTGGACACGCCGCAGCTCGCGGGTGAACGCAGGGCAACCTGCCGCGTACGGCAAGTCGCCTGGTTCACCGGGCGCGTGCGTGTCAACAGCGGTCCCAGCACGCTGATCTGATTGTCGCCGGGATTCCCGGCGGCGCTCGATTGTTGTCCGAGCATCTTCTTGTCGCCGGTCGTCAAGGACTTGGCGCTGGTCCCGATGAGCCCGCGGATCCGACGACGCCGTGGAGTCGTCGTCGACGTTGATCCGGCGGGGAGGCGTCTTCTGCTTCCGCGGCGGGGAGTGCACGGTGGTTGCACCCCCGGCGATCTTGTCGCCATCGGCCTTCGTCTTCTCGACTTGTCGTGGCCGTGATGTCGCCGGCTGCTGTGGCGTGTCGTTGTTGGCGAAGGCGATGAGGCTTTGTATCGTCGCCCTCCAGTCTTCGGCTTTGTCTGCCGCTGGAGGGAAGTCGAGGAGCAGTTGCGCTCTTGCGAGTGCTTCTGCTGGAGAGGAGGGGAGCGGGGGCGAGCGGTGCGAGGAGCGGGATATGCTCGGACTCCTAACAGGGTTAGAAGGAGCAGTTTCTCGCCCCGGCGACCGCGCCTTGCTCGTGCCAGGACGGTGGCCTGGAACGTCCCGCGAACCTCCGGTTTGTCCTTGCCCCAGCAAGCGGATGGTACCTCCTGTACCACGGCGCTGTTGGGTTGTCGTCTGCTGAGATGGATGTGGCGCGTCTACGGACACCGAGGCCTTGGAATTGGTCCGGCCGTCCGTCTTGTCCTTGGATTTGGTGGCGCCGTGAGTTTCCTCGCCGGCGACCACCCTTCCGACGGCGTCTCCTCCACCCACCGTTGGTTCTGGTGGCGGTGGAACAGACGCAGACGGGCCTGCGACCTCCGAAGCCTTCTTCTTCGGGGCCATGCTGCTACTGATGAAGTTGTTGATGAAGAATGCGCCCGCGTGAGCGCCGGATCAGGTTCGCACAACCTCGACGCCCCCTACCTGGCGCGCCAAAGATGTCGGGGGAAACTGTCCACCACGAGCACCTATGGGACCGGAGCCCCTTGTGCGTTGCGGTAAGGGAGCGGAGGGAGCACGAAGAGCAGATCGAGGAGAGCACGCGGGCAGTTTACCCAGGTTCGGGCCGCGATGGACGCGTAAAACCCTACTCCTGCTTTGGTTGTATTGAGCTCGGGAGCTTGAAGAGCTACAGTACTAGCTACACCGAGCGTGAGAGTTGCTAAGGATTCGAACCCCCTCTACGTTGCGCATGGGCCTCCTTTTATAGCTCAAGGGGTCACCGACAGGTGTCAACATAGAGGAGGGTAAAAATGTAACTTTGGTGGTAGTTGTAACAGTGCGGGAATAGTGCGTGAACAGTGGATGAACAGTGGTCATCACCTACTTTGACAGTGGGGGACAAGAGCATTAAATGTCCGTCGCCGTCGACCCCAAAAGCGTCCGCCCATGCGTCTCCATTCGCCACGGCGGTAGCCTCGTCACGGTGGAGTGCCACCGTGTCCCCCAGGCTGCACAGCCATCCGCCACGCGTCCCTGGAAGGGCCCCGGGGCGACGCGTGGGCCGATGGGCTGGAGCGCGGGCACACAGTGCAGGCTTCCCCCGGCAAGCACCTTGCCGGGGTCTTGATCTTGCCGGGCCCTGAAGCTTGTCGCTCCCCGGGCCCTGCCAGGGCGCATGCTACGCCAAGGCATGTCTTCTGAAATGCAGTCTTCCTGGCAAGCTCCTCTTGCCAGGGTCTTGTGTTAATGTGGTAGTCTTGAGCCTGGGACGGCCTGCCCGGCAAGCTCCACTTGCCGGGGTCTTGATCTTCTGTCTTGTATACTTTGTTTTTGAATGGCTTAATAAGGACTGGAAAGGTTTCCGGCAAGCGCGTGGTGAGCCCTGCCGCGGGAAGCTGCTACTGCCCGTGCACAAGTTGGGGTACTAAGGTACCCCTATCTTAGTACACCGACATACTTGTTGTAGTATCGAGTTGTAATTTCGAGTTATAATAAAAAGTGTGATGATCATCATTATTAGAGCATTGTCCCATGTGAGGAAAGGCCAATAAAAAAAGAGATGGCCAAAAAAAATAGAGAGGGGCTAATAAAAAAACGAGAAAGCCCCTCCAAAAAAAGAGAGAAAAGAGAGAAGGGATAACTGCTACTATCTTTTTTTTTCACACTTGTGCTTCAAAGTAGCACCATGTTCTTCATTGTAGAGAGTTTCATGCTTAGTCACTTTCATATACTAGTGGGAATTTTCATTATAGAACTTGGCTTGTATATTCCAACGATGGGCTTCCTCAAATGCCCTAGGTCTTCATGAGAAAGCAAGTTGGATGCACACCCACTAGTTTCTTTTGTTGAGCTTTCATTCATATTTAGCTCTAGTCCATCCGTTGCATGGCAATCCCTACTCACTCACATTGATATCTATTGATGGGCATCTTCATAGCGCGTTGATACGCCTAGTCGATGCGAGACTATCTCCCTCCTTTTTGTCTTCTCCACAACCACCTCTATTCCACCCATAGTGCTATATCCATGGCTCACGCTCATGTATTGCGTGGAAGTTGAAAGGTTTTAAAAGATAGAGTATGAAAACAAATGCTTGGCCAAAATCAGGGTTGTGCATGATATGAATATTTTGTGTTATGAAGAGGGAGCATAGCCAGACTATATGATTTTGTAGGAAAAACTTTCTTTAGCCATAGTATTTTGAGAAGACATGATTGCTTTGTTAGTATGCTTGAAGTATTGTTATTTCTTATGTCAATATAGACTTTTATCTTGAATCTTGCAGATCTGAACATTCATGCCACAATTAAGAGAATTACATTGTAAAACTATATTGGTTAGCATTCCACATCAAAAATTCTTTCTTTATCATTTACCTACTCGAGGACGAGCAGGAATTAAGCTTGGGGATGCTTGATACGTCTCCAACGTATCTATAATTTTTGATTGTTCCATGCTATTATTTATGAAGTCTTGGATGTTTAATGGGCTTTATCATTCACTTTTATATCATTTTTGGGACTAACCTACTAACTAAAAGGCCCAGTCCAAATTGCTATTTTTTGCCTGTTTCAGGGTTTTGCAGAAAAGGAAATATCAAACGGAGTCCAAACGGAATGAAACCTTCGCGAGAGATATTTTTGGAGGAAATCACGCACTATGAACTTGAGAACCACGTCAGAAGAGCCACGAGGGGCCCACGAGGGTGGGGGGCGTCCCCTTCCCAGGGCGCGCCCCCCTGCCTCGTGGAGCCCCCGTGACTCCCCTGGTGCCCTACTTCTTCCTATATAAGTCTACGTACCCCAAAAACTCCGTGAACAGAGAAAAAACCCTAATTCCACCGCCGTACCTTCTGTTCCCGTGGAGATCCCATCTTGGAGCCTGTTCCAGAGCTCCACCGGAGGGGGATCCATCACGGAGGCCTTCATCATCATCATCATCGCCCTCACCATGAGTTGTGAGTAGTTTCCATAGACCTTCGGGTCCATAGCTAGTATCTAGATGGCTTCTTCTCTCTCTCTCTCTGGATCTCAATACAAAGTTCTCCTCGGTCTTCGAGGAGATCTACTCGATGTAATCTCTTTTTGCGGTGTGTTTGTCGAGATCCGATGAATTGTGAGTTTATGATCAAGGTTATCTATGAAAGATATTTGGTTCTTCTCTGAACTTTTTATGTGTGCTCATAATATCCTTGCAAGTCTCTTCGAATTATTGGTTTGGTTTGGCCTACTAGATCTATAGTTCTTGCAATGGGAGAAGTGCTTGGCTTTGGGTTCAATCTGGCGGTGTCCTTTCCCAGTGACAGCAGGGGCAGCAAGGCACGTATTGTATCGTTGCCACCGAGGATAAAATGATGGGGTTTATATCATATTGCTTGAGTTTATCCCTCTACATCATGTCATCTTGCTGAAGGCGTTACTCTGTTCTTACGAACTCGATACACTAGATGCATGCTGGATAGCGGTCGATGTGTGGAGTAATAGTAGTAGATGCAGGCAGGAGTCGGTCTACTTGTCTCGGACGTGATGCCTATATACAATGATCATGCCTAGATAGTCTCATAATTATTCGCTTTTCTATCAATTGCTCGACAGTAATTTGTTTACCCGCCGTAGAATATCGCTATCATGAGAGAAGCCACTGGAGAAAACTATGGCCCCCGGGTCTATTCTCAACATATCAATATACATCTACTTTACTTTTACCGCTTTTATTTGTTATTCTTATAAACTAAAAATACCAAAAATATAAACTATCATCTCTATCAGATCTCACTTTCGTAAGTGACCGTAAAGGGATTGACAACCCCTTATCGTGTTGGCTGCAAAGTTCTTATTTGTTTGTGCAGGTGTGAGGGACTCGCGCGTGGTCTCCTACTGGATTGATACCTTGGTTCTCAAAAACCGAGGGAAATACTTACGCTACTGTGATGCATCTCCCTTTCCTCTTCGAGGGAATACAACGCAAGTTCAAGAGGTAGCACACCACGAAACCCTAATTCCATCGCCACAACCTTCTGTACATGTGAGATCCCATCTTGTGGCCTATTCCGGCGCTCCACCGGAGGGGGCATCGATCACGGAGGGCTTCTACATCAACATCATAGCCTCTCCGATGAGTTGTGAGTAGTTGACCACACACCTTCGGGTCCATAGTTATTAGCTAGATGGCTTCTTCTCTCTCTTTGGATCTCAATACAAAGTTCTCCTCGATCTTCGAGGAGATCTATTCAATGTAATTCTTTTTGCGGTGTGTTTGTCGAGATCCGATGAATTGTGGGTTTATGATCAAAATTATCTATGAACAATATTGGATTCTTTTCTGAAATCTTTTATTTATGATTTTAATATCCTTGCAAGTCTCTTCGAATTATCGGTTTGGTTTGGCCTACTAGATCTATAGTTCTTGCAATTGGAGAAGTGCTTGGCTTTGGGTTCAATCTTGCGGTGTCCTTTCCCAGTGACAACAGGGGCAGCAAGGCACGTATTGTATTGTTGCCATCGAGGATAACAAGATGGGGGTTATATCATATTACTTGAGTTTATCCCTCCATATCATGTCATCTTGCTTAAACCGTTACTCTGTTCTTATGAACTTAATACTCTAGATGCATGCTGGATAGCGGTCGATGTGTGGAGTAATAGTAGTAGATGCAGAACCGTTTCGGTCTACTTGTCACGGACGTGATGCCTATATACAATGATCATGCCAAGATATACTCATAACTATGCGCTTTTCTATCAATTACTCGATAGTAATTTGTTCACCCACCGTAGAAATCTGCTATCATGAGAGAAGCCACTAGTGAAACCTATGGCCCCCGGGTCTACCTTCATCATAATAATATTACATCAACTATTTGCTTTACTTTGCATTATTTACTTTCAATCTCTATACCAAAAATACCAAAAATATTATCTTATCATATCTATCAGATCTCACTTTTGTAAGTGACCGAGAAGGGATTGACAACCCCTTTTATTGTGTTGGCTGCAAGGTTCTTATTTATTTGTGCAGGTATGAGGGACTCGCGCGTGGTCTCCTACTGGATTGATACCTTGGTTCTCAAAAACTGAGGGAAATACTTACGCTACTGTGTTGCATCACCCTTTCCTCTTCGAGGGAATACAACCCAAGCTCGAGAAGTAGGAAGAAGAATTTATGGCATCGTTGCCGGGGAGACCTACGCAAAAGTCATATACCAAGTACCTATCACAAACCCTTATCCCTCGCATTACTTTATTTGCCTCTCGTTTTCCTCTCCCCCACTTCACCTTTGCATTTTCCCGTTCGCCTTTTTGTTTGCTTGTGTTGCCATGTGCCTTCTATTTGCTTGCATCTTTGATTGCTAAAAATCTATTGATATGGATCCACTTAAAGTGTTATACTTGGATCATCTTCGATCCTTATGCGCTCGTGCTAAAACCCCAACTAGCCTAGTTGATGGGAAATCTTTAGATGAGCATGCTCATTTTGTGCGTCACCGTTTGTCTGAAAAGGGGAGACTCTTATGGGATCAAATAAACAGATTGCTATGTTATGCTTGGAATCTTTGTGAAATTTGTGATTTTACTTGTTGCTCTAAGAACCCTAAAAAACACCTCCCCTACCTATGTGAGTTTAATGATAATGAGTTATTATCTTCTTATGCAAAGGGTGTTTATAGTTACTACGATATCGAACAAATTGAAGAATCTGTTGCTTTTAAGGGTGCTTATGAAGTTACTCCTTTGATTGAAAAGTATGATATTACTCTCTACAAATCTGAAAATTTTGACGTACTTAAATATTGCTATGAAAACTATGCTCATAATGTCTATGTCAAAGAATTTGTTGAAAGAATGACTGCTGCTTTTGAAGAAAATAATGATATGCATGAATCTATAGATAATTATGATTCCGATGATTTGATTGAAGTGTCCCTTGATGAACATGACGCTTGCTATTCTTGTGGCCATGATGCCAATATTTATGAAGATGAATTTGCTATAGTTCCTTATGTTAAACATGAGATCGTTGCTATTGCACCCATACTTGATAGTTCCTTCGATGAAAAGCATGATTGCAATGATGTTATTATAAATTCTATTAATGTCAATTGTGCTAATGATATGCAAAACCCTAAGCTTGCAGATGCTTATTTTGCTATGCCCATTACTTGTTGCAATGATCATGATTGGGGTGATGCTAATTACGATCTTGAAAACTTATTTAAGCCCCATGATATATATGAGATTGATAATAATGTTTGCAATACTATTGAAAGTGGGTTTGGAAGAGTGTCAACTTTAGATCCCACATATTTGGAGAATATTAAATCTTATGAAAATTTTGATGAAAGTGGGTTTGGAGAGGTCATGACTTTAGTTAATGTTGATCACACTATTTTGGAAGAGTGTCAACTTCGCATGCATGTGGATCATGTTGAGAATATGTTTTGTGATAGCTATATTGTTGAATTTTCTTATGTTCCTACATGCAATTATTGTGAGAGAGGAAAATATGGTTGTAGAAATCTTCATGTTACTAAATTACCTCTCTTCATGTTGAGATTGCTATCGTTCCTTTCTGCTTCCTTACATATGCTAGTTTTTGCTTTCCTTGCTAATTTGTTTGCTTATAAGATGCCTATGCATAGGAAGTATGTTAGACTTAGATGTGATTTTCACATGTTATATGATGCTCTTTTTGTGCTTCAAGTCTTGTCTTTCATGTGAGCATCATTGAAATCTCATGCCTAGCTAGGGGGCGTTAAACGATAGCGCTTGTTGGGAGGCAACCCAATTTTATTTTCTTTGTTTTTGCTTCTATTTAGGAATAAATATTGCATCTAGATTCTATTTATATGTGGCTTTGTGTTTTAATTAGTGTTTGTGCCAAGTAGAACCTTTGGGGAGACTTGGGTGAAGTTTATGCGATCATGCTGTAAAAAACAGAAACTTTAGCGCTCACGAGAATAGCTACCATTTTTTTCTAGAAAGTGCTTTTTAGTTGATTCTTTTTTAAGATGATTAATAGACAAATTCCTCACGTCCACCAATTTATTTCAATTTTTTAGATTTACAGAAGTATTGAAAGTTACAGATTGCTACAGACTGTTCTGTTTTTGACAGATTCCGTTTTTCGTGTGTTGTTTGCTTATTTTGATGAATCTATGAGTAGTATCGGGGGGTATGAATAATAGAGAAGTTGGAATGCAGTAGGTTTAACACCAATATAAACAAGGAATGAGTTCATTACAGTACCTTTGAGTGGTGGTTTGTTTTCTTATACTAACGGAACTCACGAGATTTTTGGCTAAGTTTTGTGTTGTGAAGTTTTCAAGTTTTGGGTAAGGATTTGATGGACAATGGAACAAAGAGTGGCAAGAGCCTAAGATTGGGGATGCCCAAGGTAAAATTCAAGGACAACCAAAAGCCTAAGCTTGGGTATGCCCCAGGAAGGCATCCCCTCTTTTGTCTTCGTCTATCGGTAACTTTAATTGAGACTATATTTTTATTCACCACATGATATGTGTTTTGCTTGGAGCGTCATGTATGAATTGAGTCTTTGCTTTTTATTTTACCACAATAATCCTTGCTGGACACACCTTTTGAGAGAGATACACATGAATCGGAATTTATTAGAATACTCTGTGTGCTTCACTTATATCTTTTGAGCTAGATAGTTTTGCTCTAGTGCTTCACTTATATCTTTTTAGAGCACAGTGGTGGTTTTATTTTATAGAAATTACTGATCTCTCATGCTTCACTTATATTATTTTGAGAGTCTTTTAGAACAGCATGGTAGTGTGCTTTGGTTATAAATTTAGTCCTAATATGATAGGCATCCAAGATAGGCATAGTGAAAACTTTCATATAAAGTGCACTGAATATTATGAGAAGTTTGATACTTGATGATTGTTTTGAGATATGAGGATGGTGATATTAGAGTCATGCTAGTAGAGTAGTTGTGAATTTGAGAAATACTTGTGCTGAGGTTTGCAAGTCCCGTAGCATGCACGTATGGTAACCATTGTGTGACAAATTTGAAGCATGAGGTATTTCATTGAGTGTCATCCTTTGTGTGGAGGTCGGGATCGCGCGATGGTTAACTCCTACCAACCCTTCCCCTAGGAGCATGCGTGTAGTACTTTGTTTTGATGACTTGTAGATTTTTGCAATGAGTATGTGAGTTCTTTATGACTAATGTTCAGTCCATGGATTATGCGCACTCTCACCCTTCCACCATTGCTAGCCTCTCTTGTATCGTGCAACTTTCGCCGGCATCATACACCCACCATATACCTTCCTCAAAACAGCCACCATACCTACCTATCATGGCATTTCCATAGCCATTCTGAGATATATTGACATGCAACTTTGCACCGTTCCGTTTATTATGACACGCTTCATCATTGTCATATTGCCAAGCATGATCATGTAGTTAACATCGTATTTGTGGCTAGGCCACCATGCATAATATTTCATACATGTCACTCTTGATTCATTGCACATCCCGGTACACCGCCGGAGGCATTCATATACAGTCATACTTTGTTCTAGTATCGAGTTGTAATATCGAGTTGTAAATCAATATACGTGTTATGATCATCATTATTAAAGCATTGTCCCAAAGAAAAAGAAAAAGAAAAAAGGCCAAAGAAAAAAGGCCCAATAAAAGAAGAAAAAAAAAGAAAAAAAAAAGGGGACAATGCTACTATCTTTTTCCACACTTGTGCTTCAAAGTAGCACCATGATCTTCATGATAGAGAGTCTCTTGTTTAGTCACTTTAATATACTAGTGGGAAATTTTTATTATAGAACTTGGCTTGTATATTCCAACGATGGGCTTCCTCAAATGCCCTAGGTCTTCGTGAGCAAGCAAGTTGGATGCACACCCACTTAGTTTCTTTTGTTGAGCTTTCATACATTTATAGCTCTAGTGCATCCGTTGCATGGCAATCCCTACTCACTCACATTAATATCTATTGATGGGCATCTCCATAGCCCATTGATATGCCTAGTTGATGCGAGACCATCTTCCTCTTTTGTCTTCTCCACAACCACCACTTTATTCCACTTATAGTGCTATATCCATGGCTCACGCTCATGTATTGCGTGAAAGTTGAAAAAGTTTGAAAAATGTAAGTATGAAACAATTGCTTGGCTGAAACCGGGGTTGTGCATGATTTGAGTATTTTGTGTGACGAAGATGGGGCATAGCCAAACTATATGATTTTGCATGAAAATTATTTTGAGAAGACATGATTGCTTTGTTAGTATGCTTGAAGTATTGTTATTCTTATGTCAATATAGACTTTTATCTTGAATCTTTCGGATCTAAACATTCATGCCACAATAAAGAAAATTACATTGAGAATTATGTTGGTTAGCATTCCACATCGAAAAATCTGTTTTTATCATTTACCTACTCGAGGACGAGCAGGAATTAAGCTTGGGGATGCTTGATACGTCTCCAACGTATCTATAATTTTTTAATTTTCCATGCTATTATATATTTTGTTTTGGATGTTTAATGGGCTTTATTATACACTTTTATATTATTTTTGGGACTAATCTACTAACCCAAGGCCCAGTGCAAATTGCTGTTTTTTTTGCCTATTTCAGTGTTTCGCAGAAAAGGAATGTCAAATGGAGTCCAAACGGAATGAAACCTTCGGGAGAGTTATTTTTGGAAGGATATCAACACAGAAGACTTGGAGTACACGCCAGGAAGCGAGAGAGGCGGCCACGAGAGCACGGGCGCGCCCAGGGGGGTAGGCGCGCCCCCACCCTCGCGGGGCCCCTGTTGCTCCCCTCCCGTCCCTCTTCCTCCTATATATACCTAGGTACCCTGAAACTATCGGGGAGCACCACGAAACCCTAATTCCACCGCCGCAACCTTCTGTACCCATGAGATCCCATCTTGGGGCCTCTTTCGGAGCTCTACCGGAGGGGGCATCGATTACGGAGGGCTCCTACATGAACACCATAGCCTCTCCGAAGAGTCGTGAGTAATTTACCACAGACCTTTCGGTCCAAAGTTATTAGCTAGATGGCTCCTTCTCTCTCTTTGGATCTCAATACAAAGTTCTCCTTGATCTTCGTGGAGATCTATTCGATGTAATTCTTTTTGCGGTGTGTTTGTCGAGATCCGATGAATTGTGGGTTTATGATCAAGATTATCTATGAACAATATTGGATTCTTTTCTGAAATCTTTTATGTACGATTTTAATATCCTTGCAAGTCCCTTCGAATTATCGATTTGGTTTGGACTACTAGATCTATAGTTCTTGCAATGGTAGAAGTGCTTGGCTTTGGGTTCAATCTTGTGGTGTCCTTTCCCAGTGACAACAGGGGCAGCAAGGCACGTATTGTATTGTTGCCATCGAGGATAAAAAGATGGGGTTTATATCATATTGCTTGAGTTTATCCCTCTACATCATGTCATCTTGCTTAAAGCGTTACTATGTTCTTATGAACTTAATACTCTAGATGCATGCTCGATAGCGGTCGATGTGTGGAGTAATAGTAGTACATGCAGAATCATTTTGGTCTACTTGTCACGGACGTGATGCCTATATACAATGATCATGCCTAGATATACTCATAACTATGCGCTTTTCTATCAATTGCTCGACAGTAATTTGTTCACCCACTGTAGAAATCTGCTATCATGGGAGAAGCCACTAGTGAAACCTATGGCCCACAGGTCTACCTTCATCATATTAATCTTCCATCAACTATTTGCTTTACTTCTCATAATTTACTTTCAATCTCTATACCAAAAATACCAAAAATATTATCTTATCATATCTATCAGATCTCACTTTTGTAAGTGACCGAGAAGGGATTGACAACCCCTTTTATCGCGTTGGCTGCAAGGTTCTTATTTGTTTGTGCAGGTACGAGGGACTCGCGCGTGGTCTCTGCTACTTCTCGAGCTTGCATTGTATTCCCTCGAAGAAGAAAGGGAGATGCAGCACAGTAGCGTAAGTATTTCACTCAGTTTTTGAGAACCAAGGTATCAATCCAGTAGGAGACCACGCGCGAGTCCCTCGCACCTGCACAAAAAAATAAGAAATTCACAGCCAACGCGATAAGGGGTTGTCAATCCCTTTACGGTCACTTACGAAAGTGAGATCTGATAGAGATGATAGTTTATATTTTTGGTATTTTTAGTTTATAAGAACAGAAAATAAAAGCGGTAAAAGTAAAGTAGATGTAGATTGATATGTTGAGAATAGACCCGGGGGGCATAGTGTTCTCTAGTGGCTTATCTCATGATAGCGATATTCTACGGCGGGTAAACAAATTATTGTCGAGCAATTGATAGAAAAGCGAATAATTATGAGACTATCTAGGCATGATCATTGTATATAGGCATCACGTCCGAGACAAGTAGACCGACTCCTGCCCGCATCTACTACTATTACTCCACACATCGACCGCTATCCAGCATGCATCTAGTGTATTGAGTTCATAAGAACAGAGTAACGCCTTAAGCAAGATGACATGATGTAGAGGGATAAACTCAAGCAATATGATATAAACCCCATATTTTTATCCTCGATGGCAACAATACAATATGTGCCTTGTTGCCCCTACTGTCACTGGGAAAGGACACCCTTAGATTGAACCCAAAGCCAAGCACTTCTCCCATTGCAAGAACTATAGATCTAGTAGGCCAAACCAAACCAATAATTCGAAGAGACTTGCAAGGATATTATGAGCACACATAAAAAGTTCAGAGAAGAACCAAATATCTTTCATAGATAATCTTGATCATAAACTCACAATTCATTGGATCTCGACAAACACACCGCAAAAAGAGATTACATCGAATAGATCTCCTCGAAGACCGAGGAGAACTTTGTATTGAGATCCAGAGAGAGAGAAGAAGCCATCTAGATACTAGCTACGGACCCGAAGGTCTGTGGTAAACTACTCACAACTCATGGTGAGGGCGATGATGATGATGAAGAAGAACTCCGTGATGGATCCCCCTCCGGTGGAGCTCCGGAACAGACTCCAAGATGGGATCTCACGGGAACAGAAGGTTACGGCGGTGGAATTAGGGTTTTCTCTCTGTTGTCGAAGGTTTCAGGGTACGTAGACTTATATAGGAAGAAGGAGCACACCGGGGGACGCTCGAGGGGCCCACGAGGTAGGGGGTGCGCCCTGGGCAGGGGAGCGCGCCCCCACCCTCGTGGGTGCCTCGACGCTCCCCTGACGTGGTTCTCAAGTTCCTTATGCGTGATTTTCTCCAAAAATATATCTCGCGAAGGTTTCATTCCGTTTGGACTCCGTTTGATATTCTTTTTCTGCAAAACCCTGAGGCAAAAACAGCAATCTGGACTGGGCCTTTGGGTTAGTAGGTTAGTCCCAAAAATGATATAAAAGTGAATGATAAAGCCCATTAAACATCCAAGACTTCATAAATAATAGCATGGAACAATAAAAAATTATAGATACGTTGGAGACGTATCAAGCATCCCCAAGCTTAATTCCTGCTCGTCCTCGAGTAGGTAAATGATAAAGAAAGAATTTTTGATGTGCAATGCTAACCAATATAGTTTTTCAATGTAATTCTCTTAATTGTGGCATGAATGTTCAGATCTGAAAGATTCAAGATAAAAGTCTATATTGACATAAGAAATAACAATACTTCAAGCATACTAACAAAGCAATCATGTCTTCTCAAAATACTAGGGCTAAAGAAAGTTATCCCTACGAAATCATATAGTCTGGCTATGCTCCCTCTTCATCACACAAAATATTCATATCATGCACAAGCCCGATTTCAGCTGAGCACTTGTTTTCATACTCTATCTTTTCAAACCTTTCAACTTTCACGCAATACATGAGCGTGAGCCATGGACATAGCACTATGGGTGGAATAGAGGTGGTTGTGGAGAAGACAAAAAGGAGGGAGATAGTATCACATCGACTAGGCGTATCAATGGGCTATGGAGATGCCCATCAATAGATATCAATGTGAGTGAGTAGGGATTGCCATGCAACGGATGCACTAGAGCTAAATATGAATGAAAGCTCAACAAAAGAAACTAGTGGGTGTGCATCCAACTTGCTTGCTCATGAAGACCTAGGGCATTTGAGGAAGCCCATCGTTGGAATATACAAGCCAAGTTCTATAACGAAAATTCCCACTAGTATATGAAAATGACTAAATATGAGACTCTCTATCATGAAGAACATGGTGCTACTTTGAAGCACAAGTGTGGAAAAAGATAGTAGCAATTGTCCCTTCTCTCTTTTCTCTCATTTTTTTTGGAGGGGCTTTCTCTCTTTCTTTATTATTAGCCCCTCTCTATTTTTTTTGGGGCCATCTCTTTTTTTTATTGGCCTTTCCTCACATGGGACAATGCTCTAATAATGATGATCCTCACACTTTTATTACAACTCGATACTACAACAAGTATGACTCTACATGAATGCCTCCGGCGTTGTACCGGGATGTGCAATGAAACAAGAGTGACATGTTTGAAAAGTCATGCATGGTGGCCTTGCCACAAATACGATGTCAACTACATGATCATGCATGGCAATATGACAATATGATGCATGTCATATAAACGGAACGGTGGAAAGTTGCATGGCAATATATCTCGGAATGGCTATGGAAATGCCATAATAGGTAGGTATGGTGACTGTTTTGAGGAATAATATGGTGGCTGTTTTGACAAAGGATATATAGCGGGTTTATGGTACCGGCGAAAGTTGCACGGTACAAGAGAGGCTAGCAATGGTAGAAGGGTGAGAGTGCGTATAATCGATGGACTCAACATTAGTCATAAGAACTCATATACTTATTGCAAAAATCTACGAGTCATCAAAACAAAGCAATCAACGCATGCTCCTAGGGGGGAGGTTGGTAGGAGTTAACCATCGCGCGCCCCCGACCTCCACACAAAGGTTGGCACTCTACAAGTACATCATGCTCTAACTTCGTCACATAGCGGTTCACCATACGTGCATGATACGGGAATCACTAACCTTAAGTTCCTTAACACAAGTATTTCTCAATTTCATAATGACTCCACTAGCATGACTCTAATTTCACTATCCTCATATCTCAAAACAATTATCAAGCATCCAACATCTCATTCTATTCAATGCACTTGGTGTGAATTTTTTTACTACATTGACATTGGATGTTTATCATGTGAAGACTAGTTTCTTTAGCCTAAACACATTACCATGCTGTTTTAATAGACTCTCAAATAGATATAAGTGAAGCATGGGAGTTCAACAGTTTCTACAAAATATTACCACCACCGTGCTCTAAAAGATATAAGTGAAGCACTAGAGCAAAAACTATTCAACTCAAAAGATATAAGTGAAGCACAAAGAGTGTTCTAACAATTTCTAGGCCATATTTAACTCTCTCAAATAGGTGTGTCCTGCAAGGATGATTGTGAAAACTAACAAGCAAAGACTCACATATCATGTTGCGAATAAAAATATAGTTCCAAGTATAGTTACCGATGGATGAAGACGAAAAAGGGGATGCCTTCCCGGGGCATCCCCAAGCTTAGGCTTTTGATTATCCTTGAATCCGTGGGGTGCCATGGGCATCCCCAAGATTAGGCCTTTTCTACTCCTTGTTCCATAGTCCATCAAAGCAATACTCAAAACTTGAAAACTTCACAACACAAAACGTAGACAAAAATTCTCGTGAGCTCCATTAGTATAAGAAAGCAAACCACTACTCAAAGGTGCAGCAATGAATTCATTCTTTGTTTATATTGGTGTTTAACCTACTGTATTCCAACTTCTCTATGATTCATACTTCCCAACACTACTCATAGATGCATCGAAATAAGCAAACAACACACGAAAAACAGAGTCTGTGAAAAATAGAACAGTCTGTAGTAATCTGCAGGTTTCGCCTACTTCTGAAACTCCAAAAAATTCAAACTAAATTGGTAAATTTGAGGAATTTGTCTACCAATCATCTGCAAAAAGAATCAACTAAATAGCATGGAACAATCAAAAATTATAGATATGTTGGAGATGTATGAAGCATCCCCAAGCTTAATTCCTGCTCGTCCTCGAGTAGGTAAATGATAAAGAAAGATTTTTTTTATGTGGAATGCTAACCAATATAGTTTTTCAATGTATTTCTATTAATTGTGGCATGAATGTTCAGATCTGAAAGATTCAAGATAAAAGTCTATACTGACATAGGAAATAACAATACTTCAAGCATACTAACAAAGCAATCATGTCTTCTCAAAATACTAGGGCTAAAGAAAGTTATCCCTACAAAATCATATAGTCTGGCTATGCTCCCTCTTCATCACACAAAATATTCATATCATGCACAAGCCCGATTTCAGCCAAGCACTTGTTTTCATACTCTATCTTTTCAAACCTTTCAACTTTCACGCAATACATGAGCGTGAGCCATGGACATAGCACTATGGGTGGAATAGAGGTGGTTGTGGAGAAGATAAAAAGGAGGGAGATAGTTTCACATCGACTAGGCGTATCAACGGGCTATGGAGATGCCCATCAATAGATATCAATGTGAGTGAGTAGGGATTGCCATGCAACGGATGCACTAGAGCTAAATATGAATGAAAGCTCAACAAAAGAAACTAGTGGGTGTGCATCCAACTTGCTTGCTCACGAAGACCTAGGGCATTTGAGGAAGCCCATCGTTGGAATATACAAGCCAAGTTCTATAATGAAAATTCACACTAGTATATGAAAATGACTAAATATGAGACTCTCTATCATGAAGAACATGGTGCTACTTTGAAGCACAAGTGTGGAGAAAAATAGTAGCAATTGTCCCTTCTCTCTTTTCTCTCATTTTTTTGGAGGGGCTTTCTCTCTTTCTTTTTTATTAGCCCCTCTATATTTGGGGGGGGGGCATCTCTTTTTTATTGGCCTTTCCTCACATGGGACAATGCTCTAATAATGATGATCCTCACACTTTTATTACAACTCGAAATTACAACTCGATACTACAACAAGTATGACTCTACATGAATGCCTCCGGCGGTGTACCGGGATGTGCAATGAAACAAGAGTGACATGTATGAAAAGTCATGCATGGTGGACTTTCCACAAATACGATGTCAACTACATGATCATGCATGGCAATATGACAATATGATGCGTGTCATATAAACGGAACGGTGGAAAGTTGCATGGCAATATATCTCGGAATGGCTATGGAAATGCCATAATAGGTAGGTATGGTGGCTGTTTTGAGGAATAATATGGTGGCTGTTTTGACGAAGGATATATAGTGGCTTTATGGTACCGGCGAAAGTTGCGCGGTACAAGAGAGGCTAGCAATGGTGGAAGGGTGAGAGTGCATATAATCCATGGACTCAACATTAGTCATAAGAACTCATATACTTATTGCAAAAATCTACGAGTCATCAAAACAAAGCAATCAACGCATGCTCCTAGGGGGGAGGTTGGTAGGAGTTAACCATTGCGCGCCCCCGACCTCCACGCAAAGGTTGGCACTCTACAAATACCTCATGCTCTAACTTCATCACATAGTGGTTCACCATACATGCATGATATGGGAATCACTAACCTTAAGTTCCTTAACACAAGTATTTCTCGATTTCATAATGACTCCACTAGCATGACTCTAATATCACTATCCTCATATCTCAAAACAATTATCAAGCATCCAACATCTCATTCTATTCAATGCACTTGGTGTGATTTTTTTTTACTACATTGACATTGGACTTCTATCATGTGAAGACTAGTTTCTTTAGCCTAAACACATTACCATGCTGTTTTAATAAACTCTCAAATAGATATAAGTGAAGCATGGGAGTTCAGCAATTTCTACAAAATATAACCACCACCTTGCTCTAAAAGATATAAGTGAAGCACTAGAGCAAAAACTATTCAACTCAAAAGATATAAGTGAAGCACAAAGAGTGTTCTAACAATTTCTAGGCCATATTTAACTCTCTCAAATAGGTGTGTCCAGCAAGGACGATTGTGACAACTAACAAGAAAAGATTCAAATTATACAAGACGCTCCAAGAAAAACACATATCATGTTGCGAATAAAAATATAGCTCCAAGTATAGTTACCGATGGATGAAGACGAAAGAGGGGATGCCTTCCCGGGGCATCCCCAAGCTTAGGCTTTTGATTATCCTTGAACTCCGTAGAGTGCCATGGGCATCCCCAAGATTAGGCCTTTGCTACTCCTTGTTCCATAGTCCATCAAAGCAATACTCAAAACTTGAAAACTTCACAACACAAAACTTAGACAAAAATTCTCGTGAGCTCCGTTAGTATAAGAAAGCAAACCACTACTCAAAGGTGCAACAATGAATTCATTCTTTTTTTATATTGGTGTTTAACCTACTGTATTCCAACTTCTCTATGATTCATACTTCCCAATACTACTCATAGATGCATCGAAATAAGCAAACAACACACGAAAAATAGAGTCTGTGAAAAACAGAACAGTCTGTAGTAGTCTGCAGGTTTCGCCTACTTCTGGAACTCCAAAAAAATCAAAATAAATTGGTAAATTTGAGGAATTTGTCTACCAATCATCTGCAAAAAGAATCAACTAAATAGCACGCTCCAGTAAAATATGACGACTACTTTAGCTAGAGCTAACGATTATGTTTTTCACAGCAAGATCGCATAAACATCCCACAAGTCTTCCCAAAGGTTCTACTTGGCACAAACACTAAACAAAACATGAAACCACATCTAATCAGAGGCTAGATGCAATATTTATTCCCTAACAGCAACGAAAACAAAAAATATAAAATTGGGTTGCCTCCCAACAAGCTCTTTCTTTATAGCCATTAAGATAGGCTTGAGAATTCAATGATGCTCACATGAAAGACAAGAATTGAAGCACAAAGAGAGCATCATAAAACATGTGACAAACACATCTAAGTCTACCATACTTCATATGCATAGGTATCTTATAAGCAAACATATTAGCAAGGCAAGCAAAAACTAGCATAAGCAAGGAAGAAGCAAGAAACAATAGCAATCTCAACATAACGAGAGGTAATTTAGTAACATGAAGATTTCTACAACCATATTTTCCTCTCTCATTATAATTGCATGTAGGATCATGATCAAATTCAACAAAATAGCTATCACATAACATATTCTCAACACGATCCACATGCATGCGAAGTTGACACTCTTCCAAAATAGTGGGAGCAACATTAACTAAAGTCATGACCTCTCCAAACCCACTTTTATCAAAAAAAAAATCATAAGATTGAACATTCTCCAAATATGTGGGATCTAAAGTTGACACTCTTTCAAACCCACTTTCAATATTATTGCAAACATTATTACCAATCTCATATTCATCATGGGGCTTAATTAAATTTTCAAGATCATAAGAAGAATCACCCCAATCATGATCACTGTAACAAGTAGTAGACATAGCAAAACTAGCATCCCCAAGCTTAGGGTTTTGCATATTATTAACACAATTGACATTAATAGAATTTACAATAACATCATTGCAATCATGCTTTTTATTTAACAAGCTATCATGAATCACTTTTTCTTTTAACAATTCCTCACAATTTTCAGATTCATAAATTTCAAGCAAAACCCCATAAAGATAATCTAGTGCACGCAGCTCACTAGCAATAGGTTCAACATAATTGGATCTCTTAAAGAGATTAGCAAGTGGATGAGGATCCATACTTTAGCAAGCGAAGATGCAAGCTAATTGAGGGCACATAGCAACACAAGCAAACAAGAGGCCAAGCGAACGATTAACACACGACAGAAGAAGGGCAAATAAAACGGCAAGGGTGAAGTGGGGGAGAGGAAAACGAGAGGCAAAAATGTAGTGCGAAGGATAAGGGTTTGTGATAGGTACTTGTGTCGGCGTCCTGGGAACCAGGGTACCCGGACTTGCCTGTCTGCGGGCCGCGACGCGCTCCTACAAGCGGCTTGGTACGGCCCAGCTGATCGACCAGCTGTCCAAGACCCTCGCGAGGGGGCTAAGCCTCGCGAGGAGAACGACGTCAAGACATCCTCGGGACCGGCCTCAGCAAGGCGCTCCGGAGGGGCCGAGAATCCAAGGCCAAGCCTGCCTCTGGAGGAGGCAGTGATGTCAGCAATGATGCACCGCGCCAGCGGGTGCGAGCGTCCGCCAGTGGCACAGTTACCTTTTCGGTGCAAAGGGGACAGCGCAGCCGCTGGTTTCCGAGGAGCGGGGCAAAGGTTTCCCCTTTGGTGCAACAAGACCGAAGACCGCAAGTACGACAAGGAGGATGTCACCATCGAACCCACCATCGTGTCACCGCCTGATCCTTTTGCAGGCGAAGACCGCTTTTGTCAGGATAAGAACGTCATTGTGTTCCCGCTCAAAAATGGCCGTTGTGGGATCCCTTCCCGCCTAAACATTTTGGGGGAAGAGGACCCTGGCCGCCTATATAAGTAGCTAGGATTCCCACTGTGAAGGCATCGACTGATACACTGTGCCACCACGCAAGGAGCAAGAACACTTGCCTCCTGACCTCCCTGAGCTCGCCTCCTGAGCTCAGGAACCGTTATACTAGTTCACCTCCCAGCTCGCCCGAAGCTAATCCACCAAAGCAGGAAGAAGGGTCTTACACCACGCGGTGGCCCGAACCTGGATAAACTCTTGTGTGTTCTATCTGTTGTGTGCTTGAATCCCCCCACCGAGACGAGAGCGAGACGCTAGGTAGACATGAGTGGGAGAGATCTTCGTTCACGCCCCTGTGTTCGAACTTCTTGGGTTTTGCGGAGCCCTAAATCCGACATTTGGCGCGCCAGGTAGGGGCGTGTCGAAATCTCTCCTCTCCGACGACCTCATCGCGTTCTCGTCGTTGACTCTGCTCCACAACCATGGTGGACACACGCCGAGCTCGCATCGCCCGCCGCGCTGCAAACATCGCTCAGATGACGCCCGCGGGCAACGGCGCACCGCTCCGCCCGAACTCGCCGGTCGCCAACACCGCCACCGACCCGGCTGTCCACGAGCAGCATGACTCGTCGCTGCCACCGTCCGTGCGGCGGGATGGCCGCACGGTGACGCCTTCACCCTCGCCGGCCGCGGCGTCATCCTCGCTGGTCCGCCGCGGGCCGGTCTACCAGCAGCCTGTGCTGCTGATGGCGCGGGAGCTCTTGCGCTACCGCCCAGCAGATGACCTCTACGACGAGTGGCTCCACCGCATCACCGAGCTCGTCAACGCCGCTGGGGAAGCACCCGCACCAACGCACTCCTCACGTCATCCGTCGCCCCCGGCGGGGAACAAAGGCCACGGGGTCCCGGCCCCGCCTCCACTCCACCACGCCGGCCAGGAGGTCCGGCGCGAGGCCCCTCGACGTGAGCAACCCCGCAGAGCCCACGCGCGCGACGAGGAGAGCTGCTAGGTGATTCTGCATCCTCATGCAGGGGCTCGCGGGTCCCCTGGCCCACAGCACCCAGACCACGCGCCACAGGAGGTGGTGGCGCCAGCACCTCAAGAACCAGCACCGCAGATGCAGGGGGCGCCTGCGATCATGAGCGTGGCTGGGTGTCGCGCCCTAGCTCCTGAGCTACGACGCCTCATCTGGCCTGGCAAGTTCAAGCTGGACCCGCCTCCACGCTACGACGGCACCACCGACCCCACGGAGTTCCTCCAGCTCTGCGAGCTGAGCATCGAGGCGTCTAACGGCACCGAGAAGGTCATGGCAAACTGGTTCCCCATGGCTCTGAAAGACGATGCACGCTCCTCGCTCCTGAACCTCCTCGTGGGATCCATCTCCTCCTGGGAAGAGCTTCGCGAGCGTTTCGTCGTCAACTTCCAAGGCACCCGCGACCGAGCCCCGGCAGCTGCTGATCTGCGCCGCGTGAGGCAGTAGCCGGGAGAGACCCTGCAAAAGTACATCCAACGCTTCAACACCATGCGCCTCCGGATCCCCATGGTCTCGGATGAGGCCATCATCTCCGCGTTCTCCGATGGCGTCCGCGACGTCAGGATGAGGGAAGAGCTAGCCATTCACGAGGACCTGTGCACAGCCCTCGAGATGTTCAAGCTCGCGACAAAGTGCGCCAGGGCAGAGGAAGGACGCCTCTCCCTCCAGGAGCTGCCTGAGGCGGAGGCGGATGACAAGAAGACCAAGGCCAAGGAATCAAAGCGCAAGGGACCCGCTGTGCTGGCTGCGGAGCCAGAAGTGAAGCGTGGCTGCGGCTACGATGACCTCCCCAGAGACAACCGACCATGCTGCGTCTTCCACAACGTCCACAGCCACAACACTAACGATTGCCAGGAGCTCAGGGCGATGTGTGGCGGGCGCGTCGGGCAGCGCCTTGAGCGTGACAACCGCGGCTACGGCCGTGGAGGAGGCCGAGGAGGAGGACGTTGGGACGGCAGGAACTCGCGCCAAGGGTGGCGCGAGCAGCCTTGCGAGGACCACTGGCAGGAGCAGCCTCGTGATGCCCACTGGCGCGACCAGCCTCGTGAGGGTCGCCCTCAGGGCAACGGAGGCCTGCCTCTGCTGCCACCACCGCCAAGGAGGAACGACGATGACTGCCAGGGAGACGGGGCAGGGGGCTTCCAGGAACCGCGTGCAGTTGCATGCATCTTGGGAGGCGCCCATGCCCCAACTTCCCATCGCGTCTTCAAGCAGTTTGCCCGTGAGGTGAACGCGGCGCTTCCCAGGCCTAACGCCGCACGCAACCTCAGGTGGACCAAGCAAGTCATCGCCTTCGACCCTAAGGACCAGCTCCAGTGCACGGCAGCCCCAGGCGCCCTCCCGATGCTCTGCACCCTGACCATCAGCAACGTCCTCGTGACCAAGACCCTCATCGACGGCGGAGCAGGACTCAACGTCCTCTCCGTCCAGACCTTCGAGACACTTGAGGTTCCCTACGATCAGCTCCACCCGACCAAGCCATTCTACGGGGTCACGGATGGCTCCACTCTCCCGATGGGATAGGTTCGCCTCCCCGTCACCTTTGGCGACCGCGACAACTACCACATAGAGCTCATCGACTTCGACGTCGCCAACATCCACCTCCCGTACAATGCCATCCTAGGGTATCCTGCCCTCGCCAAGTTCATGGCGGCGACCCATCACGGCTATAACGTCCTCAAGATGCCCGGGAGTGGCGGAGTCATCACGATCGCCTCCGACGAGAAGGAAGCGTTGCGTTCCCTCGAGCGCGCCTACCAGACCGCGGCGGTCGAGTGCTCCGATGAGGATGGAGCCGTCCGCGCCCTGGAGGCCGCCCCCAAGAAGAAGAAGAACCTACCCGTCAACGGACCTCAGGGCGCGGGGCCTCCCGACGGCCCGGCCTCAGGACTTGCGCTTGATGACGAGGCGCCCTCCACCCTCGCATAGGGAGGCGTGCTCGATGCCCCTCTCGGGACGGGCTCGGGGGCTGTCCTCTGGAGTGTCTCCGGGCTGACCGGCGTCTCGAGGGAGGTGTTCGAGCACCACCTACAAGCGTGTCTTGACGCGCGTTTTTGTGAGCCCAGCGTGAGCCGTTCAGCGCTGGGGGCTCAGGACTTCATCAACCAAGTTACCGAGGAACTTCAGTACGCAAGACTCATCTGTAGTGGGCGTAACTACGCAACCCCAAGTTCACCTGCTCGCAGCCCGAGCGACCACTTCCGCGTTTGCGTCGACATCGCGGGTCTCAACCGAGCCGCCTCTCAGGAGCCCTTCTGGCCGATGGCGGTCGGCCGGAGGAGAGCCCTCCCCTGCAGCTATGTCCGCACACTCTTCGGCTTCTACAACGTAGCTGCCATGTTCCAGCATCTCACACAGCAGGCCTTGGGGGCTCGGGAGGCTCAGTGGCAGGTGGTCCGGACAGTCTTCAGGAGCGACCCGCGTGGCTCGTGTCTTCAGCTACCCCAACTCTTCTTCTTCAAGTATCAGGTGACACTTCAGGTATCCAATCGAGGGTGCCTCTCGGGCTACATCATCCTCGGACCGCTGGGGGCTGTTCCCCCGCGGTTATTTTGCATGATCAAGGCTAGATGTTTCTTTCCATTCACATTATCTACATGCTTGGCGTTCTCACCGCCACTAAGGTCATTAGCCCTTGTGAGCCCACTCGCGACCGCCCCATGATTAAGGACTGGCACGGCGTCTATGCTCAGGTCCGTCCCTGCAGCGTCGCTAAACCCAAGGGCTGAGCTCTATCTCGCGAGCCATTCCCGTGACGTCACCTCCCATGGTCCTTGGTGCCTTGTTCTCGCATGGGCTAATCGTGGATGGGTAAGTAGGGGCCCGTGGCAGGTGCCTCACTCACGCAGGAACCGCGCGCCGGTTGTTTTTCTTTTGGATTGTTGCATGAGAAGACTGGGTACGACGTCTGTGCTTGGGTCCGTCCCTACAACGTCGACAAATCCAATGGCTTAGCTCTGTCTCGCGAGCCATTCCCGTGACATCACCTCCTGGGGTCGCTGGTGATGCGGCCTTCTCATGCGATACCCTCTAGAGATGCACTCGGTGTAGGTCGACACAACACCTCTCTTTTCACATTTTGCAGAAGAAGACTCAGGCGCAACCCGCCTCAGGGTAGGGTCTCGTGGGTGATGGGTAAGCTCACGAGAACTTCCTCAGAGTTGTTCAGCTTGTCCTGAGGAGGGCCCATATACACCTTGGTTGTCCTACCGTGCAAGCCACGTGTCAGGACGGAGTTGTACATGCCCTGGAGTCTCTCCTGGTGGGAGGCTCCCTCCCACGATCCAGTGGAAGTACCAAGCTCTGCGCTGGCAGATCCAACCGAGGAGCGGTTATGCCCACGAACCAGTGGAAGCACCAAGCTCCGCGCTAGCCGCTACGACCGAGGCACGGTTATGCCCACACTCCGCGCAAGTGTGGTAGCTCTATGCTCCGCGCTAGTTATAAACAACTGAGGATGGCCTTCAGTGGTCGCACCAACCTCAGGGAGCTTTTCAGCTAACGACGCTCACAGCTTCTCCTTGGATGGGTGTCGCGAGGGGGGTCTAGGCACGGGGGCTATGCTCAAGTCACGCCTGGCAGACGCCACCCTACCAGGTGCCCAGACACCTGGCCTTCTCGTGCCCCCATCCCAGGCGAAGGCTGGTGGGCAAGGTATGGTGCTCGTTCTCCTTCATGAGAGTCATTCGTACGTCAAGGGGGACCCCTAGGCATCGCGACCCAGGGGCCTAACTGACCACGTAACCCATCATCCCTTGAGTCTAGTTATGTCGATAACCCCGGTCATCCGGAGGGCTCAATGGCGATCGAGGTATGCGCGGGGTTGGGCCCTGCCGACGCAGAACGAAAACGGGATCGCTTGAACGTCAAGGGGGACCCTTGGGCATCGCGACCCAAGGGTCTCACTAGCCACGTAGCCCCTCATCCCTTGAGTCTAGTTACTACGGTAACCCCGGTCATCCGAAGGGCTCAACGGCGCTCGAGGTATGCGCGGGGTTGGGCCCTGCCGACGCAGAGCACCTAAGCAAACATGAAAGGAACCAAGCATGGAAATCATCTAGCTATTACAATAATGCCAAGTTTTTCATATTCAAGCAAAGTTCTTACGCCTCCTCGAGGCACCCGCACTTCTCTCACTAAACAGGAACGGATCAGGCATTGCCAAGCGCGTCGTCACCAGTCTCCACCTCCTCGGCTGCGGTAGCAGTAGCCTGGAGGAACGCCTCCACCAGCGACATGACCTTCACCCTCAGGGCCTCGGCAGCCGTGCCCTCCATGACTTCAGTCACGGGCCCGGACAGCGAGGCCAGGTCAAGGGTTGGGTCACGAAGACTTAGGTGGCTGCACACCTGCGTCAGGACCAAGGTAAGGAGCGTGCGGCTCTCGACGTCGGCTAACTGGCCAATTGCGGCCGCAACATCGTGCAGGGACTCCACGAGCGCAGCAAGGAGCCCGGCGAGGCCTCCCTCCGGGGCGGCCAGGGGTTCCTTGAACCCTTCCCCGTAGACGGCATGCAGCGCCTTGCGGGCCTCAAGGTCAAAGGCGACAAGGGCCTCGAGACTCACTGCTGCCGAGGCCGCAAGGGCTTCCTCCTTGTCACGAGCGGCTTGGGTCGCCCTGGCCTGCTCAACTTCAACCTTCAGCTTCTCCAGAGCCGCGCGGTCAGCAAGTTGTTCCTGTTGCAGCCGGGACGTCTCAGTCTTCTGCGCCTCGAGCTCCTTCTCCAACCTCTTGAGCTCTAGGGCGCGCCCGATGCCTTCCTCGCGGAGGGCCTCCAGCTCGCTCTCCGCCTTGAGGCAGCGCTTCTCGAAGGACGTGGCATCGGCTCGCGCAGTATCGCAAGCCCGCGTGGCCACCATAGCTTCCTCTCGACCCTTGGCAGCGACCGCCGAGTCCTGATCCCAGGAGGTCCGCCTAGACTCGTCTGCCAGGAGCCACCGCGGATCAGCCCCAGGCGCCCTTCTATCAGGTGGCCGTCACCATCTTGCAGATCGACGCGAAGACGACCCAGCATGGCGGAGGCAGCCTCCAAGGTCTCAGGACCAGGCTGCGCCGGCTGGCGCACGGGCATCGACAAGACCGACTGCTCAACCAGGGGCTCGGGGGCTCCGCCCCCTCGCCAGAGCAGCCGGAGCAGAAGCCACCGCAACCTCGCCGGAGGCGGGGACGTCCTCGAGCGACACCATCGCCGCATGCTCGGTGGCATGGTCGACCGGGGCACCCAGCACCGTGGCATCCTTCCCCGAGGTCGCATCGGCAGCCAGAGGAGCAGGGCACCGCGGCGTGACCTCCCCCTTTGCCTTCTTCATCATACCTCCCAGGCTGATGTGTCAGGGAAAGCACATCAGAGACACGGCAACTAAGGATGAGTGAGAAATTGCACACTTACTCGTGTGAGGCGAGGCGCGCCCTTCTCTTCGCCAGCAGGACAGCAGCAGCTGCTGGCGCCCTCGGCGTGCCGATAGCCCGGGCCTGGGTGAGGTGCGAGGCCACAGTCGTGGGCGCGGCCACGGTCGTCGAGCTCGCTGGCGCGGTACTCTTCGGCGGGGTCGCCACCTTGCTTCCCCTGGACGCAACGCGTCCGGATCGACGTGGAGTGGTCGCCTGGGACCGTCCGGCGGCACATGCGCCTGGCGTCATTGCTCCGGTGAACGCCTCGGAGGTGTCCCCCTTATTGTCCAAGGTATCCTTCGAGCCCCCCCCCCTCATCGCTCTCGTCGTCAGCACCAGAAGACACGTCGAACGTGGGCGGAGCACCCACGGGCGCACCAAAACCCGACACGGCCTTCAACAGCTCGGCCTTGTTAGGACAGCTGTACAGCCGCAGGTGGGTCCCGGGGAGATCCTCCGGAACCATTCCCAGGAGAGTCCCCGAGGTGAACTCCAGATCGGCCTTGGCCAGCACCCCTGAGTGCAGCCGGAGCCCGTCGTCATCGCCCATTAGCTCCCACATGGGGCGCGAGTGAGCCTGCAGTGGCGCCAGACGCTGCCTCAAGAACTCCTTCATGATCTGGTCCCCTTCGAGCCTCGAGCTCAGGTCGGCCTCAATCTTTGCCAGGACAGGCCGGGGGGGTCGGTGAGCTTCGCGTAGCTCCAGCCAGCACGCTTCGCCTGACGGGCAGTAGGCAGCACTAGCAGAGGATGGACGCGCTTGGTATCCAGATAGACCCACCTCTTCCGGTGGGACTCTATCTTCTTCTCGGCCATCATCAGCCGACAGCCCTGGCGCTGGAAGACGAAGGAAACGCAGCCCGAGCACGGGCCATCGTCGTATAGGCGCATGGAGAAGAAGTGGCGGAAGAGGGCGACGGTCGGCCTCACCCCCACGAGCGCCTCACAGTAAAAGGCGAAGAGCGACAGGACGAAGATGGAGCGAGGCTGGATGTGGAGAGCGTGCACCTGGTAATGTTCCAGGATGGCGTAGAAGAACTCGGAGAAGGGTGGCACGAGCCCCACGGAGATGTTGTGGAGGAAGAAGGGGTAGCATGACTTTGACAAGGTTCGCGTCATGATGGATCCGGCCCAGATCCGCATCGGCCCGTGCTCATTGTGGGTGCTCGACGAGAAAGGTTGAACCTCTGAGTAGTCCTCTTCCCTGGTAATGGAGGACTCCTCGAGCGCCGCATCGAGAGAAGAAGCAGATCCAGGCACCGGCGCGACATTCTTGTTCCTCTTCGCCATGGTTGAGGGAGCCAAAGGACGCAGACGATTCAGGAAGGCAGGAGGCGTAAAGGGAAGAAATCTGAGCAGGAAGGAAAGAGAGCGATAAATCCCCCAGCAAAGAAGGCCCCCTTTTGTCAAGATGCACGGTTGCCGAGACGGCATGGGGAGCAGGGTCACTCGTGTCCCATCCAATCGTCATGCGCCAGCCTGGCCCGTAGCCTTTTTGGGGCCCGCGACGCTTCGTCCTCGACTAAGGCGCCCTGAAGCCAACTCCGCGTGCGTCTTGGGCCCGGGGGCTACTGTCGGCGTCCTGGGAACCAGGGTACCCAGATTTGCATGTCTGCGGGCTGCGACGCGCTCCTACAAGCGGCCTGGTACGGCCCAGCTGATCGACCAGCTGTCCAAGACCCTCGCGAGGGGGCTAAGCCTCGCGAGGAGAACGACGTCAAGACCTCCTTGGGAGCGGCCTCAGCAAGGCGCTCCGGAGGGGCGGAGAATCCAAGGCCAAGCCTGCCTCAGGAGGAGGCAGTGATGTCAGCAGTGACGCACCGCGCCAGCGGGTGCCAGCGTCCGCCAGCGGCACAGTTACCATTTCGGTGCAAAGGGGACAGCGCAGCCGCTGGTTTCCGGGGAGCGGGGCAAAGGTTTCCCCTTTGGTGCAACAAGATCGAAGACCACAATGACGACAAGGAGGATGTCACCATCGAGCCCACCACCATGTCACCGCCTGATCCTTTTGCAGGCGAAGACCGCTTTTGTCAGGATAAGAACGTCCTTGTGTTCCCGCTCAAAAATGGTCGTTGTGGGATCCCTTCCCGCCTAAACATTTTGGGGGAAGAGGACCCTGGCCGCCTATATAAGTAGCTAGGATTCCCACTGTGAAGGCATCGACTGATACACTCTGCCACCACGCAAGGAGCAAGAACACTTGCCTCCTGACCTCCCTGAGCTCGCCTCCTGAGCTCAGGAACCATTGTACTAGTTCACCTCCCAGCTCGCCCAAAGCTAATCCACCAAAGCAGGAAGTAGGGTCTTACACCACGCAGTGGCCCGAACCTGGATAAACTCTTGTCTGTTCTATCTGTTGTGTGCTTGAATCCCCCACCGAGACGAGAGCGAGACGCTAGGTAGACGTGAGTGGGAGAGATCTTCATTCACGCACGTGTGTTCGAACTTCTTGGGTTTTGCGGAGCCCTAAATCCAACAACTTGGTATATGACTTTTGCGTAAGCCTCCCCAGCAACGGCGCCAGAAATTCTTCTTGCTACTTCTCGAGCTTGCGTTGTATTCCCTCGAAGAGGAAAGGGAGATGCAACACAGTAGCGTAAGTATTTCCCTCAGTTTTTGAGAACCAAGGTATCAATCCAGTAGGAGACCACGCGTGAGTCCCTCGCACCTGCACAAACAAACAAGAACTTCGCAGCCAACGCGATAAGGGGTTGTCAATCCCTTTACGGTCACTTACGAAAGTGAGATCTGATAGAGATGATAGTTTATATTTTTGGTATTTTTAGTTTATAAGAACAGCAAATAAAATCGGTAAAAGTAAAGTAGATGTAGATTGATATGTTGAGAATAAACCCGGGGGCCATAGTGTTCTCTAGTGGCTTCTCTCATGATAGCGATATTCTACGGCGGGTAAACAAATTACTGTCGAGCAATTGATAGAAAAGCGAATAATTATGAGACTATCTAGGCATGATCATTGTATATAGGCATCACGTCCGAGACAAGTAGACCGACTCCTGCCTGCATCTACTACTATTACTCCACACATCGACCGCTATCCAGCATGCATCAAGTGTATTGAGTTCATAAGAACAGAGTAACGCCTTAAGCAAGATGACATGATGTAGAGGGATAAACTCAAGCAATATGATATAAACCCCATCTTTTTATCCTCGATGGCAACAATACAATACGTGCCTTGCTGCCCCTACTGTCACTGGGAAAGGACACCGCAAGATTGAACCCAAAGCCAAGCACTTCTCCCATTGCAAGAACTATAGATCTAGTAGGCCAAACCAAACCAATAATTCGAAGAAACTTGCAAGGATATTATGAGCACACATAAAAAGTTCATAGAAGAACCAAATATCTTTCATAGATAATCTTGATCATAAACTAACAATTCACCGGATCTCGACAAACACACCACAAAAAGAGATTACATCAAATAGATCTCCTCAAAGACCGAGGAGAACTTTGTATTGAGATCCAGAGAGAGAATAAGCCATCTAGATACTAGCTATGGATCCGAAGGTCTGTGGTAAACTACTCACAACTCATGGTGAGGGCGATGATGATGATGATGATGAAGAACTCCGTGATGGATCCCCCTCCGGTGGAGCTCCGGAACAGGCTCCAAGATGGGATCTCACGGGAACAGAAGGTTACGGCGGTGGAATTAGGGTTTTCTCTCTGTTGTCGAAGATTCCGAGGTACATAGACTTATATAGGAAGAAGGAGGACACAGGGGGATGCTCGAGGGGCCCATGGGGCAGGGGGCGCGCCCCCCACCCTCGTGGGCGCCTCGATGCTCCCCTGGCGTGGTTCTCAAGTTCCTTGTGCGTGATTTTCTCCAAAAATATCTATCGCGAAGGTTTCATTCCTTTTCGACTACGTTTGATATTCTTTTTCTGCAAAACCCTGAAACAGGCAAAAAACAACAATCTGGACTAGGCCTTTGGGTTAGTAGGTTAGTCCCAAAAATGATATAAAAGTGAATGATAAAACCCGTTAAACATCCAAGACTTCATAAATAATAGCATGGAACAATAAAAAAATATAGATACGTTGGAGACGTATGAGTCTCCTACTGGATTGATACCTTGGTTCTCAAAAACTGAGGGAAGTACTTACGCTACTGTGTTGCATCACCCTTTCCTCTTCGAGGGAATACAATCCTGAGATATACTTGATAAACATGATTAGTCCCCTATATGCATGTTGTCATCAACATCAAAATAAGATTAAGGGCATGATTGCACTTTGTACGTAGAGTCGTACCAGTGGGAGATAGGACTTGAGAGAATATTGATCTTACCTTTAGCTCCTTGTGGGTTCGACACTCCCTACTTATCACTTCCACCATTGGGAATTGCTACGATGATTCCCTGCACTTGGGGACCATCAAACAACTCAAGAATTCGATCAAGATTATATGATGCAAGTGCAAAATTTAAGGGCATCATGTTAGATCTTGACCATTTAAGAAGAAGCCCATTATTGACAGGCAAGAGTGGAATAGGCCACAAGTTCACTCTCATGATCAACCTCAAGTTGAAGAAAGGCCTCTTCCCAAGAAGACTCAAGTTCATGCTTCTCTTGTTGAGAAATCAAGAAGAAAATGAAGAGTAGACGTTGCTACTTATGTCGTGAGAAAGGTCACGTCGCTTCTTCATGCACTAGTGGTAACTTATCCAACCCAATTATTATTGATGATATCTATTCTCTTGGGAAGGATAAGGTTGGCAATGTGTTTTCCAAGTTTCTTGGGACTCAAAGTGGTGTCGAGAAAAGAACCATTTGGGTAGCCAAGCCTATTGTGACTAACCTCTTAGGACCCAACTTGGTTGGGGACCAACTAAATCAAACTTGATCAATAGGTGTTGTTGGAGGTCATTGGAGACTTGGCTACATTATGAAGATTTAAGGGGTCTTCATCATTCATATTGTCTCAAGCCAAGTCGTTCGGATTATCTTTCTATCATATATCCAATGTTCCTCCTTGCGGTAACTCGTGCTTAAATTGCTTACATTGAAAGTTACTTGCCCCTTAGCATGTTGTGGTTTTGTACCTTGCATGTGCTTGTATATGTCGTGATTCCAATTTGCTTATCTTGAGAAATCAAGTTTGTGTATGTTGGTTTGCACATCATGTACATGTGTGTCATGTGTTGAGCCTTTTTGCATCTTGTTTATATATTAGTTGGCTCTTGTGAGAGATTAATGGAACATCCCATTTTGGGGGAGTGACGTGCTTTGTGCATCTCACAATCCTAAAAATGTGTGTACATGAGGAATACCATCTAGTATTGATATTGCAAGATTATCTAGTCTCTATGTGGTATGTCTTCTCATGAGAAATTCAAATTCTAAATGGTCCATTAATTGTCTCTTGTTGGTTCTCTTTTGCATCTTGTTAAGTCTTTCATTGGTATCGCATTATGGGGGAGTAATATGCTATGTGTATATTACAAGCCTAGAAAATGTGTACGTTTGAGATATTGTCACCTAGAGTTGATATTATAAATTATGTTGTTCCTAGGTGACATGTTAGCTCTACAAGTTGCAAATTTGTTTATGTGTTTGGTGTGAAGATGATGTTGAATATCTTTGCAATCTACCATCGGGAATTATTCCCAAATACTTCTTGTCTCTTGACAATTGGTAATCATTTATGTGGTAGAAATTATTGATCATCTTTACTTTGGCTTCGGCTTTTATGTGCCCTTATTTCTTGCCAAGGTTGTGTCAACTCCCATTGCCTTCTGTGCCACTTATGGATATTATTGTTTTCTTGATCTTGTCTAGTGTTTTCTAGATATAGTGAAAGTGGTGATCCCATCTTGTGCAGTGTGTATTCAAATGCAAATTCTCTATAAGGCACAACTCTTGGGGGAGCTATCATATTTTCTATGAAACACTCATCTTGTGAACCATATCAAGTGTGTGTTGGTGGAAGACAAGTCGTTTCTTTTTTGGTACTTTGTGCCATCATGAACTTTATAGGGGGCTTGGTTTGTTTGGAACCCTCCTCTCTTTGGGCAGTTTGATATCTTCATTTTGAGTGTATCAATGGATATCTCATTCCTTGATATATCTATTAATGATATCTTCCAAGTGATGATTTCTCTATTTGGTATCCTACTTTCACTTGGTATTTCTTTTTCATTTGGTTTCATTTCTTGAAAGTCTTGAGCATGCATACTTCATGTATTTTCGTTGGCATGCTTTCTTTCTTTGACCCAATATATAAGGGATCCATTTCTCAAAGTAATGGAAACCATTCTCTTATAGGAAATGGTTCGAAAATCGCTATTCCACCTTTTAGGGAAAAGTGATACCTGTGAAGATCGTGCATTTCAGTCAAATTCAGATCCGTTTTTCGAGTCCATGATATAATATAATATAACCAAATTGGATAGGTCTTCCACCTGTTTATCTATGCAACTCTTTTGTGTGGATCCTTATTATATGCCGCTATTCTAATCATTAGATTTCGAAATAATTTCCATTTCTTTTCTAAAAAGAAAAAATGTTTTAAATAAAACATTTTTCTTTATCTCCACCTAGTCTCAATTTGGATGAGATGTACATGAAATTCATTTTCATATATTAATGCACATATGTTTGTGGAGTTTGTCCTATGTATTGGTGTTTCTAACTCTTTGGTCCCAATGAGTTCGGGTACCATTTTGTTTGTGTTGTTATTCTAGGAACAATTGGAGATGCATTGGATGCTCGGCTCATTCAAAAGGAAGGTGGTGTCACCATGTGCTTATTGGAGTCAAGCTAGGATGATCAGTGAACTACTATCACCTTCAATTGGTATATACTACATCCTTCCAATGGCATCTCGGTAACAAGTATCATCATCTACTTCATGCACAAATTTCTTGCATCAACCTTGTGTAGGTTGTATCATGACATGTAATTCATTCTTTCTTGTGATACTAGTTTCCTTTCTCAAGCCATCCCAACAATGATCTCTTACTGCTAGTTGTGATGTCTTTGATGCTCTGTGGTTGGAATTCATTTATATACAATAAGGCCATATCTAGCCATGTGATATGCTTCCAAGCAAATATCTTATTGGTATATTTATGACTTCCTTGTGTATATCTTATTCTTTCCTTTTTGTAACTATTTCGTGTGTACATCCTTCTTTGTGAATCGATATCATCATGATTTTCATCTACCTAGAATCTTATACACTTGAGAGAAATTACATATCTAGAAGATATCCTTTCTTTCACGTCCACCTTTTCTTTCTTCTATTATTTCTTTGGTGGCCCCGTGAAAGCTTTTGCCTTGTGTGCGGATCTTATCTTGTTGCATCTTGATGCACCCTTGTGTGGTGAAGATTTTTTGTCTCTTGCTTGTCTTGATGAGGCTTTTGCCATCTCGATTGGTATTCCTCCTCTTGACAAAACCTTCACTTTTTTTCTTCACTATGGGTTGTCACAAGCGTTGGTTCTTCATTTTGCATAGTGAGTGTGCTTGTGAAACCCTCTGCTTGGTGTGTGTGGGAAGGACATGTCATGCACCTTGTATCTCCACTATTCAAGACTATATTGATGCTTAATGCTCACCCTTACATTAGTCTTCTCAAGTGCTTTGGCATGACTCACAAACGTCATTTTGGTTGAGCCTACTCTTAAGTTGCCTCTTTTATATGTTGCTCCATTCGTTTGTTTCTTGTGCTAGGCTTTGATTCCTACTTGCCCACTTGTGCTTGTTGTGAGTTTCTATTGATTTTGGGGGAGTGATGATCCTATTTTGTGCACTTGGTATCCTAATGCAAATATTCTAAGGAGTGCACAAATCATGGGGAGCTTCACTAGTGTCTTTAGAACACTCTGTTGCTCTCTTGCACTTGTCGTGAGGTTCTATTGATCTTGGGGGAGTGACGATCCTATTTTGTGCTTGTTGTATCCAAATACAAAACTAAATTATGCACAAAACATGGGGAGCTCCTATAGTTTCTCCAGGACACTCCTTTGCTCATATCATAATGTTGGGGAACGTAGTATTTCAAAAAAATCCTACGCACACGCAAGATCATGGTGATGCATAGCAACGAGAAGGGAGAGTGTCGTCCATGTACCCTCGTAGACCGTAAGCGGAAGCGTTATGACAACGCGGTTGATGTAGTCATACGTCTTCACGATCGACCGATCCTAGTACCGAACGGACGACACCTCCGCGATTTGCACACGTTCAGCTCGGTGACGTCCCACGAACTCACGATCCTGTAGAGCTTCGAGGGAGAGTTCCGTTAGCACGACTGTGTGATGACGGTGATGATGAAATTACCGATGCAGGGCTTTGCCTAAGCACCGCTACGATATGACCGAGGTGGATTATGGTGGAGGGGGGCACCGCATACGGCTAAGAGATCAATGATCAACTTGTGTGTCTATAGGGTGCCCCCTCCCCATATATAAAGGAGTGGAGGAGGGGGGAGGGCCGGCCCTCAATGGCGCGCCCTTGGAGGAGTCCAACTCCCACCGGGAGTAGGATTCCCCCCCCCCTTCCCTAGTTGGACTACGAGAGAATGAAGGGGGAGAGAGGGAGGAAGGAAAGGGGGGCGCCGCCCCTCCCCTCCTAGTCCAATTAGGACTAGAGGGAGAGGGGGCGCGCGGCCTGCCGTGGTCTCCTCTCTCTCTCTCTCTCCACTATGGCCCAATAAGGCCCATACACTTACTCGGGGGTTCCAGTAACCTCCCGGTACTCCGGTAAAATCCTGATTTCACCCGGAACTATTCCGATGTCCGAATATAGGCTTTAAATATATCGATCTTTATGTCTCGACCATTTCAAGACTCCTCGTCATGTCCGCGATCATATTCGGGACTCCTAACTACCTTCGGTACATTAAAACTCATAAATTTATAATACCGATCGTCACCGAACGTTAAGCGTGCGGACCCTACGGGTTCGAGAACTATGTAGACATGACCGAGACTCATCTCCGGTCAATAACCAACAACGGAACCTAGATGCTCATATTGGTTCCTACATATTCTACGAAGATCTTTATCGGTCAAACCGCATAACAATATACGTTGTTCCCTTTGTCATCGGTATGTTACTTGCCCGAGATTCGATCGTCGGTATCATCATACCTAGTTCAATCTCGTTGCCGGCAAGTCTCTTTACTCGTTCCGTAATGCATCATCTCGTGACTAACTCATTAGTCATTTGCTTGCAAGGCTTATAGTGATGTGCATTACCGAGAGAGCCCAGAGATACCTCTCCGACACTCGGAGTGACAAATCCTATTCTCGATCTATGCCAACACCACAAACACCTTCGGAGACACCTATAGAGCATCTTTATAATCACCCAGTTACGGTGTGACGTTTGATAGCACACAAGGTGTTCCAACTGGTATTCGGGGGTTGCATAATCTCATAGTCATAGGAACGTGTATAAGTCATGAAGAAAGTAATAGCAGTAAAACTAAACGATCAAGTGCTATGCTAACGGAATGGGTCAAGTCAATCACATCATACACTAATGATGCGATCCCGTTAATCAAATGACAACTCATGTCTATGGCTAGGAAACTTAACCATCTTTGATACAACGAGCTAGTCAAGTAGAGGCATACTAGTGACACTTTGTTTGTCTATGTATTCACACATGTACTATGTTTCCGGTTAATACAATTATACCATGAATAATAAACATTTATCATGATATAAGTAAATATAAATAACAACTTTATTATTGCCTCTAGGGCATGTTTCCTTCAGTCTCCCACTTGCACTAGAGTCAATAATCTAGATTACACAGTAATGATTCTGACACCCATGGAGTCTTGGTGCTAATCATGTTTTGCTCGTGAGAGAGGCTCAGTCAATGGGTCTGCAACATTCAGATCCGTATGTATCTTGCAAATCTCTATGTCTCCCTCCTTGAATTGATCGCGGATGGAATTGAAGCATCTCTTGATGTGCTTGGTTCTCTTGTGAAATCTGGATTCCTTTGCCAAGGCAATTGCACCAGTATTGTCACAAAAGATTTTCATTGGATCCGATGCACTGGGTATGACACCTAGATCGGATATGAACTCCTTCATCCAGACTCCTTCATTTGCTACTTCCGAAGCAGCTATGTACTCCGCTTCACATGTAGATCCTGCCACGACGCTTTGTTTAGAACTACACCAACTGACAGCTCCACCGTTCCGGTTTGTGACTTAGAGTCATCCGGATCAGTGTCAAAGCTTGCATCGACGTAACCATTTACGACGATCTCTTTTTCACCTCCATAAACGAGAAACATATCCTTAGTCCTTTTCAGGTATTTCAGGATGTTCTTGACCGCTGTCCAGTGATCCACTCCTGGATTACTTTGGTACCTCTGTGCTAAACTAATAGCAAGGCACACATAAGGTTTGGTACACAGCATTGCATACATGATAGATCCTATGGCTGAAGCATAGGGGGCACCTTTCATTTTCTCTCTATCTTCTACAGTGGTCGGGCATTGAGTCTTACTCAACTTCACACCTTGTAACACAGGCAAGAACCCTTTCTTCGACTAATCCATTTTGAACTTCTTCAAAACTTTATCAAGGTGTGCGCTTTGTGAAAGTCCAATTAAGCGTCTTGATTTATCTCTATAGATCTTGATGCCTAATATATAAGCAGCTTCACCGAGGTCTTTCATTGAAAAACTTTTATTCAAGTGTCCTTTTATGCTATCCAGAAATTCTATATCATTTCCAATCAACAATATGGCATCCACATATAATATCAGAAATGCTACAGAGCTCCCACTCACTTTCTTGTAAATACAGACTTCTCCAAAAGTCTGTATAAAACCATATGCTTTGATCACCTCATCAAAGCGTATATTCCAACTACGAGATGCTTGCACCAGTCCATAGATGGATCGCTAGAGCTTGCACACTTTGTTAGCACCTTTAGGATCAACAAAACCTTCTAGTTGCATCATATACAACTCCTCTTTGAGGTATCCATTAAGGAATGCAGTTTTGACATCCATTTGCCAAATTTCATAATCATAAAATGCGGCAATTGCTAACATGATTCGGACAGACTTAAGCATCGCTACGGGTGAGAAAGTCTCATCGTAGTCAACTCCTTGAACTTGTCGAAAACCTTCCGCAACAAGTCGAGTTTTGTAGACAATAACATTACCGTCAGCATCGGTCTTCCTCTTGAAGATCCATTTATTTTCAATGGCTTGCCGATCATCGGGCAAGTCAACCAAAGTCCACACTTTGTTTTCATACATGGATCCCATCTCAGATTTCATGGCCTCAAGCCATTTTGCGGAATATGGGCTCATCATCGCTTCCTAATAGTTCGTAGGTTCATCATGGTCTAGTAACATGACTTCCAGAACCGGGTTGCCGTACCACTCTGGTGCGGAACGTACTCTGGTTGACCTACAAGGTTCAGTAGTAACTTGATCCGAAGTTTCATGATCATCATCATTAGCTTCCTCACTAATTAGTGTAGGAATCACTGGAACTAGTTTGTGTGATGTACTACTTTCCAATTCGGGAGAAGGTACAATTACCTCATCAAGTTCTACTTTCCTCCCACTCACTTCTTTCGAGAGAAACTCCTTCTCTAGAAAGGATCCATTCTTAGCAATGAATATCTTGCCTTCGGATCTATGATAGAAGGTGTACCCAACAATTTCCTTTGGGTATCCTATGAAGACACATTTCTCCGACTTGGGTTCGAGCTTATCAGGTTGAACCTTTTTCACATAAGCATCGCAGCCCCAAACTTTAAGAAACGACAACTTTGGTTTCTTGCCAAACCACAGTTCATAAGGTGTCGTCTCAACGGATTTAGATGGTGCCCTATTTAACGTGAATGCTGATGTCTCTAAAGCATAACCCCAAAATGATAGTGGTAAATTGGTAAGAGACATCATAGATCACTCCATATCTAATAAAGTGCGGTTACGATGTTCAGACACACCATTACGTTGTGGTGTTCTGGGTGGCGTGAGTTGTGAAACTATTCCACATTGTTTCAAATGAAGACCAAACTCGTAACTCAAATATTCGCCTCCAAGATCAGATCGTAGGAACTTTATTTTCTTGTTACGATGATTCTCTACTTCACTCTGAAATTCTTTGAACTTTTCAAATGTTTCAGACTTGTGTTTCATCAAGTAGATATACCCATATCTGCTCAAATCATCAGTGAAGGTCAGAAAATAACAATACCCGCCGCGAGCTTCAACACTCATCGGTCCACATACATCAGTATGTATGATTTCCAACAAATCAGTTGCTCGCTCCATTGTTCTGGAGAATGGAGTCTTAGTCATCTTGCCCATGAGGCATGGTTCGCAAGAACCAAGTGATTCATAATCAAGTGATTCCAAAAGTCCATTAGTATGGAGTTTCTTCATGCGCTTTACACCAATATGACCTAAACGGCTGTGCCACAAATAAGTTCACTATCATTATTGACCTTGCATCTTTTGGCTTCAATATTATGTATATGTGTATCACTACGATCGAGATCCAACAAGAATAGACCACTCTTCAAGGGTGCATGACCATAATATATATTACTCATATAAATAGAACAACCATTATTCTCTGATTTAAATGAATAACCGTCTCGCAAGAAACAAGATCCAGATATAATGTTTATGCTCAACGCTGGCACCAAATAACAATTATTTAGGTCTAATACTAATCCCGATGGTAGATGTAGAGGTAGCGTGCCGACGGCGATCACATCGACTATGGAACCATTTCCCACGCACATCGTCACCTCGTCCTTAGCTAATCTTTGTTTAATCTGTAGCCCCTGTTTCGAGTTACAAATATTAGCAACCGAACTAGTATCAAATACCCAGGTGCTACGAGCATTAGTAAGGTACACATCAATAACATGTATATCAAATATACCTTTGTTCACTTTGCCATCCTTCTTATCCGCCAAATACTTGGGGCAGTTCCGCTTCCAGTGTCCAGTCCTTTTGCAGTAGAAGCACTCAGTTTCAGGCTTGGCTCCAGACTTGGGTTTCTTTGCGGGAGTAGCAATTGTCTTGCTATTCTTCTTGAAGTTCCCCTTCTTTCCCTTGCCCTTTTTCTTGAAACTAGTGGTCTTGTTAACCATCAACACTTGATGCTCCTTTTTGATTTCTACCTCTGCAGCTTTGAGCATAGCGAAGAGCTCGGGAATTGTCTTCTGCATCCCTTGCATGTTATAGTTCATCACGAAGCCTTTATAGCTTGGTGGAGGTGATTGAAGAACTCTATCAATAACACTATGTTCGTCAACTTTGCATCCAAGTTGAGCCATATGATTGTAATACCCAGACACTCTGAGCAAGTGTTCACTGATAGAACTGTTCTCCTCCATCTTGCAGCTGTAGAACTTATTGGAAATCTCATATTTCTCAATTCGGGCATTTGCTTGAAATATTAACTTCAACTCCTGGAACATCTCATATGCTCCATGACGTTCAAAATGTCATTGAAGTCCCGGCACACTGAACTATTGTGTAGTCATCAGAACGAGCTTGCCAGACGTTCATAACGTCCGGGGATGCTCCTACAGCAGGCCCGTCACCTAGCGGTGCTTCCAGGACATAATTTTATGTGCAACAATGAGTATAATCCTCAAGTTACAAACCCAGTCTGTGTAGTTGCTACCATCATCTTTCAACTTAGCTTTCTCAAGGAACGCATTAAAATTCAACGGAACAACAACACGGGCCATCTATCTACAATAACATAGACATGCAAAAAACTATCAGGTACTAAGTTCATGGTAAATTAAAGTTCAATTAATCAAATTACTTAAGAACTCCCACTTAGACACACATCCCTCTAATCATCTAAGTGATCACGTGATCCATATCAACTAAACCATGTCCGATCATCACGTGAGATGGAGTAGTTTTCAATGGTGAACATCTTATGTTGATCATATCTACTATATGATTCACGCTCGACCTTTCGGTTTCCAGTGTTCCGAGGCCATATCTGCATATGCTAGGCTCGTCAAGTTTAACCTGAGTATTCTGCGTGTGCAAAACTGTCTTGCACCGGTTGTATGTGAACGTAGAGCTTATCACACCCGATCATCATGTGGTGTCTCGGCACGACAAACTTTCGCAACGGTGCATACTCAGGGAGAACACTTATACCTTGAAATTTAGTGAGAGATCATCTTATAATGCTACCGCCGATCTAAGCAAAATAAGATGCATAAAAGATAAACATCACATGTAATCAATATAAGTGATATGATATGGCCATCATCATCTTGTGCCTTTGATCTTCATCTCCAAAGCACCATCATGATCACCATCATCACCGGCGCGACACCTTGATCTCCATTGTAGCATCGTTGTCGTCTCGCCAACTATTACTTCTACGACTATCGCTACCGCTTAGTGATAAAGTAAAGCAATTACATGGCGATTGCATTTTATACAATAAAGCGACAACCATATGGCTCCTGCCAATTGCCGATAACTTTGTTACAAAACATGATCATCTCATACAATAAAATTTAACATCATGTCTTGACCATATCACATCACAACATGCCCTGCAAAAACAAGTTAGACGTACTCTACTTTGTTGTTGCAAGTTTTACGTGGTTGCTACGGGCTGAGCAAGAACTGTTCTTACCTATGCATCAAAACCACAATGATATTTTGTCAAGTATGTGTTGTTTTAACCTTCACAAGGACCGGGCGTAGCCACACTTGATTCAACTAAAGTTGGAGAAACTGACACCCACCAGCCATGTGTGTGCGAAGAACGTCGGTAGAACCAGTCTCGCGTAAGAGTACACGTAATGTCGGTCCGGGCCGCTTCATCCAACAATACCGCCGAATCAAAGTATGACATGCTGGTAACCAGTATGACTAGTATCGCCCACAACTCACTTGTGTTTTACTCGTGCATATAACATCTACGCATTAACCTGGCTCTGATACAACTGTTGGGGAACGTAGTATTTCAAAAAAAAATCCTATGCACACGCAAGATCATGGTGATGCATAACAACGAGAAGGTAAATTGTCGTCCACGTACCCTCGTAGACTGTAAGTGGAAGCGTTATGACAACGCGGTTGATGTAGTCGTACGTCTTCACGATCGACCGATCCTAGTACCGAACGTACGACACCTCCGCGATCTGCACACGTTCAGCTCGGTGACGTCCCACGAACTCACAATCTAGTAGAGCTTCGAGGGAGAGTTCCGTCAGCACGACGGCGTGATGACGGTGATGATGAAGTTACCGACGCAGGGCTTCGCCTAAGCACCGCTACTATATGTCCGTGGTGGATTGTGGTGGAGGGGGCACCGCACACGGCTAAGAGATCAATGATCAACTTGTGTGTCTATGGGGTGCCCCCTCCCCCGTATATAAAGGAGTGGAGGAGGGGGAGGGCCGGCCCTCTATGGCGCGCCCTTGGAGGAGTCCTACTCCCACCGAGAGTAGGATCCCCCCTTCCCTAATTGGACTAGGAGAGAAGGAAGGGGAGAGAGGGAGGAAGGAAAGGGGGCGCGCCCCCTCTCCCTCTAGTCACCTGCCCTGGTCTCCTATCTCTCTCCACTATGGCCCAATAAGGCCCATACACTTACCGGGGGGTTCCGGTAACCTCCCGGTACACCGGTAAAATCCCGATTTCACCCAAAACTATTCCGATGCCCAAATATAGACTTCCAATATATCGATCTTTATGTCTCGACCATTTCGATACTCCTCTTCATGTCTGTGATCATATCCGGGACTCTGAACTACCTTCGGTACATCAAAACTCATAAACTCATAATACCGATCGTCACCGAACGTTAAGCGTACGGACCCTACGGGTTCAAGAACTATGTAGACATGACCGAGACTCATCTCCGGTCAATAACCAACAACAGAACCTGGATGCTCATATTGGTTCCTACATATTCTACGAAGATCTTTATCAGTCAAACCGCATAACAATATATGTTGTTCCCTTTATCATCGGTATGTTACTTGCCCCAGATTCGATCGTCGGTATCATCATACCTAGTTCAATCTCGTTGCCGGCAAGTCTCATTACTCGTTCCGTAATGCATCATCTCGTGACTAACTCATTAGTCATTTGCTTGCAAGGCTTATAGTGATGTGCATTACCGAGAGGGCCCAGAGATACCTCTCTGACACTCGGAGTGACGAATCCTATTCTCGATCTATGCCAACACCACAAACACCTTCGGAGACACATGTAGAGCATCTTTATAATCACCCAATTACGTTGTGAAATTTGATAGCACACAAGGTGTTCCTCCGGTATTCGGGAGTTGCATAATCTCATAGTCATAGGAACGTGTATAAGTCATGAAGAAAGCAATAGCAGTAAAACTAAATGATCAAGTGCTAAGCTAACAGAATGGGTCAAGTCAATCACATCACTAATGATGTGATCTCGTTAATCAAATGACAACTCATGTATATGGCTAGGAAACTTAGCCATCTTTGATTCAACGAGCTAGTCAAGTAGAGGCATACTAGTGACACTTTGTTTGTCTATGTATTCACACATGTACTATGTTTCCGGTTAATACAATTCTATCATGAATAATAAACATTTATCATGATATAAGGAATATAAATAACAACTTTATTATTGCCTCTAGGGCATATTTCCTTCACATAATATCTTTTATCCATGTGTCGCATAGGATCATTGGTCTAGTTGGTTCAATTGGTATCTTTTGATAGCTTGCTTCAATTGGTATCCTTTGATTGCTTGGCTGTGTGTCTCTCTCTTTGTTATGTCTTTGTGGCATATCATTCTTTTGCAATCTTTGGGCCTCAATATAGTTTGTCTTCCTCCAAGTATTTATCGTTGGATATGTGTATTGCATTCCACTCTCTAGTTGAGAAATACATAATTTATGGAGGAACACAAGTTATATTGGCCTTCTAAGCCTTTCGCCCATTTTGGCAATCAATGCCGATGAGGGAGAAGTTTTAGAGAGTTTTTTGGAGAAGTTTAGAGAGTCATCTCTTCTTGATTTGGCTTTGTTCCTAAGCTTTTGCATCTCATGCGCATACATTATTGTTGCATGGTATGGTGATGCATAATTCCTTATATAAACTCTCTTGAAAGTGATTGTCATCAATTACCAAAATGGGGGAGATTGAAAGAACATGCGGTGCCCCCATGTTTGGTTTTGGTAATTGATGACAATCTCTATGGACTAATGGTTGCCTTGAGTTGTATTTGAAGGGTCTGTTCATAGGCTTTTCTTGGAGTCCATTTGTTGGTTTCAAGGAGAGTTTGTGATGACCAAGGTGCTATTAAGGAATTATCCAAAGATTGGTCTTGTGAGGGTTGAACTTATTGCAAGCTTGTCTTGAAGAAGAAGAGTGTGTGATCATTCATGTTTACCTTCAAGACATCATCCAAATGAAGAGAATTGGAAAGATTCAAGGTTGATCAAGACTAAGTCAAAAAGTGAATCAAGTTGATCAACACACAAAGCGTAGAAGATGTACCAAGAGGGATCAAGTGATCCCATGGTATGGTAAGCATTGTCCATTACGCTCTGTGTACTAACCCATGGTCTACGTGAGAGTTCGTTGTGGGGTTAGGTTTATTTCCATGGGATTGCGTCAAGAGAAAGATATTATACAACCCATGGAGGATGACATTAAGTGGTGATCGTCATCAAGATCGTGGTATGCAAGTTCAAGTGGAGCATCACGAAGAGATCAAGTGCTTGAAGCTTGCCGTCCATTGTGGTGACAATGGACTTGTGAAGATGTGCTGAAGAGTGGCTCACACATAGTGGAGTATGGGAGAGCAATCTACTAGTCTTCAGCGAGCCAACGCAATCAATAAAGGTGGTCCAACCTGAGGGAGTCAAGATCGTCATCATCCAGCTCAAGTGGACTATGTGCAAGGCACTTGATAGGTTTTCTATTTTACCGGTCTCATGGTAGTTGTGGGAGACCGGGTTATAGGATCGATTGCCGTACTATCGAGGGGGGCTCTCGATGAGTAGCTCGGTCGTATCGTTCGTAGAGAGCTCAAACCATTGCATCCTTGCATCATCTTTATTGGTTCTTATTTGGTTTTTCTCCTTGTGAGATTTGGAGCTTTTGGTCATCTTCATGACAAGCTCGAGTTCATCGAAAACGGAGTTAACATGCATATTCTATGATGTTTTCGATGTTGGAGGTTATGCCGGTTCTTATCGGTTGGAGGTTTCTCTCCTCTATATATTAGGCATACCTCCCCTGTCTCTTCTCATTGTAACCTTTTACTGTTTGGATGCTACTCGTTGTCATCTATCCAACAAGCCTGAGTTTGCTCAATTCGGAGTTCATTTGCAGAAGTTGTGGCAGTTTAGGCTTTATTGCATCCTCTGTTTTCTCTCTTGTGTTATTGAAAGCCTCAAGCGGTAGTACTGCTCTCTCGAGCGGTAGTACCGCTTGTAAGCGGTAGTACCGCTTGTAAGCGGCAGTACCGCGGCCCTGTGTCGCGCGTGGTACCGTTGCTTTTGGGATGCAATTTTTCGTGCCGGGTTTCGCGGTAAGCGGTACTACCTCTCCCCTCGAGCGGTAGTACCTCTTATAAGCGGTACTACCTCTCCCCAGAGCGGTACTACCTCTCTGGCAGATTTTCAGCTCGTGTTTTTCTCTCTCGTTGGGCTGTTTTGACTGTGCTAAGCGGTAGTACCGCTCCTCCAGCGGTAGTACCGCTCGTGGAGCGGTAGTACCACTCGTGTGCGGGCTGAGCACATAACGGTTGGATTCGGGAGGCCCTATAAAAGGGGGTCTTCTTCCCCAATGAACCTTATCTCTTGAGCTCGTGTTCTTCCCTCATTGTTGACCTTCTTCGAGCTTGCTATCTCTCAATCCCTCCATGGATTCTTGCTAGTTTTTATGAGAAAAGAGAGAGGAGATCTAGATCCACATTTCCACCAATCACTTTCTCCTCTAGGTGAGGGGAACCCCTTGGATCTAGATCTTGGAGTTATTGGTGTTCTCCTTCTTGTTCTTCCTCTATTTCCCCTCCCTATCATAGGTTGCTTGGGTGGGATTTGAGAGAGAAGGACTTGGGCACTCCGTGTGCCCTTGCCATTGCATTTGGTGCATCGGTTTGAGTTCTCCACGGTGATACGTGGAAGTTACAAGTTGAGAAGCTTATTACTCTTGGGTGCTTGGTACCCTTGAGCTTGTTCCTCTTGGGTGCTTGGGCGCCCTAGACGGTTGAGGTCACTGCGGAGCCATATTCCATTGTGGTGAAGCTTCATGGTGTCATTGGGAGCCTCCAATTAAGTTGTGGAGGTAGCCCCAACCTTGGCGGTGTTCGGAGCTCAATCATTGTGGTGTAAAGCTCCGGGTAATCGTCGGGTTCTCCAATTAGGTTGTGGAGATCGCCCCGAGCAATTTGTACGGGTTCGGTGACCACCCTCAAGGGTTGCCATTTGTACGGGTTCGGTGACCGCCCTCAAGGGTCCGTTAGTGGAATCACGACATCTTGCATTGTGCGAGGGCGTGAGGAGATTACGGTGGCCCTAGTGGCTTCTTGGGGAGCATTGTGCCTCCACACCGCTCCAAACGGAGATTAGCATCTGCAAGGGTGTGAACTTCGAGGGTTATCTCTTACCTGAGCCCTTTACTTATGCACTTCACTTTGTGATAGCCATATTGTTTCTTGCCATATATCTTGCTATCACCTAGTTATTTATCTTGCTTAGCATAAGTTGTTGGTGCACATAGGTGAGCCTAGTTGTTGTAGGTTTTGTGCTTGACAAATTAGCCGCTAGGTTTATTCCGCATTTGTTCAAGCCTAAACCGTAATTATTTTAAAGCGCATATTCACCCCCTCTAGGCGACATCCACGATCTTTCAGCCAGGCGCACCAAGTCCTCAAAAGCCCATGTGGCTAGGGAAGGCAAACAAGGAAGGAATCCTAATAGGAATATGATTGGACTTGGAGTCCAAGTCCTCTCCCCTATTGTTGCGCCCTAGGGCTTGGAGGGGCTGTTTGTCACGCCCCTCCACATATATATAGAGGGGAGGGGGCGCCCCAAGAGGACACACCAAGCCCTTGGCGCCCCTCTCTCTCCCGTTACTCAGTAGTCCATCGCCTCGTCCCGGCGACGCTTAGCGAAGCGCTGTCGGTGCTCCACCACCACAATCACCACCGCGCCATCGTGTTGGTTGTGATCCCATATATTTTTCCTCTCCCGCATGCTGGATCAAGAAGGAGGAGACGTTATCGAGCCGCACGTGTGCTAAACCCGGAGGTGCCGTACGTTCGGTACTTGATCGGTTGGATTGTGCAGTTGTTCCACTACATCAACCGCGTTGATATAACGCTTCCGCTTACGGTCTATGAGGGTACGTAGACACACTCTCCCCCTCTCGTTGCTATGCATCTGCTAGATAGATCTTGCGTGAGTGTAGGAATTTTTTGAAATTGCATGTTACGTTACTCAACAGAAGCTTCGTTGCAACCGAAGTCGAGGGAGCTGTCTCGTAGCAACAACAGCGGCTGCATCCATGGCGAGGATGCAAATAGCAACAACTGCTGCCATGCGCGAGATGCAACAACGGCGGCTACGTCCATGGCGAGGATGCAAATAGCGGTGATTGCTGCCATGCGTGAGGATGCAACAGCAACGACTGCTTCGTTGGAGGACGAGTGGTGGAGCTCGTCGGAAGAGTAGGATTGGCACGAGGATGCAACAATAGGGGCAAAAATTGCTTGTATCAACGGGTGGCGTGTGTTCGATAGCAACGGCTTTGGACGTCGGGCTTGCAACGTCCATGACGTGGTTGGGAGGGGTAGGGTGGAGGAGGGAGGCAAGCAATCGGCAGTGCGGCTCTGCTTTACTCCGAATCAAGAGGAAAAGATGAGAGAGAAGACAACCTGCGGCTCGATTTGCAGAGGATAAGATTGCGGGGATAAAGGCTCACAAGGATGTAGTGGACCCAGACATGTGTCAACCAGAGGAGATGGCTTCACCGAAGAGAACATTGTCCGGTTCAAAGAATGAGTTTTCCTTGAATTAATGGAAAAATAGATATATGAAATGAGATCAACCTTCTCCCATTATACTCTGCCGAAAAAATCACAAGAATCCGGCGCACCTGAAAATTCGAAATTTGCGCGCATTCTCGCATCTTTCCACTTCCATCCCCCAAACCCCGTCCCCCCTTCCTGTTTCTTCGTCTCGTCACCTCCCGCTTCGACCCCCACCACACCGCTTCCCTCCAGCGACTCCACTCCACGGCACTCGCAGTTGGTGGACGGCTCAGCCAGGCCTTGCGCCCAAACGAAGCAACCCCAAAACCCTAGACCACCGCGCCGCCGGCCGAGCCCCCCGCCCCCTCCGCCACCGCCCTCCCCCGTCGCCCCCGAGGCGGTAACCCTAGCCGTGGCATCCGCCGCCGCCGGAGCAGGAGGAGGGCGACGAGATGCCGCGCGAGATCATCACGATACAGGTGGGGCAATGCGGGAACCAGATCGGGATGGAGTTCTGGAAGCAGCTCTGCCTCGAGCACGGCATCGGCAAGGACGGCCTCCTCGAGGACTTCGCCACGCAGGTCCGCCCTCGCCCTCGCGCTCGCCGCGCGCCTTCCCCTTATTCCCTCTCTCCCTCCTCGCCGCCCGATCCGGCGGCCCGACGCTATCGCCTCGCTCGGCGGTGGTCGTTTTTCCGCCGCGGGTTTGCTGTAGTTCAGCGAGCGCCGCGGCATGTTCGATCTGTTCCTCGTTGTGGCACGGTGTTTTTAGTCTTTTATTATGGGTTTCAGGGTTTAGTGAGACGGCGCGTGGTTACTCTTCTCAACCTGTCAGGCCTGTAACTTCAATGCTAGTACTGTAATTTAACAATTTCACCCTAAAAGGTGAACCTTAATAGATTTAAGTCAACACAATAGCTTTTGTTAGTTTTGATTTGGAGTGTAACAGACGTTTCCTCAGGGAGTTTTGTTATTCATGAACAAGGCGCAGTTCCAAAATGCATGTTTATATGATTAAATGCAGGGTGTCTTCAGTTACAAGAAAGCGATTTGGTACATATAAGTCATGCTAAACCCAGCGGGTACAGCATCTGAGAACCTTGAGAAATACTTTGGTGAGAATGCGTCTTGATTATGCCAGAAAGTGAACCTTGTATCCGAGTGTTTCGCTACCTATGTTTTCGTTTAAAATTAGTGGGTGCACCTTCTGGTGTTTCCATTTATAGTGCCTATGCTGGTATCTGGGTTAACACGAGGGTCATGGATGCTTGATTATGCCAGATGAACCTGGTATCCAAGCACTTCAGTACTTTTGTTTTCATTTATATAAAATTGATGGATGGATCATCTATTGTTTCCATGTATCGTGCCTATGCTTGTAGCTGGGTTAAGACGAGAGTCATAGAGATGTTCTCTCTGCAGGGAGGAGACAGGAAGGATGTTTTTTTCTACCAGGCGGATGATCAGCACTACATACCCAGGGCTCTTCTTATGGATCTAGAACCAAGAGTGATCAATGGAATACAGAACAGCGAGTACAAGAACCTATTCAACCACGAGAATATATATTTGTCTGAGCATGGTGGTGGTGCTGGAAACAATTGGGCTAGTGGATATCATCAGGTGCAGTTGCATCTTTATGTCTTGGTTTTCATCGAATAGACTTAATAGTTGTTACTATAAGCTTACCAACATTACAGGTTTTCTATTGTGTCATGTCCATAAGCAAATTGTGCATTTTGCATTTCAGATACCAGTAGACCTTTTAGATTAATGCTTTATCCTATTCTCAAATTTTAGGGAGAACAAGTCGTTGATGATATCATGGACATGGTAGATCGAGAAGCAGATGGAAGTGATAGCCTCGAGGGTTTTGTTTTATGCCACTCCATTGCTGGTGGAACTGGTTCAGGTAACTGGCTCTCGTAGTTTGATTCCTGCCTTTTCACTTTATCATTCCTTCCTAGTTCTTTGTTAATAGCTGTATTGCAAGAGTGTCTATCATGTTGTTCACTATATACTACTCCCTCCGATCGGCAATAAGTGCCGTGGTTGTCTAATGCTGTCCATGTTGCCCTTTCTCAGGTATGGGTTCTTATGTGCTGGAGACCCTAAATGATCGATACAGTAAGAAGCTTGTACAGACATACAGTGTCTTTCCAAACCAGATGGAAACGAGTGATGTTGTTGTCCAACCATACAACTCCCTTTTAACTCTGAAGCGGCTGACACTGAATGCTGACTGTGTGGTTGTTCTTGACAATACGGCTCTTAACAGAATTGCCGTTGAACGTCTTCATTTAGCAAATCCTACTTTTGCACAAACAAACTCTTTGGTTTCCACTGTTATGTCTGCAAGCACAACCACCTTGAGGTATCCTGGATATATGAATAATGATCTGGCTGGCCTTCTCGCCTCCTTGATTCCTACTCCAAGGTGCCATTTTCTTATGACAGGTTATACTCCATTGACCGTCGAACGGCAGGTAACTTTGCTTCCCCAGTTGTTACATTTTGACACGTCTTCTGCACTTATTAACTTTCTAGTGCCTTGACTGAAACTTAGGGCCAGTGTATTTGTGTCAGTCTTGCTACATTTTGTTTTCTGCCTTTTTTGGTGACAAATGCTTGACCTGATTTGAGTATGTGTGCCACCGCAGGTTAACATGATACGCAAGACGACGGTATTAGATGTTATGAGACGACTTCTGCAGGTAATATTACCCCTGCCCCAGGTTGATTTCTAATCTCCTTTGTCTTAATGGGTTTGAACCTTTATCTATTCTATCTTGCAGACAAAGAACATAATGGTGTCATCTTATGCTCGTACCAAGGAAGCTAGTCAGGCTAAATACATCTCCATACTTAACATCATTCAAGGAGAGGTGGACCCAACACAGGTACAGTTCTTTCAAATAGATTTACTGGTGCAGTGCTTCTGTATGCCAACTTAATTATGATATTGACAATTGTGGCACTATGCATTCACATAAAACAGTCAAAAGGTAAAATTTATGTCTTTGGCTTTGCACTGCACATTGCCTTATTCATAGGAAGCAAACCCTGTCTGTCCACTTCAATATCAGAAGTTCCTAAAAAACATGTAGCACTGTAGATTTTCATCATGACGTTGAGCCATAAGAACAATTGTATTTACTTTTCCCTTGGAGGCTCTTTTTTATCCTGCAAGAGGTGAAAATAACATGTACATGCATTCCGTTTTGTAAATATATTGCTGTACATATTACATACTTCCTCCGTAAACTAATATAAGAGCATTTAGATCACTACTTTAGTAATCTAAACGCTCTTATATTAGTTTACAGAGGGAGCACTAGGTATTTATTGGTCAGTAGCAATTAACTGGAGCTTAGTGATGGTTTTTGAAGGGGAACCTTAGCGCAGTGGTAAAAGCTGCTGTCTTGTGGCCATGAGGTCATGGGTTCAAGTCCTGGAAACAGCCTCTTGCAGAAATGTAGGGAAAGGCTGCGTACTATAGACCCAAAGTGGTCGGACCCTTCCCCGGACCCTGCGCAAGCGGGAGCTACATGCACCGGGTTGCCCTTTAGTGATGGTTTTTATGTATCCTGTTGATTTATCTATTGTTTGGTGCTTAACTTTGGTCATCTCACGTATGTAGGTCCATGAGAGCCTACAAAGGATACGTGAAAGGAAGCTTGTTAACTTCGTAGAGTGGGGACCTGCAAGCATTCAGGTGAGCACACCCAACTAGAGTAAATTTCAGTTTAACTTCTTGACACTTTAATTTATGAGAATTTCAATTGCCACAGGTTGCATTGTCAAGAAAATCACCATATGTTCAAACCACCCACAGGGTAAAGTGATCTTTCTTTCTTGTGATGAACTGCAAAAAATGTCTTACATTTGGGAACAGAGGATGTTATTTTTTAATGCTAGCATTCTAATAAATAATGTTTTGCCACAGGTTAGTGGTTTGATGTTAGCAAATCACACTAGCATCCGTCACTTATTCAGCAAATGTCTGGGGCAGTACGAAAAGCTGAGGAAAAAGCAAGCCTTTCTTGATAACTACAGGAAGTTCCCGATGTTTGCGGTAAGAACACTATAGTTCTTCATTTTTCCTGAGTTGTTCCGAATTTTTTTGCTTTTATGTTGGTATGAATGCTATAAGGCTTGTGGAATTTATGAATACTTTGCACCTGAAACTCTCGATGTTATTGTTCAAGATCAAAAGCCAGTTTGATAACACAGAACAAAGACACTTTGCTAGCAGTTTTATGTAATGCTGACTGGAAATCGAAGCTATACTATTTTCCTCCAGTAGCATAACCACCCACGTGATTTTCTTAGGACATACCCTGTAGTACTACATATTATTGTGGGAAGCTTATCCTTCTATGCTGCTCATCTGTCTGGCCACAATATGCAGGACAACGATCTCTCTGAATTCGATGAATCTCGAGAAATTATAGAGGGTCTAGTTGATGAATACAAGGCTTGCGAATCACCTGACTACATCAAATGGGGAATGGAGGTACTCTTGGACTCCATTTTATATGATGTGCGTTCCATGATATGAGATGACGAGCTTTATGTATGAAAACAGGAGCTTGGAGATGCAAATGTTGCGGCCGCACTGGAGTCGAAGTTAGTTGTGTAAATACCAAGGTAATGTCTCAATATTGGGCACTGCGAAGCCCTAATGTAGTTTGATATATGGGCATATTGACTCGAAACCTTGCTGAAAAGTTGGATGATTGTTCTCACATGACCTTGTTGAACAATTCCTACATCATTCGCAATCTCCTTTTATTTGGTAGAATGCCATCGTGTGAAATAGATCTATTCCGATTGTTGGCTGTGGCATTACTAAATCTTTTAACCCTAGTAATCATTAACCATATTTTTATGTTCATATATTTGTGTAAATAACAAAAGACACACCTTTAAAGTCATGGCTTGTAAGATCCTCTTTTGTGAAGTCTTATAAGGTTACCTTTCAGTATTTAGTAACTCCAGAAATTTTCCAATTACCAAAAGCAGTTTGGTGACTAGTGTAGTTCATACATAGAGTAGTTTTTATGTGTGACATTTGCTGCAGAAGTTTACTTGACTGCAAGTTTTCTACACGCAGGTCTCGCTGGTTATACAATGATGTGACTGTAGCTGTCAGATGGACATCAGTCTGCTCAAGCTCAACCCCACCCCAACGTAGTGCTAGTGTGGTACGGAATGTGTTGACGCAGCTATCTGCTTTCTTAGACTTTTGCCTTTCTCCGTTAGGTCAGTGTGCCATGTATATTTTGGAATTCACTGCAATCGGGTCTTTATGCTGTTCTGTTTTGCGTGTACAATCTGTAGTGATGATGCTTTTGGTGCTGTGTGAGGTTTACAGGTTTTCTGCTAAGTTATTGCGCCGACCTTTCTTTACTGGTGACATATAACAGTTGCCAGAAATGTAATCTAGTCAGTTTGTATAAGCAGCGCGTGTTGTGTTTTTAAACCTATGCTGTTTGCAGCTTCATTTGTTCTGAAAAATCACATTGTTTCCTAGTTTTGGGGCCGACTCAATTGTAGTATCTTCACCAATGCGAAGATACTCATCGGCATAGTTAGCCGGAATGCCATATGCAATTACCCGCATAGCTGCAGAGAATTTTTGATATGCACTAAATCCCTTCAATCCCGCGACATTTCTTCTCTGAGTAAAATATCGACAATTGGCCTCGCAAACTTGCACTATTTTTAGAAAGAGGGAGCGGCGCATTTGGTACCTTCTTCGAAAGAGGTGTGGTGGATATGTTGAATTGTCTGCGAAGTAGTCTTGCATCAACATCTCGTTCCTGAGATGGTGATTTCGAGGAATGCAAAGACGGCCAACGGTTGATCCTCGCTGCCTCTTTTGGTTCTCATCTTCGTGCTCCTTCACGGCGATGGCCATCATCAACATTTGCTGCCGATGGTTCTCAAGGAGCATCTCAACATCCGGGTCGTTCGAATCGGACAAATCGTCGAGCAAAAACTTCTCGCAAAGGCTCAATTTCAATTAAATCCACAAATACGAACGCCGCATAAACCAACTATGCATATCGCAACCCAAAGCACAAGCACAAGTACTCATCGGCGGCTGCGGGGCGGTGCCTCTGTGGCGGCGGATCCTGGGGCGGCGACGGCGACTAGGAGCGGCTCGGCTTAGCGGATTCGGGGAGCCGGTGAAGTGGCTAGGTGGAACAGGGTGAGAGGCGCCCCCGCAGCATGATTCCATCCGCAAATTTGGCCGGAATCGCCGGTGGCGGACGGGTGGAACCAATGGCGGGCGGCTGCGAAAGGGGGTGGGGACAGGCGTGGGCTGAAATGTCCCTCCCGCCAACCGTTGTTCTGGACTACGGGGCACCGTCGGGTTGAGGGGGAAACCTGCATTTTCGGGGTTCGAGATGGGATTTCACCGCGCCCCTACGCGTTTGCGGGGTCTGATCGGGCTGCATTTTTCGTTCGGACCCGTATTTTGACGGTTATTTTACGGATCAAGATATTATATGGGGTCTGCTAGAGATGCTTTTACCTGATAATTTTCTAAGTACGAGAAAAAAAATGAACAATTTCGATGTTTTGTTCACAAACATAATATGTTTTGGATATTTTAACACTCTCACTATCCAGAATTACTTACTGCACAAATGGATGGACATAGACTAGAGACATGTATTTCTCTGACAAGTAATTTTGAATGGAGAAAATATGAACTACATATAGACTGAAATGAGTGAACAAAAACATCATGGATGTGGCGTTTTGGCTGTGAATATACACCTATTATGAACTGAAAGGATCGATATGGTTGACTAGAGGGGGGAGGGATGTGTGAATAGACAACTAACAATTTTTAGCTTTTCTTAACCAATTTAAATTAAGCGTCAAAGTAAGTTGTCTAGATATTTTACTAAGATGACAACTAATGGAAAGTAAAGATAACAACTTCACAAGCAAGCTATAGGAGTTAAACAAGTAATGCTTGCACAAGTAAAGGTAAGAAATATGTTGGGGAACGTAGTATTTTAAAATTTTCCTACGATCACGCAAGATCTATCTACCAGATACATAGCAACGAGAGGGAAGAGTGTGTCTACGTACCCTCGTGGACCGGAAGCGGAAGCGTCAAGTGACGCGGTTGATGTAGTCGAACTTCTTCGCGATCCAACCGATCAAGTACCGAACGTACGTCACCTCCGCGTTCAGCACACGTTCAGCTTGATGACGTCCCACGAGCTCTTGATCCAGCTGAGCTTCACGGGAGAGTTTCGTCAGCACGACGGCGTGGTGACGGATATGATGTATCTACCGGCGCAGGGCTTCGCCTAAGCACTGCGACGGTATGACCGAGGTGTGTTTCTGTGGAGGGGGGCACCGCACACGGCTAGAACAATTCAACTTGTGTGTCTTTGGGTGCCCCCCTGCCCCCGTATATAAAGGAGCAAGAGGGGAGGGCCGGCCGGCCTCCTATGGTGCGGCTAGGGCAATCCTACTAGGAATAGGATTGCAATCCTATTCCTAGTAGGAATCCACCAAGAAGGAAGAGAGGGAAAAAGAAAGAGAAGGAGAGGTGGCGCCCCCCAATCCTAGTCCAACTAGGATCCCCTGGTGGGGCGCCGGCCAGCCTCTATGGGCTGCCTCTCTCCTTTCCTCAAGGCCCACTATGGACCATCCCCCCTCGTAGGGGGTTCCGGTAACCCCCTCCGGCAATCCAGTTAAATCCGAAACTTTTCCGGAACACTTCCGGTGTCCGAATATAGTCGTCCAATATATCAATCTTTATGTCTCGGACATTCCGAGACTCCTCGTCATGTCCGTGATCTCATCCGGGACTCCGAACTACCTTCGGTACATCAAATCTCATAAACTCATAATACCGATCGTCATCAAACGTTAAGCGTGCGGACCCTACGGGTTCGAGAACTATGTAGACATGACCGAGACTCATCTCCGGTCAATAACCAATAGCGGAACCTGGATGTTCATATTGGCTCCTACATATTCTACGAAGATCTTTATCGGTCAAACCGCATAACAACATATGTTGTTCCTTTTGTCATCGGTATGTTACTTGCCCGAGATTCGATCGTCGGTATCTCTATACCTAGTTCAATTTCGTTACCGGCAAGTCTCTTTACTCGTTCCGTAACACATCATCTCGTGACTAACTCATTAGTCTTTTGCTTGCAAGGCTTATTATGATGTGTGTTACCGAGAGGGCCCAGAGATACCTCTCCGACACTCGGAGTGACAAATCCTAATCTTGATCTATGCCAACACCACGAATACTTTCGGAGACACCTGTAGAGCATCTTTATGATCACCCAGTTACGTTGTGACGTTTGATAGCACACAAGGTGTTCCTACGGTATTCGGGAGTTGCATAATCTCATAGTCATAGGAACATGTATAAGTCATGAAGAAAGCAATAGCAGTAAAACTAAACGATCATAGTGCTATGCTAACGGATGGGTCTTGTCCATCACATCATTCTCCTAATGATGTGATCCCGTTGATCAAATGACAACTCATGTCTATGGTTAGGAAACATAACCATCTTTGATCAATGAGCTAGTCTAGTAAAGGCATACTAGGGACACTCTGTTTTGTCTATGTATTCACACATGTACTAAGTTTCCGGTTAATACAATTCTAGCATGAATAATAAACATTTATCATGATATAAGGAAATATAAATAACAACTTTATTATTGCCTCTAGGGCATATTTCCTTCAGTCTCCCACTTGCACTAGAGTCAATAATCTAGCTCACATCGCCATGTGATTTAATACCGATAGTTCACATCGTTATGTGAATAACACCCATAGTTCACATCGCCATGTGACCAACACCCAAAGGGTTTACTAGAGTCAATAATCTAGTTCACATCGCTATGTGATTAATACCGAAGAGTAATAAGGTGTGATCATGTTTTGCTTGTGAGAGAAGTTTAGTCAACGGGTCTGTCACATTCAGATCCGTATGTATTTTGCAAATTTCTATGTCTACAATGCTCTGCATAGAGCTACTCTAGCTAATTGCTCCTACTTTCAATACGCATCCAGATTGATACTTAGAGTCATCTGGATTTTAGTGTCAAAGCTTGCATCGGCGTAACCCTTTACGACGAACTCTTTATCACCTCCATAATCGAGAAACATTTCCTTAGTCATCCAGTTACTAAGGATAATTTTGACCGCTGTACAGTGATCTACTCCTGGATCACTATTGTACCCCCTTGACAAACTCATGGCAAGGTACACAACATGTTTGGTACACAGCATGGCATACTTTATAGAACCTATGGCTGAGGCATAGGGAATGACTTTCATTCTCTCTATATTTTTCTGCCGTGGTCTGGCTTTGAGTCTTACTCAACTTCACACCTTACAAGTCAGGCAAGAACTCCTTCTTTGACTGATCCATTTTGAACTACTTCAAAATCTTATCAAGGCATGTACTTATCGAAAGTCTTATCAAGCGTCTTGATCTATCTCTATAGATCTTGATGCCCAATATGTAAGCAGCTTCACCAAGGACTTTCTTTGCAAAACTCCTTTCAAACACTCCTTTATGCTTTCCAGAAAATTCTACATCATTTCCGATCGACAATATGTCATTCACATATACTTATCAGAAAGGTTGTAGTGCTCCCACTCACTTCTTGTAAATACAGGCTTCTCCAAAAGTCTGTATAAAACCATATGCTTTGATCACCTCATCAAAGCGTATATTCCAACTCCGAGATGCTTGCACCAGTCCATAGATGGATCGCTGGAGCTTGCATACTTTGTTAGCACCTTTTGGATCGACAAAACCTTCTGGTTGCATCATATACAACTCTTCTTTGAGATATCCATTCAGGAATGCAGTTTTGACATCCATTTGCCAGATTTCATAATCATAAAATGCGGCAATTGCTAACATGATTCGGACAGACTTAAGCATAGCTACAGGTGAGAAAGTCTCATCGTAGTCAACTCCTTGAACTTGTCGAAACCTTTTCGCAACAAGTCGAGCTTTGTAAACAGTAACATTACCGTCTGCGTCGGTCTTCCTCTTGAAGATCCATTTATTTTAGATGGCCTGCCGATCATCGGGCAAGTCAACCAAAGTCCATACTTTGTTCTCATACATGGATCCCATCTCAGATTTCATGGCCTCAAGCCATTTTGCGGAATCTGGGCTCATCATCACTTCCTCATAGTTCGTAGGTTCATCATGGTCTAGTAACATGATTTCCAGAACTGGGTTGCCGTACCACTCTGATGCGGAATGAACTCTGGTTGATCTACGAAGTTCAGCAGAAACTTGATCTGAAGTTTCATGATCATCATCATTAGCTTCCTCACTAATTGGTGTAGGAATCACTGGAACTAGTTTCTGTGATGTTCCACTTTCCAATTCGGGAGAAGGTACAATTACCTCATCAAGTTCTACTTTCCTCCTACTCACTTCTTTCGAGAGAAACTCCTTCTCTAGAAAGGATCCACTCTTAGCAACAAAGACCTTGCCTTCGGATCTGTGATAGAAGGTGTACCCAACAGTTTCTTTTGGGTATCCTATGAAGATTTACTTCTCCGATTTGGGTTCGAGCTTATCATGTTGAAACTATTTCACATAAGCATCGCAGTCCCAACCTTAAAGAAATGACAGCTTAGGTTTCTCGTCAAACCACAGTTCATACGGTGTCATCTCCACGGATTTAGATGGTGCCCTATTTAACGTGAATGTAGCTGTCTCTAATGCATAACCCCAAAAGCGATAGTGGTAGATCGGTAAGAGACATCATCGATCGCACCATATCTAATAAAGTACGGTTATGACGTTCAGACACACCATTACACTATGGTGTTCCGGGTGGCGTGAGTTGTGAAACTATTCCACATTGTTTCAAATGAAGACCAAACTCGTAACTCAAATATTCTCCTCCACGATCGGATCGTAGAAACTTTATTTTCTTGTTACGATGATTTTCTACTTCACTCTGAAATTCTTTGAACCTTTCAAATGTCTCAGACTTGTGCTTCATTAAGTAGATATACCCATATCTGCTCAAATCATCAGTGAAGGTCAGAAAATAATGATACACGCCGCGAGCTTCAACACTCATTGGCCCACATACATCAGTATGTATGATTTCCAACAAATCTGTTGTTCACTCCATAGTTCCGGAGAACGGAGTTTTAGTCATCTTGCCCATGAGGCATGGTTCGCAAGCACCAAGTGATTCATAATCAAGTGATTCCAAAAGTCCATCATTATGGAGTTTCTTCATGCGTTTTACACCAATATGACCTAAACGGCAGTGCCACAAATAAGTTGCACTATCATTATTAACCTTGCATCTTTTGGCTTCAATATTATGAATATGTGTATCACACGATCGAGATCCAACAAACTATTTTCATTGGGTGTATGACCATAGAAGGTTTTATTCATGTAAACAGAACAACAATTATTCTCTAACTTACATGAATAACCGTATTGCAATAAACATGATCAAATCACATTCATGCTCAACACAAACACCAAATAACACTTATTTAGGTTCAACACTAATCCCGAAAGTATAGGGAGTGTGCGATGATGATCATATCAATCTTGGAACTGCTTCCAATACACATCGTCACTTCATCCTTTAACTAGTTTATGTTCATTATGCAACTCCCACTTCGAGTTACTACTCTTTAGCAACTGAACCAGTATCAAATACCGAGGGGTTGCTATGAACACTAGTAAAATACACATCAATAATCTGTATATCAAATATACCTTTGTTCACTTTGCCATCCTTCTTATCCGCCAAGTATCTAGGGCAGTTCCACTTCCGGTGACCATTTCCTTTGCAGTAGAAGCACTTAGTTTCAGGCTTGAGTATAGCTTTGGGTTTCTTCATGGGAGTGACAACTTGCTTGTCATTCTTCTTGAAGTTCCCCTTCTATCCCTTTGCCCTTTACTTGAAACAAGTGGTCTTATTAACCATCAACACTTGATGTTCTTTCTTGATTTCTACCTTCGCCGATTTCAGCATTGCGAAGAGATCGGGAATTACCTTCGTCATCCCTTGCATATTATAGTTCATCACGAAGTTCTACTAACTTGGTGATAGTGACTAGAGAACTTTGTCAATTACTATCTTATCTGGAAGATTAACTCCCACTTGATTCAAGTAATTGTAGTACCCAGACAATCTGAGCACATGCTCACTGGTTGAGCTATTCTCCTCCATCTTGTAGGCAAAGTACTGTCAGAAGTCTTATACCTCTCGACACGGGCATGAGTATGAAATACTAATTTCAACTCTTGGAACATCTTATATGCTCCGTGGCGTTCAAAAAGTTTTTGAAGTCCCGGTTATAAGCCGTAAAGCATGGTGCACTAAACTATCAAGTAGTCATCATACCGAGCTTTTGTCAAAACGTTCATAACGTCTACATCTGCTCCTGCAATAGGTCTGTCACCTAGCGGTGCATCAAGGACATATTTCTCTGTGCAGCAATGAGGATAATCCTCAGATCACGGAACAATTCCGCATCATTGCTACTAACATCTTTCAACTTAGTTTTCTCTAGGAACATATAAAAAAATAAATAAACGGGGAGCAACATCGTGAGCTATTGATCTACAACATAGATATGCTAATACTACAAGGACTAAGTTCATGATAAATTAAAGTTCAATTTAATCATATTAATTAAAGAACTCCCACTTAGATAGACATCCCTCCGGTCATCTAAATGATCACATGATCCAAATCAACTAAACCATGTCCGATCATCACGTGAGATGGAGTAGTATCAAGGGTGAACAACTTATGCTGATCATATCTACTATATGATTCACGCTCGACCTTTCGGTCTCCAGTGTTCCGAGGCCATATCTGCATATGCTAGGCTCGTCAAGTTTAACCCGAGTATTCTGCGTGTGCAAAACTGGCTTACACCCGTTGTATTTGAACGTAGAGCTTATCACACCCGATCATCACGTGGTGTCTCGGCACGACGAACTTTCGCAACGGTGCATACTCAGGGAGAACACTTATACCTTGAAATTTAGTAAGGGATCATCTTATAATGCTACCGTCGTTCTAAGCAAAATAAGAAGCATAATAAGATGAACATCACATGCAATCAAAATATGTGACATGATATGGCCATCATCATCTTGTGCTTTTGATCTCCATCTCCAAAGCACCGTCATGATCACCTTCGTCACCGGCGCGACACCTTGATCTCCATCGTAGCATCGTTGTCGTCTCGCCAACTGTTGCTTCTACGACTATCGCTATCGCTTAGTGATAAAGTAAAGCAATTACATGGCGATTGCATTTCATACAATAAAGCGACAACCATATGGCTCCTGCCAGTTGCCGATAACATTACAAAACATGATCATCTCATACAAAACCGTATAACTCATCATGTCTTGACCATATCACATCACAACATGCCCTGCAAAAACAAGTTAGACGTCGTCTACTTTGTTGTTGCATGTTTTACGTGGCTGCTACGGGCTTAGCAAGAACCGTTCTTACCTACGCATACAAAACCACAACGATGTTTCGTCAAGTATGTGCTGTTTTAACCTTCACAAGGACCGGGCGTAGCCACACTTGATTCAGCTAAAGTGAGAGAGACAGACACCCGCCAGTCACCTTTAAGCAACGAGTGCTCTTAACGGTGAAACCAGTCTCGCGTAAGCGTACGCGTAATGTCGGTCCGGGCCGCTTCATCTCACAATACCGCTGAAGCAAAGTATGACATGCTGGTAAGCAGTATGACTAGTATCGCCCACAACTCATTGTGTTCTACTCGTGCATATCATCTACGCATAGACCTGGCTCATGATGCCACTGTTGGGGAACGTAGTATTTTAAAATTTTCCTACGATCACACAAGATCTATCTACCAGATGCATAGCAACGAGAGGGAAGAGTGTGTCTACGTACCCTCGTAGACCGGAAGCGGAAGCGTCAAGTGACGCGGTTGATGTAGTCGAACTTCTTCGCGATCCAACCGATCAAGTACCGAACGTACGTCACCTCCGCGTTCAGCACACGTTCAGCTTGATGACGTCCCACGAGCTCTTGATCCAGCTGAGCTTCACGGGAGAGTTTCGTCAGCACGACGGCGTGGTGACGGATATGATGTATCTACCGGCGCAGGGCTTCGCCTAAGCACTGCGACGGTATGACCGAGGTGTGTTTCTGTGGAGGGGGGCACCGCACACGGCTAGAACAATTCAACTTGTGTGTCTTTGGGTGCCCCCTGCCCCCGTATATAAAGGAGCAAGAGGGGAGGGCCGGCCGGCCTCCTATGGTGCGGCTAGGGCAATCCTACTAGGAATAGGATTGCAATCCTATTCCTAGTAGGAATCCACCAAGAAGGAAGAGAGGGAAAAAGAAAGAGAAGGAGAGGTGGCGCCCCCAATCCTAGTCCAACTAGGATCCCCTGGTGGGGCGCCGGCCAGCCTCTATGGGCTGCCTCTCTCCTTTACTCAAGGCCCACTATGGACCATCCCCCCTCGTAGGGGGTTCCGGTAACCCCCTCCGGTAATCCAGTTAAATCCGAAACTTTTCCGGAACACTTCCGGTGTCCGAATATAGTCGTCCAATATATCAATCTTTATGTCTCGGACATTCCGAGACTCCTCGTCATGTCCGTGATCTCATCCGGGACTCCGAACTACCTTCGGTACATCAAATCTCATAAACTCATAATACCGATCGTCATCAAACGTTAAGCGTGCGGACCCTACGGGTTCGAGAACTATGTAGACATGACCGAGACTCATCTCTGGTCAATAACCAATAGCGGAACCTGGATGTTCATATTGGCTCCTACATATTCTACGAAGATCTTTATCGGTCAAACCGCATAACAACATACGTTGTTCCTTTTGTCATCGGTATGTTACTTGCCCGAGATTCGATCATCGGTATCTCTATACCTAGTTCAATCTCGTTACCGGCAAGTCTCTTTACTCGTTCCTTAACACATCATCTCGTGACTAACTCATTAGTCTTTTGCTTTCAAGGCTTATTATGATGTGTGTTACCGAGAGGGCCTAGAGATACCTCTCCGACACTCGGAGTGACAAATCCTAATCTTGATATATGCCAACACCACGAATACTTTCGGAGACACCTGTAGAGCATCTTTATGATCACCCAGTTACGTTGTGACGTTTGATAGCACACAAGGTGTTCCTACGGTATTCGGGAGTTGCATAATCTCATAGTCATAGGAACATGTATAAGTCATGAAGAAAGCAATAGCAGTAAAACTAAACGATCATAGTGCTATGCTAACGGATGGGTCTTGTCCATCACATCATTCTCCTAATGATGTGATCCCGTTGATCAAATGACAACTCATGTCTATGGTTAGGAAACATAACCATCTTTGATCAATGAGCTAGTCTAGTAGAGGCATACTAGGGACACTCTGTTTTGTCTATGTATTCACACATGTACTAAGTTTCCGGTTAATACAATTCTAGCATGAATAATAAACATTTATCATGATATAAGGAAATATAAATAACAACTTTATTATTGCCTCTAGGGCATATTTCCTTCAAAATAACCACAAGAGGAACCGGTGGAGACGAGGATGTGTTGCCGAAGTTCCTTCCCTTTGAGGGGAAGTACGTCTCCGTTGGAGCGGTGTGGAGGCACAATGCTCCCCAAGAAGCCACTAGGGCCACCGTATTCTCCTCACGCCCTCACACGATGCAAGGTGCCGTGATTCCACTAGTGGTGCCCTTGAAGGCGGCAACCGAACCTTTACAAACAAGGTTGGGGCTATCTCCACAACTTGGAGGCTCCCAACGAAACCACGAAGCTTCACCACAATGGAATATGGCTTCGAGGTGACCTCAACCATCTAGGGTGCTCAAACACCCAAGAGTAACAAGGTCCGCAAGGGATTAGTGGGGGGAATCAAATATCTCTTGGTGGAAGTGTAGATCGATGCCTTCTCAAGCAATCCCGAGCAAATCAACAAGTTTGATTGGCTAGGGAGAGAGATCGGGCGGAAATGGAGCTTTGGAGCAACAATGGAGTATGTGGGGGAAGAGGTAAGTCTTCTTGGAGAAGAAGACCCCCTATATATAGTGGGAGAGCAAATCCAACCGTTATGCACGTTTTTTGCCCGCAGAGAGCGGTAGTACCGCACATAAGTTGCGGTACTACCGCTTGCTGAGCGGTACTACCGCTCTGGGAGCGGTACTACCGCTAGGCAAAAACAAGCGATGCGATGACAACCACGGATGAAATAAATTACATCCGTGGCTACATCTGCAGAAATACGGTAGTAGCAAAACACGACACGGTACTACCGCTTGGGGCAAGCGGTACTACCGCATAGGATGCGGAAGTAAAAAATTACTTCCGCACCTACTTCCACACTTGGTACAGTGCCGGGCCAGATACACGGTACTACCGTTCTGGAGCCGCGGTACTACCGCTTGTGCGGTACTACCGAGTCTTCAGGCGGTACTACCGTGTGGCTGTGCGGTACTACCGCTTATGGAGCGGTACTACCGCTTGCCAGGCAGATGTTTTAGTTAAGAAGTCATGGTTTGCATATACGATAATAAATGGTTGGAACTCCAGAGAAGCATGGGAAAGGTGGTGTGAGAGTAAGATGTGTACGTGTTGATTCCACCCAAACCTTTCCGAAACGGACCCCCTCTTAATAGTATGGCTTTCCTATTACTCAAAGCCACCGACAGGGAGCAAAAAGGAAACACCATCTTCCATCGAATCCGAGGGGCAAGCAATCGTCTTGTGCCTAAGTGAGATATACCTGTAGGAGCTTAGAGCACACGATTAGTCCGCAAATGCATTGTCATCAATCACCAAAACTACTTAGGGACAACTATGCCCTTACAATCTCCCCCTTTTTGGTGGATTGATGACAATACGGGATTTGCACAGGGATAAAATAAGAGAGTATGCAATCCTAAACACTAGAATATAGGTGAGCTCCCCCTGGATGTGTGCCTACACAAGAGTGTGCTTTGGACTGCACAACACACATACTAGGTTCAGTGCTCCCCCTATATTCTACACATAATATACTCCTTATATAAAACAGAGCACATAAACAAGGGAAAGTAAACTAACTGCTCACGATATAATAATAAAGACATAACGACGAGTTTAACGATAGAGAAGCATATGTCTTACACCATACGATAGTCTCACGCACACGACACAAAAGCACGCAAATAAACAGAGTTCGACCAACGAAAAGAAACAACCGGCACAAGACGCAAATCACTCTCTCCCCCTTTGGCATCGAGACACCACAAAGGGGAAAGAGGACACAAAGAAGGGTGGCAGCCCCGGCGGAGGAACTCAGTCATCGTACTCGCCATCAGACTCCTGCTGCTCCTCCTGATGCTCCTCGTCAGACTCTGACCACTTGTACCCCTGACGGGCCATCCAAGCTGCCTCAGGGGTGGTGTTGTCCTCGGACCCGTTAGACACATCCTCACCGTAGACCGCCATGAGCTTCTTGTCACGCTGGCGAGACTTCTTGTCAGAGACGTGAGCCCTGTACTGACCTTGAGCTTGCATGCAGAAACGTGCCTTCATCTTCTTCTTCAGCTTTTTAGCCCAAGAGGGCTCTGAGGAGGAAGGAGCAAATCTTCCAGGGCCTTCCTCATCAGCCTCCTCCACAGGCTCCTCATCAGTGCCCATCTGAGTCGCAGCAGCTTGCGCACGAGTGGTAGTGTTGGCCCATCGAGTCTTGATGCGAAAACGAATGGGATCATGACGGATACAGTCGGCCTCAAACTCCTCATCAGGGTACAGCTTCTCCCAAGTCTTGGAGATCAGCAGAAACAGGAATGGACCATAGATGGGTACCTTGCGAGTGTAGATCGCAAAGCGGAGCTCACACCACATGATATGGGATATGTCAAGTGGTGGAGACTGCGCCGTGCGAGCCGCTTCACACATCAGCAGCATGTCAACCAGGTATGCATGGACCTTGTCCTTGTCTCCAACGCGAGGAAACAAAGTGTTGCGAAAGATCCGATACATGATGTCCAAAAATGGGTTCAACACCCATGTCTTCTTGCCACTTGCAAGAGTCTTCTCCACATAGAATGGCAGCAGCTTGTCTTTGTTGGCAGATTCTGGATTGGCATGAGGCCGAGCTCCAACTGGGTTGTGGAGTCCCTCGTCAGGAATCTGTAAAAGATCCATGAAATCCTTCCAAGATGCAGTCATCTTGTGACCATTGGTCATCCAAGTCATTGGGCGATCATTCTTGGTGTGGAAGTGGACTGACGCATAGAACTGAGCAATGATCTCTGGATCAAAATCATGCTGAAAGGTCATGAAGTGCTCAAGTCCAAACTGCTCGACCAGATCCAGAGCCTCGGCAAAGTAGGCCCGGTTGGTGTCCCTCCGCATGTGGGCCACGTCCACCCAGTGAGCATCCACGTACAGGTTGGTCTTGCTCTTGAGCACCTCTGTGTAGATGCAATACTGCTGCTTAGTCCAGAAAAGCTCATCTCCATGAAACTGAGCACGGGGTTCTCCATAAGGGTTGTGCTTCCTACGTGCCATGAACTCATTAGCTGGCATTTCTTCCATAGACATCGAGGATTCCTTTTGCTTGTTGGCGGCGGTCTTGAACTTGCGCTGGGGATTGGAGCCCTCTGGCACATCACTGGGGTTGCGCAGACGCTTGGACCCGGTGTCGCGGACTGGATTGGTACGACGAGCATCGGAACCGGAGCCACCACCTAAAACACAAACACAAGAACACGACGAAAGCACAAAGAGAATCAATGCAAAAGCCTCAAAAAGCACAAGAAACGAGTAGAAAGGGGAATATGTGCGTGCTACGAAGGTACTATGACACAAGCGGTAGTACTGCCTGACTGACGCAGAAGTAAAAAGTTAGTACCGTTGAGTGAGCGGTAGTACCGCTTGTGGATGCGGTAGTACCGCACACTCTGCGGTAGTAAAAATTTACTTCCGTGATCAGACACGAAAGTAAAAAACTAGTACTGCTTACGGAGCGGTAGTACCGCGTCGGGGTTGCGGTAGTACCGCTCGGTATGCAGTAGTAAAATTTTACTTCCGCTCCAGAGCGGTAGTACCGCGGAGGACAGCGGTAGTACCGCTCGGATCAGATCTGACGAACGGATCTGGACCAGATCGGGCGGTAGTACCGCGGTTCTCCAGCGGTAGTACCCTCGGATCAGATCTGAACAGAACAAATCTGGATAAGACCGGATCGAACAACGGTACTACGGTTGATCATAGTAACTTGGTAGCAACATACATACTAGCATTTCTAGAGCAAGAACACTCTCCTACATCCTAAACTTCCATGGATAAGAACACGAAGAACGCAAGAACACTAAGCATCTCCCCTAACCCTAAAACAACGACAAGGCAACAAGAAGAGGGGAAAAGGGGAGAAACCTTCATCCATGGCAAGAGGGCGAGGTGGGGAGCGATCCCACCGGTCGGAATGCGAGGAGAGTGGTCGAGGGAGGAGATCCGGCGAGGTCCTCCGGCGGCGTTCTTGAGAGGGAGAGAGAGGGACGGCGTGGGGGTTAGGAGTGAATGGGTATGGGGGAGTTGGAACTCCCCCTGCCCGCTTATAACCCCCACCCGTGCGAATATGTGCGGTAGTACCGCGGTCATCGTGGTAGTACCGCTTGGGTGGAAGTACCGCACGCCAAGCGGTAGTACCGCTCTACCAGCGACAGTAAATAAATATTGCCGTGCTGGACTTGCGGTAGTACCGTAACCTCCTTTGCGGTAGTACCGTAACCTTGCACGGTAGTACCGCTTCTCCAAGAACAAGCACATTTCGACACGAGGCTTTTAGCAAAGAAGAGAGGAAAAACAAAAGGACGCACAAGCGAGGCAAATAACGCAACTCCACAGAGGAGGGCGGTGGCCGAGGCCACCTATGTTTGAGTTCGTTGGTATGGCACCGCAAAGAACTATCCTTGGGCCCATGACCAATACTCGTCTTGAAGCACTTAAACCAACTATGTATGGCAAATGATAAAGACTTGATCAATTTATGCATAATGGGTGGAGGAAGGGTTCATTGAGAGAACAATACTCCCCCTATGTCAATGCCTACATCTAGACAAGATAACTATATTTAGTGTGAGGAGTGTGTGCAAAGACTCAAGCCACATTGCTCAAATCGATGATATTTAGCTCATGCCTTAACTCACGAAATCTTGCTTCATCCAATGGCTTCGTGAAGATATCTGCAAGGTTATCATGAGTGTTGACGTAGTGAAGCTCGATCTCTCCTTGCCTTATGTGATCCCGGATGAAGTGATACCGAATCTCTATATGCTTCGTCTTGAAGTGTTACACCGGGTTGAGAGAAATCTTGATGGCACTTTCATTGTCACACCAAAGAGGCACTTTGTCACAAGTGACACCGTAATCCTTTAAAGTTTGCCTCATCCATAAGAGTTGAGCACAACAACTGCCAGCAGCCACATACTCTGCTTCGGTGGACGAGAGAGACACACAACTTTGCTTTTTGGAAGACCAACTAACAAGAGAGCAACCAAGAAATTGGCACCCTCCTGAAGTGGACTTCCTATCCACTTTGTCTCCCGCCCAGTCAGAATCAGAGAAACCTACAAGGTTGAAGTTTGCTCCTCTCGGGTACCTGATGGCTTCTCGCCCCTCGTTGGTTACCCCAAGTGGAAGGTGTGAGATACAGTGTAGCGGAAGTTTTCCCTTGGCAAAGATACCAAGGATCGATTTCCCCTGAGACTCCCAGTTTCAACAAGAAGGTGTCAACTGCTAACGGCGCCAGATATTAGCAATCAACGTGGACCTGCACACAGATACAAATAACTTTGCTCCCAACGAGTACAGAGAGGTTGTCAATCCCTCCGGCCTTGTAGTTTACAAAGGATCAAACACAAGTGATAGTAGTGATAGATATTGCTGCAATAGTAAATAAAAGCGGAAAGTAAATAGCGGATGTGATCAATGATGGTAATATGGACCGGAGTCCCATGATGTTCACTAGTGATGTCTCTCTCCCAAAAGACGATAAAACAACTATGTGAGGTAAACGAATTACAGCTGGGCAATTGACAGAATTATGTGCGCAAACCAATGCTAACTATGTTGCAAGAAAGGTAGAGGTTCAAAGCATGGGCGGTACGCCAAAGTAAGTAGACCGAAATCCATCTGCATCTACTACTAATCATCCACCTTGAGATATCTATCCAGAACATCTCGCTGGTATTAAGTTGCGAGTCCCACCCATAGTGTAAACTCAAAGCAACAGACAACTGCATTAAAAGAACTTTGCGTAAAGTAAACAATCCTTGCACCCGCGGGCACAAGCACCATTGTTCTCCCCCTTGTGGCAACATCACATCCCCTAGACTCATGTTTCTGTCACTCAAGCTAGTCATCGAGGGGCATGAACCCACAATCAAGCATAACGTTCCCTCTTGGAGTCACTACCTACTACTTGGCCAAAGCAATAAATAACAACGGAGAACATGCAAGAATTACTTACGAACATAAATATAAAAGAGATGAATCAAATATATTACTCAAACACAATCTGAACATAATCTCATAATCCATCGGATCCCAGCAAACTCATCATAGCAACAGCATAAGGATTACATATGTGCCTCGATCATGTAGGGCAGCTCACGAGGACTAATTAGTGAAGCACAAGAACGGGAGGAGAACATCACATAGCTACTGGTCATGGACTCATGGTCCAAGGGAGACTACTGACAACTCATCCGGGAGGCGTCCATGGTGGTGGAGAAGCTCCCGGTGGTGATCCTCCCCTCCGGCAGGGTACCGGGAAGAGTTCTCCTGGTGCTCCCGATCTTGGAAGCGGCGGCGGCGGCGGAACAGAGATGAGATCGCGAAAAAGGGTTCCCGTCTCGAGGGTTTTGGGAGACGGTCTAAATATATGCCAAAGGGGGGCATCAGCGGAGCCTCGGGGGGCCCAGGCGCCCCCCCGGCACGGCCCAGGGGGCGCGCCACCAGGGCGCCTGGGGCCCTGGTGGTCCCCCTCCGACTGTCCTTCGGGTGCCTGGTAGCTTCTGGAACGCTAATTTTTTATATAATTTTTCCGGGATTTTTCTGGCAGTTCTCGTAATGGGAAAACCTGAAATACAAAAACAGCCGAAAACAGAAACTGGCACTGGGGTGCACTGAGTTAATAGGTTAGTCCAAATATGATCAAAAATGTATGGAAGTGTATAAATATCATAGCAATATCACCCAAAAGAGGCATGGAGCAAGCAGAAATTATAGATACGTTTTGGACGTATCAACATCCCCAAGCTTAATTCCTGCTCGTCCTCGAGTAGGTAAATGATAACAAGAATAATTTCCGTGGTGACATGCTATTAACCATATAGGACTTTTTTGTAGTCATATGACAAAAGCTTACTGAGACAATGAATCTATAGTAATTAAGTTGCCTCATGAGAAAATCACAAAGAACTGAAAGTTTTACAATATGATACTGAAACATCAAATAGATTTGTAATGAACATGGTGTGCAAATATGATAAAGTGATATCTCGCTTGCCCCCTTTAGTGAAGCAAAACATAAATGCAGGGGCACCTCCAAGGTTTAAGTGATGACTAGATACAATGATTTCAAAATAAACGATATCACAATCATGCAAAAGACAATGCTACTTTGGGATAATGCACATTACACTCAGAATTTCAATCATGCTCTCAGTAGTTGGTGCTTTTAAAAGAAGGTGGAGACTCTCGAACCGTGGCTTTTGTTGGCAAGGTTGAAAGCCCGTAGTCCGAAACAAAGACAAAACATGTACCAGAGCTCTTGGTTTTAAAAACTGAGGTAATAATATTTTTTTTAGATTATGCATGTTTCGTCAACGAATGCTAGCAGACAACTCAATCACTTCTTGAGATGGACAAGTTTCGAGGAACGGCTCCCGAATGAGGACGATCACATCCTCTTAATCTCCTTTGTTTATCACTGCCAAAGTTTTCTGATTTCTCATGAACAAAGCGTGAAGGAGGGTTTGTTTGTTATATTATCTTTTTGAGCCGGGCGCACTCAATGCCAGTTCCTTCTCGTATTATGGGTTTGCACATTATACATGCAATCCCGGGGTGAAGCTTGTCCAACTTAAAAAGATCATGAATTAACTACTACTTCCTCATGAACTTACAACAGAGGCACAAAATAAGAATGCTTTTTCTTTGAATAATTTCGAGATGGTACATGCAAGTCTCCGTTAGGAATGGCAGGTAAATACCATGTAGGAAGGTATGGTGGACTCTTATGGCATAACTGGTATAAAGGAATTTGGATGCACAAGCAGTCAGTCCGCTTAGTACAGGCGAAGGTTAGCAAAAGACTGGGAACGACCAACTAAAAGAGCAATGACGCTCATAATCATGCAGAGCGACAAAGCAACATTGAATCAGGCATGGAAGTTATATCGCTACTCAAAAACAAAAGATCATCAAGGCTTGACAGACTTTCTTTACAGTCTTAAATATGCGTGAGCATACGCCAAGTCAATCAAAATAAATTCTTGAAGGAAGATATTACTAAACCATACCACATAATAGGCAAACAAATCATGTTGGTATTCCAATAACACATTGGGAACCCCCGAGCTATTTGAGACTAACCATAAGAAAACATGAACTACTAAGCGCCGTTATGCACGTAGCATCTTTATCATAGACATATCAACCAATGCAACGGAAGCAAACTCTCTTAATAAGATAAGCATGATAACTAAAGAGAGTTCAAGCAACCAACTAAACGAAAGCTCTTTAAAAAGATAAGCATGAATACTAAGAGCTGAACATGATAGTAGCTATTAAAAGACAAAGAACACACACAACAAAGATAGACATGAAAATTCTATGTTGTGTTCTAGGTAGAAGTGGAGCGTGTTTCTCTCCCACATAAAGAAAGCTGAGTTCCGACTCGTTATGAAAAGCTAAGGAAAACTAAAAAGGAAAACTAAAAGCGAGACGCTCCAAGCATAGCACATAACACATGAAGTGATTAAAATATAGTGGAACGAAAGACGAACTGATAATGTTGATGGAGAAGGGGATGCACGGGGGCATCCCCAAGCTTAGACGCTTGAGTCTCCTTGAATATTTCTTGGGGGTGCACGGGGGCATCCCCAAGCTTGAGCGCTTGACACTCCTGAATCTTTTTATCATCTTCCCTCGCACACTTGAAAACTCTCTTCATACATAACTCATCATAATCTGATTAGCGAGGTTAGTACCCAATAAAATAATTGTTCCTTGATGGAAATAAGGATATTCTTGAAGATCTACTGTTTCTCAAGATTGCCAAAAGGTTTTTGCAAAGAAAAAGCAAGCTCTAGGTTTGCAAAATGAAGGAAAGGCAAAACAGGACAGAATCTGTGAAAAACAGAACAGCGGGTAGTAAATGATTTTTTCGGGGCACTTCTGCAACTCTAATAAAAAAACTCAAAACAGAAGCACGAAAGACAATTATATAAAGCACGCTGTCGAAAAAATTCAGACCAAAAAGATGATCTGGTGATTTTATACGAATTTTTCTATCCAAGGACAGAATCTGTTTCCTGGACAGCATGTCACAACTTTTGAACTTTGTTGCAATCAGAGGCTATACTTGGCACAAAATTGAAAAGCAAAGATACAATGATGATGCTACTGTAGTAACAACATCAAGACACAACAAAAGAAAAATAAATTTATTCATGTGGGCTGCCTCCCAAAAGCGCTTTCTTTTATGCCTTTAAGCTAGGCATAATGCAAAGAGATCAAGTTTTATCAAGAGTAAAAGAATAGCTAGCCCGTACAACGGACTCAAAAGGTAACTTAATCTTCTTTCGAGGGAAGTGTTCCATCCCTTTCTTGAGAGGAAACTGAAATTTTATATTACCCTCTTTCATGTCAATGATAGCACCAACGGTGCGTAGAAAAGGACGTCCCAAAATAATTGGACAAGAAGGTTCACATTCAATGTCCATAATAGTAAAATCAACGGGAACATAATTGTCATTGACAATGATAAGAACATCGTCGATCCTCCCCAAAGGTTTCTTTATGGAAGAATCAACGAGACGAACACCAAAAGAACAAGAATCAAAAGGTTTCAATTTAAGCATATCATATAGTCTTTTGGGCATAATGGAGGTACTAGCTACAATATCACATAAAGCATAGCAAGAGAAGTTGTTTATCTTAATTTTAATCATAGATCCCAACCATCTTCTAGCTTTCTAGGTATGGAGGCTTCTACTCTAAGTTTCTCCTCCCTAGCTTTGATGAGAGCATTAGTGATATGCTCTGTGAAGGCAAGATTAAGCGTGCTAGTGTGGGGATCTTTAGCCATTCTTTGTAGAAAGGTGACAACTTCTGAGATACTACAATTATCAAAATTAATTTTATCATTATTGGACAGAATTGTAGTGTCATCTTCTTTGTTTGAATTGCTCTCTAATATAAGAGTTTGAACGTCTTCCCAAGTTTGGGGAAGCATAGGAGCAACTTTAAACTGAGGCTCATACTCTTTTCCTGGAAGACCATGCCATGGGCATAACTCTCCATCAAGACTAACATAATCACAAGGTTTATTACTTTTGTAGATCCCGACAGTGGTGATTGGCGTAATGGAAGAAGGGGTGTACTCCTCCCATCTAGTGTTTTTGGTGGAACTCATAGTAGCAAGCAAGCAAGATAACTATTTTTGTGATTTTTGATAAAAGATACTAAAGCAAAAATGAAAGGTAAACTAACAAGACTAAAAAACAAAGGTAAAAGATAGCGTGCAACTCCCCTATCCTGAAGAGTGGAGTCCCCGGCAACGGCGCCAGAAAACTTTGCTTGATGGCTTCTCGCCCCTCGTTGGTTACCCCAAGTGGAAGGTGTGAGATGCAGTGTAGCGGAAGTTTTCCCTTGGCAAAGATACCAAGGATCGATTTCCCCTGAGACTCCCAGTTTCAACAAGAAGGTGTCAACTGCTAATGGCGCCAGATATTAGCAATCAACGTGGACCTGCACACAGATACAAATAACTTTGCTCCCAACGAGTACAGAGAAGTTGTCAATCCCTCCGGCCTTGTAGTTTACAAAGGATCAAACACAAGTGATAGTAGTGATAGATATTGCTGCAATAGTAAATAAAAGCGGAAAGTAAATAACGGATGTGATCAATGATGGTAATATGGACCGGAGTCCCATGATGTTCACTAGTGATGTCTCTCTCCCAAAAGACGATAAAACAGCTATGTGAGGTAAACGAATTACAGCTGGGCAATTGACAGAATTATGTGCGCAAACCAATGCTAACTATGTTGCAAGAAAGGTAGAGGTTCAAAGCATGGGTGGTACGCCAAAGTAAGTAGACCGAAATCCATCTGCATCTACTACTAATCATCCACCTTGAGATATCTATCCAGAACATCTCGCTGGTATTAAGTTGCGAGTCCCACCCATAGTGTAAACTCAAAGCAATAGACAACTGCATTAAAAGAACTTTGTGTAAAGTAAACAATCCTTGCACCCACGTGCACAAGCACCGTTGTTCTCCCCCTTGTGGCAACAACACATCCCCTAGACTCATGTTTCTGTCACTCAAGCTAGTCATCGAGGGGCATGAACCCACAATCAAGCATAACGTTCCCTCTTGGAGTCACTACCTACTACTTGGCCAAAGCAATAAATAACAACGGAGAACATGCAAGAATTACTTACGAACATAAATATAAAAGAGGTGAATCAAATATATTACTCAAACACAATCTGAACATAATCTCATAATCCATCGGATCCCAGCAAACTCATCATAGCAACAGCATAAGGATTACATATGTGCCTCGATCATGTAGGGCAGCTCACGAGGACTAATTAGTGAAGCACAAGAATGGGAGGAGAACATCACATAGCTACTGGTCATGGACTCATGGTCCAAGGGAGACTACTGACAACTCATCCGGGAGGCGTCCATGGTGGTGGAGAAGCTCCCGGTGGTGATCCTCCCCTCCGGCAGGGTGCCGGGAAGAGTTCTCCTGGTGCTCCCGATCTTGGAAGCGGCGGCGGCGGCGGAACAGAGATGAGATCGCGAAAAAGGGTTCCCGTCTCGAGGGTTTTGGGAGACGGTCTAAATATATGCCAAAGGGGGGCATCAGCGGAGCCTCGGGGGGCCCAGGCGCCCCCCCGACGCGGCCCAGGGGGGCGCGCCACCAGGGCGCCTGGGGCCCTGGTGGTCCCCCTCCGGCTGTCCTTTGGGTGCGTGGTAGCTTCTGGAACGCTGATTTTTTATATAATTTTTCCGGGATTTTTCTGGCAGTTCTCGTAATGGGAAAACCTGAAATACAAAAACAGCCGAAAACAGAAACTGGCACTGGGGTGCACTGAGTTAATAGGTTAGTCCAAATATGATCAAAAATGTATGGAAGTGTATAAATATCATAGCAATATCACCCAAAAGAGGCATGGAGCAAGCAGAAATTATAGATACGTTTTGGACGTATCAGTACCATAAGCCAAAGTTTGGGGTATGAGCCAAATATCGAAAGATTCGCTTGACAGCCACAAAGTGACTCTCCTTAGGTGAGGCTTCAAACCGTGCACAAATTCCTACACTCAACATAATATCCGGTCTAGATGCACAAAGGTAAAGCAAGGATCCGATCATAGAGCGATATACCTTTTGATCCACCGCTTTACCATTGGGATCAATGTCAAGTTGGCATTTGGTTGGCATTGGAGTAGTAGCCGGCTTGACATCACTTAGATTGAACCTCTTGAGCATGTCTTGAGTATACTTGGATTGTTTGATGAAGATGCCTTCTCTTCTTTGTTTGATCTCAAACCCAAGGAAATACTTCAACTCTCCCATCATGGACATCTCAAAATGTGTGGTCATGAGTGCGGCGAACTCATCATTGAAAGCTTTGTTAGGAGAACCAAAGATAATATCATCAACATATAGTTGGCATACAAACAACTCCCCTTTGACCTTCTTAGTAAAAAGAGTGGGGTCGATTTTCCCAATTTCAAACCCACGATCTTGTAACAACTCGGTAAGATGCTCATACCACGCACGTGGGGCTTGTTTAAGGCCATAGAGTGCCTTATCGAGTTGGTACACGTGATTGGGGAGCTTAGGATCCTCAAACCCCGGGGGTTGTTTAACATACACCAACTCATTAATAGGACCATTAAGAAATGCACTTTTCACATCCATTTGTTGCAATTTAAAGTTATGATGGGAAGCATAGGCAAGCAACAAACGAATGGATTCAAGACGAGCAACGGGGGCAAAGGTTTCACAGTAGTCGATACCCTCGACTTGGGAGTAGCCTTGAGCCACCAGACGCGCCTTGTTGCGGATGACAATGCCATGAGCATCTTGCTTGTTCTTAAAGATCCATTTGGTTCCAATGACATTATGGTTCTCCTTTGGCCTTGGCACCAGACACCACACCTTGTTGCGCTCGATGTTATGGAGTTCTTCATGCATGGCATTGAGCCAATCAGGGTCTTCGAGCGCCTCATAAACCTTCTGAGGTTCAACACAGGAGACAAAAGCTTGATGAGCACAATAGTTTGCTAACTGTCTACGAGTGCTTACCCCCCTTTTGATGCTTCCTAGAATGTTCTCGATGTGATGTTCGTTGGAAGCAAGTTTGGAGGCAACTTTTGCAGCACGACGCTCTAATTGCTCTTCAAGAGTTAACTGATGAGCATTGAGTTGATCATCTTGAGCGTCGTCAGGAGCTAGATCTTGATCTTGAGCTTCCTCTTGATCTTGATCTTGCTCGGTGGACAGAACTTGTCCTTGTGCATCATTTGATGGTTCTCCACCATCTTGTGATTGATCTTGCACTTGGCCTTGTTCGTCAGGTTGAGGGCCTTCACTTTGTTCTTCGGAAGCGTGTGGGTCTTGGGTTGGTGATGGTTCCACTTGAGTGGAACATTGTCCTTCTCCTTCGGCCACAAGGGGTTCCTCAATGGGTAGGATGTATCCAACACCCATTCTTCTTATGGCTTGAGGAGGAATTTCATCACCTACATCACAAGTACCAGTTTGCTCCACTTGGGAGTCGTTATTTTCATCAAACTCTACGTTACTCGTCTCCTCAATGAGTCCATTGGACTTGTTGAGGACACGGTAAGCATGAGAGTTTGTAGCATAACCAACAAATATGCCCTCGTGAGCTCTAGATTCAAATTTAGACAAGCAAACACCTTTCTTGAGAATGAAACACTTACACCCGAATACCCGAAAGTACTTGAGATTGGGCTTGTTACCGGTAAGTATCTCATACGGAGTTTTGTTCAAGCCTTTGCGGAGATAGAGCCGATTGGATGCATGGAAAGCGGTGTTGATGGCTTCGGCCCAAAAGTTGTATGGAGATTTGAATTCTGCCATCATGGTTCTTGCCGCATCCATCAGATCGGTTCTTTCTCTCCGCTACACCGTTTTGTTGAGGGGTATATGGGGCTGCATATTGATGTTTGATCCCCTCATCACTGAGAAACTCATCCAAGGTTCTTGAACTCGGTGCCGTTGTCACTTCTGATCATCAAAATCTTTGCTTCATGTTGTCGTTGAGCTTCATTTGCAAAGTTGATGACGGTTTGTTGGGTCTCACTTTTCTTCTTGAAGAAGTATACCCAAGTGTATCTTGAGTAATCATCCACAATCACCAAGCAGTACTTTCTACCCCCAAGACTATCAAAAGATGGAGGCCCAAAGAGGTCCATGTGGAGAAGCTCTAGGGGTCTCTTTGAATAGATGATAGTCGTGGGAGGGTGAGCCGTCTCATGTAACTTTCCTTCAATGCAAGCCCTGCAAGCACGATCTTTGGCAAAGCTAACATTTGTTAGTCCACGGACATGGTCCCCCTTGAGAAGACTTTGCAAAGATCTCATATTGACGTGGGCCAAACGGCGATGCCAAAGCCATCCCACATCAACTTTAGCCATTAGGCATGTCGCGACCTTAGTGGGTTGCTTCGAGAAGTTAACCACATAAAGGCCGTTCTCGACATGCCCAACATAGGCTACTTTAAGAGTCTTGCTCCACAAGAGGGCCACGGTATCAATATCAAAGAATGTAGCAAAGCCCATGAGTGCAAGTTGGCGAACAGAAAGTAAATTGTATGCAAGGGACTCAACAAGCATGACTTTCTCGATCGTGAGATCATGAGAGACAACAACCTTGCCAAGCCCCAATACCTTAGAAGATGAAGCATCACCCCATTCGACGTTGGTGGCCATAGATGAACCGAGATGCACGTCCACCACCAAGTCTTTGCTTCCGGTCATATGATTTGTGGCTCCGCTATCGATCAACCTTGATCCCCCACCGGAAGCAAACTCCTACACGAGATCAATGCTTGGTTTTAGGTACCCATTTGGTAATGAGTCCTTTGAGGTTAGTAACAAGGGTCTTAGGAACCCAAATGGACCATTCAATGTACTCATAAGAAGAACCAACAAATTTAGCAAACACATGACCATCACTAGCACGACATAAAACATATGAAGGATTAAAGTCGCCGGCCATGTTCGATGGCATGGTGGAGTTTTTCTTGACACCACCATTGTTCACCATTTTCTTCTTCTTTGATGTGCCCTCTCCTTCTTTCACAAAAGATTGTCGGAGAGGGGGTGGTTGCTTGGTCTTGTCATTCTTCTTCTTCTTGGGCTTAGGAACAAACCCAATTCCTTCCTTTGCCACAACCTCCTTTTGATTGCTCAAAAGATTGTTGAGGTTCTTCTCACCTTGTATACAAGTCACAAGGCCTTTCTCAAGTTGCTTCTTCAACTCGGCATTCTCTTCAACAAGATGCACATGCTCGCAACACGGGTTAGTAGCATTTGCATTATCAATTAGTACCATGCGAGGAAAGATAGCCTTTTCCTTGGTTAGCGAAACTTGGAGTTGATCATGAGACTCCTTGAGAGTAGCATGCATACCTTTCAAGGCCTTATGAGCCTTGTCAAGTATGTCAAACTCCTCTTTGAGTTTAGCATGGTCAACCACAAGTTTTGCCTTATCGGAATTAAGCACACGAGAGACAACTAAAGCATGATCAAGATCTTTCTTTAATTTAGCATGACCATCGTTGTGTGACTCCTCAAGAGCCAAACGAAGACCACGCTCTTCCTCTAGGGCGTTAGAGAGATCTGATATCTCATCGGCATAGTCTCGACTATGTCCTTCCATTTTAGTAATGGTTTCCTCGTGAGCCTCGATCATGTCGTTGGCCTCACCGAGTTGTTCCAAGAGAGCAACAAAATGCTTCTTGGGTTTGCCCTTGAGATTTTTCATGAACAACTCAAATTCATTCTCTCCCTCCTTAGTTCCCTCACTTTCATCAATGAAGGAGAAGTGATGGTGGTATTGATGTTAGGGGTTACCTTGTTGGTGGCCTTGGCCATGAGACACTTGGCGGTGATGTTCTCATTAGGCGAGTCGAAGAGAGATGTGTGCGGAGTAGTAGCAATAGCAATTGTTGTTGGGGAACGTAGTATTTTAAAATTTTCCTACGATCACGCAAGATCTATCTACCAGATGCATAGCAACGAGAGGGAAGAGTGTGTCTACGTACCCTCGTAGACCGGGAGCGGAAGCGTCAAGTGACGCGGTTGATGTTGTCGAACTTCTTCGCGATCCAACCGATCAAGCACCGAACGTACGGCACCTCCGCGTTCAGCACACGTTCAGCTTGATGACGTCCCACGAGCTCTTGATCTAGTTGAGCTTCACGGGAGAGTTTCGTCAGCACGACGGTGTGGTGACGGATATGATGTGTTCACCGGCGCAGGGCTTCGCCTAAGCTCCGCGACGGTATGACCGAGGTGTGATTCTGTGGAGGGGGGCACCGCACACGGCTAAAACAATTCAACTTGTGTGTCTTTGGGTGCCCCCCTGTCCCCGTATATAAAGGAGCAAGGGAGGGAGGCCGGCCGGCCCTTCCTGGTGCGGCTAGGGAGTGGACTCCTACTAGGAATAGGATTGCAATCCTATTCCTAGTAGGATTCACCAAAAGAAGGAAGAGGGAAAGGAATAGGAGAGGTGGCGCCCCCCCCCCCAATCCTAGTCCAACTAGGAACCCTAGGTGGGGGAGCCGGCCAGCCCTATGGGCTGCCTCTCCCTTTCCCTTTAGGCCCACTATGGACCATCCCCTCTCGTAGGGGGTTCCGGTAACCCCCTCCGGCATTCCCGATAAATCCGAAACTTTTCCGGAACACTTCCGGTGTCCGAATATAGTCGTCCAATATATCAATCTTTATGTCTCGGACATTCCGAGACTCCTCGTCATGTCCGTGATCTCATCCGGGACTCCGAACTACCTTCGGTACATCAATACTCATAAACTCATAATACCGATCGTCATCAAACGTTAAGCGTGCGGACCCTACGGGTTCGAGAACTATGTAGACATGACCGAGACTCATCTCCGGTCAATAACCAATAGCGGAACCTGGATGTTCATATTGGCTCCTACATATTCTACGAAGATCTTTTATCGGTCAGAACCGCATAACAACATACGTTGTTCCTTTTGTCAAACGGTACGTTACTTGCCCGAGATTCGATCGTCGGTATCTCTATACCTAGTTCAATCTCGTTACCGGCAAGTCTCTTTACTCGTTCCGCAACACATCATCTCGTGACTAACTCATTAGTCTTTGGCTTGCAAGGCTTATTGTGATGTGTGTTACTGAGAGGGCCCAGAGATACCTCTCCGACACTCGGAGTGACAAATCCTAATCTTGATCTATGCCAACACCACGAATACTTTCGGAGACACCTGTAGAGCATCTTTATGATCACCCAGTTACGTTGTGACGTTTGATAGCACACAAGGTGTTCCTACGGTATTCGGGAGTTGCATAATCTCATAGTCATAGGAACATGTATAAGTCATGAAGAAAGCAATAGCAGTAAAACTAAACGATCATAGTGCTATGCTAACGGATGGGTCTTGTCCATCACATCATTCTCCTAATGATGTGATCCCGTTGACCAAATGACAACTCATGTCTATGGCTAGGAAACATAACCATCTTTGATCAATGAGCTAGTCTAGTAGAGGCATACTAGGGACATACTGTTTTGTCTATGTATTCACACATGTACTAAGTTTCCGGTTAATACAATTCTAGCATGAATAAAAGACATTTATCATGATATAAGGAAATATAAGTAACAACTTTATTATTGCCTCTAGGGCATATTTCCTTCAGTCTCCCACTTGCACTAGAGTCAATAATCTAGCTCACATCGCCATGTGATTTAATACCGATAGTTCACATCGTTATGTGAATAACACCCATAGTTCACATCATCATGTGACCAACACCCAAAGGGTTTACTAGAGTCAATAATCTAGTTCACATCGCTATGTGATTAATACCCAAGAGTAATAAGGTGTGATCATGTTTTGCTTGTGAGAGAAGTTTAGTCAACGGGTCTGTCATATACAGATCCCTATGTATTTCGCAAATTTCTATGTCTACAATGCTCTGCATGGAGCTACTCTAGCTAATTGCTCCCACTTTCAATACGCATCCAGGTTGATACTTAGAGTCATCTGGATTTAGTGTCAAAGCTTGCATCGGCGTAACCCTTTACGACGAACTCTTTATCACCTCCATAATCGAGAAATATTTCCTTAGTCATCCAATTACTAAGGATAATTTTGACCGCTGTACAGTAATCTACTCCTGGATCACTATTGTACCTCACTGTCAAACTCTTGGCAAGGTACACAACGTGTTTTGTACACAGCATGGCATACTTTATAGAACCTATGGCTGAGGCATAGGGAATGACTTTCATTCTCTCTATATTTTTCTGCAGTGGTCGGGCATTGAGTCTTACTCAACTTCATACCTTGTAAAACAGGCAAGAACCCTTTCTTTGACTGATCCATTTTGAACTTCTTCAAAATCTTATCAAGGTATGTGCTATGTGAAAGTCCAATTAAGCGTCTTGATCTATCTCTATAGATTTTGATGCCTAATATGTAAGCAGCTTCTCCGAGGTCTTTCATCGAAAAACTTTTATTCAAGTATCCTTTTATGCTATCTAGAAATTCTATATCATTTCCAATCAACAATATGTCATCTACATATAATATTAGAAATGCTACAGAGCTCCCACTCACTTTCTTGTAAATACAGGCTTCTCCAAAAGTCTGTATAAAACCATATGCTTTGATCACCTCATCAAAGCGTATATTCCAACTCCGAGACGCTTGCACCAGTCCATAGATGGATCGCTGGAGCTTGCATACTTTGTCAGCACCTTTTTGGATCGACAAAACCTTCTGGTTGCATCATATACAACTCTTCTTTGAGATATCCATTTAGGAATGCAGTTTTGACATCCATTTGCTAGATTTCATAATCATAAAATGCGGCAATTGCTTACATGATTCGGACAGACTTAAGCATCACTACAGGTGAGAAAGTCTCATCGTAGTCAACTCCTTGAACTTGTTGAAAACCTTTCGCAACAAGTCGAGCTTTGTAAACAGTAATATTACAGTCTGCGTCGGTCTTCCTCTTGAAGATCCATTTATTTTCGATGGCTTGCCGATCATCGGGCAAGTCAACCAAAGTCCACACTTTGTTCTCATACATGGATCCCATCTCAGATTTCATGGCTTCAAGCCATTTTGCGGAATCTGGGCTCATCATCGCTTCCCCATAGTTCGTAGGTTCATCATGGTTAGGGATGGCAATGGGTACCCATTACCCATGTACCCTGCGGGTAAAAACCCTATTAGGGTAAGGGTATGAGACAAAACGTTACCCATGGGTATATAAATAGGCAAATCTCAAACCCACCGGGTAGAGCGGGTACGGGTATGGGATCACATAACCCATACCCGCGTACCCATGTACCCTCATAAAATCTAACGAATATGGAAAAATTGCCTCTATACTTTCTTGTGAGTTTGTAAATTTAAAATGTATGCCTATGTGCTACTTTTTATGACCATGTCTTGATGTTTTATTTACAAGTGTTTGATTTTTATAGAATGTGTTGTTTTTTTAGGATGTGTTGTTGTTTATAAGTATGTATTGATGTTATTATGTGTTATTGTTTATAAATTATGATTATATATCGTTGTTTATAATTATGTTATGCTCAAATTAATGTTATTCAAACGTGGGTATTTTTACCCGCGGGTACCCATTTACCCTGTCGGGTGACGGGTATGGGAAAAAATTGTACCCACTAGCGGGTATGGGTATGGGTGATGGGTCAGCTCAAATGGGACGGGTAAGGGTATGGGGTGGCTCCACCCATACCCATACCCTGCGGGTGCCATCCCTAATCATGGTCTAGTAACATGATTTCCAGAACTGGGTTGCCGTACCACTCTGGTGCGGAACGTACTCTGGTTGATCTACGACGTTCAGCAGAAACTTGATCCGAAGTTTCATGATCATTATCATTAACTTCCTCACTAATTGGTGTAGGAATCACTGGAACAATTTCCTGTGATGTACTACTTTCCAATCCGGGAGAAGGTACAATTACCTCATCAAGTTCTACTTTCCTCCCACTCACTTCTTTCGAGAGAAACTCTTTTTCTAGAAAGGATCCGTTCTTTAGCAACGAATATTTTGGCTTCGGATCTGTGATAGAAGGTGTACCCAACAGTCTCTTTTGGGTATCCTATGAAGACACATTTTTCCGACTTGGGTTCGAGCTTATCAGGTTGAAGTGTTTTCACATAAGCATCGCAGCCCCAAACTTCAAGAAACGACAACTTTGGTTTCTTGCCAAACCATAGTTCATAAGGTGTCGTATCAACGGATTTAGATGGTGCCCTATTTAACGTGAATGCAGCTGTCTCTAATGCATAACCCCAAAACGATAGTGGCAAATAAGTAAGAGACATCATAGATCGCACCATATCTAATAAAGTACGGTTATGACGTTCAGACACACCATTACACTATGGTGTTCCGGGTGGCGTGAGTTGTGAAACTATTCCACATTGTTTCAAATGAAGACCAAACTCGTAACTCAAATATTCTCCTCCACGATCAGATCGTAGAAACTTTATTTTCTTGTTACGATGATTCTCTACTTCACTCTGAAATTCTTTGAACTTTTCAAATGTTTCAGACTTGTGTTTCATTAAGTAGATATACCCATATCTGCTCAAATCATCAGTGAAGTTCAGAAAATAACGATACCCGCCGCGAGCATCAACACTCATTGGTCCACATACATCAGTATGTATGATTTCCAACAAATCTGTTGCTCGTTCCATAGTTTCGGAGAACGGAGTTTTAGTCATCTTGCCCATGAGGCATGGTTCGCAAGCACCAAGTGATTCATAATCAAGTGATTCCAAAAGTCCATCATTATGGAGTTTCTTCATGCGTTTTACACCAATATGACCTAAACGGCAGTGCCACAAATAAGTTGCACTATCATTATTAACCTTGCATCTTTTGGCTTCAATATTATGAATATGTGTATCACATGATCGAGATCCAACAAACTATTTTCATTGGGTGTATGACCATAGAAGGTTTTATTCACGTAAACAGAACAACAATTATTCTCTAACTTACATGAATAACCGTATTGCAATAAACATGATCAAATCACATTCATGCTCAACACAAACACTAAATAACACTTATTTAGGTTCAACACTAATCCCGAAAGTATAGGGAGTGTGCGATGATGATCACATCAATCTTGGAACTGCTTCCAATACACATCATCACTTCATCCTTTAACTAGTTTATGTTCATTATGCAACTCCCACTTCGAGTTATTCTTTAGCAACTGAACCAATATCAAATACCGAGGGGTTGCTTTGAACACTAGTAAAATACACATCAATAATCTGTATATCAAATATACCTTTTGTTCACTTTGCCATCTTCTTATCCGCCAAGTATCTAGGGCAGTTCCACTTCTAGTGACCATTTCCTTTGCAGTATAAGCACTTGTTTCAGGCTTGAGTTTAGCTTTGGGTTTCTTCACGGGAGTGACAACTTGCTTGTCATTCTTTTTGAAGTTCCCCTTCTATCCCTTTGCCCTTTACTTGAAACAAGTGGTCTTGTTAACCATCAACACTTGATGCTTTTTCATGATTTCTACCTTCGCCTATTTCAGTATCGCGAAGAGCTGGGAATTCCTTTCGTCATCCCTTGCATATTATAGTTCATCACGAAGTTCTACTAACTTGGTGATAGTGACTAGAGAACTTTGTCAATTACTATCTTATCTGGAAGATTAACTCCCACTTGATTAAAGTAATTGTAGTACCCAGACAATCTGAGCACATGCTCACTGGTTGAGCTATTCTCCTCCATCTTGTAGGCAAAGTACTGTCAGAGGTCTTATACCTCTTGACACGGGCATGAGTATGAAATACTAATTTCCACTCTTGGAACATCTTATATGCTCCATGGCGTTCAAAACGTTTTTGAAGTCCCGGTTCTAAGCCGTAAAGCATGGTGCACTTAAACTATCAAGTAGTCATCATATCGAGTTTTAAAACGTTCATAACGTCTACATCTGCTCCTGCAATAGATCTGTCACCTAGCGGTGCATCAAGGACATAATTCTTCTGTGCAGCAATGAGGATAATCCTCAGATCACGGAACAATTCTGCATCATTGCTACTAACATCTTTCAACTTGGTTTTCTCTAGGAACATATGAAAAATAAACGGGGAGCAACATCGCGAGCTATTGTTCTACAACATAGATATGCTAATACTACCAGGACTAAGTTCATGATAAATTAAAGTTCAATTTAATCATATTACTTAAGAACTCCCACTTAGATAGACATCCCTCCGGTCATCTAAATGATCACGTGATCCAAATCAACTAAACCATGTCCGATCATCACGTGAGATGGAGTAGTTTCAATGGTGAACATTTTATGTTGATCATATCTACTATATGATTCACGCTCGACCTTTCGGTCTCCAGTGTTCCGAGGCCATATCTGCATATGCTAGGCTCGTCAAGTTTAACCCGAGTATTCTGCGTGTGCAAAACTGGCTTACACCCGTTGTATTTGAACGTAGAGCTTATCACACCCGATCATCACGTGGTGTCTCGGCACGATGAACTTTCGCAACGGTGCATACTCAGGGAGAACACTTATACCTTGAAATTTAGTAAGGGATCATCTTATAATGCTACCTCGTCCTAGCAAAATAAGAAGCATAATAAGATAAACATCACATGCAATCAAAATATGTGACATGATATGGCCATCATCATCTTGTGCTTTTGATCTCTATCTCCAAAGCACCGTCATGATCACCTTCGTCACCGGCGCGACACCTTGATCTCCATCGTAGCATCGTTGTCGTCTCGCCAACTATTGCTTCCTCAATTATCGCTACCGCTTAGTGATAAAGTAAAGCAATTACATGGCGATTGCATTTCATACAATAAAGCGACAACCATATGGCTCCTGCCAGTTGCCGATTACTTTACAAAACATGATCATCTCATACAAAATCGTATAACTCATCATGTCTTGACCATATCACATCACAACATGCCCTGCAAAAACAAGTTAGACGTCCTCTACTTTGTTGTTGCAAGTTTTACGTGGCTACTATGGGCTTAGCAAGAACCGTTCTTACCTACGCATACAAAACCACAACGATGTTTCGTCAAGTATGTGCTGTTTTAACCTTCACAAGGACCGGGCGTAGCCACACTTGATTCAGCTAAAGTGAGAGAGACAGACACCCGCCAGTCACCTTTAAGCAACGAGTGCTCGTAACGGTGAAACCAGTCTCGCGTAAGCGTACGCGTAATGTCGGTCCGGGCCGCTTCATCTCACAATACCGCCGAAGCAAAGTATGACATGCTGGTAAGCAGTATGACTAGTATCGCCCACAACTCATTGTGTTCTACTCGTGCATATCATCTACGCATAGACCTGGCTCTGATGCCACTGTTGGGGAACGTAGTATTTTAAAATTTTCCTACGATCACGCAAGATCTATCTACCAGATGCATAGCAACGAGAGGGAAGAGTGTGTCTATGTACCCTCGTAGACCGGGAGCAGAAGCGTCAAGTGACGCGGTTGATGTTGTCGAACTTCTTTGCGATCCAACCGATCAAGCACCGAACGTACGGCACCTCCGCGTTCAGCACACGTTCAGCTTGATGACGTCCCACGAGCTCTTGATCCAGTTGAGCTTCACGGGAGAGTTTCGTCAGCACGACGGTGTGGTGACGGATATGATGTGTTCACCGGCGCAGGGCTTCGCCTAAGCTCCGCGACGGTATGACCGAGGTGTGATTCTGTGGAGGGGGGCACCGCACACGGCTAAAACAATTCAACTTGTGTGTCTTTGGGTGCCCCCCTGCCCCCGTATATAAAGGAGCAAGGGAGGGAGGCCGGCCGGCCCTTCCTGGTGCGGCTAGGGAGTGGACTCCTACTAGGAATAGGATTGCAATCCTATTCCTAGTAGGATTCACCAAAAGAAGGAAGAGGGAAAGGAATAGGAGAGGTGGCGCCCCCCCCCCCCAATCCTAGTCCAACTAGGAACCCTAGGTGGGGGCGCCGGCCAGCCCTATGGGCTGCCTCTCCCTTTCCCTTTAGGCCCACTATGGACCATCCCCTCTCGTAGGGGGTTCCGGTAACCCCCTCCGGCATTCCCGATAAATCCGAAACTTTTCCGGAACACTTCCGGTGTCCGAATATAGTCGTCCAATATATCAATCTTTATGTCTCGGACATTCCGAGACTCCTCGTCATGTCCGTGATCTCATCCGGGACTCCGAACTACCTTCGGTACATCAATACTCATTAACTCATAATACCGATCGTCATCAAACGTTAAGCGTGCGGACCCTACGGGTTCGAGAACTATGTAGACATGACCGAGACTCATCTCTGGTCAATAACCAATAGCGGAACCTGGATGTTCATATTGGCTCCTACATATTCTACGAAGATCTTTTATCGGTCAGAACCGCATAACAACATACGTTGTTCCTTTTGTCAAACGGTATGTTACTTGCCCGAGATTCGATCGTCGGTATCTCTATACCTAGTTCAATCTCGTTACCGGCAAGTCTCTTTACTCGTTCCGCAACACATCATCTCGTGACTAACTCATTAGTCTTTTGCTTGCATGGCTTATTGTGATGTGTGTTACCGAGAGGGCCCAGAGATACCTCTCCGACACTCGGAGTGACAAATCCTAATCTTGATCTATGCCAACACCACGAATACTTTCGGAGACACCTGTAGAGCATCTTTATGATCACCCAGTTACGTTGTGATGTTTGATAGCACACAAGGTGTTCCTACGGTATTCGGGAGTTGCATAATCTCATAGTCATAGGAACATGTATAAGTCATGAAGAAAGCAATAGCAGTAAAACTAAACGATCATAGTGCTATGCTAACGGATGGGTCTTGTCCATCACATCATTCTCCTAATGATGTGATCCCGTTGACCAAATGACAACTCATGTCTATGGCTAGGAAACATAACCATCTTTGATCAATGAGCTAGTCTAGTAGAGGCATACTAGGGACATACTGTTTTGTCTATGTATTCACACATGTACTAATTTCCGGTTAATACAATTCTAGCATGAATAAAAGACATTTATCATGATATAAGGAAATATAAATAACAACTTTATTATTGCCTCTAGGGCATATTTCCTTCAATTGTGGCCATGGTGACCGTCTCATCATCTTCATCATTATTATCATCCTCGGCATATTCTTCTTGGGACACCAACACTTTCGGAGGAGTCTTCTTGTTGAAGTTGTTCTTGTTAGGATAGGACTTTGACTTGTCCTTCCGGATAAGCTTGCCTCCAAAGTCTTCTCTCTTCTCATATGGGCAATCCGCAACGAAGTGTCTTACATTTCCACAGTTGAAGCATGTCCTCACTCGTTGCTTGCCCTTATTCCCACTAGAGTTGTTCCTGTTGAAGTTGGGTCTTGTGTTCTTCTTGCCCCAGAATTGCCTTGAAGCAAGAGCCATGTGCTCATGATAGGCATATTTGGTGTCCTCGGGGCTATACTCATCATCATCTTCCATCTCCTCTTCTTCCACACAAGCCTTGGCCTTCAGGGCAAGATTAGGCTTCTTCGATCGTTGAGCTCTTAAGACCGCATTGTCGGCAGTAACATCCAAGATCCTCATGGCAACAAACTCATCCAACACTTCATTTGAGGATAAGTGGTGGAAGTCCGGTCTCTGACGAATGACAGAGGACATGGCCTTATGGTAGGGCATCATGGCCTTGAGGAACTTGCGCTTGATCCAATTGTCATCTGTATCCTTACTGCCATGATCTCGAAGAGAGACCGCAAGGATAGTTAATCTTCGATTAAGTTCACGAGGATCTTCTTCTTCGATCATAGCAAACTCATCAGCTTCATCTTGCACAACTTCATAGTTGGAGCGTTGAATACTGGTGCTTTCCTTGTACATCGTGCCAACATGCTCCCAAGCTTCCTTGGCCGCAGTGAAGGGTCGAAGGTGTGCAATGTCTTCAGGAGGGATGGAATCTTGAAGAATGCAAAGAGCGGACTCGTTGAATTGATGATCCACAGTTTCTCTTGGAGTCATGTTGTCGGGATCATGCGGATAAAAACCTTGCTCAATGATTCTCCAAAGATTAGTAGAACAATGATTTATATGACGTTTGAAACGAAACACCCAAGTAGCAAAATCAGAATTTTTGATAAACTTGGGAGGAGGTTCAACGGAATTTAAATGCGGTGTGGGAACGGGTCCTCCATAGTGAGTAGGAGGAGCGGAGTGGGCAAAGATCCCACTCCCATTCTTAGTAACAGGGGCTTGTTCACTACTAGCTTCTCCCTTGTCGGGATTAGCCTCCGACACGTTAGTAGCGGGACGAACCACTTCTAACGGTGCGGTGGATACTTTAAGCCCCTCAAGCAAATCTTTAAATATGCCTTTGACCTCGCTCGCTAGTGACTCTTTCAATGTGGTCAATGCCACATTGAACTCCTCACGAGTGACCGAGGCTCCCCCATCTGACGTAGGTAAGGACGGAGTTCCACCGGAATGGTCCTTCGTCTCGACTACGTTGTCACCCATACTCTTTGGACGGTAAAGTCCTTAAAAAGAGACGAGACTCTGATACCAATTGAAAGGATCCATATGGTTGACTAGAGGGGGGGGTGAATAGGCAACTAACAATTTTTAGCTTTTCTTAACCAATTTAAATTAAGCGTCAAAGTAAGTTGTCTAGATATTCTACTAAGATGACAACTAATGGAAAGTAAAGATAACAACTTCACATGCAAGCTATAGGAGTTAAACAAGTAATGCTTGCACAAGTAAAGGTAAGAAATAACCACAAGAGGAACCGGTGGAGACGAGGATGTGTTGCCGAAGTTCCTTCCCTTTGAGGGGAAGTACGTCTCCGTTGGAGCGGTGTGGAGGCACAATGCTCCCCAAGAAGCCACTAGGGCCATCGTATTCTCCTCACGCCCTCACATGATGCAAGGTGCCGTGATTCCACTAGTGGTGCCCTTGAAGGCGGCAACCGAACCTTTACAAACAAGGTTGGGGCTATCTCCACAACTTGGAGGCTCCCAACGAAACCACGAAGCTTCACCACAATGGAATATGGCTTCGAGGTGACCTCAACCGTCTAGGGTGCTCAAACACCCAAGAGTAACAAGATCCGCAAGGGATTAGTGGGGGGAATCAAATATCTCTTGGTGGAAGTGTAGATCGATGCCTTCTCAAGCAATCCCGAGCAAATCAACAAGTTTGATTGGCTAGGGAGAGAGATCGGGCGGAAATGGAGCTTTGGAGCAACAATGGAGTATGTGGGGGAAGAGGTAAGTCTTCTTGGAGAAGAAGACCCCCTATATATAGTGGGAGAGCAAATCCAACCGTTATGCACGTTTTCTGCCCGCAGAGAGCGGTAGTACCGCACGTAAGTTGCGGTACTACCGCTTGCTGAGCGGTACTACCGCTCTGAGAGCGGTACTACCGCTAGGCAAAAACAAGCGAGGCGATGACAACCACGGATGAAATAAATTACATCCGTGGCTACATCTGCAGAAATACGGTAGTAGCAAAACACGACACGATACTACCGCTTGGGGCAAGCGGTACTACCGCATAGGATGCGGAAGTAAAAAATTACTTCCGCACCTACTTCCACACTTGGTACAGTGCCGGGCCAGATACACGGTACTACCGTTCTGGAGCCGCGGTACTACCGTGTCTTCAGGCGGTACTACCGTGCGGCTGTGCGGTACTACCGCTTATGGAGCGGTACTACCGCTTGCCAGGCAGATGTTTTAGTTAAGAAGTCATGGTTTGCATATACGATAATAAATGGTTGGAACTCCAGAGAAGCATGGGAAAGGTGGTGTGAGAGTAAGATGTGTACGTGTTGATTCCACCCAAACCTTTCCGAAACGGACCCCCTCTTAATAGTACGGCTTTCCTATTACTCAAAGCCATCGACAGGGAGCAAAAAGGAAACACCGTCTTCCATCGAATCCGAGGGGCAAGCAATCGTCTTGTGCCTAAGTGAGATATACCTGTAGGAGCTTAGAGCACACGATTAGTCCGCAAATGCATTGTCATCAATCACCAAAACTACTTAGGGACAACTATGCCCTTACATGAACTATATGTAAAAAACACATTTCCAAATGTTTAAAAAATAGAGGAAAAAAAATCCTGTGTGTACAACCGGACATTATATGTACGTGCACGAAGTTTCGATGAAAAAGACATTTTTGTGGTTTCTATAAAAGAGACATTTTTACATGTGGGGTTTTTCCTTGTATTTTTTTAAACTTTTCAAATTATGTATTTGGACAATGAGTGCATATGCACCTATGAGCCAAAGCCAATTTATGCTGAAATGTGCCTTATATTTGTGAACGGAGGGAGTAAAAAGAAGCCGCCTTTTTTCGCTGCAAAAACAAATAATTGAACTTCAATGGCTAGAACGTCAATACTCCTTTATCGAAAAAAGAACGTCAATACTCAATTCTCTATAAGAAAATCTTGATTACTCGATAGTCATTTTTTTTACTCGATAGAGTCATACAGTTACAATGTGATCGAGCTAGGTTTCACGAGTCATTACACACAAGAGTATTCCAATTTCCAACATGACCCTAAACAAGAAAAGAGCATTCCGACTTTACACGGTGGGGATTTCCAACCAAAAGACCCGTAAAAAAGGGAAAGTTTGTTGCAATCCGGCAGGCATCAGAATCCGGAGCGCATCGGAAAGATCGGGCTCGGTGACTTGGACTGCTGCTGCTGCTGCTGCTGCTGGCTCCCCTGGCTCGCGGACTGCAGCGCCTGGTCGACCATGGCGGCGCGCGACGCCCGGGACACGGGCGTGCCGCCGGTCAGCGCTCGCTGGTAGGCCTCGTCATCCTCCATGCTCGCGCCCCCTTCCAGCGCCAGGTGCACGAGGCGGTGCATGTCATGCGACGTCAGCTCGTGCTGCTCGGTGAGCTCGGGGCCGTCCGAGCGCGCCTCGAAGCCCGACAGCAGCAGGTTCGCCCCCTCCCCCGCGCGGTACGGGCGCACCGTGAACTGGGCGCCGCAGCCGTCCTCGTCGTCGTCGTCCTCCTCGTACGCGGCGACGGCCCGCTGGCCGTGCAGGCTCCGCGCGCCGCTCAGGTCGAACTCCCCGAACTCCATGTCGCTCCCGCTCTCGTCGTCGCCGTCGTCCGACGCCGCCGGCTCCTCGGACGCGCCGTCGTCGACGAACACCACGCGGAGGCGGAACTCCACGCCGCCGACCGCGCCGCGCCTCGCGCCGACGCGCTCCGCCGCCCTCCTGGCCTCCGCCGCGACCTCCGGGCGCAGCGTCGGGTTGTCGAGCCTGGCCACGAGGCCCGCGAACGCCCGGTCCGCGGTGCCGCGGCGGCCCAGGTCGCTGAGCGGCACGCGGCAGGACACGTCCTCCATCGTGTCGACGTCCACGGGGTCGCCGCCGTAGTCGCTGCGTTGCTCGACGAGCAGCCGGAACGTGACGTCGGGCTGCGACGAGCCGCACGAGTCCGCGGCCGGGATCTCGGCGAGCAGGACCAGCTTGTCGGGTTGGCTGAGCAGGACGTGCTCGTTCACGGCGGTGGCCATGTCTACTCTGGCTGCGCGTACACCGGCGGACGAACAAACTTGGACGCTGGTGAGTAATTTGATGACTGCGAGAACGTCGCAGGCTGTGCTCCTGGAGCGGAACCGGGTCCCCCTTATATAGCTCGTCAAGGGTCATGGCGGTTGAAACAAGTGGGAGCCGAATTCGACTCGGACCGTCGGACGAGCTGTCGAGAAATCCCATACACGAGTCGTGGCTGGAATCGGAGTGGATTGTGGGGGTGGACCCGTGGCGGTTTCGCCAAGGGCAGTGATCTGCGCAGGCGCATCGGCCTAACTGTTGTACCGATCTAGCCTCAGCCGTCCGATTCAATGCGCTTCAACCGTCTGATCTGCCTGTTGACTTTTCCATCTCCTTCGTCTTCTTCGTGCGCTGCGCGGGCGCCGCCCTGTTGCCTGGATGTCATCCCGGCCGCCGACCACCACCCCCTCACCAGGAACTCCTCCCTCCGCCGCCCCGCTCTGCTAGATGCCACAACTGCCACCGGTCGCCGCCCTAGTCCGGCGTCCCTTGCTGCGTTTCTCGCTTCTATGTATGCAACAGGTGCGCCCCGTGGTTGTAGCTCCGGTGGGAACGCTCGCAGCACCAATACATGACGGCGCGCTCCAGTGGCAATAGTTCGCCAGACACAGTACCCAGGCGACAAGGTCACTAAAAAAGCGTCTATTCTCATGGGCCAGTAGCAGCAAAAATGTCACACGGTCGTAGCAAAAGAAAATGCCGGTTCCAGCAAAAAAACAATGTAGCATATCCAACATGCCCACACCCGACACCAGTGGCGGAGCTACAAAGAAAAAGTTGGGCGGGCCAGAGAGCACAATATTTTCCAGATTCTAAAGCATATATGATATTTCAATAGATATAGTCACTACACCTTCAGTTCACATTGATTACAAGATGAGCAGATGCATATATATACACTAGCAAGATGTCCGTGCGTTGCACGGAACATCAAGATGCATTTGTATGAGTAGTTTATCTTGTGTGAGAAAATGATGAACGAGGGAAGGCCTTATTTGCAAATGTGGAGAGGGGTGTGGGTATCTTTTTGCAAAATTGCCATAGTTTCCTTCCTATCCATCAGATATAAATCGGACGGACTATATTGCAGGATGGCAGGCACACCATCATCACCAACTCTGCTTTTTATAAGAGTAGAGATATATACTACCCGATACCAAAATAAGTCATAACATTTGACCATATATACTACTGGAAACCAAAATAAGCCATACCATTTGACCATCACGCAATGTTGTGTGGAGTTACATACTACAAATCAGCTTTCCGTTCCTTCACGCATTTGAATCTTCAATGATATCTTCATAGTTGTACTTCTCTAGAATGTCACCCTCTATAACTAATAAGTTATTGGTAAGAAAGTCATCCTCCATTGTATTGCACAACCTTGTTTTAATGATCTTCCTCAACTCCAATCATGTCACCATCTCTTTTTCTTTTGAAAACCAAACCAATTTTCCGCTGACTCTCCTTGCCCATAGCTGCCACACCTCAACTTGTAATCTGTAAACACAGTTGAGTGAATTATTGCTGCAGCAAGGCCAATTGCCCAATTGTGTAAACAAAACCCAAAGTACCAAATAGTCCTACTAAATTAGAAACCATCTACATCTACTATGGACAATAGACAGTGAACTACAATAATCTTCAGTGAAATATTTATCCAATTGGGCATTTTGATGATGATTCAATTTCAATGAACGATGACCTAAGTAGAATTCAGGGGAATAAAATTGGGAACGATTCGAATCGATTTAGCTGCACAGCTTGCAAGGATTGAGAGAATAAGTTGCCCAGTGAAGTGAACTGTCTCGCGCCCTCACGGCCTCGTCGCCGTCGCCGGCTACCGGCTTGTGGCTGGTGTGCGCGTCCGCGCGTTGGTCGGACAAACAATGGTTGGCTTTTGTGCGGTCTAGAGTCGGGACGTTGGATGAAGGGAAGGGAGGGGCCGACGTGCGCCGCGCCCGTGGCCGGCGGCTGAGCTGTGAGACGGCGGTCAACGCAGCTCCGCTATGTGCGTTGTTTTGGAGGAACGCGTGCAGGAGGCAGAGAAGCTGGTCGCTGGAGATGTATCCGCTGTGAGCTGCATGTACGCTACTAGTGCTGGTGGGCTGGCGGCTGGGTATGTGAACTAGTATAAAGCATACATATATATAAAAAATTTGCTCCAGACCTGGGCGGGCCGCGGCCCACTCGGCCTTGCGGAAGCTCCGCCAGTGCCCGACACCGCTCATGGCTTTCCCCCTCACCGGTCGCCGGTTGAAGCTTTTCACACATACAATTGAAGCATTTCTATTAGTGGTTGCAACTTTTCTGATTTTCATAGTGTCTAGTTGTAGCTTTCTCTCTCAATGGTTGGAGCTTTTTCCAACAACCGTTGAAGCTTTCCTACCAATGGTTGTAGCTATTTTCTTTTTAGCATCGCTTGGTCAAGGCTTTTGTGTCGTTTCGGTTGAAGCTTTTTCATCGAAGGTTGTAACATTTCATGTCAATGGTTGTAGCTTTCCGGCCATGGCGCTGACCGCCTGTAGCTTTCTCTACATCTGGTTGAAGCTTTTCATCTAGGGGGATGAAGCTTTTGTGTAAACGGTTGCAACATGAGGGGGTGCGGCGGCTATGAAGAAGCCTCTGATGTCGTCCATCACCGCCCGGCTCGTCGTCGGCGAAGCAGAAGCACGAGGCACGTGTGAGTTGCAAACCGACGGGAATGGGATTGGTCAACGGCCTTGCTGCATCCAATGGCGAGCGGGGCTGCAAGCGTGGCGGGGTGAGATCTACATCCCTGGCCGGCGGGGATTCGATCTTCCATGACCGACAGCGAGCTACTCATGAGCTGCAGTGATGGAGGCAGGAGATGCGGGCGTCGGCGCTGCATTGCTGCAACGACGGAGGTAGGAGACGAGGATGGGGCGAGATCCGCGGAGCTGGGAGACAGGGATGTGGTGGGATCCGCGGGAGGTTGAAGAAAAGCAGTGATGGATGACCCGCATCCTACATGTCGCTTGGTGGATGGCTGGGACGGAGCGCGCGTGGACGCGACCAGCGCAAAGTTCAGCCGGTGCTCCGTTGCCAAACATTTACCTTTCACGAATCGATTGACTTTCAAAATGTTTGCTTGGCATAGCCCCTCCCTCTGCTCTTCCTGAATGGAGTTCCGCCATGGACGGGTTGGAGCTCAAAATGGAAGTTCATGCGCCCAGAGCTCAGTGAGATGGTGGGTCGTGGGGATGCCACCGTGAGAGGTTAGCAAATTTGGGTTAATGTTGTGTAGCCACTTTCGACGTTCTGTCTGCATATGTTGCTTGTTGCGTACACATGGGCATTGTGCTGCAAGGGGTTGTTTTTATGTTGCAAACGTGTTTTTTGTGTTGTTGTGTGTGCTATTTTATTATTACTTTTTTTCTGTTTTTTCCATTGCATATGTCATCCCAAAGTTTCAACACTTTGTTCAATGAATGGACATTTGTGGAGGATTATGAAATGTTGCAAGGTTCTGCAACTTTTCCTTCAAAGACACCAGGAAATGCCGCAGCAATGTAGCTTGCAGGATTTTCGTTTTGAATGACCAGACTGTCCAAATTCCGTATATACATGGCCCGATCTCTCACAGCCACCGTTCAGTGCAGCTCTAAAAGATAAGCACATCATTTGCTGCACCAATCAGTACACATTAAAGACCACCAACTGCGTTATAAAATCAGCAAATAAGTTGAGTATAAGCTACAATTCTATAGACACTGTATTCCAGGAGTACAAATATTCTGGTGCAAGTTCATTTTGACTTTCTAATACTACAGATCTGTTAAAGAGCATCCAAACGGAAAAGGAGCTAAAAAAATGAGCTGCTAATATTACCAACGGAAAATCACATACACCCACCAGAAAGGCAACACCATTGGTGCTTCTTCCCATGCAAGCTACTTGGAAAATTTCCTTGAGGTACACCTCAAACAACTAGCTGCAGCACAAAGTGAAAAATGGGCAGTTCTTACGCAAGAACCTCCTTCAGCTTGGCCTTCTGGTCGTCTGTCAGGGTTTTCGGGAACAACACCTCGAATGTGACATACAGATCGCCTTTCTTGTTGCTTTGGTGCAATGGCATGCCCTCTCCTTTGAATTTCCTTACCTCCTTGGGCTTAGTGACACCCTAACAATTTGTGATGGAGCAGAGTAGATTAGATGCGGTCAGCCTACAGGATGCAACAAGAAAGGTGTACTGTTGAGGTTTTGGTGACTTACCTGGGAGCCGATTTGGACAAGATGGTTGTCAAGATGCTTGAGGTTCTTCTCGAATCCAACCAGAGCTTGGAGCTGTAGCAGCAAAAGGTAATCAAATCATGAGAGATGTAGAACAGACTCCAGTACAGCATACTGGAAAGAAGAGAAATTTGGTGGATCAAGGGAGGTTGGATTCAGAGGATGACAAATACACAGGGGTAAAAGTAACTAAATAACAGCAAGGCCCATACTGTACACAGGAAGGAAACAGGACATTTACCCGAAGTTGATCTAGAGTTTACTGTGAATTTTCAGCAGAACCCCTATGTCCCCAATGGAACCTAAATGCTAAAGTGATCACTGAAATGGAAATGTGCAATGCTCCTTTGGAGAGTTTACTGTTTGATGTAGGATGTAGCGAGGTTATAACAGGAGTAAAGAATGCCCAATTTACAGAGATGTGATAGCATCAAACTCATTCAATTTTGATACAACTTCTTTGGTTCTTACATACCAATTAAGATAATTTTCAACCAAAGTACAGGCTGCACCAATTTTCTCCGCACTAACTGGCCTTAATGTTAACTGTAATAGGCACAAGAGAGAGGGCAGACAGGCCGTACCAGGGAGATTGTAACTGTTGCATGCAGGTCATTGCCTTCTCTTCTGAAGCGGTCATGTGGTGCTGTCCTAATCCTGAACTGCTCATGAAATCGTTTTTCATGATGAAATTAGTCGCAATTATTTCCCACGCTAATTGCAACCAACCAAGTTAAGGAGGAAAAACAAACCTTCAAGTCTCCAGGTTCTCCATCAATCTTAGGCTCTCCTTCCTCGAAAAATGAAACCTCCTAAAATATCAAATGACACTGCCAAGTCAACATCTAAGCATATCACAATGGATACATTGCATCATGATAAACTACTTATAAACTTAAGCAATTATATTTAATTGTCTCTTGACCATGTGGTAACTTACTACCGTTGTCATAGCAACCTTGTGTAAGCAATCAGATGCAACCACAGTTCACATCAAAAGTGGCAAATGCACCCATATTCGATTCAAACAAATGATTCAGGCACCACATTTCAAAAATAGACTAAAATAATATTCTGATGATGACCCTTGAAGTTGCCATTCATGACCCTTGTAGTGGTTTCTTATCTGGACGTTTCTTCTTAGCTACCTCTAAACATGCCCAAGTAATACATTGGTGTAAGTCAATGATTTGTATCTCACAAGAAATAAACAAGCAAAATTGCCTAAAGAATTCACGTTCTCAAGTCTCGAATAACCATATGCAACTAAGTGACAGTAGATATACTTTCAATTGACCCAAGGCTAAGTACTGGACATAAAATATGACAGCTGCTTCATACCTGTCCATCTTGCATACCCTTCTCAATATCAACAGTTAAAAAGTCACCTTCTCGTACATACTTAACATTTGGACACTGGTCGCAGACCTGAAGATGACAAAGAAAAAGCTATCACTAGGTAGAACAGACAATAATGAAATGATTAAGAAGAAACCTTAATTTGATCACAGAAGAACTTTATGAAACAGTCTGTATGTTAAATCACATCAGCCGCAGAATAACATAGCATGTCAATTAGGAAAATACCTGCTCGGTCATTTGTTGATACATTCCAGGACCAATTTGACGGTGGTAAACTTCATTCCTGCAGTTGCATCGTCTCTTTCCTGGTGCTGGTTTTATGATGTTTTTTTCTCTCCAAACCTATCATGTCAACAAAATAGCAAACTAAAGTTTGGGCTATACATAATTAAGCATTCATAGTGCACGCAGCCTACTTCATGAAAACTCGCGTCATGCTACCAAATATAGCAATTAGGTTATCTACTAACTAGGTGCAGCATTTGTCTAGTGTCTATGTGATACTTTAGTATACGTAACTTAGCAATATATTTCCAGTTCACCAGTCACGCAAATTGGTTACCTTTAATGAACCACCCATGTACAGGTCCTCTAGTGAAGCATCCAGTTCAACAATCACATCATCACCTTTTATGATCTGTTCTTCCTCCTCTTCCATACCACCACCACCTCCTCCGAAAAAGCTGAAAAAGTTTGTGAAAGAAGAGCAAGTGATCACTAAAACTGGAAATTCATGTGGTACAAACACAACAAACACAATATGATGATTAGTATTGTGTTGCTTCCGTCCAGTTCAGTACTGAATTATTTTAACAACTTTGAGAAATGTCAACATCAGAGAATACAGGATATTTGTTTTTTTCAATTATGTGCTGCAGCACAAGAAGCAATCCTCATCTGTGTATGCCATGACTTCACAAGTGATGCAAGCACATATGAAATTTTAGTTTGTCGGCTGCGCTGTTGTTGATCCTTACGGCAATTGCTTTTAATTGCACGAGCATATGCAGAAAAGAACACAATTCCACTCATATAAGCTGAACTTACTAAAATTATTACTTATGATCTCTTGGATCAATGACAAACGCGAAACTGGTGCATTTGTCAACACTCGATACAAATATTAGAAATGTTAAGTATATCTATAGTTGACACTGCCAGACCCTACGGAATGGGAACATATGCTTTGTGTTGTAAGAGCATCTCTAGCCGATCCCTCAAAACTGGTTAAGGGAGTAAAATTTCGTTTTGAGGAGTTAAACCGGACCTAGCCGAACCCTTGTCCGGTTTAACTGCTCAATTTCTACTCCTCGCGCTGGCTGCCGCTTATATATACTCGGCCGCGGCTCAATCTCAGGATAAGTTTTCTAATCCCGCCCACTCCACCCCCCGCGCCGCCCCTCTCCTCGCTCGCACCTAATCGACACCGGTGCCGCCCAAATCCACCCCGCACCCCCGCCGACACTTCCAATCAACCAGTGCCTTCCCCGACCCCCGAAATGGCAGGATCGAGCCGCCACCGATTCGAAGTATGGATCAGTGCCGCGGCGCGCAGCTGACCCGAGCACGCAGCACGCGTCCCCTCTCAGGCTACTTCACCAACCTACCGCCTCAAAGGGGAAGTACCATGGCGTGCAGCATCGCCCGCTGGTACTGGAATGGCTCCTTCCAATCGGCGGAGCTGGCGGCAAGGGCATACAACGTGAAGGCGGTAAGCCTCTACGACAGCCGGGCAAAAATCAACTTCCCCCTCAGCAGCTGTGAGGTCCTGGAGTTCGTTGCCATCGACCCCCAAGTGGTCTCCCGCCGCAAGGTGCAGGAGAATCGGCAGGCCTTGAAGTGACTTGAGGCGGTGCGCGCCAATGGGGAGTAGATGGCCAAGCTTCACCGGAATAATCTGGAGCTTGTCACCGAGGAACGCCGGCATCTTGAGTTTGTACAAGAAGGGGGCTACCAACGAGGTCAGGCTTCGTCGACCTTTGCTCTGGCGACTCTGGCGCCAGCGACAAACGGTGTGAATTGAGATGAGCTCATGAACGAGGAATATGCGGTTTTTAGTTTTTATTTCCTTCAAATAGAGTAGTTTAAATTATGTTATGCAATGTAGTTTGAATCGAAATGTGTGTTCATGGACTAGTTTCAATTTTTTGTTTGAATGAAATTGGGTGAAAAAAAAGAGTTCGAGGAGTTAAATTTAAGAGTTAGGCTAGGAACCATATTTTTAACTCCTCAAATATAAGGAGTTAAAGTTTGAGGAGGCATATGAGGGCTTAAATTTTAAGGGATCGGCTAGAGATGCTCTAACAATAGTACAATACTAGAACGCGCAGCTCAGGGGATATGTCAACTCAAACAGGAGGTGTCATTTCACTACTTAAGTGCATCTCAGTCTTCATGTATTCAACACGGTCATATGAATTACTGTATTCCCTATCGATTGATGAGCAACTAAAATTTTGACAGTTCCCTATATCTATAAACAAAAGATCCATGCAATCTAATATCTCTCTTGATATGTACAGCAAGTCAGCAATCTAAGTGCGACCAGAACATGTTTCATTGATATTTCACTAGCAAGCATGTTGCCTTACACATTATAGCCTAATGACAGATTATTGTTTCTACTTCTAAGTTGACAGTTTTTCCCCCCGTATTTTGACATCTCTAAACTCGTATAGATAGCAAATCATTACACGGTCGATTGTAATAGCTCAAAATAAGTAGATCATACCTCGGAGCACCACACAGACTGTCTACACGGCATACTTGAGGCAACATTTAAAAAAAAATCCTCACCTGCTGAATATGTCCTGCATGTTCATCCCACCACCGCCTCCTCCTCTCCCGCCTTGGAACTGCTTCAGCCCCTCCTCACCATACCGGTCATAGATCTTCCTCTTCTCCTGATCCGTCAAGACCTCATACGCTGCATGATAGCAACACATTCAAACATAGATCCCCTGAAGTCGAATTATTCAAGCTCAGCGAGTGGAATTTCACTCCTTTTACTCCTAACACAGGCTAGTACCATTATTGATCTCGGCGAATCGCTTGGTGGCCTCCTCATTGTCGGGGTTCTTGTCGGGGTGGTACTTGAGCGCGAGCTTGCGGTACGACCTCTTGATCTGATCCTCCGACGCGCCCTTGGGGACTTGCAGCACGTCGTAGAAGCTCTTCCTGATCCACACCAACGAAAACAACACGAATTTTTAGCGGAGCCCAAATGCCAACCCAATATTTGGAGCAGACTGAACTCGAACACACAGATCCTGAATCCGTTTTGTCAGGGGGAAAATCCCTCGTAAATTCGGTAGGGGTGGGATCGGGAGGGCAAAAATAATAAGATCTAGAAGAAACCACGCGAGAATCAACAACTGTTCCGAGCATTACCCCTCGATCACCGCCGCGAGATGCAGCAGCAGCGCGAGGACGGCCGCGAGCCGCGCCCCACTCCTCCGCGGCGCCGCCATCCCCCCCTCGCCGTGTCCCGCTCGACCTCCCCCTCAACCCACCGGCTAGGAGTTAGGATCGGGGTTCCCGCGGCTCGCGAATCCACGCGTATGCCCCTGCGGTACCGCCTGCCTCCTCGTCGTCTTCGTCGTCGCCGTCTTCCTCACTGGCTGGCCCTCGCGCCTCGCGGGTTAAGAGCTTCTACAACTAGAAGGGGAAGGGATCTGGAGCTCCTTTTCGGGGAGACGTGGAGGCGGGTGACGTGGACCAATGGGAGGCCAGATGTGCGGGGCTCCCGCGAATGGGGTGGCTCCACGTGGATTAAACGACCGCATTAAGGGAATCGCCCGGTGCACCGGGTCGGGTTGACTTGGCGATACTGGTAAACGGTCTGCCTGTGATGAACGTAGCAATCCTGCCACTCACGTCATGTCCTCATTCTGTTTTTATTTATTTATTATTTTGCATATTAAGTATTAACTTTGTTCAAATATTAAAAGAATACATTTCCAAAAATAGATATAAATATTTACAATAACTAGATGATACGTCGTGCGTTGCTGCAGGAACACATGTTTAATCATAAGATAAATGCTTGAAACCTCATTGGGAAAACTATAGATACTCGTTGAAAGTCCATAAAAATACGAAGAACTAAACCCTGTTTGCAAGCACACATGATTAATATAAAGAAATATAAGCTTTTGCATCATTTAGAAAAGATTTTTCAGAGAAATGTCGAGAATTAATGAACCACGCAATGGTTTTTTTTTGTACGGTCATGGGGGGAGAGCTTCCCCACCTGAATATATTACCACTCAAAAGAAGGATCCGAGAATTACAGCAAAAATATGGGTACAATTTTCACTCAGAAGGGATAGCAGAGGAGAGAAAGTGTAGCCACTGCCTAGCCGAGGATCTATCATCAGTCTTTCTGAAACGGAAAACCCAGAGGGAGAAATATGCTATAATATTTCGTAGCGTTACTCGGGGTGGGTGGTCTTCGTTTCTGAACACGAGAGCATTGCGTGAGTCCCAAAGTTTCTAGGTAACTGTCAAGGCCACCGATGGCCAGATGCTGGGGTTGAGGCCGAGAACTGCCGTGGGTTGGTGTAGAGCAGTGAGCGAGGTCGGGGCAGACAAGCCTAGGCGATACCACACTTGTGCAACATGGGAGCAGTTGGAGATGAGGTGGAGAGCATCCTCACACGGATCTTGACATCGTGGGCAGGCTGCAGATTGAGCAATATGTTTGTGGAACATATTGGCCTTCGTATTTAGCCGGTCGCGGAGGAGAAGCCATGCAGAGATCTTGACTTTGGTCGGGACCTTAGAAGACCAGACAAAATCATGGTGTGGATCAAAAGAATCCTCTGCAACAATGGAGTTGTGCGCATTCTTTGCTGAGAAAGGAAGCCCGTGCGTGAGGGACCGCTCATCTGGTCGGTCAACATGTTGGAAATCCTGCAGCAACAAACAAACACAGTCCAACTCACGAGCAGCAACGTTAGTAAGACGGTTCCGTAGGTTCGATAATAAGTTGTTTTGCCAAATGGTAGCCACTAACACCTTGTCATCTAAAGAATTAGATCATGATCGCACGCGTTGCTGCGCCCTTTCATTTTTTTGAAAGAAGTTATAATATCGTGTAAATATTTGGAAAAAGATAAAGAAAACAAATTTACATAAGGTACACCTATATTTTACAGTGACGCAAACATAGTAAATAATGCTTGCTAAGGGGCCAAACTTTGATGCCCGTCCTGTTGTGACCTCGCCATGACAGGTCAAATGACACATAACAAGTAAGCTTTTATAAAATATAATTACCCACCGAAGCTTTAAAGGGTCACCAACATAATTTCAGGAACTCTTTCACATACATGAGACAAACATGCGGCAATTTTCAATAAAAGAGCATCATTTTCACTGTTTCATAGGCGCATATACAACAAGTAACAATTTTCAGTGGATAACATTTTTCTTACGACATAACACATAAAATGTAAACATATAATAGTGAGCGAAACTTTTCACAATGTTTGAAATCCCCTCTTTACACCTCCTATTGGCTAATATGATTATGGCGTGGCTTGCATAAAGAGTGCAAGAGAGAACTGACCGACTTAAGCTGCGTACTTTTCTGGCCATCAAACTTTTCAGGGCTCAAAACCTCTCGGTGGTTTCTAAAATATCTGATGGTTCAATAACAAAATGGTCATCTAGACTTACATGCATACTAAATTTCACAAAGCAGCGTGGTTAGTAGTGCAATGTGGGGGACTATTGCAAACCAGACCCATAGTGTGATTCAAAACTTGTGTTTCACTTTCCAAGAATATACATTGAAAGGTAGTTATTCACATAATGGGAGACCTTTTTTTGAAGGAAATAATGGGAGACTTTCTACAGGTACATATACGAGATAGACATCCCAACCTCACCAACTGAGAGACACAAAAACAAACTTATAAAGAAAGAGAGACACAAAAACGGATAAATTGACTATGTTAATGTGACTTGCAGATATTTATTGGCATGCACGACTTAACCCCAGCAAAAGGCGATGGGCATGTCTGCATGTGCATCACACATGACACAAGGTAAAAAATAAAACACATTAACCCCATTCCATAGTGATAAAAAATCTCATTTAGCTCAACGGGGTGGATATAGAAGTGTTTCCTGGGACAATTGTTTTGGAGTCACTGTTTCCAGGGCAAATAAGTAAGAGCAATTATCTCACACAAAAAAAGTTTGGAGAGCAAAGCATTAGCGGTGCTAATGGCCACTGGGATGAAAGCACACACTACTTTTTGGGTTACGATCACGTTTTACACTTCATCGGAGTTGGGATGAATGCACGCACGCACCAACCAGCCCAGTAAGCAATCGTGGCCCGATCAATCACAGCTCGCCCAGCTAGCTCCACGAAGCAGCGGCCCAAGAGAAATACCAGAACATCAAAACAGAAAGCAGTACTTAATTGGCTGGCGATGGCATCGGACGGCTAGCGATGGCAAAGCGTTGTGGTGGCTCCCAGCTGGCTCTGTTATACTGTTTAGTAATGTGAGTATAGGTGTGGGAAGACTTTGTGGAGAGGGGAGTTGAGAAGCCATTTATCAAGCCAAAAAAGGTGGAGAGGCCATTGTATGTGATCACGAAGGAGTGCTCAATAAGGAGGGGAAGGTTTTTGTTCACTATTTGCGAGAGAAAGGAGGGCCTGGAAGTTTTTGCTGCAATGCCAAGTGGATATCTTTGATGATACCACTGAGTCCAAGGGATGTTTGGGTGTTGCAGTATTTTGAAGGGAAATTTCATGAGCAGGCAGCAGTTATGAGTTTGTAGATTTTTAATGCCTAGACCACTGATGGGCTTCTCGCCCCTCGTTGGTTACCCCAAGTGGAAGGTGTGAGATGTAGTGTTGCGGAAGTTTTTCCCTTGGCAAGATACCAAGGATCGAATCCCCAGAGACTCCTAGGTTCAACAAGAAGGTGTCAACTGCTAACGGCGCCAGATATTAGCAATCAACGTGGACCTGCACACAGATACAAATAACTTTGCTCCCAACAAGTACAGAGAGGTTGTCAATCCTTCCGGCCTTGTAGTTCACAAAGGATTAAACGCAAATGATAGTAGTGATAGATAATGTTTGCAATAGTAAATAATAGCGAAAAGTAAATAGCGGATGTGATCAATGATGGTAATATGGACCGGAGTCTCATGATGTTCACTAGTGATGTCTCTCTCCCAAAAGACGATAAAACAGCTATGTGAGGTAAACGAATTACAGCTGAGCAATTGACAGGACCACGAACGCAAACCAATGCTGACTACATTGCAAGAAAGGTTGAGGTTCAAAGCATGGGCGGTACGCCAAAGTAAGTAGACCGAAATCCATCAATATCTACTACTAATCATCCACCTTGAGATATCTATCCAGAACATCTCGCTGGTATTAAGTTGCGAGTCCCACCCATAGTGTAAACTCAATGCAACAGACAACTGCATTAAAAGAACTTTGCGTAAAGTAAACAATCCTTGCACCCGCGGGCACAAGCACCGTTGTTTTCCCCCTTGTGGCAACATCACATCCCCTAGACTCATGTTTCTGTCACTCAAACTAGTCATCGAGGGGCATGAACCCACAATCGAGCATAACGTTCCCTCTTGGAGTCACTACCTATTACTTGGCCAAAGCAATAAATAACAACGGAGAACATGCAAGAATTACTTATGAACATAAATATAAAAGAGGTAGATCAAATATATTACTCAATCACAATCTGAACATAATCTCATAATCCATCGGATCCCAGCAAACTCATCATAGCAACAGCATAAGGATTACATATGTGCCTCGATCATGTAGGGCAGCTCACGAGGACTAATTAGTGAAGCACAAGAACGGGAGGAGAACATCACATAGCTACTGGTCATGGACTCATGGTCCAAGGGAGACTACTCACAACTCATCCGGGAGGCGTCCATGGTGGTGGAGAGGCTCCCGGTGGTGATCCTCCCCTCCGGCAGGGTGCCGGGAAGAGTTCTCCTGGTGCTCCCGATCTTGGAAGCCGCGGCGGCGGTGGAACAGAGATGAGATCGCGAAAAAGAGTTCCCCCCTCAAGGGTTTCGGGAAACACTCTAAATATATGCCAAAGGGGGGCACCAGACGGGGCTCGGGGGGCCCAGGCGCCCCCCCCGGCGCGGCCCAGGGGGGGGCACCGCCAGGGCGCCTGGAGCCATGGTGCCCCCGCCGGCTGTCCTTCGGACGCACGGTAGGTTCTGGAACGCTGATTTTTTATATAATTTTTCTGGATTTTTCCTGGCAGTTCTCGTAATGTGAAAACCTGAAATACAAAAACAGCCGAAAACTGAAACTGGCACTGGGGTGCACTGAGTTAATAGGTTAGTCCAAATATAGTCAAAAGTGTATGGAAGTGTATGAATATCATAGCAATATCACCCAAAAGAGGCATGGAGCAAGCAGAAATTATAGATACGTTTTGGACGTATCAACATCCCCAAGCTTAATTCCTGCTCGTCCTCGAGTAGGTAAATGATAACAAGAATAATTTCTGTGGTGACATGCTATTAAACATATAGGACTTTTTCATAGTCATATGACAAAAGCTTACTGAGACAATGATTCTATAGTAATTAAGTTGCCTCATGAGAAAATCACAAAGAACTGAAAGTTTTACAATATGAAACTGAATCGTCAAGAAGATTTGCAATGAACATGGTGTGCAAATATGATAAAGTGATATCTAGCTTGCCCCCTTTAGTGAAGCAAAACATAAATGCAGGGGCACCTCCAAGGTTTAAGTGATGACTAGATATAATGATTTCAGAATAAACGATATCACAATCATGCAAAAGACAATGCTACTTTGGGACAATGCACATTACACTCAGAATGACAATCATGCTCTCAGTAGTTGGTGCTTTAAAAGAAGGTGGAGACTCAACATAAAAGTAAAAGAATGGTTATGTGCTAGAGCTTTTTATTTTGAAAACATAGAAGCAATTTTGTCAACGGTAGTAGTACTTCATATGTGTTATGCATAAGACATCCTATAAGTTGCAAGCCTCATGCATCGAATACCAATAGTGCTCGCACCTTGTCCTAATTAGCTCGGATTTCCATGAGTTATCATTGCATTACATATGTTTCAACCAAGTGTCACAAAGGGGTACCTCTATGCCACCTGTACAAAGGTCCAAGGAGATAGATCGCATTTGATTTCTCGTTTTTGATAGATCTCAACTTGAGGACATCCATACCGGGACAACATAGAAAATAGATAATGGACTCCTCTTTAATGCTTAAGCATATTCTCATAAGAGATTGAGGATTAATGTCCAAGCTAAAACTTCCGCGATGATACATGGCTTTGGTTGGCGGCCCAATGTTCTTCTCTAACAATATGCATACTCATTCAACTCATGGCAAATCACCCTTACTTCAGACAAGACGAACATGCATAGCAACTCACATGATATTCAACAAAAGTGTAACAGTTGATGGCGTCCCCAGAAACATGGTTACCGCTCAGCAGGCAACTTATAAGAAATAAGATACATAGGCAACATATTCTTTACCACAATAGTTTTTAAGCTACTTTCCCATGAGCTATGTATTGCAAAGTTAGTCCGCTTAGTACAGGTGGAGGTTAGCAAAAGACTGGGAGCGACCAACTAAGAGAGCAATGATGGTCATAATCATGCAGAGCGACAAAGCAATATTGAATCAGGCATGGAAGTTATATCGCTACTCAGAAATAAAAGATCATCAAGGCTTGACAGACTTTCTTTACAGTCTTAAATATGCGTGAGCATACGCCAAGTCGATCAAAATAAATTCTTGAAGGAAGGTATTACTAAACCATACCACATCATAGGCAAACAAATCATGTTGGTACTCCAATAACACATTGGGAATCCCCCAGCTATTTGAGACTAACCATAAGAAAACCTGAACTACTAAGCGCCATCATGCACGTAGCATCTTTATCATAGACATATTAACCAATGCAATGGAAGAAAACTCTCTTAATGAGATAAGCATGATAATTAAAGAGAGTTCAAGCAACCAACTAAACAAAAGCTCTTTGAAAAGATAAGCATGAAAGCTAAGAGCAGAACATGATAGTAGCTATTAAAAGACAAAGAACACACACATCAATGATAGACATGAAAATTCTATGTTATGTTCTAGGTAGAAGTGGAGCGTGTTTCTCTCCCACATAAAGAAAGCTGAGTTCCGACTCGTTGTGGAAAACTAAAAAGAAAACTAAAAGCAAGACGCTCCAAGCATTACACATAACACATGAAGTGATTAAAATATAGTGGAACGAAAGACGAACTGATAATGTTGATGGAGAAGGGGATGCACGGGGGCATCCCCAAGCTTAGACGCTTGAGTCTCCTTGAATATTTCTTGGGGGTGCACGGGGGCATCCCCAAGCTTGAGCGCTTGACACTCCTGAATCTTTTTATCATCTTCCCTCGCACACTTGAAAACTCCCTTCATACATAACTCATCATAATCTGATTAGCGAGGTTAGTACCCTTAATAAAATAATTGTTCCTCGCTGGAAATAAAGATATTCTTGAAGTTCTACTGTTTCTCAAGATTGCCAAAAGGTTTTTGCAAAGAAAAAGCAAGCTCTTGATTTGCAAAATGAAGGAAAGGCAAAACAGGACAGAATCTGTGAAAAACAGAACAGCAGGTAGTAAATGATTTGTTCGGGGTACTTCTGCAACTCAAATCAAAAAACTCAGAACAGACGCACGAAAGACAATTACATAGAGAACGCTGTCGAAAAAATTCAGACCAAAAAGATGATCTGGTGATTTTATACGAATTTTTCTATCCAAGGACAGAATCTGTTTCCTGGACAGCACCTCACAACTTTTGAACTTTCTAGCAATCAGAGGCTATACTTGGCACAAAATTGAAAAGCAAAGATACAATGATGATTCTACTATAGTAAACAACATCAAGACACAACAAAACCAAAATAATTTTTTTATTCATGTGGGCTGCCTCCCAAAAGCGCTTTCTTTCATGCCTTTAAGCTAGGCATAATGCATAGAGATCAAGTTTTATCAAGAGTAAAAGAATAACTAGCCCGTACAACGGACTCAAAAGATAACTTGATCTTCTTTCGAGGGAAGTGTTCCATCCCTTTCTTGAGAGGAAACTGAAATTTTATATTACCCTCTTTCATGTCAATGATAGCACCAACGGTGCGTAAAAAGGGACGTCCCAAAATAATTGGACAAGAAGGATCACATTCAATATCCATAATAGTGAAATCAACGGGAACATAGTTGTCATTGACGATGAAAAGAATATCGTCGATCCTCCCCAAAGGTTTCTTTATCGAAGAATCAACGAGACGAACACCAAAAGAACAAGAATCATAAGGTTTCAATTTAAGCATATCATATATTCTTTTGGGCATAACAGAAGTACTAGCTCCAACATCACATAATGCATAGCAAGAGAAGTCATTCAATTTAATTTTTATCATAGGATCCCAACCATCTTCTAGCTTTCTAGGTATGGAGGCTTCTACTCTAAGTTTCTCCTCCCTAGCTTTGATGAGAGCATTAGTGATATGCTCTGTAAAGGCAAGATTAAGCGTGCTAGTGCGGGGGTCTCTAGACATCTTGTGAAGGAAATCAATAACTTCGGTAAGAGTGCAATTATCAAAATCAAGATCACTAGCATTAAGTAAAGTGGTAGTGGTGTCCTTTAGGTTCACTTGTTTGGTAGTTTCTATAGTCATAGCATCACCATTAATAGGTCCCATGGAACCAGGAGTACATTGGGTGCTAAGAGTTTGGATATCCTCAACAACTTGGATAGTAGCAACAGTGTGGTGGGTAGGAAGGCTCTTAATTCTATCTTCTTCCTCCCTTTCTCTAGCCCATCTCTCTTTAAGTTTAGCCATCATCCTAATGTTTTCATTGATTTGTACTTGAATAGCATTTATAGGAGTGACTTCCCTCTCCTCAAGAGGAGAAGTTTTAATTTTTAGCAATTTTACCTCATTGGCTAAATGGTCTACCTTAAAAGAGAGATCATCTAGTTTATGTAGTTTTTCTTCTACACTCTTATTAAAGGCTTTTTGGGTAGTGATGAAATCTTTAAGCATAATCTCTAGTTCAGTAGTGGAGTTCTTGGTGCTAGGATAAGCATTGTTGTTCCCATAAGAATTAGAGGGGAACGGTCTAGTATTGTTACCAAAGTTACTCCTATAAGCATTGTTATTAAAATTGTTTCTAGAGATAAAGTTCACATCTACTTGTTCTTGAGCAATCAAAGAATTTAAAGGAACATCACGAGGATCAATAGAGGATTGCTTCGAAAGTAGAGACATGATCAAGTCAACTTTTTCATTAAGGGAGGAAATCTCCTCGACAGAGTTTACCTTCCTACCTGTTGGAGCGCGTTCGGTGTGCCATTGGGAATAGTTGGTCATCATCTCATCGAGAAGCTTTGTGGCAGCACCAAGTGTAGTTGACATAAAGGTTCCTCCCGCGGCCGAATCTAACAAGTTCCGCGAGGTAAAGTTCAAGCCTGCATAAAAAGTTTGGATAACCATCCAAGTAGTCAAACCATGAGTAGGGCAGTTCTTGATAAGAGATTTCATACGTTCCCAAGCTTGGGCAATGTGTTCATTATCCAATTGTTTAAAATTCATTATGTTACTTCTAAGTTGGATAATTTTAGCAGGTGGATAGTATTTTCCAGTAAAAGCATCTTTGCACTTGTCCCATGAATCTATGCTATTTCTAGGCAAAGACTGAAACCAAATTTTAGCTCCTCCTCTCAAGGAGAAAGGAAAAAGCTTGAGCTTAACAATATTACCATCTATTTCTTGGTACTTTTGCATATCACAAAGTTCAACAAAGTTGTTCAAGTGTAAAGCAGCGTCATCTCCAGCACCGGAGAATTGATCTTTCATGACTAAGTTCAGTAAAGCAGGTTTAATTTCATACGAAGGTGCTGAAGTGGCAGGTGTAGTGATAGGTGTGCTGATAAAGTCATCGTTGTTGTGACTAGTGAAGTCACACAACTTGGTGTTCTCGGTGGAACCCATAGTAGCAAGCAAGCAAGATAACTATTTTTGTGATTTTTGATAAAAGATACTAAAGCAAAAACTGAAAGGTAAACTAACAAGACTAAAAAGCAAAGGTAAAAGATAGCATGCAACTCCCCTATCTTGAAGAGTGGAGTCCCCGGCAACGGCGCCAGAAAAACTCCTTGATGGGCTTCTCGCCCCTCGTTGGTTACCCCAAGTGGAAGGTGTGAGATGTAGTGTTGCGGAAGTTTTTCCCTTGGCAAGATACCAAGGATCGAATCCCCAGAGACTCCTAGGTTCAACAAGAAGGTGTCAACTGCTAACGGCGCCAGATATTAGCAATCAACGTGGACCTGCACACAGATACAAATAACTTTGCTCCCAACGAGTACAGAGAGGTTGTCAATCCCTCCGGCCTTGTAGTTCACAAAGGATTAAACGCAAATGATAGTAGTGATAGATAATGTTTGCAATAGTAAATAATAGCGAAAAGTAAATAGCGGATGTGATCAATGATGGTAATATGGACCGGAGTCTCATGATGTTCACTAGTGATGTCTCTCTCCCAAAAGACGATAAAATAACTATGTGAGGTAAACGAATTACAGCTGGGCAATTGACAGGACCACGAACGCAAACCAATGCTGACTACATTGCAAGAAAGGTTGAGGTTCAAAGCATGGGCGGTACGCCAAAGTAAGTAGACCGAAATCCATCAATATCTACTACTAATCATCCACCTTGAGATATCTATCCAGAACATCTCGCTGGTATTAAGTTGCGAGTCCCACCCATAGTGTAAACTCAATGCAACAGACAACTGCATTAAAAGAACTTTGCGTAAAGTAAACAATCCTTGCACCCGCGGGCACAAGCACCGTTGTTTCCCCCCTTGTGGCAACAGCACATCCCCTAGACTCATGTTTCTGTCACTCAAACTAGTCATCGAGGGGCATGAACCCACAATCGAGCATAACGTTCCCTCTTGGAGTCACTACCTATTACTTGGCCAAAGCAATAAATAACGGAGAACATGCAAGAATTACTTATGAACATAAGTATACAAGAGGTAGATCAAATATATTACTCGATCACAATCTGAACATAATCTCATAATCCATCGGATCCCAGCAAACTCATCATAGCAACAGCATAAGGATTACATATGTGCCTCGATCATGTAGGGCAGCTCACGAGGAATAATTAGTGAAGCACAAGAACGGGAGGAGAACATCACATAGCTACTGGTCATGGACTCATGGTCCAAGGGAGACTACTCACAACTCATCCGGGAGGCGTCCATGGTGGTGGAGAGGCTCCCGGTGGTGATCCTCCCCTCCGGCAGGGTGCCGGGAAGAGTTCTCCTGGTGCTCCCGATCTTGGAAGCCGCGGCGGCGGCGGAACAGAGATGAGATCGCGAAAAAGAGTTCCCCCTCGAGGGTTTCGGGAAACGCTCTAAATATATGCCAAAGGGGGGCACCAGACGGGGCTCGGGGGGCCCAGGCGCCCCCCCCGGCGCGGCCCAGGGTGGGGCGCGCCGCCAGGGCGCCTGGAGCCCTGGTGGCCCCCCCGGCTGTCCTTCGGACGCACGGTAGGTTCTGGAACGCTGATTTTTTATATAATTTTTCTGGATTTTTCCTGGCAGTTCTCGTAATGTGAAAACCTGAAATACAAAAACATCCGAAAATAGAAACTGGCACTGGGGTGCACTGAGTTAATAGGTTAGTCCAAATATGATCAAAAGTGTATGGAAGTGTATGAATATCATAGCAATATCACCCAAAAGAGGCATGGAGCAAGCAGAAATTATAGATATGTTTTGGACGTATCAACCACCAAGTTCTTTAGGTTTGAAAATGTTTTTCCAAGCTACCAGACGACTCGCACCCGTGCATGTTTCCTCGTTGGATCAGAAGAAAGCTCGCCTAATGGCGTCGAGCTTAACTAGGATAGACTTAGGAAGGCGAAAAATGGACATGAAATATACGGCTAGGGAGTCAAGGACCATTGTCGGCAAAGTTAACCTTGCTCCACGTGAGAGGAGACGTGCTACCCATCCGAAGAGAAATTTCCGAAAGCTATCGATGATAGGGTCGAAAGCTGAGAGGGGTAGTTTTGTAGGGGAGATGGGGAGACCTAGGTAGATTAGCGGGAAAGAGGAGAAGTTACATCCAAGAGTTGTTGCGATATTATTTTGAGTAGAGGTATCCGTGGCAATGGTGAGTAGAGCTGTTTTTTGGAAGTTAATGACTAGGCCAGTCACAAGGGCGAAATCGTCGAGAGTGTTCTTGAGAGTTGTGGTTGCGACAACGTTAGCAACGACAATTATAAGTGTATCGTCGGCATATTGGAGGATCACTAGAGGCTCATTAGCATTGAGAGGATGGCATAATTTGTCGGCATATTGGAGGGTCACTGGAGGCTCATTAACATTATGAGGATGGTGTGTTCCTTCACAAGGCCCATATGGCCCATAGGATTGCCGGGGGGGGGGGGGGGGG
>LR738709.1:125039937-125098083 GCA_902687465.1 Secale cereale | reverse complement strand
ACCCGGAACACCTTCCGGTGACCCGATAAGTACCTGATATCCTCCGGAACACTTCCGGTGTCCGAATACCATCGTCCTATATATCAATCTTTACCTCTAGACCATTTCGAGACTCCTTGTCATGTTCGTGATCTCATCCGGGACTCCGAACAATATTAGGTCACCAAATCATAACTAATATAACACTATATCGTCAACGACCGTTAAGCGTGCGGACCCTACGGGTTCAAGAACTATGTAGACATGATTGAGATACCTCTTCGGTCAATAACCAATAGCAGAACTTGGATGTCCATACTGGCTCCTACATATTCTATGAAGATCTTTATCGGTCGAACCGTTATGACAACATACACAATTCCCTTTTTCTGTCGGTATGTTACTTGCCCGAGATTCGATCGTCGGTATCTCTATACCTAGTTCAATCTCCTTACCGGCAAGTATCTTTACTCGTTCCGTAATACATCATCCTGTGACTAACTCATTAGTCATTTGCTTGCAAGGCTTATTATGATGTGTATTATTGAGAGGGCCCAGAGATACCTCTCTGATACTCGGAGTGATGAATCCTAATCTCGATTCACGCCAACCCAACAAGACACCTTCGGAGATACCTGTAGATCATCTTTATAGTCACCCAGTTACGTTGTGACGTTTGATAGCACACAAGGCATTCCTTCGGTATCCGGGAGTTGCATGATCTCATAATCAAAAGAATATGTATTTGACATACATGAAAGCAATAGCAATAAACTGAACGATCAAATGCTAAGCTAACGGATGGGTCTTGTCCATCACATTATTCTCATAATGATGTAATCCCGTTATCAAATGACAACTCATGTCCATGGTTATGAAACCTTGACCATCTTTGATTAATGAGCTAGCCTAGTAGAGGCTTACTAGGGACACGATATTTGTTTATGTATTCACACATGTATTTAGGTTTCCAGTCAATACAATTCTAGCATGAATAATGAACCTTTATCATGATTAAGGAAATATAATAATAACCATTTTATTATTGCCTCTAGGGCATATTTCCATCAGTCTCCCACTTGCACTTGAGTCAATAATCTAGTTCACATTGCCATGTGATTAACACTCAAAAAGTTTACTAGAGTCAATAATATAGTTCACATCGCCATGTGATTAACACCCATAGTTCACATCGCCATGTGATTGACACCCATAGTTCACATCACCATGTGATTAACACCCAAAGAGTTTACTAGAGTCAATAATCTAGTTCACATCATTATGTGATTAACACTCAAAGAGTTCTAAGGCACGATCATGTTTTGATTGTGAGTGAGTTTAAGTCAACGGGTCTGCAACATTCAGATTTGTGTGTATTTTACAAATTTCTATGTCTACAATGCTCTGCATAGAGCTACTCTAGCTAATTGCTCCTACGTTCAATACACATCTAGAGTGATACTCAGAGTCATCTGGATTAGTGTCAAAGCTCGCATCGGCGTAAACCTTTACGGCGAACTCTTTATCACCTCCCTAATCGAGAAACATTTCCTTATTCCTCTAAGGATAATTTTGACCGCTGTCCAGTGATCCACTCATGGATCACTCTTGTACCCCCTTGCCAGACACGTGGCAAGGCACACATTTGGTATGGTACACATCATGGCATGCTTTATAGAACCTATGGTTGAGGCATAGGGAATGACTTTCATTCTCTCTCTATTTTTCTGCCGTCGTCGAGCTTTGAGTCTTACTCAACTTCATACCTTACAACTCAGGAAAGAACCCCTTCTTTGGCTGATCCATTTTGAACTACTTAAAAATATCATCAAGGTATGTACTCATCGTAAGTCTTATCAAGCGTCTTGATCTATCTCTATAGATCTTGATGCCCAATATGCAAGCAGTTTCACCGAGGTCTTTCTTTGAAAAATACTTATTCAAATATCCTTTTATGCTATCCAGAAATTCTACATCATTTCCAATCAACAATATGTCATCCACATATACTTATCAAAAATGTTGTAGTGCTCCCACTCACTTTCTTGTAAATATAGGATTCATTGCAAGTCCGTGTAAAACTATATGATTTGATCAACTCATCAAAGCATATATTCCAACTTCGAGATGCTTGCACCAGTCCATAGATGGATCGTTGGAGCTTGCACACTTTGCCAGCACATTTAGGATTGACAAAACCTTTTGTTTGCATCATATACAACTCTTCTTTAAGAAATCCACTAAAGAATGCAGTTTTGACATCCGTTTGCCAGATTTCATAAAATGCGGCAATTGCTAACATGATTTGGATAGACTTAAGCATCGCTACAAGTGAGAAAATCTCATCGTAGTCAACACCGTGAACTTGTCAAAAACATTTCGCGACAAGTCGAGCTTTGTAGACAGTGATATTACCATCAGCGTCTTCTTCCTCTTGAAGATCCATTTATTCTCAATGGCTTGCCGATCATCGGGCAAGTCCACCAAAGTCCACACTTTTTTCTCATACATGGATCATATCTCAGATTTCATGGCCTCATGCCATTTATTGGAATCTGGGCTCATCATAACTTCTTCATAGTTCGAAGGTTCGCAATTGTCTAACAACATGACTTCTAGGACAGAGTTACCGTACCACTCTGGTGCGGTACGTGTTCTGGTCGACCGTCAAGGTTCAGTAGTAACTTGATCCGAAGTTTCATGATCATTATCATTAGCTTCTTGTCTAGTTGGTGTAGGCACCACGGGAATGGTTTTCTCTGATGATCTACTTTCCAATTCGAGCAAAGGTACAATTACCTCATCAAGTTATACTTTCCTCCCACCACTACAAAAAAAAGACACATCCGTGACATTTTGGCCCGAAAGAATTTTTTTCCTGTCATGCTTATGACACTTCTATGACGATAATTGTGACAAAAACCCATATCATCATAGATGTGGTGGGCTCCTACTTCTATGACAAAAAATCATGATAGAAAATGGGTTTTTCGTCCTAGGCGGGCCGGGGACGCACCTGCATGACATTCTTTGGGCCGTCCATGATGGAAAAAATCGTGGTAGAAGCGAGGGCGGGGAAATTTTCGAGGAGTTCCCGGTTATGGTTGGTGGTTGGGGTAGAATGAACAATTACTGGTGGGGGTTGGATGAACAGGACCCCGTGGTAGTAGAGCTCATTGACGCTCGATGAGCAGGACCCGGTCGAGAGGAGGCCACCACACACCCGAGCCTGTTGGGGGTGGATGAACAAGACCCCGTGGAGGGCTGGTTGAACAGGACCCCCCGTGTGGATGGCTAGTTGAACAATAGCCGGTGGATGGGTGCTTGAACAGTAGCCGGTGGAGGGGTGCTAGAGTATGGATGAACAGGAGCCCGTGGATGAACAGTAGCTGGTGGAGGCAGGAGGGAGACACCGTGGATGAACAGTCGCATGTGGAGGCTGGAGGAGGTCGACGATGGATGAACAGTAGCCCTTGGAGGCCAGAGCGAGGCAGTAGACGTTGGATGAACAGTAGCCCGTGGAGTCCCGTTTTGCGGTACGCCACACCCCTCCCGATGAACAGGACCGCCGTTTTGACCGTAGGAGGTCGAAGAGAAGTTTGTTTCCTCCGTTTTGCGGTACGCCACACCCCTCCCGATCAACAGGACCCCATTTCGACCGTAGGAGCTCGAACACAAGTCTGTTTCCTCCGTTCTGCGGTACGCCAGACCCTTCCCGATGAACATGACCCCGTTTCGACCGTACGCGTTCGAACAAAAAGCCATTTTCCTCCGTTTTGCGGTACGCGAGACCCCGTTTCGGCTGTCCATCCAAGCCGGTTGGTGTTGGGTAACGTAGTATTTCAACAAAAAAAACCTACGCACACGCAAGATCATGGTGATGTATAACAACGAGAGGGGAGAGTGTCGTCCACGTACCCTCGTAGACCGTAAGCGGAAGCGTTATGACAACGCGGTTGATGTAGTCGTACGTCTTCACGACCGACCGATCCTAGTACCGAACGTACGGCACCTCCGCGATCTGCACACGTTCAGCTCGGTGATGTCCCACGAACTCACAGTCCAGTAGAGCTTCGAGGGAGAGTTCCGTCAGCACGATGGCGTGATGACGGTGATGATGAAGTTACCGACGCATGGCTTTGCCTAAGCACTGCAACGATATGGCCGATGTGTGTTTCTGTGGAGGGGGGCACCGCACACGGCTAAAAGATCAATGATCAACTTCTGTGTCCATGGGGTCCCCCCACCCCCGTATATAAAGGAGTGGAGGAGGGGGAGGGGCCGACCCTCTATGGCGCGCCCTAGGAGGAGTCCTACTCCCACCGGGAGTAGGATTCCCTCCCCTTCCCTAGTTGGACTAGGAGAGAAGGAAGGAGAGGGAGAGAGGAAGGAAAGGGGGGGCACCGCCCCTCCCCTCCTAGTACAATTCAGACTAGAGAGAGAGGGGGCACGCGGCCTGGCCTGGTCTCCTCTCTCTCTCTCTCCACTATGGCCAATAAGGCCCATATACTTACCGGGGGTTCCGGTAACCTCCCGGTACTCCGGTAAAATCCTGATTTCACCCGGAACTATTCCGATGTCCAAATATAGGCTTCCAATATATCGATCTTTATGTCTTGACTATTTCGAGACTCCTCATCCTGTCCATGATCATATCCGGGACTCCAAAATACATTCGATACATCAAAACTCATAAACTCATAATATCGATCGTCACCGAACGTTAAGCGTGCGGACCCTATGGGTTCGAGAACTATGTAGACATGACCGAGACTCATCTCCGGTCAATAACCAATAGCGGAACCTGGATGCTCATATTGGTTCCTACATATTCTATGAAGATCTTTATCGATCAAACCGCATAACAATATACGTTGTTCCATTTGTCATCGGTATGTTACTTGCCCGAGATTCGATGGTCGGTATCTCGATACCTAGTTCAATCTCATTACCGACAAGTCTCTTTACTCGTTCCGTAATGCATCATCTCGTGACTAACTCATTAGTCTTTTGCTTGCAAGGCTTATAGTGATGTGCATTACCGAGAGGGCCCAGAGATACCTCTCCGACACTCGGAGTGAAAAATCCTATTCCCGATCTATGCCAACACCACAAACACCTTCGGAGACACCTGTAGAGCATCTTTATAATCACCCAGTTATGTTGTGACATTTGATAGCACACAAGGTGTTCCTCCGGTATTTGGGAGTTGCATAATCTCATAGTCATAGGAACATGTATAAGTCATGAAGAAAGCAATAGCAGTAAAACTAAACGATCAAGTGCTAAGCTAACGGAATGGGTCAAGTCAATCACATCATTCACCAATGATGTGATCCCGTTAATCAAATGACAACTCATGTCTATGGCTAGGAAACATAACAATCTTTGATTCAACGAGCTAGTCAAGTAGAGGCATACTAGTGACACTTTGTTTGTCTATATATTCACACATGTACTATGTTTCCGGTTAATACAATTCTAGCATGAATAATAAACATTTATCATGATATAAGGAAATATAAATAACAACTTTATTATTGCCTCTAGGGCATATTTCCTTCAGTCTCCCACTGGCACTAGAGTCAATAATCTAGATTACATAGTAATGATTCTAACACCCATGGAGTCCTGGTGCTGATCATGTTTTGCTCGTGAGAGAGGCTTAGTCAACGCGTCTGCAACATTCAGATCCGTATGTATCTTGCAAATCTCTATGTATCCCTCCTTGACTTGATCGCGGATGGCATTGAAGTGTCTCTTGATGTGCTTGGTTCTCGTGTGAAATCTAGATTCCTTTGCCAAGGCAATTGCACCAGTATTGTCACAAAAGATTTTCATTGGATCCGATGCACTGGGTATGACACCTAGATCGGATATGAACTCCTTCATCCAGACTCCTTCATTTGCTGCTTTTGAAGCAGCTATGTACTCCGGTTCACATGTAGATCCCGCCACGACGCTTTGCTTGGAACTGCACCAACTGACAGCTCCATCGTTCAATAAAAACACGCATCCGGTTTGTGACTTAATCATTCGGATCAGTGTCAAAGCTTGCATCTACGTAACCATTTACAGCGAGCTCCTTTTCACCTCCATAAACGAGAAACATATCCTTAGTCTTTTTCAGGTATTTCAGGATATTCTTGACCCCTGTCCAGTGATCCACTCCTGGATTACTTTGGTACCTCCCCGCTAAACTAATAGCAAGGCACACATCAGGTCTGGTACACAACATTGCATACATGATAGAGCCTATGGCTGAAGCATAGGGAACACCTTTCATTTTCTCTCTATCTTCTGCAGTGGTTGGGCATTGAGTCTTACTCAATTTCACACATTGTAACATAGGCAAGAACCCTTTCTTTGACTGATCCATTTTGAACTTCTTCAAAACTTTATCAAGGTATGTGCTTTGTGGAAGGTCCAATTAAACGTCTTGATCTATCTCTATCGATCTTGATGCCTAATATATAAGCAGCTTCACCGAGGTCTTTCATGGAAAAACTCTTATTTAGGTATCCTTTTAGGCTATCAAGAAATTCTATATCATTTCCAATAATAATATGTCATCCACATATAATATCAGAAATGCTACATAGCTCCCACTCACTTTCTTGTAAATATAGGCTTCTCCAAAAGTCTGTATACAACCATATGCTTTGATCACCTCATCAAAGCGTATATTCCAACTCCGAGATGCTTGCACCAGTCCATAGATGGATCGCTGGAGCTTGCACACTTTGTTAGCACCTTTAGGATTGACAAAACCTTCTGGTTGCATCATATACAACTCCTCTTTGAGATATCCATTCAGGAATGCAGTTTTGACATCCATTTGCCAGATTTCATAATCATAAAATGCGGCAATTGCTAACATGATTCGGACAGACTTAAGCATCGCTACGGGTGAGAAAGTCTCATCGTAGTCAACTCCTTGAATTTGTCGAAAACCTTTCGCAAGAAGTCGAGCTTTGTAGACAGTAACATTACCGTCAGCGTCGGTCTTCCTCTTGAAGATCCATTTATTTTCAATGGCTTGCCGATCATCGGGCAAGTCAGCCAAAGTCCACACTTTGTTCTCATACATGGATCCCATCTCAGATTTCATGGCCTCAAGACATTTTGCGGAATATGGGCTCATCATCGCTTCCTCATAGTTCGTAGGTTCATCATGGTCTAGTAACATGACTTCTAGAACCGGGTTGCCGTACCACTCTGGTGCGGAACGTACTCTGGCTGACCTACAAAGTTCGGTAGTAACTTGATCCGAAGTATCATAATCATCATCATTAGCTTCCTCACTAATTGGTGTAGGAATCACTGGAACTAGTTTTTGTGATGTACTACTTTCCAATTCGGGAGAAGGTACAATTACCTCATCAATTTCTACTTTCCTCCCACTCACTTCTTTCGTGAGAAACTCCTTCTCTAGAAAGGATCCATTCTTAGCAACGAATATCTTGCCTTCGGATCTGTGATAGAAGGTGTACCCAATAGTTTCTTTTGAGTATCCTATGAAGACACATTTCTCCGACTTGGGTTCGAGCTTATCAGGTTGAAGCTTTTTCACATAAGCATCACAGCCCCAAACTTTAAGAAACGACAACTTTGGTTTCTTGCCAAACCATAGTTCATAAGGCGTCGTCTCAACGGATTTAGATGGTGCCCTATTTAACGTGAATGCAGTTGTCTCTAAAGCATAACCCCAAAACGATAGTGGTAAATTGGTAAGAGACATCATAGACCGCACCATATCTAATAAAGTACGGTTATGACGTTCGGACACGCCATTACGCTGTGGTGTTCCGGGTGGCGTGAGTTGTGAAACTATTCCACATTGTTTCAAATGAAGACCAAACTCGTAACTCAAATATTCACCTCCACGATCAGATCGTAGAAACTTTATTTTCTTGTTACGATGATTCTGTACTTCACTCTGAAATTCTTTGAACTTTTCAAATGTTTCAGACTTGTGTTTCATCAAGTAGATATACCCATATATGCTCAAATCATCAGTGAAGGTCAGAAAATAACGATACCCGCCGCGAGCCTCAACACTCATCGATCCACATACATCAGTATGTATGATTTCCAACAAATCAGTTACTCGCTCCATTGTTCCGGAGAACGGAGTCTTAGTCATCTTGCCCATGAGGCATGGTTCGCAAGCACCAAGTGATTCATTATCAAGTGATTCCAAAAGTCCATCACTACGGAGTTTCTTCATGCGCTTTACACCAATATGACCCAAACAGCAGTGCCACAAATGAGTTGCACTATCATTATTAACCTTGCATCTTTTGGCTTCAATATTATGAGTATGTGTATCACTACGATCGATATCCAACAAGAATAGACCCCTCTTCAAGGGTGCATGACCATGAAAGATATTACTCATATAAATGGAACAACCATTATTCTCTGATTTAAATGAATAACCGTCTCGCAATAAACAAGATCCAGATATAATGTTCATGCTTAACGCTGGCACCAAATAACAATTATTCAGGTCTAAAACTAATCCCGAAGGTAGATGTAGAGGTAGCGTGCCGACAACGATCACATCGACTTTGGAACCATTTCCCACGCGCATTGTCACCTCATCCCTAGCTAATCTTCGTTTAATCCGTAGCCCCTGTTTCGAGTTACAAATATTAGCAACAGAACCAATATCAAATACCCAGGTGCTACTACGAGCATTAGTATGGTACACATCAATAACATGTATATCACATATACCTTTGTTCACCTTGCCATCCTTCTTATCCGCCAAGTACTTGGGGCAGTTCCGCTTCCAGTGTCCAGTCCCTTTGCAGTAGAAGCACTCAGTTTCAGGCTTGGCTCCAGACTTGGGTTTCTTCGTCGGAGTAGCAATTGTCTTGCTATTCTTATTGAAGTTCCCCTTCTTTCCCTTGCCATTTTTCTTGAAACTATTGGTCTTGTTGACCATCAACACTTGATGCTCCTTTTTGATTTCTACCTCCGCAACTTTGAGCATAGCGAAGAGCTCGGGAATTGTCTTCTGCATCCCTTTCATATTATAGTTCATTACGAAGCCTTTATAGCTTGGTGGCAGTGATTGAAGAACTCTATCAATAACACTATCGTCGTCAACTTTGCATCCAAGTTGAGTCATATGATTTTGGTACCCAGACATTCTGAGCAAGTGTTCACTGATAGAACTGTTCTCCTCCATCTTGCAGCTGTAGAACTTATTGGAAATCTCATATTTCTCAATCCTTCAACTCCTGGAACATATCATATGCTCCATGACGTTCAAAACATCGTTGAAGTCCCGGTTCTAAGCCGTAAAGCATGGCACATTGAACTATCATGTAGTCATCAGAATGAGCTTGCCAGACGTTCATAATGTCCGGAGTTGCTCCTGCAGCAGGCTTGTCACCTAGCGGTGCTTTCAGGACATAATTCTTCTATGCAGCAATGAGGATAATCCTCAAGTTACGGACCCCGTCCGTGTAGTTGCTATCATCATCTTTCAACTTAGCTTTATGTAGGAACGCATTAAAATTCAACGGAACAACATCATGGGCCATCTATCTACAACAACATAGACATGCAAATTACTATCAGGTACTAAGTTCATGATAAATTAAAATTCAATTAATCAAATTACTTAAGAACTCCCACTTAGACAGACATCCCTCTAATCATCTAAGTGATCACGTGATCCATATCAACTAAACCATGTCCGATCACCACGTGAGATGGAGTAGTTTTCAATGGTGAACATCTTATGTTGATCATATCTATTATATGATTCATGCTCGACCTTTCGGTCTCCAGTGTTCCGAGGCCATATCTGCATATGCTAGGCTCGTCAAGTTTAACCTGAGTATTCCGCGTGTGCAAAAACTGGCTTGCACCCATTATATGTGAACGTAGAGCTTATCACACCCGATCATCACGTGGTGTCTCGACCCAACGAACTTTCGTAACGGTGCATACTCAGGGAGAACACTTATACCTTGAAATTTAGTGAGAGAACATCTTATAATGCTACCGTCGATCTAAGCAAAATAAGATGCATAAAAGATAAACATCACATGCAATCAATAGAAGTGATATGATATGGCCATCATCATCTTGTGCCTTTGATCTCCATCTCCAAAGCACCGTCATGATCAACATCGTCACCGGTGCGACACCTTGATCTCCATCGTAGCATCGTTGCCGTCTCGCCAACTATTACTTCTACGACTATCGCTACCGCTTAGTGATAATGTAAAGCAATTACATGGCGATTGCATTTCATACAATAAAGCGACAACTATATGGCTCCTGCCAGTTGTCGATAACTCTTTTACAAAACATGATCATCTCATACAATAAAATTTAGCATCATGTCTTGATCATATCACATCACAAAATGCCCTGCAAAAACAAGTTAGACATCCTCTACTTTGTTTGTTGCAAGTTTTATGTGGCTGCTACGGGCTGAGCAAAAACCGTTCTTACCTACGCATCAAAACCAAAACGATGTTTCGTCAAGTATGTGTTGTTTTAACCTTCACAAGGACCGAGCGTAGCCACACTTGATTCAAGTAAAGTTGGAGAAACTGACACTTGCCAGCCACCTGTGTGCGAAGCACATCGGTAGAACCAGTCTCGCGTAAGCGTACGCGTAATGTCGATCCGGGCCACTTCATCCAACAATACCGCCGAATCAAAGTATGACATGCTGGTAAGCAGTATGACTAGTATCGTCCACAACTCACTTGTGTTCTACTCGTGCATATAACATCTACGCATAAACCTCGCTCATGATGCCACTGTTGGGTAACGTAGTATTTCAAAAAAATTCCCTACGCACACGCAAGATCATGGTGATGTATAGCAACGAGAGGGGAGAGTGTCGTCCACGTACCCTCATAGACCATAAGCGGAAGCGTTATGACAACGCGGTTTATGTGGTCGTACGTCTTCACGATCGACCGGTCGTAGTACCGAACGTACGACACCTCCGCGATCTGCACACGTTCAGCTCGGTGACGTCCCACGAACTCATAATCCAGTAGAGCTTCGAGGGAGAGTTCCATCAGCACGATGACGTGATAATGGTGATGATGAAGTTACCGACACAGGGCTTCGCCTAAGCACTGCAAAGATATAACTGAGGTGTGTTTCTGTGGAGGGGGGCACCGCACACGGCTAAAAGATCAATGATCAACTTCTGTGTCCATGGGGTGCCCCCCACCCCCATATATATAGGAGTGGAGGAGGGGGAGGGGCCGACCCTCTATGGCGCGCCCTAGGAGGAGTCCTACTCCCACCGGGAGTAGTATTCCCTTCCCTTCCCTAGTTGGACTAGGAGAGAAGGAAGGAGAGGGAGAGAGGAAGGAAGGGGGGGGGGGGGCGCCGCCCCTACCCTCCTAGTCCAATTCAGACTAGAGGGAGAGTGTAATACCCGTGTTTATTAGAATAAATACGGTCTTGTATTTAGAAAACTAATAGAAATTAGCACACGCTGGAGTAGAAATTATTTGCTTAATTAGATAAAATCATTTTTTTTTGCAATCATTGGTTAGTACTAAGTAAGAGTAGTTAACTTAGTTCCTTAGTGTGGAAGGAATATGCATGTAGAGTCTTGCAGTAGGTGGCCATGTGTAACTACACTACAGTACAAGATATTTTACAGCCCAAGCTTGCACTGATCCATAGCATTTAATGACTTGTTGACTCAGCTACTATGTGTGCGGTGCTAAATGTAAAAGTACAGACAACAGTAAAAAGAGAGGACACGCAGGCTGTAGATATTTTTGATTAGCATACTTATCTGGCTCCATCCCTTCCCTACTCTGCCTATAAATAGAGGAGCAATACCACGCTGTAGTACCCATCCCAACATACAAACGGATCACTAGCTAGCTTTGCATGGAGTAGAATCACACTGTTTGGCAAGAGCGCTGGGGGGAAACAGCGAGTCAGCGAGTCAGGCAAGCATGCGTTCCATCTAGCCTTTCTAGCTATCCTATTCCTTGTTTGTCTCACTGTTCATGCCATGTTCTATACAGCTAGTAGTATTCCTGAAGCTCTATAATGTGCACTGTTCGTGTGCTTTGTTCCTATACATCTCTTGAAGCTAGCATGCATACCACAGTACTACCTTTTGGTTTATGATCACGGTGGAGAAATCCTTGGTACATGCATGTGAGCACATGGATTAATGGCCCATGCATGGATGGTTGGTTCTGTGAAAATCCTAGAGATATTTATCTTGGTCCTGCATGTATTTTCCTCTTGCTAATCCTTGTCTAGTAAATTTTATAAAATCTGGTGTCATGACGGCAAACGTATTGTACCGGTCACAGTTGAGGTATGGGACTGTCTGGGCTCTCCGCTAGGAACGACACTCGTTCAGAAGTGTGTCGATGATGCATCCGTAGGAGCGATCGACACTAGTAAGTCGGGTGGTCGGTTCTTAGGGGATCAAAGAGCTCTGCTCTACTAGCGCATGTGTGGTTCTGGTCGAGGCTATCGACGTCGGAGTACCCCTCTTAAGAGTGTAAAAGTGTGAAATTTCACCCCTGTGACTCCCGGGTTGGGAAGCTTGCGGTCATATGTGATGCCAGTTATTCCTTTTCTTTTTCCTTCAATTAAATCTCCATTATTTTTCACTGCCATCAAACTCTTTCTATACAACTAACCCCTATATTTTTTGTCACTTTTGCCGAGAGGAAATTCCTTTTGTACCCGTATGCTTGCTGAGTATGAGATCATACTCATTCTTGCTATTGTTGTTGATTTTTTTTGCAGAAGTAGCAAATGATGGATGTGATGATGAACAGTAGGGGTAGCTCTACGGGTTGGGAATAAAAATAAAGTTGCATGTACCATGTCCTTTGTAATAGCTAGTAATGAATAAAGTTTGCTCTTGTACTTACTGGAAAATAGTTTGTTTACTAGCCTAACATGCTTATAAATTGAGATTTATAAGCATGTGGCGATTGTCATGGCTAAGACCCACTTGGGGGCGTGACAATTTTATTGGCATCAGAGCCTAGGTTAGAAAATAAAAACACTAATGTGGGTTTAACTAAGGGGATAGTCTAGGTATGTAAAGTAGAAATTAATGATTAATTGAATGCTTATTTTCTGTGCTTAATTAGCATGTTTGATATGTAGTCTGTATTTATTTTTAACTAACTGTGTGCTGAAAGCAGGGATGGAGGAGTACACAATCTTCCATCACAACTTTGTGAGTATATTAGAGGAGGTAGCTGAACATTTTCATTTGGAGCCGCCAGTGGTCTCCACAGCGAAGCGTCTCGAGGGCGATGGGTACCATGGTGCAGTACATTTGCAGCTCACCCCAGATGATGATAGTTCTTATAAAACCATCTATGGGTACGGTGAAGATTCTAAAGATGCTGGCAACTTTGCTGCACGGGAAGCTCTCAAGTTTCTTCATTTTTCTGTTAATTTTACTTTGGTGGACCTGCATATGTATGAGTACTGGGAGGTACTACTAGCTCTAGTACAGAAGGAGCAGCAACACCACATGGAGATGACACAGCTAAACCAGTACCATGAGGCTTGCAGGCAGCATGAGTTGGAGCATCTTGAATAAGAACATGATGACTGTGTTTATGAGATCAAGCTGATAGACCCCTTGGATCTAGTAGGCTAGATGTAACCGGTAGACCTACCTTCCTGGTGGACGGAAGAGCTCGATCCAGCTCCGGCCATGGCGAAGTAGGGGCCAGAGATGAGGTCGAGATGACGGCGGTGGTGGTGCTTCCCGTGAGCACCGCGCTAACCCTAGATCGGTAGGGTTTGTAGGTGGGGTTTGTGGCGGCGTCCAACTTCGTGATCCGTGCACCGAGCCCCCTACCTCTCTTTATATAGCATGGGTCACAGGGGCCCAACAACCATAATGGGTTGTGCGCCCCCGATCAGGGCGTGGATCTAAGGGTCCATGGGCCGTTGGGCCCAAGCAGAGGAGATCAATCCTAACATTCTCCCCCTTGATCTCATCTTTACTTTTAACCTTATACTTTCTAGTTTATTTGTTTCATCACATATTGGTACATAGAGCATGCTTCATCGTCACGGCTTAATTGCCGATAGAATCATACAACTACAACATACGTTCTGTTCAGAAGCAAATTCCGTTCCTTTTGGGCCTATCCAGGAATCATAGGCTTTCCCTTAAACCCATGCCGGCTAAGTGTTCCTTGAACACATTGGGTGGTAAGCCTTTCGTTAGCGGATCCGCAAGCATATCTTTTGTCCTTATATGCTCGAGACTTATAGTGTGATCCTGGATTTTATCCTTCACAACATAATACTTTATCTCTATCGTTTTTGTAGCATTACTCGACTTGTTGTTGTGAGCATAGAATACTGCGGGCTCGTTGTCACAGTACATCTTTAGTGGTTTGTCAATACAATCTACCACTTTCAAGTCGGGTATAAATTTCTTTAGCCATATCGTCTGCCCTGTTACTTCGAAGCATGCTATGAATTCTGCATACATCGTAGATGATGCAACTATTGACTGTTTGGAGCTTTTCCACGAAATAGCTCCCCCAGCGAGAGTGAATACGTATCCGGACGTGGATTTTCTATCATCCCTGTCCCCCGCAAAATCTGCGTCTGAATACCCCTTTATCTCTAGGGATTCACATCTCCTGAATGTTAGCATGCATTCCTTCGTGCCTTGCGCATAACGCAATGCTTTCTTTACCATCTTCCAGTGCTCTATGGCTGGATTGGATTGATATCTACCGAGTACTCCGGTGATAAAAGCTAAGTCCGGGCGAGTGCACACTTGTGCATACTGTAAGCTTCCAACGGCCGAAGCATATGGTACTCCTTTCATTTGATCGATCTCATACTGATTCTTGGGACATTGGTATTTCCCAAAACTATCGCCCTTGACTATAGGAGCAGGTGTGGCTTTACTCGCATGCATATTATACTTTTTAAGAACCTTTTCTAAATATGCTTTCTGCGATAGTCCTAAGACTCCATTGTTCCTATCTCGGTGAATTTCTATGCCCAAAACATATGATGCTTCACCAAGATCTGTTATGTCAAAATTTGAGGATAAAAACTTCTTTGTTTCTTGTAGTAGACTAACATCACTACTAGCAAGCAGGATATCATCCACATACAAGATTAGGAAAATATATTTCCCATTTTTAAACCTTGCATAAATGCAATTATCCTCAACATTTTCTTTAAATCCAAAACTTTTAATTGTCTCATTAAACTTTAGATACCACTGTCTAGAGGCTTGCTTTAATCCATAAATGGATTTCTTCAGGCGGCATCCCATATGATCTTTGCCTTCCATGATAAAACCCTTGGGTTGTTTCATGTAGACATTTTCTTTTAAATCTCCGTTGAGAAATGCCGTCTTTACATCCATTTGATGTAACTCTAAATCAAAATGAGCAACTAATGCCATTATGATTCTGAAGGAATCCTTACATGAGACCGGAGAAAATGTCTCATTGTAATCTAACCCTTCTCTTTGTGTAAATCCTTTTGCCACAAGTCGAGCTTTATACTTTTCTATATTCCCTTTAGAGTCATACTTAATTTTGTAGACCCATTTACAGCCTACTGTTTTGGCTCCTTTAAGAATTTCCTCTAAGTCCCAAACATCTTTGGAACTCATCGATTTCATTTCATCTTCCATGGCCTTCAGCCACTCCGATGAATGAGGGCTTCTCATGGCTTCTTCATATGAGGTGGGATCTTTTTCCATTTGAACCATTCCTGTGTTATAAACTTTAAAGTCAGTAGAAATAGCTGACTTTCTTGGTCTTGTAGACCTTCTAAGGGCCTCAGTTTCTGGCACATTCTGTGCCTCAACGTATGGCACTTCTTCTAAAATTTGCTGCTGCACCTCCCTTTCATGCTCAACAACGGGTTCAGTCGGCTCCTGGTGGACAGGTTCCGGGTCTTCTCCCAAAGTTGTCATGGGTGGAGTTGCAACTGGTAGTGAGAAAAATGGCTCCTAAATGATCAGATTAGGTGCATGCACCCTCTTCTCCTCAAGATCAATTTTCCAAGCTACCAAGCTCCCCCTCATCATTTCGTCCTCTAAGAAGACTGCATGTCTTGTTTCTACAAACTTTGTATATCTGTCTGGACAGTAGAAACGAAAACCTTTTGATCTGTCTGGGTAGCCAATGAAGTGGCAACTTACTATTTTTGGATCTAACTTTGCAATGTTTGGATTAAACATTTTGGCCTCTGCGGGGCACCCCCACACCCTGAAGTGTTGAAGGGAGGGAACTTTTCCTGTCCATAGCTCGTACGGTGTTTTGGGCACCGACTTGCTTGGTACTCTATTGAGAATGTGAATGGCGGTTTTAAGCGCCTCCATCCATAATCCCAATGGCAAGGTGGAGTAACTCATCATCCTGCGCACCATATCCATAAGGGTTCGGTTACGCCTTTCAGCTACTCCATTTTGCTGAGGCTCGCCCGGCATTGAATACTGGGCGACTATGCCAGTCTCCTGCAAGAACTTTGCAAAAGGTCCAGGGACTTGGCCATATGGAGTGTGCTGACCGTAGTACTCTTCCCCCGGTCGGACCTTACTATCTTTATTCTTTTGTCATGCTGATTTTCAACTTCAGCTTTGAATATTTTAAATTTATCCAACGCTTCTGATCTTTCTTTGATTGGATAAATATAACCATAGCGAGAGTAATCATCTGTGAATGTTATGAACGAGTCATAGCCATCCACACTTTGCACCGGAAAAGGTCCACAAATGTCAGTGTGGATGATTTCTAGTGTTGCTGTGCTACGGTTTGCACCCTTTTTGATTTGTTTTACATACTTTCCTTTAATGCAATCTATGCATTGTTCTAAGTCAGAGAACTCTAATGGAGGAAGAATTTCACTTTTAACGAGTATCTCTATTCTCCCCTTGGAAATATGGCCCAAACGACAGTGCCATAATTTCGATGAGTCGTGAATTCTCTTTCTTTTCTTTTGTTCTTTATTCGACGCGGAAATACGCTCATTCACATTGCATATAGAATAAACTTTTTCACGAAGTGATAATAAATAAATCTCATCGTGGAGGAAAGCATCACCCACATAAGCATTATTAAACCATATGGCACATTTGCCATGTCCAAAATAACATTCATAATGATCTTTGTCCAAGCAAGAAACACTAATCAAATTCCTATTACATGAAGGAACATATAAAACATCTCTAAGTAGAAGCTTGAATCCATCAGCTAACTCCAAGGAGATGTCGCCGACAGCTTCAACTTCCGCTTTTATTCCATTTGCCACTTCAATTCCTCTTTCTCTTCTTTGCGTAATCCGGGTCGAATGGAATCCTTCTTGTAGTGACCAGACTGGTGACAGTGGAGACATGTGTCTTTGTCCACTGCAAAGTGCTTTGGCTGATGCTGACGCTGATAGGGAGCTTTCCCATGAGGCTTTGAGGGAGAACCCTTACTGTTGTCATTGAAATTCTTTTTCTTATCCTACACATAGTTGATAGAACCACCATGTGAAGCTTTAAGCCGTTCTTCCTCTTGGACACACATGTCAATGGTCTTTTCGAGATCCCATGTTCCAGGTGACATGTTGTAGTTCACCACAAATGTCTCAAACTCCTTTGGCAAAGAAGCCATGACCAGGTGGACCAGGAAAGTTGGTTTTATCTCCAGATCCTCATCCATGGGCTTGAGCTTCGCTGCCATATTGCTCATCCTAAGGATGTGCTCCCTTATGCCATGACCACCCCTAGTGTAGTGCTGTGAAACCAGTTGCTTCAACAGCTGGGTGGCATATGTCTTTGAAGAACCAGTAAACTGGTTCTTTATCTTTGTCAGCAGCTCTCCAACAGCTGTGCACTCTGCAAGTGAGCCCACGATTGCGTTCTCAATTGTGTTCTTTACAAAGGCCATGCAATTTTTATTCGCATTAACCCACTTTTGATTGTCTATGAAATATGACAATTTCAGAGGGGCATAATCCCTCTTCTTTCTAGCCCATGCAGCGTCATCATCAGTAGTTTCTCTTACTGGTTCTATAGGTCTGACCGGTTGTGCCTGATCCACAACCCAGTCAACATCGGCACAGATAAATGCCATGTTCACTTTCTTCCTCCACTCAGTGTAGTTGTCACCCCTGAGTGTCGGAACATCTTTTAAGCAACTCATGAGGAGGTACCCTCCTGAAATCACAATGAAGTGATGTCAATATAACAATTATATGTATGAATCTAACGTTGGTTAAATTAAACACATAATTGTCTAAGCATTTAAAAAACTATATTACCGTTGGGCAAATATAAGAATTAAATGCATCTTTAATTTTTTAATAATGAAATACGGTCATGCTATTTATAACGTTGGTTATATATAATAACATAATCATATTCACAAAACATGCTCTTAAAGAAAATATAGTACTTTTATTTTCTGTGTTAAAAAAGAGCACTATTACTTTTACGCAGCGGAAAACACGAATAAAAAATTCGTGAACTTTTTAGAAAAATACTTTACCTTTTTCTTTTTCTGTCTTTTGATTAAAACTGTATAAGAAAACAGAGAAAAAATAAATAAAAAAGGCAGCAGCAAGGCCGGCCCAGCGCCCGCGGCGGCTGGTGCCTCGGCCCAGCGCGCGCGCCCGCAGCTAGCGGCTCAGGCCAGCTGGCCTCGCGGCTGGCGCCCGCAGCGCCTGCAGCGGCCTGCCTGGCTCGCGGCCCAACTGGCCTGGCGGCGGCCTGCCTCTCCACTCCTTTCGGCCCAACTGGCCTGGGGGCGGCTAGGGTTTCAATCTGGCCCGTCCATGGGATCGGACGGTCAGGCGTGTCGATCGGAGGGAACAAAAACGAGCCAGCCCGACCGAATCGTCGTTCCCTTCGCACTCTTTCCCCCGAGCGCGCCGCTCGTTCGTCCCCCCATTCTCTCTGTCCCGATCTAGTCGGACTGCCGCACCGCGGCGCTTGGCCGGCCGCCGGTGACGAGCGCCACCGCGCCGCCGCGCGGGTCCTCCCCTTGCCCTCTTTCTTCCCTTCCATCTCCTCCCTCTTCTAGCAACACACACAGAGAGAGAGAGGATGGAGCTCATCTCAGATGCGCATGGCAGCTGCAGCGTGGCTTTCGGACGACGGTACCGTTGCTATCCCCCTCGCCGGTGGTGCGTTCCCCTTGGGGTGAGCGCGTCGCCGTCGAGTGGTTGGGCCGCGGTGCCCTCCCCCTCTTTTTTTGTGTGTCTTTTCTTTTCCGAAGACCTTTTGGGGCTCCGGTGGTTCTTCTTCCCGAATCCTCGGCTTGCCGATGTGATTCGGGATCGAGAGGAACGGCGCGGCCGTGTGGCGGCGCAACTTTTTCCGTTTATAGGATTCGTTCTTTGCCCTTCTAGGGTTCTTGGGGAGGGATTGCTTTTTCTGTTTTGCCTTCGTACCGAAAACATCAAGCCTAGATGGCTCTGAAAGCATTGATAGACCACTTGGATCTAGTAGGCTAGATGTAACTGGTAGACCTACCTTCCTGGTGGACGGAAGAGCTCGATCCAGCTCCGGCCATGGCGAAGTAGGGGCCGGAGATGAGGTCGAGATGACGGCGGTGGTGGTGCTTCCCGTGAGCACCGCGCTAACCCTAGATCGGTAGGGTTTGTAGGTGGGGTTTGTGGCGGCGTCCAACTTCGTGGTCCGTGCTCCGACCCCCCTACCTCTCTTTATATAGCGCGGGTCACAGGGGCTCAACAACCATAATGGGTTGTGCGCCCCCGATCAGGGCGCGGATCTAAGGGTCCATGGGCCGTTGGGCCCAAGCAGAGGAGATCAATCCTAACACAAGCATGACCTCAACCTCCAGATAGAGGACAGGGATCGTTGGCTCGAAATGGAAGAACACAAGAGTAAGAAACTGAAGCTGGAGCGTGATCAGTTGGAGGAGTTGACCAACAAGCAGGAGAGCCAAATAATGGAGCTAAGAACAGAGAACAGAAGCCTCTGTGAGAAGCTGGCGGAGAAGCTATATGCGCATGAATATGATGCGAACAGTGGCACTTAGAGATATGAAGCAACTGTTCCTAGTTTTTAAATAAATGGCTGTAGTAGTACTGTTTGCAGTGACGGATCCAGGATTTCAGCTTTGGGTGTTCAAAAAAAAAATTCACCCTAATAGAGAAGCCAATTGGTTCATGACAATACTGCCTACAGATCCTCACTCCTCAATGTCATCTAGAACTATTTCTCTCTGAATTCGAATTCAATGAAGATTCACCTTATTAGGGTTGGAGACTGGGGTTGTCGTGTCGGAGCCATTTTCTACACTGGTATGCTCCCCTCCCCATCAACGACCACCGCTGTGGCTGCCACCGGACACTTATTGCCACAACCATTGTTGCAACATACCATTCCCGTATCCTCCCCACCTGCTGCTGCAGGCATCGGTGGCTCCCTCGTCTAGCCGTGGTTCTCCATTTGTAGAGGGTCACGCCGCCACCTGGTCCGTGGGAAGAGGAAACATGCTAGGGTTCAAACCAAGGACCTGCGCTGGGTCGGAAGAAGGAACAGGTCGCGACTAATTTTTTTTAGGGTAAGCTAAGCTTTATTGATGATAATCCACATGGAGTGCGATAGAATTTCGATCGTGGGGATTAGCTAACCAGACGTGGCGTTCCGGACCGAGAGAAAGAGAGTGCTTAGCTAAGTTATGGGCCTCACCATTAACGGCTAGCCCTTCGAAAATAAAACTACATCTAGAACTAGTAGCTCGAAGTTTTATCTTTGGAACGATGGATCCATAAGGACCCTGATTTCCTTTCCTTATGTCGTCCACGACAGGTCGCGACTGTATGATTATTTGATTCTCTGTAATCTCGTGTGTGCGTGAGCAGAAGTGGTTGGTCGCTGGTTTGCTGTTGGGCTAATGGGCCGCACCTGAACACCTGAACTGAGTGTATTTGGCCTATAGGCTGGTAGAATTGTCATATATATAGATTAATATGTATAGCCACCTATATACGATTTTTCTGCACAAAAATTTGGGTGTACGTCTGTACACCCATGCCCCATGATGGATCCGCCACTGACTGTTTGTATATAGCCTGCTAGGAACTGTTCTGGTAGTAGCCTTTTGACTAGATAGCACTAGCTTTTGTTGACAACTCTAGTAGTATGGGTGTTTAGTAGAGTGGTTGGAGGAAAACGTGGATGGCAGCAACACATCTAGTAGATATGATGTGTAATTTTGATTGTACTACTGCCTTCCTCTTTAATAATCAGCTAGACCTGGTATATGTGTATATGATGTATGCTCTTATGTTGACAGCTTTATTTGTTTTTCCTATAGTATCATAGATGGCTAGTCACAATGGAGATTTCTCAGCATCACAGTCCGATGATGGCCGGAATGCGCTAGCAGCCGCAGCAGAGCAACCACTTCCAAATGAGTTGCTTATAAATATTTTGCAAAGTCAAGAACGAACCCAAATGAAGCAGACTGAAATCCTGGAATATATAGTGCAACAGTCAACTAAAGGAAAGGAGTCGTTCGATGGAGATAAACAGGGCGCATTGCGTGAGTTTCGCCGACTTAAGCCTCCCGTTTTCCAAGGTAGTGCAAACCCAATTGAGGCTGAGGATTGGCTAACGGAAATAGAGAAAAGTTTTGATGCTATGCATTGCCCTGATGAAGAGAAGGTCACATTAGCCACGTTTATGCTACAAGGTGGGGCATTTGATTGGTGGACGGTGCACAAAAAGAAGTATCCTGATGGCTTTCTATTCACATGGGGATCATTTAAGGAAGAGTTCTACAGAAAATATTTTCCAGAGAGCGTACAAAGGAAAATGGAGCTATCATTTTTACAGTTAAAACAATACCAGAAATCTGTCGCCGAATATGAAATAGAATTTTCGAGACTTGCTCGTTATGCCTCTGTTTATATCCAAAATGATGAAGCTAAAGCTCGACGTTTCACACAAGGACTTCGCCCACCAATTAAGGCACGCGTGGAGGTGTTCGAGCTCAAATCTTTTCGAGATGTTGCTAACAAGGCATTAACTGTAGAACAAGCATATCTAGAAGAGCAAGACGAAGTGGAGCAGCAGCGTAAGAGGATCAGGGTTGATCAAGGAAATCAAGGGAATATTCAGAAAAAGATGCAACAGAATTGGCGTCCGAACAACCGCCCAGTATCCCAGCCTAGACGTAATAACTGTGTTATTTGTCATGGAAATCACACAGCATTCCAGTGCGAGTATCGTCATGGGAAATGTTTTAGATGCGGCAGAGCAGGACACATGATCAGTCAGTGCCACAGTTCACCGAATCAGAATATGTCAAAGTCCATTGCACCGAAGCCGTTGCCTGCACCAAAAGTTCTATTATACTTACCTGCACCCCCTACTAATTCAAGTGGACCCTCTCAACGCATGAATAGTTATTCTGGGAGGAAGCAGACAAATTCTCATGCAAAGGTAAATCACTTGACTCAGCACGAGGCAGAAGAGGACAACAACGTGATAACAGGTACACTTCAAGTATGCTCACACAACGCATTCATTTTATTTGGGCAAATTTGACTATTTTGACCTGTTGTGGCAACCAATTCACAGAATGAACTGCTCGCGAAACTATTTCACAGCCGTAACCCTTTTGTGCAGCGCCTGCCACGATGGCGCTGCACCCTTCTGTGCAGCGCCTGCCCTAGAGGCGTTGCACGCCTGTCCACCGTGGCAGTCCACTGGCCCGCACCTGGCCGTGCAACGCCTCCCACTCAGGCGCCACACATTGTAATGTGCAGCGCCCCCGAGCCAGGCGCTGCACTACCACTTATCCCTTCGCCGCACGAAGGCCCAATCCCCACCCTTGCAGTTACAGGCGGCTGCTGCATCCTCTCCTCCCCTTCTCTCAATCTCAATCCCAAAAACCCTTAGATCTGAAGCTTTTGTCCGTGGATTTCTTCCCCCTTCGATCCTACAAGGTAAACTCCTCCGATCCCCTTCTTTCTATCCATACATTTTCTCTTTTTTGGAAGATTTGTGTAATCCTTTTTAGATTAGATTAGAATATTGCATATGTGGGATTTGTGATTTGTAGATGATTTATAAGATATATGTAACCTTAGTGTAGTTAGTATGTATTGAAAAAAAACTCTTCTACGTTGGAAACTACATTATGTTAGATGGTATTAGATGTTATTTTAGATGAGTTAGATGAATTTAGGAGAGGGGGAGGATGATGTTATTTTAGATGAAGGCAAGAAGAAGGAAAGAGTCGCAGCCGGTGCCCCTTACACCTGGATTACTACGCACTTTGGTACTTGCCCTTTGGAGGCTGATGAGGACACGGTGAGGACACATGCTCGTGTCTACATGTGGTATGTTATATCCAGGACTTTGTTTGCTGATGGCACATGTAAGAATGCTCCATGGATGTGGCTGAAGGCGTTGACCGTCTTCGATAGCAAATGGAGTTGGGGTTCGGCGACACTGGCTTACTTGTATAGATAGTTATGAAGTTGTTCATATTTCACCTCATTGGTACATGCTGAATGCGATCTTGCTTTTAATACGATCATGTTCTTTTTTATGTGCAGTTGGACGAAGCCAGTTGCAGGCTATCTGGAGGTATCGGTGGTTGTTTGCTCGCTCTTTCCATATGGAGCTGGGAGCGGAACCTGGATGCTCATATTGGTTCCTACATATTCTATGAAGATCTTTATCAGTCAAACCGCATAACAATATACGTTGTTCCATTTGTCATCGGTATGTTACTTGCCCGAGATTCGATGGTTGGTATCTCGATACCTAGTTCAATCTCGTTACCGACAAGTCTCTTTACTCGTTCCGTAATGCATCATCTCGTGACTAACTCATTAGTCTTTTGCTTGCAAGGCTTATAGTGATGTGCATTACCGAGAGGGCCCAGAGATACCTCTCCGACACTCGGAGTGAAAAATCCTATTCTCGATCTATGCCAACACCACAAACACCTTCGGAGACACCTGTAGAGCATCTTTATAATCACCCAGTTATGTTGTGACATTTGATAGCACACAAGGTGTTCCTCCGGTATTTGGGAGTTGCATAATCTCATAGTCATAGGAACATGTATAAGTCATGAAGAAAGCAATAGCAGTAAAACTAAACGATCAAGTGCTAAGCTAACGGAATGGGTCAAGTCAATCACATCATTCACCAATGATGTGATCCCGTTAATCAAATGACAACTCATGTCTATGGCTAGGAAACATAACAATCTTTGATTCAACGAGCTAGTCAAGTAGAGGCATACTAGTGACACTTTGTTTGTCTATATATTCACACATGTACTATGTTTCCGGTTAATACAATTCTAGCATGAATAATAAACATTTATCATGATATAAGGAAATATAAATAACAACTTTATTATTGCCTCTAGGGCATATTTCCTTCAGTCTCCCACTGGCACTAGAGTCAATAATCTAGATTACATAGTAATGATTCTAACACCCATGGAGTCCTGGTGCTGATCATGTTTTGCTCGTGAGAGAGGCTTAGTCAACGCGTCTGCAACATTCAGATCCATATGTATCTTGCAAATCTCTATGTATCCCTCCTTGACTTGATCGCGGATGGCATTGAAGCGTCTCTTGATGTGCTTGGTTCTCGTGTGAAATCTAGATTCCTTTGCCAAGGCAATTGCACCAGTATTGTCACAAAAGATTTTCATTGGATCCGATGCACTGGGTATGACACCTAGATCGGATATGAACTCCTTCATCCAGACTCCTTCATTTGCTGCTTTTGAAGCAGCTATGTACTCCGGTTCACATGTAGATCCCGCCACGACGCTTTGCTTGGAACTGCACCAACTGACAGCTCCACCGTTCAATAAAAACACGCATCCGGTTTGTGACTTAATCATTCGGATCAGTGTCAAAGCTTGCATCTACGTAACCATTTACAACGAGCTCCTTTTCACCTCCATAAACGAGAAACATATCCTTAGTCTTTTTCAGGTATTTCAGGATATTCTTGACCCCTGTCCAGTGATCCACTCCTGGATTACTTTGGTACCTCCCCGCTAAACTAATAGCAAGGCACACATCAGGTCTGGTACACAACATTGCATACATGATAGAGCCTATGGCTGAAGCATAGGGAACACCTTTCATTTTCTCTCTATCTTCTGCAGTGGTTGGGCATTGAGTCTTACTCAATTTCACACATTGTAACATAGGCAAGAACCCTTTCTTTGACTGATCCATTTTGAACTTCTTCAAAACTTTATCAAGGTATGTGCTTTGTGGAAGGTCCAATTAAACGTCTTGATCTATCTCTATCGATCTTGATGCCTAATATATAAGCAGCTTCACCGAGGTCTTTCATGGAAAAACTCTTATTTAGGTATCCTTTTATGCTATCAAGAAATTCTATATCATTTCCAATAATAATATGTCATCCACATATAATATCAGAAATGCTACATAGCTCCCACTCACTTTCTTGTAAATACAGGCTTTTCCAAAAGTCTGTATACAACCATATGCTTTGATCACCTCATCAAAGCGTATATTCCAACTCCGAGATGCTTGCACCGGTCCATAAGTGGATCGCTGGAGCTTGCACACTTTGTTAGCACCTTTAGGATTGACAAAACCTTCTGGTTGCATCATATACAACTCCTCTTTGAGATATCCATTCAGGAATGCAGTTTTGACATCCATTTGCCAGATTTCATAATCATAAAATGCGGCAATTGCTAACATGATTCGGACAGACTTAAGCATCGCTACGGGTGAGAAAGTCTCATCGTAGTCAACTCCTTGAATTTGTCGAAAACCTTTCGCAACAAGTCAAGCTTTGTAGACAGTAACATTACCGTCAGCGTCGGTCTTCCTCTTGAAGATCCATTTATTTTCAATGGCTTGCCGATCATCGGGCAAGTCAGCCAAAGTCCACACTTTGTTCTCATACATGGATCCCATCTCAGATTTCATGGCCTCAAGACATTTTGCGGAATATGGGCTCATCATCGCTTCCTCATAGTTCATAGGTTCATCATGGTCTAGTAACATGACTTCTAGAACCGGGTTGCCGTACCACTCTGGTGCGGAACGTACTCTGGCTGACCTACAAAGTTCGGTAGTAACTTGATCCGAAGTATCATAATCATCATCATTAGCTTCCTCACTAATTGGTGTAGGAATCACTGGAACTAGTTTCTGTGATGTACTACTTTCCAATTCGGGAGAAGGTACAATTACCTCATCAATTTCTACTTTCCTCCCACTCACTTCTTTTGAGAGAAACTCCTTCTCTAGAAAGGATCCATTCTTAGCAACGAATATCTTGCCTTCGGATCTGTGATAGAAGGTGTACCCAATAGTTTCTTTTGAGTATCCTATGAAGACACATTTCTCCGACTTGGGTTCGAGCTTATCAGGTTGAAGTTTTTTCACATAAGCATCACAGCCCCAAACTTTAAGAAACGACAACTTTGGTTTCTTGCCAAACCATAGTTCATAAGGCGTCGTCTCAACGGATTTAGATGGTGCCCTATTTAACGTGAATGCAGTTGTCTCTAAAGCATAACCCCAAAACGATAGTGGTAAATTGGTAAGAGACATCATAGACCGCACCATATCTAATAAAGTACGGTTATGACGTTCGGACACGCCATTACGCTGTGGTGTTCCGGGTGGCGTGAGTTGTGAAACTATTCCACATTGTTTCAAATGAAGACCAAACTCGTAACTCAAATATTCACCTCCACGATCAGATCGTAGAAACTTTATTTTCTTGTTACGATGATTCTGTACTTCACTCTGAAATTCTTTGAACTTTTCAAATGTTTCAGACTTGTGTTTCATCAAGTAGATATACCCATATATGCTCAAATCATCAGTGAAGGTCAGAAAATAACGATACCCGCCGCGAGCCTCAACACTCATCGATCCACATACATCAGTATGTATGATTTCCAACAAATCAGTTACTCGCTCCATTGTTCCGGAGAACGGAGTCTTAGTCATCTTGTCCATGAGGCATGGTTCGCAAGCACCAAGTGATTCATTATCAAGTGATTCCAAAAGTCCATCACTACGGAGTTTCTTCATGCGCTTTACACCAATATGACCCAAACAGCAGTGCCACAAATGAGTTGCACTATCATTATTAACCTTGCATCTTTTGGCTTCAATATTATGAGTATGTGTATCACTACGATCGATATCCAACAAGAATAGACCCCTCTTCAAGGGTGCATGACCATGAAAGATATTACTCATATAAATGGAACAACCATTATTCTCTGATTTAAATGAATAACCGTCTCGCAATAAACAAGATCCAGATATAATGTTCATGCTTAACGCTGGCACCAAATAACAATTATTCAGGTCTAAAACTAATCCCGAAGGTAGATGTAGAGGTAGCGTGCCGACAACGATCACATCGACTTTGGAACCATTTCCCACGCGCATTGTCACCTCGTCCCTAGCTAATCTTCGTTTAATCCGTAGCCCCTGTTTCGAGTTACAAATATTAGCAACAGAACCAATATCAAATACCCAGGTGCTACTACGAGCATTAGTATGGTACACATCAATAACATGTATATCACATATACCTTTGTTCACCTTGCCATCCTTCTTATCCGCCAAGTACTTGGGGCAGTTCCGCTTCCAGTGTCCAGTCCCTTTGCAGTAGAAGCACTCAGTTTCAGGCTTGGCTCTAGACTTGGGTTTCTTTGTCGGAGTAGCAATTGTCTTGCTATTCTTATTGAAGTTCCCCTTCTTTCCCTTGCCATTTTTCTTGAAACTATTGGTCTTGTTGACCATCAACACTTGATGCTCCTTTTTGATTTCTACCTCCGCAACTTTGAGCATAGCGAAGAGCTCGGGAATTGTCTTCTGCATCCCTTTCATATTATAGTTCATTACGAAGCCTTTATAGCTTGGTGGCAGTGATTGAAGAACTCTATCAATAACACTATCGTCGTCAACTTTGCATCCAAGTTGAGTCATATGATTGTGGTACCCAGACATTCTGAGCAAGTGTTCACTGATAGAACTGTTCTCCTCCATCTTGCAGCTGTAGAACTTATTAGAAATCTCATATTTCCCAATCCTTCAACTCCTGGAACATATCATATGCTCCATGACGTTCAAAACATCGTTGAAGTCCCGGTTCTAAGCCGTAAAGTATGGCACATTGAACTATCATGTAGTCATCAGAACGAGCTTGCTAGACGTTCATAATGTCCGGAGTTGCTCCTGCAGCAGGCTTGTCACCTAGCGGTGCTTCCAGGACATAATTCTACTATGCAGCAATGAGGATAATCCTCAAGTTACGGACCCCGTCCGTGTAGTTGCTATCATCATCTTTCAACTTAGCTTTATGTAGGAACGCATTAAAATTCAACGGAACAACATCACGGGCCATCTATCTACAACAACATAGACATGCAAATTACTATCAGGTACTAAGTTCATGATAAATTGAAGTTCAATTAATCAAATTACTTAAGAACTCCCACTTAGACAGACATCCCTCTAATCATCTAAGTGATCACGAGATCCATATCAACTAAACCATGTCCGATCACCACGTGCGATGGAGTAGTTTTCAATGGTGAACATCTTATGTTGATCATATCTATTATATGATTCATGCTCGACCTTTCGGTCTCCAGTGTTCCGAGGCCATATCTGCATATGCTAGGCTCGTCAAGTTTAACCTGAGTATTTCGCGTGTGCAAAAACTGGCTTGCACCCATTATATGTGAACGTAGAGCTTATCACACCAGATCATCACGTGGTGTCTCGACCCAACGAACTTTCGTAACGGTGCATACTCAGGGAGAACACTTATACCTTGAAATTTAGTGAGAGAACATCTTATAATGCTACCGTCGATCTAAGCAAAATAAGATGCATAAAAGATAAACATCACATGCAATCAATAGAAGTGATATGATATGGCCATCATCATCTTGTGCCTTTGATCTCCATCTCCAAAGCACCGTCATGATCAACATCGTCACCGGTGCGACACCTTGATCTCCATCGTAGCATCGTTGCCGTCTCGCCAACTATTACTTCTACGACTATCGCTACCGCTTAGTGATAATGTAAAGCAATTACATGGCGATTGCATTTCATACAATAAAGCGACAACTATATGGCTCCTGCCAGTTGTCGATAACTCTTTTACAAAACATGATCATCTCATACAATAAAATTTAGCATCATGTCTTGATCATATCACATCACAAAATGCCCTGCAAAAACAAGTTAGACATCCTCTACTTTGTTTGTTGCAAGTTTTATGTGGCTGCTACGGGCTGAGCAAAAACCGTTCTTACCTACGCATCAAAACCAAAACGATGTTTCGTCAAGTATGTGTTGTTTTAACCTTCACAAGGACCGAGCGTAGCCACACTTGATTCAAGTAAAGTTGGAGAAACTGACACTTGCCAGCCACCTGTGTGCGAAGCACATCGGTAGAACCAGTCTCGCGTAAGCGTACGCGTAATGTCGATCCGGGCCACTTCATCCAACAATACCGCCGAATCAAAGTATGACATGCTGGTAAGCAGTATGACTAGTATCGTCCACAACTCACTTGTGTTCTACTCGTGCATATAACATCTACGCATAAACCTCGCTCATGATGCCACTGTTGGGTAACGTAGTATTTCAAAAAAATTCCCTACGCACACGCAAGATCATGGTGATGTATAGCAACGAGAGGGGAGAGTGTCGTCCACGTACCCTCATAGACCATAAGCGGAAGCGTTATGACAACGCGGTTTATGTGGTCGTACATCTTCACGATCGACCGATCGTAGTACCGAACGTACGACACCTCCGCGATCTGCACACGTTCAGCTCGGTGACGTCCCACGAACTCATAATCCAGTAGAGCTTCGAGGGAGAGTTCCATCAGCACGATGACGTGATAATGGTGATGATGAAGTTACCGACACAGGGCTTCGCCTAAGCACTGCAAAGATATAACTGAGGTGTGTTTCTGTGGAGGGGGGCACCGCACACGGCTAAAAGATCAATGATCAACTTCTGTGTCCATGGGGTGCCCCCCACCCCCATATATATAGGAGTGGAGGAGGGGGAGGGGCCGACCCTCTATGGCGCGCCCTAGGAGGAGTCCTACTCCCACCGGGAGTAGGATTCCCTTCCCTTCCCTAGTTGGACTAGGAGAGAAGGAAGGAGAGGGAGAGAGGAAGGAAGGGGGGGGGGGCGGGGCGCCGCCCCTACCCTCCTAGTCCAATTCAGACTAGAGGGAGAGTGTAATACCCGTGTTTATTAGAATAAATACGGTCTTGTATTTAGAAAACTAATAGAAATTAGCACACGCTGGAGTAGAAATTATTTGCTTAATTAGATAAAATCATTTTTTTTGCAATCATTGGTTAGTACTAAGTAAGAGTAGTTAACTTAGTTCCTTAGTGTGGAAGGAATATGCATGTAGAGTCTTGCAGTAGGTGGCCATGTGTAACTACACTACATTACAAGATATTTTACAGCCCAAGCTTGCACTGATCCATAGCATTTAATGACTTGTTGACTCAGCTACTACGTGTGCGGTGCTAAATGTAAAAGTACAGACAACAGTAAAAAGAGAGGACACGCAGGCTGTAGATATTTCTGATTAGCATACTTATCTGGCTCCATCCCTTCCCTACTCTGCCTATAAATAGAGGAGCAATACCACGCTGTAGTACCCATCCCAACATACAAACGGATCACTAGCTAGCTTTGCATGGAGTAGAATCACACTGTTTGGCAAGAGCGCTGGGGGGAAACAGCGAGTCAGCGAGTCAGGCAAGCATGCGTTCCATCTAGCCTTTCTAGCTATCCTATTCCTTGTTTGTCTCACTGTTCATGCCATGTTCTATACAGCTAGTAGTATTCCTGAAGCTCTATAATGTGCACTGTTCGTGTGCTTTATTCCTATACATCTCTTGAAGCTAGCATGCATACCACAGTACTACCTTTTGGTTTATGATCACGGTGGAGAAATCCTTGGTACATGCATGTGAGCACATGGATTAATGGCCCATGCATGGATGGTTGGTTCTGTGAAAATCCTAGAGATATTTATCTTGGTCCTGCATGTATTTTCCTCTTGCTAATCCTTGTCTAGTAAATTTTATAAAATCTGGTGTCATGACGGCAAACGTATTGTACCGGTCACAGTTGAGGTATGGGACTGTCTGGGCTCTCCGCTAGGAACGACACTCGTTCAGAAGTGTGTCGATGATGCATCCGTAGGAGCGATCGACACTAGTAAGTCGGGTGGTCGGTTCTTAGGGGATCAAAGAGCTCTGCTCTACTAGCGCATGTGTGGTTCTGGTCGAGGCTATCGACGTCGGAGTACCCCTCTTAAGAGTGTAAAAGTGTGAAATTTCACCCCTGTGACTCCCGGGTTGGGAAGCTTGCGGTCATATGTGATGCCAGTTATTCCTTTTCTTTTTTCCTTCAATTAAATCTCCATTATTTTTCACTGCCATCAAACTCTTTCTATACAACTAACCCCTATATTTTTGTCACTTTTGCCGAGAGGAAATTCCTTTTGTACCCGTATGCTTGCTGAGTATGAGATCATACTCATTCTTGCTATTGTTGTTGATTTTTTTTTGCAGAAGTAGCAAATGATGGATGTGATGATGAACAGTAGGGGTAGCTCTACGGGTTGGGAATAAAAATAAAGTTGCATGTACCATGTCCTTTGTAATAGCTAGTAATGAATAAAGTTTGCTCTTGTACTTACTGGAAAATAGTTTGTTTACTAGCCTAACATGCTTATAAATTGAGATTTATAAGCATGTGGCGATTGTCATGGCTAAGACCCACTTGGGGGCGTGACAATTTTATTGGCATCAGAGCCTAGGTTAGAAAATAAAAACACTAATGTGGGTTTAACTAAGGGGATAATCTAGGTATGTAAAGTAGAAATTAATGATTAATTGAATGCTTATTTTCTGTGCTTAATTAGCATGTTTGATATGTAGTCTGTATTTATTTTTAACTAACTGTGTGCTGAAAGCAGGGATGGAGGAGTACACAATCTTCCATCACAACTTTGTGAGTATATTAGAGGAGGTAGCTGAACATTTTCATTTGGAGCCGCCAGTGGTCTCCACAGCGAAGCGTCTCGAGGGCGATGGGTACCATGGTGCAGTACATTTGCAGCTCACCCCAGATGATGATAGTTCTTATAAAACCATCTATGGGTACGGTGAAGATTCTAAAGATGCTGGCAACTTTGCTGCACGGGAAGCTCTCAAGTTTCTTCATTTTTCTGTTAATTTTACTTTGGTGGACCTGCATATGTATGAGTACTGGGAGGTACTACTAGCTCTAGTGCAGAAGGAGCAGCAACACCACATGGAGATGACACAACTAAACCAGTACCATGAGGCTTGCAGGCAGCATGAGTTGGAGCATCTTGAATAAGAACATGATGACTGTGTTTATGAGATCAAGCTGATAGACCCCTTGGATCTAGTAGGCTAGATGTAACCGGTAGACCTACCTTCCTGGTGGACGGAAGAGCTCGATCCAGCTCCGGCCATGGCGAAGTAGGGGCCAGAGATGAGGTCGAGATGACGGCGGTGGTGGTGCTTCCCGTGAGCACCGCGCTAACCCTAGATCGGTAGGGTTTGTAGGTGGGGTTTGTGGCGGCGTCCAACTTCGTGATCCGTGCACCGAGCCCCCTACCTCTCTTTATATAGCGTGGGTCACAGGGGCCCAACAACCATAATGGGTTGTGCGCCCCCGATCAGGGCGCGGATCTAAGGGTCCATGGGCCGTTGGGCCCAAGCAGAGGAGATCAATCCTAACATTCTCCCCCTTGATCTCATCTTTACTTTTAACCTTATACTTTCTAGTTTATTTGTTTCATCACATATTGGTACATAGAGCATGCTTCATCGTCACGGCTTAATTGCCGATAGAATCATACAACTACAACATACGTTCTGTTCAGAAGCAAATTCCGTTCCTTTTGGGCCTATCCAGGAATCATAGGCTTTCCCTTAAACCCATGCCGGCTAAGTGTTCCTTGAACACATTGGGTGGTAAGCCTTTCGTTAGCGGATCCGCAAGCATATCTTTTGTCCTTATATGCTCGAGACTTATAGTGTGATCCTGGATTTTATCCTTCACAACATAATACTTTATCTCTATCGTTTTTGTAGCATTACTCGACTTGTTGTTGTGAGCATAAAATACTGCGGGCTCGTTGTCACAGTACATCTTTAGTGGTTTGTCAATACAATCTACCACTTTCAAGTCGGGTATAAATTTCTTTAGCCATATCGTCTGCCCTGTTACTTCGAAGCATGCTATGAATTCTGCATACATCGTAGATGATGCAACTATTGACTGTTTGGAGCTTTTCCATGAAATAGCTCCCCCAGCGAGAGTGAATACGTATCCGGACGTGGATTTTCTATCATCCCTGTCCCCCGCAAAATCTGCGTCTGAATACCCCTTTATCTCTAGGGTTTCACATCTCCTGAATGTTAGCATGCATTCCTTCGTGCCTTGCGCATAACGCAATGCTTTCTTTACCATCTTCCAGTGCTCTATGGCTGGATTGGATTGATATCTACCGAGTACTCCGGTGATAAAAGCTAAGTCCGGGCGAGTGCACACTTGTGCATACTGTAAGCTTCCAACGGCCGAAGCATATGGTACTCCTTTCATTTGATCGATCTCATACTGATTCTTGGGACATTGGTATTTCCCAAAACTATCGCCCTTGACTATAGGAGCAGGTGTGGCTTTACTCGCATGCATATTATACTTTTTAAGAACCTTTTCTAAATATGCTTTCTGCGATAGTCCTAAGACTCCATTGTTCCTATCTCGGTGAATTTCTATGCCCAAAACATATGATGCTTCACCAAGATCTGTTATGTCAAAATTTGAGGATAAAAACTTCTTTGTTTCTTGTAGTAGACTAACATCACTACTAGCAAGCAGGATATCATCCACATACAAGATTAGGAAAATATATTTCCCATTTTTAAACCTTGCATAAATGCAATTATCCTCAACATTTTCTTTAAATCCAAAACTTTTAATTGTCTCATTAAACTTTAGATACCACTGTCTAGAGGCTTGCTTTAATCCATAAATGGATTTCTTCAGGCGGCATCCCATATGATCTTTGCCTTCCATGATAAAACCCTTGGGTTGTTTCATGTAGACATTTTCTTTTAAATCTCCGTTGAGAAATGCCGTCTTTACATCCATTTGATGTAACTCTAAATCAAAATGAGCAACTAATGCCATTATGATTCTGAAGGAATCCTTACATGAGACCGGAGAAAATGTCTCATTGTAATCTAACCCTTCTCTTTGTGTAAATCCTTTTGCCACAAGTCGAGCTTTATACTTTTCTATATTCCCTTTAGAGTCATACTTAATTTTGTAGACCCATTTACAGCCTACTGTTTTGGCTCCTTTAAGAATTTCCTCTAAGTCCCAAACATCTTTGGAACTCATCGATTTCATTTCATCTTCCATGGCCTTCAGCCACTCCGATGAATGAGGGCTTCTCATGGCTTCTTCATATGAGGTGGGATCTTTTTCCATTTGAACCATTCCTGTGTTATAAACTTTAAAGTCAGTAGAAATAGCTGACTTTCTTGGTCTTGTAGACCTTCTAAGGGCCTCAGTTTCTGGCACATTCTGTGCCTCAACGTATGGCACTTCTTCTAAAATTTGCTGCTGCACCTCCCTTTCATGCTCAACAACGGGTTCAGTCGGCTCCTGGCGGACAGGTTCCTGGTCTTCTCCCAAAGTTGTCATGGGTGGAGTTGCAACTGGTAGTGAGAAAAATGGCTCCTAAATGATCAGATTAGGTGCATGCACCCTCTTCTCCTCAAGATCAATTTTCCGAGCTACCAAGCTCCCCCTCATCATTTCGTCCTCTAAGAAGACTGCATGTCTTGTTTCTACAAACTTTGTATATCTGTCTGGACAGTAGAAACGAAAACCTTTTGATCTGTCTGGGTAGCCAATGAAGTGGCAACTTACTATTTTTGGATCTAACTTTGCAATGTTTGGATTAAACATTTTGGCCTCTGCGGGGCACCCCCACACCCTGAAGTGTTGAAGGGAGGGAACTTTTCCTGTCCATAGCTCGTACGGTGTTTTGGGCACCGACTTGCTTGGTACTCTATTAAGAATGTGAATGGCGGTTTTAAGCGCCTCTATCCATAATCCCAATGGCAAGGTGGAGTAACTCATCATCCTGCGCACCATATCCATAAGGGTTCGGTTACGCCTTTCAGCTACTCCATTTTGCTGAGGCTCGCCCGGCATTGAATACTGGGCGACTATGCCAGTCTCCTGCAAGAACTTTGCAAAAGGTCCAGGGACTTGGCCATATGGAGTGTGCTGACCATAGTACTCTTCCCCCGGTCGGACCTTACTATCTTTATTCTTTTGTCATGCTGATTTTTAACTTCAGCTTTGAATATTTTAAATTTATCCAACGCTTCTGATCTTTCTTTGATTGGATAAATATAACCATAGCGAGAGTAATCATCTGTGAATGTTATGAACGAGTCATAGCCATCCACACTTTGCACCGGAAAAGGTCCACAAATGTCAGTGTGGATGATTTCTAGTGTTGCTGTGCTACGGTTTGCACCCTTTTTGATTTGTTTTACATACTTTCCTTTAATGCAATCTATGCATTGTTCTAAGTCAGAGAACTCTAATGGAGGAAGAATTTCACTTTTAACGAGTATCTCTATTCTCCCCTTGGAAATATGGCCCAAACGACAGTGCCATAATTTCGATGAGTCGTGAATTCTCTTTCTTTTCTTTTGTTCTTTATTCGACGCGGAAATACGCTCATTCACATTGCATATAGAATAAACTTTTTCACGAAGTGATAATAAATAAATCTCATCGTGGAGGAAAGCATCACCCACATAAGCATTATTAAACCATATGGCACATTTGCCATGTCCAAAATAACATTCATAATGATCTTTGTCCAAGCAAGAAACACTAATCAAATTCCTATTACATGAAGGAACATATAAAACATCTCTAAGTAGAAGCTTGAATCCATCAGCTAACTCCAAGGAGATGTCGCCGACAGCTTCAACTTCCGCTTTTATTCCATTTGCCACTTCAATTCCTCTTTCTCTTCTTTGTGTAATCCGGGTCGAATGGAATCCTTCTTGTAGTGACCAGACTGGTGACAGTGGAGACATGTGTCTTTGTCCACTGCAAAGTGCTTTGGCTGATGCTGACGCTGATAGGGAGCTTTCCCATGAGGCTTTGAGGGAGAACCCTTACTGTTGTCATTGAAATTCTTTTTCTTATCCTTCACATAGTTGATAGAACCACCATGTGAAGCTTTAAGCCGTTCTTCCTCTTGGACACACATGTCAATGGTCTTTTCGAGATCCCATGTTCCAGGTGACATGTTGTAGTTCACCACAAATGTCTCAAACTCCTTTGGCAAAGAAGCCATGACCAGGTGGACCAGGAAAGTTGGTTTTATCTCCAGATCCTCATCCATGGGCTTGAGCTTCGCTGCCATATTGCTCATCCTAAGGATGTGCTCCCTTATGCCATGACCACCCCTAGTGTAGTGCTGTGAAACCAGTTGCTTCAACAGCTGGGTGGCATATGTCTTTGAAGAACCAGTAAACTGGTTCTTTATCTTTGTCAGCAGCTCTCCAACAGCTGTGCACTCTGCAAGTGAGCCCACGATTGCGTTCTCAATTGTGTTCTTTACAAAGGCCATGCAATTTTTATTCGCATTAACCCACTTTTGATTGTCTATGAAATATGACAATTTCAGAGGGGCATAATCCCTCTTCTTTCTAGCCCATGCAGCGTCATCATCAGTAGTTTCTCTTACTGGTTCTATAGGTCTGACCGGTTGTGCCTGATCCACAACCCAGTCAACATCGGCACAGATAAATGCCATGTTCACTTTCTTCCTCCACTCAGTGTAGTTGTCACCCCTGAGTGTCGGAACATCTTTTAAGCAACTCATGAGGAGGTACCCTCCTGAAATCACAATGAAGTGATGTCAATATAACAATTATATGTATGAATCTAACGTTGGTTAAATTAAACACATAATTGTCTAAGCATTTAAAAAACTATATTACCGTTGGGCAAATATAAGAATTAAATGCATCTTTAATTTTTTAATAATGAAATACGGTCATGCTATTTATAACGTTGGTTATATATAATAACATAATCATATTCACAAAACATGCTCTTAAAGAAAATATAGTACTTTTATTTTCTGTGTTAAAAAAGAGCACTATTACTTTTACGCAGCGGAAAACACGAATAAAAAATTCGTGAACTTTTTAGAAAAATACTTTACCTTTTTCTTTTTCTGTCTTTTGATTAAAACTGTATAAGAAAACAGAGAAAAAATAAATAAAAAAGGCAGCAGCAAGGCCGGCCCAGCGCCCGCGGCGGCTGGTGCCTCGGCCCAGCGCGCGCGCCCGCAGCTAGCGGCTCGGGCTAGCTGGCCTCGCGGCTGGCGCCCGCAGCGCCTGCAGCGGCCTGCCTGGCTCGCGGCCCAACTGGCCTGGCGGCGGCCTGCTTCTCCACTCCTTTCGGCCCAACTGGCCTGGGGGCGGCTAGGGTTTCAATCTGGCCCGTCCATGGGATCGGACGGTCAGGCGTGTCGATCGGAGGGAACAAAAACGAGCCAGCCCGACCGAATCGTCGTTCCCTTCGCACTCTTTCCCCCGAGCGCGCCGCTCGTTCGTCCCCCCATTCTCTCTGTCCCGATCTAGTCGGACTGCCGCACCGCGGCGCTTGGCCGGCCGCCGGTGACGAGCGCCACCGCGCCGCCGCGCGGGTCCTCCCCTTGCCCTCTTTCTTCCCTTCCATCTCCTCCCTCTTCTAGCAACACAGAGAGAGAGAGAGAGGATGGAGCTCATCTCAGATGCGCATGGCAGCTGCAGCGTGGCTTTCGGACGACGGTACCGTTCCTATCCCCCTCGCCGGTGGTGCGTTCCCCTTGGGGTGAGCGCGCCGCCGTCGAGTGGTTGGGCCGCGGTGCCCTCCCCCTCTTTTTTGTGTGTCTTTTCTTTTCCGAAGACCTTTTGGGGCTCCGGTGGTTCTTCTTTCCGAATCCTCGGCTTGCCGATGAGATTCGGGATCGAGAGGAACGGCGCGGCCGTGTGGCGGCGCAACTTTTTCCGTTTATAGGATTCGTTCTTTGCCCTTCTAGGGTTCTTGGGGAGGGATTGCTTTTTCTGTTTTGCCTTCGTACCGAAAACATCAAGCCTAGATGGCTCTGAAACCATTGATAGACCACTTGGATCTAGTAGGCTAGATGTAACTGGTAGACCTACCTTCCTGGTGGACGGAAGAGCTCGATCCAGCTCCGGCCATGGTGAAGTAGGGGCCGGAGATGAGGTCGAGATGACGGCGGTGGTGGTGCTTCCCGTGAGCACCGTGCTAACCCTAGATCGGTAGGGTTTGTAGGTGGGGTTTGTGGCGGCGTCCAACTTCGTGGTCCGTGCTCCGACCCCCCTACCTCTCTTTATATAGCGCGGGTCACAGGGGCCCAACAACCATAATGGGTTGTGCGCCCCCGATCAGGGCGCGGATCTAAGGGTCCATGGGCCGTTGGGCCCAAGCAGAGGAGATCAATCCTAACACAAGCATGACCTCAACCTCCAGATAGAGGACAGGGATCGTTGGCTCGAAATGGAAGAACACAAGAGTAAGAAACTGAAGCTGGAGCGTGATCAGTTGGAGGAGTTGACCAACAAGCAGGAGAGCCAAATAATGGAGCTAAGAACAGAGAACAGAAGCCTCCGTGAGAAGCTGGCGGAGAAGCTATATGCGCATGAATATGATGCGAACAATGGCACTTAGAGATATGAAGCAACTGTTCCTAGTTTTTAAATAAATGGCTGTAGTAGTACTGTTTGCAGTGACGGATCCAGGATTTCAGCTTTGGGTGTTCAAAAAAAAATTCACCCTAATAGAGAAGCCAATTGGTTCATGACAATACTGCCTACAGATCCTCACTCCTCAATGTCATCTAGAACTATTTCTCTCTGAATTCGAATTCAATGAAGATTCACCTTATTAGGGTTGGAGACTGGGGTTGTCGTGTCGGAGCCATTTTCTACACTGGTATGCTCCCCTCCCCATCATCGACCACCGCTGTGGCTGCCACCGGACACTTATTACCACAACCATTGTTGCAACATACCATTCCCGTATCCTCCCCACCTGCTGCTGCAGGCATCGGTGGCTCCCTCGTCTAGCCGTGGTTCTCCATTTGTAGAGGGTCACGCCACCACCTGGTCCGTGGGAAGAGGAAACATGCTAGGGTTCAAACCAAGGACCTGCGCTGGGTCGGAAGAAGGAACAGGTCGCGACTAATTTTTTTTAGGGTAAGCTAAGCTTTATTGATGATAATCCACATGGAGTGCGATAGAATTTCGATCGTGGGGATTAGCTAACCAGACGTGGCGTTCCGGACCGAGAGAAAGAGAGTGCTTAGCTAAGTTATGGGCCTCACCATTAACGGCTAGCCCTTCGAAAATAAAACTACATCTAGAACAAGTAGCTCGAAGTTTTATCTTTGGAACGATGGATCCATAAGGACCCTGATTTCCTTTCCTTATGTCGTCCACGACAGGTCGCGACTGTATGATTATTTGATTCTCTGTAATCTCGTGTGTGCGTGAGCAGAAGTGGTTGGTCGCTGGTTTGCTGTTGGGCTAATGGGCCGCACCTGAACACCTGAACTGAGTGTATTTGGCCTATAGGCTGGTAGAATTGTCATATATATAGATTAATATGTATAGCCACCTATATACGATTTTTCTGCACAAAAATTTGGGTGTACGTCTGTACACCCATGCCCCATGATGGATCCGCCACTGACTGTTTGTATATAGCCTGCTAGGAACTGTTCTGGTAGTAGCCTTTTGACTAGATAGCACTAGCTTTTGTTGACAACTCTAGTAGTATGGGTGTTTAGTAGAGTGGTTGGAGGAAAACGTGGATGGCAGCAACACATCTAGTAGATATGATGTGTAATTTTGATTGTACTACTGCCTTCCTCTTTAATAATCAGCTAGACCTGGTATATGTGTATATGATGTATGCTCTTATGTTGACAGCTTTATTTGTTTTTCCTATAGTATCATAGATGGCTAGTCACAATGGAGATTTCTCAGCATCACAGTCCGATGATGGCCGGAATGCGCTAGCAGCCGCAGCAGAGCAACCACTTCCAAATGAGTTGCTTATAAATATTTTGCAAAGTCAAGAACGAACCCAAATGAAGCAGACTGAAATCCTGGAATATATAGTGCAACAGTCAACTAAAGGAAAGGAGTCGTTCGATGGAGATAAACAGGGCGCATTGCGTGAGTTTCGCCGACTTAAGCCTCCCGTTTTCCAAGGTAGTGCAAACCCAATTGAGGCTGAGGATTGGCTAACGGAAATAGAGAAAAGTTTTGATGCTATGCATTGCCCTGATGAAGAGAAGGTCACATTAGCCACGTTTATGCTACAAGGTGGGGCATTTGATTGGTGGACGATGCACAAAAAGAAGTATCCTGATGGCTTTCTATTCACATGGGGATCATTTAAGGAAGAGTTCTACAGAAAATATTTTCCAGAGAGCGTACAAAGGAAAATGGAGCTATCATTTTTACAGTTAAAACAATACCAGAAATCTGTCGCCGAATATGAAATAGAATTTTCGAGACTTGCTCGTTATGCCTCTGTTTATATCCAAAATGATGAAGCTAAAGCTCGACGTTTCACACAAGGACTTCGCCCACCAATTAAGGCACGCGTGGAGGTGTTCGAGCTCAAATCTTTTCGAGATGTTGCTAACAAGGCATTAACTGTAGAACAAGCATATCTAGAAGAGCAAGACGAAGTGGAGCAGCAGCGTAAGAGGATCAGGGTTGATCAAGGAAATCAAGGGAATATTCAGAAAAAGATGCAACAGAATTGGCGTCCGAACAACCGCCCAGTATCCCAGCCTAGACGTAATAACTGTGTTATTTGTCATGGAAATCACACAGCATTCCAGTGCGAGTATCGTCATGGGAAATGTTTTAGATGCGGCAGAGCAGGACACATGATCAGTCAGTGCCACAGTTCACCGAATCAGAATATGTCAAAGTCCATTGCACCGAAGCCGTTGCCTGCACCAAAAGTTCTATTATACTTACCTGCACCCCCTACTAATTCAAGTGGACCCTCTCAACGCATGAATAGTTATTCTGGGAGGAAGCAGACAAATTCTCATGCAAAGGTAAATCACTTGACTCAGCACGAGGCAGAAGAGGACAACAACGTGATAACAGGTACACTTCAAGTATGCTCACACAACGCATTCATTTTATTTGGGCAAATTTGACTATTTTGACCTGTTGTGGCAACCAATTCACAGAATGAACTGCTCGCGAAACTATTTCACAGCCGTAACCCTTTTGTGCAGCGCCTGCCACGATGGCGCTGCACCCTTCTGTGCAGCGCCTGCCCTAGAGGCGTTGCACGCCTGTCCACCGTGGCAGTCCACTGGCCCGCACCCGGCCGTGCAACGCCTCCCACTCAGGCGCCACACATTGTAATGTGCAGCGCCCCCGAGCCAGGCGCTGCACTACCACTTATCCCTTCGCCGCACGAAGGCCCAATCCCCACCCTTGCAGTTACAGGCGGCTGCTGCATCCTCTCCTCCCCTTCTCTCAATCTCAATCCCAAAAACCCTTAGATCTGAAGCTTTTGTCCGTGGATTTCTTCCCCCTTCGATCCTACAAGGTAAACTCCTCCGATCCCCTTCTTTCTATCCATACATTTTCTCTTTTTTGGAAGATTTGTGTAATCCTTTTTAGATTAGATTAGAATATTGCATATGTGGGATTTGTGATTTGTAGATGATTTATAAGATATATGTAACCTTAGTGTAGTTAGTATGTATTGAAAAAAAACTCTTCTACGTTGGAAACTACATTATGTTAGATGGTATTAGATGTTATTTTAGATGAGTTAGATGAATTTAGGAGAGGGGGAGGATGATGTTATTTTAGATGAAGGCAAGAAGAAGGAAAGAGTCGCAGCCGGTGCCCCTTACACCTGGATTACTACGCACTTTGGTACTTGCCCTTTGGAGGCTGATGAGGACACGGTGAGGACACATGCTCGTGTCTACATGTGGTATGTTATATCCAGGACTTTGTTTGCTGATGGCACATGCAAGAATGCTCCCTGGATGTGGCTGAAGGCGTTGACCGTCTTCGATAGCAAATGGAGTTGGGGTTCGGCGACACTGGCTTACTTGTATAGACAGGTATGAAGTTGTTCATATTTCACCTCATTGGTACATGCTGAATGCGATCTTGCTTTTAATACGATCATGTTCTTTTTTATGTGCAGTTGGACGAAGCCAGTTGCAGGCTATCTGGAGGTATCGGTGGTTGTTTGCTCGCTCTTTCCATATGGAGCTGGGAGCGTTTGCCGGTTGGACGACCGAAGACCGTGAAGTACGAGCCTTGGGACGATAAACATGACCCACTACGGCTCCCCACTTGGGCTTACAAGTGGGATGTGTTAAATGAGATGACGGATGATCCATCGGTCATGTACAAGCTCTACAGGAGCGAGATGGACGCCATCACGGCTGAGCAGGTTAGTCGATATTGCATAAGTTTTTATCATGCTTATATCTTAACTAGATATCAATTTTGCATTTTATCCCCTTTTGCAGGTTGTATGGGAACCGTATGGCAGTGGAGAGAGTTTTGGGAACCCTATTGAGTTCGTGCTGAATCCGATGTGCACTAGGGATAGGGAACTCTGGCATATGCGGTGTCCACTCATATGCAACTGGGCGGTCGAGGTTCACCTGCCACATCGGGTGTACCGCCAGTTTGGTTTGTTCCAGACATTCCCGCCGGAATGGGAGGACACGGACCGACTGCTACACGCGTAAGATATAACTAACCTTTAGCACCTAGCTGCTTGTCGGCCTCATCGTTGGTTCTAATAGTATGTTTATAACTTCCAGGTTGGATAGGAAAAAGCAGCGCAAGATCAAGGACTGGGCCAAGCATCACAGGAAGTATGTTGTGCAGTGGCAGTATGCTGTTGATCAAGCTAGGCGCAACAAAGGAGCCCCGCTTCGTGAGCACTGCCCGTTGGCGTTCAACAACTATCTCACATGGTTCCTTGCAAGAACCCGTGTGGAGGTATGCAAGCCGGCGTATGCTGAGGATATTTTGGAAGATCCCACCGTATTCGATGAGATAGCCCAGCACGAGTACAACTCATTAGTTCGTAAAGGAAACTCAGTGATCCCTTCAGGCCCAATGATGAACTTTGTGGTATATGCCCTTTACTCTTTTCCATTCGCACTATTTACATCTTCGCTTGCCTAACACGTTAATACCATTTGTGTTCATAGCGTGCCCAGATCAAGAAAGCAGCCGATGAGACCGATAGTATATTGGAAACAACCCCGGCTGGCAAAGACGATGGGGAAGGTGCCCTTCGAGCATTCCTTAAGGTTCACATCTCCTTCAAACTAGCACTTAACATGTGTTTGCACGTTCGTTCTCTCATTCACTTGTTCATGTTGCAGCGCCAGGGCCAAAAGTTAAGGCGGCTATCTAATCTTTTCGGTTGTCGTGACCCCGAGTACGTATCACCAGAACGTTCTGGGTCGGCGACACCATCAGATCCCATTTCTGGCGATGGTAATCCTTTGGATGATGAGGATGTTGGTGTGGTCACCCAAGAGGTATGGCATTGCTAACTACATGCTCACGGTACGGTTGTTGTTGCATTGCTAACTACATGCTCACACACGGTCTTTCCTTAACTTTTGTTGATGCATAGGCTCCTGACGATATGGTCTTGGGGAAGTACAAGCCTCGTTCTGCAATCAAGTTAAAGCCTAGGAGGGAATACAAGAAATACACACCCGATGACTTTACCCAGAAAGGCAAAAGGGCGGTCGAAACCTCGCGGATGGCGGCTTTGGATGACTACTTGGATGACGATGAGGATGAGGAGGCGGAGCGGGTTCCTCTTCCTAGGAAGGTCAAGAAGACATGTGTGAAGAGGGGAGCAGGAGCTAGCAAGTGCGGAAGGAACTAGTCATATTTCTATATGTGTCTCTTTTTGTAATGTCGAACGCTATGTTGATAGTAGTGTCGAACGTTATGTCGGACTTGTGTCTCTATTTCTATATGTGTTCAACTTGTCGTATTTCTATATGTGTTGGGCTTGTGTCTCTATTTCTATATGTGTTGAACTTGTCCTATTTCTATATGTGTTGAACTAGTCTCTATTTCTATATGTGTTGAACTTGTCTCTATTTTTATATGTGTTGAACTTGTCTCTATTTTTATATGTGTTGAACTTGTCTCTATTGTTGGCATTTGTCGAACTTGTCTCTATTACTATATTTGTTCTACTATTCATCACATGTGTGGCGCCTGCCACAGAGGCGCTGCACTGTACAGTGCAACGCCTGGCTGCCAGGCGTTGCACTACACAGTGCAGCGCCTCTGTGGCAGGCGCTGCATATGCCTGCATCTCTCCAGCGAACTTCTGTTGTTCTCTGGAGAGATACAGGCATGTGCAGCGCCTGCCACACAGGCGCTGCACTGTATAGTGCAACGCCTGTGTGGCAGGCGCTGCACATGTCTCTATTTGTACAGAGAGCAACACAAGTTTTTGTTGTTCTGTGGAGGGATACAGGCATGTGCAACGCCTGCCTCACAGGCGCTGCACTGTATAGTGCAACGCCTGTGGGGCAGGCGCTGCACATGTCTCTATTTGTCCAAAGAGCAACATAAGTTTCTGTTGTTCTCTGGAGAGATACAGGCATGTGCAGCGCCTGCCACACAGGCGCTGCACTGTATAGTGCAACGCCTGTGTGGCAGGCGCTGCACTGTACTAACTTTTTTTTTTGCAAACTTAGTGCGACGATGTCTGTGGATAGATCATAGTAGAGAAGAAGACATAGTTGTTCACCACAAATACTAGTTCACCACCAAATCGAGAAGGAGACATAGTTGTTCACAACCAAACTTAGTACTTCACGATACAACCAAATAGAGAAGGAGACATAGTTGTTCACAACCAAACTTAGTACTTCACGATACAACCAAATAGGGAAGGAGACATAGTAGGGCACATAAGGTGTTCACAAATGCATATAAAGTTCACGACATAGCTCTATTGCGTAGAGCAAGGCCCCTTTCCCTTCTTCTTCTTCCTCTCTTCTTCCTCTTCCTCCTCCCTTTTCCTTATGAGACGAGCCTCCTTAACCACCCTCTCCATGAACATCTGATTCTCCCTCTCTTTTTTTGCAGCTTCAAATGCCCAAAGCTTCTCACATTTCTCTTCAAAATCCTTCTGACGCTTCTTCGCTGCCTCCTCACATCTCCTAACCAAAGCTTGCTCCCTAGCTCGCATCGCCTCACTCGCTCTCTGTTTTTCCTCCCACTTCTTCTCAAGCTCCTCTTCCTTCTTCTTCTTTAGCTTGGCTGCATCCTCCTCTCTAAGCTTCTTCGCAGCCTTCTCCCACCATCCCGCCATATCATCTTCGCCATCCTCCTTCATTGTTGGTTTGTTGGGTTGGGAAGCCGCCATACCTACAATGAGTGAAACATAATGGTAAGTAAGGACAAATTAAAGCCAATGTAAAACAAGAACATATGAAAAAGAAAACATATGAGAAAGATAACATATGAAAAAGAAAACATATGAAAAAGAAGACATATGAGAAAAAAGACATACAGAAATGGTCCATCGAGGTATCCAACCATTCCTCTAAAACGAACTTGCCCTTGTCCTTCACCACGACCACGAGCTCTACCACCACCACGGCCTCTTGTAAGTCCAAGTTGCCGACCTCTTTGTTGTCTAGATCCTCTTTGGCTACCACTTGGTTGGCTTGGCACTTGTTGGCTACCACTTGGTTGGCTTGGCACTTGTTGGCTACCACTTGGTTGCATTGGCACTTGTTGGCTACCACTTGGTTGCATTGGCACTTGTTGGCTAGCACGTGGTTGCCTTCGCACTTGTTGCCTAGCTCTTGGTTGGCTTGTCACTTGTTGGCTACCACTTGTTTGGGTCCCTTGTGTAGCTCCTTGTTGACTTGTGCTTGCATCATTTTTCTTGGACCTTTTCCTTGGTTTGGGACATTTTCTTTGGTTGTGGCCTTGACCTTTGCACCGCCCACAACGTGAGCTTTCACGAGGCTCTTGGAATTGGTCGTTGCCCGCTTCGCGCCGGCCACCATGGCCCCATCCGTCCATGTCGCCTCTAAGACGCTTTGTCTTACGTCTACCCCGTTTAACAACCTTCAACTCCGGATCTGGCCATAGTTGAACTCCATGGTACTCCGGCCATTGTGATTGGTCCAAGTAAGGGTGAAAGCGGGGAGCCCATGTTTTCTTGACCGTCATGATTGAGAACTCCGACTCCCGCACGGTGCGTGGGTGGTTGATGTTCACATTCTGAACGCGACCGGCGGTATACAAGTGTGAGCAAGGGAGATGAAGCAACAATGGCCTTCCGCAAGTGCAATCACATTGTGTCAACGACACCTTGAAAGCCCGACCTCCGTGTTGCCGGCCATCGTTTGTGGTTCCTCCTGGCTCTTTCACTTCGTACTTCCACTCTTCATTGTCATATAATATAGCTTCTTCTGAGTCCGCCTTCCGTGATTGAAATACCAACCATTCATCAACCTTGGGTGGGAACTTGTACTTGTACTTGCGCGGGTTCTCACCCGCTATCTGTGCATCAGTTTCCATCGAGTACTTTAAAAAGTACGCATTCATCTTGTCAAATGTGTATTGAACTATTGCCGTCACGGGTAATCCACGTGCACCTTTGAGCACCCTATTGAAGCATTCGGCCATATTGCTTGTCATTTGACCGTATCTCCGGCCATCTTCATCAAAAGCACGTGCCCACTTGTTTCGGTATTGAATGTGCCTATTCAGAAAGTCTTGACCCCCAGGATCAAGTTTTTTGTGTGCGAGCAATTTGTTGTACAAATAGGCGAAGCGCTTGTCGGAGAAAGCGAGACAACAATCTTGAAGATCATCGGCCAACTCCTTAAGGCCACATGCCCTATAGAAGTTCGAACAAAAGTGCCTCATGCACCATCGATGGTGCAACGGTGCATGACCGGGAATGTCAATCTCCACCGCGTTAAGAATTCCTTGATGCCGATCCGATATGACACATATTTCCCTTTGGGCGGGTAACACCTTTGTCCTTAGAAGACGCAAAACCACTCCCAGTTGTCGTTGTTCTCCACCTCAACCAAAGCAAATGCCAATGGCAACACCCGATTGTTGGCATCACTTGCTATCGCAACCAACAAGGTGCCCTTGTATTGTCCGGTCAAGAACGTGCCATCAATGGCGATGACCGGCCTACAGTGTTCGAAAGCCCTCAAGCATTGCTCGAACGCTCAAAATGCACGGCCAAAGACTCGGACTTTCCTTCCTTCATGAACGATTGTTTGGTGCCCATGAGGCTCGACAACATGAACCATGCCCGGGTTTGTTGTGGCCATGGCTAACAACAACCTAGGGATTCGGTTGTATGCTTCCTCCCAAGTACCATACAGCATCTTGAATGCGGCTTGCTTCGCCTTCCATGCCTTGCCGTACTTCACCTTGTAATGAAATATGGCTTTCACAAGATCAATGACATGTTGGACGCTCATTGTTGGAAGTGTGGATATTGAGTTGGACAACCTGTAAGCAATGAACTCGGACGTGAGTTGTTTGTGGCCTTCAGACACGATCTTGCCATCCACCCTTTTGCCTTGGCACATGTGAGTTGGCACAAAACTCACTACATGCCAAGTTGGACCTCCTTTCCATGGTCTTGCACGCACAATCCATGGACATTTTTCATCTTCACTTGCACATGCAACCGTGTAGCGCACATTGATGTCCGAGTGCACCACCTTGTGTGGACGATAATGCGTAACCGAGTAGTTGTCCACCCACATCTTCAATTCCAACAAGGTCTCGAACTTAGACCCTTTAGCCATCCGGTTGTCGTCACCCATATCACGGTGAGAGCTTGGCCTAACACCGAGAGATACACATTGGCCACCATCTACCACGGCTTCATCCGCGAGACTAACATCCTTGAACAATTTAATCCGATGATCCCGACGGAATACCTTCTCGAAAGCTTCGGCCTCCTTCACCGTGAACCCCTCCGCATCAACTTCTTCATCGGGACCATTGTCATCCGAGTCCGATGCATATGCACGGGAAAAAGGGATGGATTGGTCCATTGTCTCTTGCAAATGATATTTGTCGAGATCACCCACATTGTTGGCATGGAGATCAACTTCATTGTCATCGTCCGCATAATCATAATTGTCCTCTTCCTCTTGCAAAGCTTCATCTTGGTTGTTTGTAAACGGACTCAATGTTTGACGCACTTCTTGGGTCAAAAGAGGTTCATCAATTTCATCTCGCTTCAAGGGTGGTGGCCTACTATGAACCAAAGCAGGTTCATCAATTTCATCTCGCTTCAAGGGTGGTGGCCTACTATGAACCAAAGGAGGTTCATCAATTTCATCTCGCTTCAAGGGTGGTGGGCTACTATGAACCAAAGGGGAAGGTTCCCGGTTCAAGTCCAAATGCAAACTTGAATCAACCTTCTTCGTTGCAAATAACTCAAGAGCCTTGTCAAGTGATTCGGCCACCGTTTCCTTGTATGCAACCCAACGTTGCTCCGAGTTGACGCGCATTGTCTTCCAACGGACGTGCATTCCAAAGCCTACATTATGCCTTCCCTCCAACTCAACGATATCACTAAAGTCCATCCAATTCAATTCTTTCCTAACTTGTTGCAATAGCTCCGCATAGCTAGGACTACTATCAAACACAATGTCAAGCTCATCCGGGTCCGGTTCAATATTTCCTTTCAAAAATGCGTCTTTGTCCCCATGATGAACAAACACACATGTTCTTCCCATCCCTATAAGCATTCCAAAAACACAAGGTAACATTGCTTTCATGAGTACTAAATGCAAAGATTAACAAAGAATGGAAACCCTAATATATATATCAAACAACCCCATAACCATAACCCTAACCATAACCCTAACCATAACCTAACCCTAACAACAAAATAACATCACCCATAAGAACACACATAGAACACCCCAAATCACTAAATCTCACTTCTCCATTCAAATCACTAGATCCAAGCAAAACTAGCAACATTTGAGCAATTTGATAACATTTCTTGGATCAAAACAAGGGGATCGGAGGTGATTACCTTTAGGGAGGGCTTGACTCCGAAATCCACGGACAAATTCTTCAAATAAGCAAGATTTGAGAGAGGATTTCAGAGGGGAAGAGAGTGGGAGAGGGGCCTAAGCTTGGGTGGGGGAGTGGGAGAGAGTGTGGGTGGGGGAGTGGGGGTCCAGCACGACTGCTGGATAAGTGGTAGTGCAGCGCCTGGCTCGGGGGCGCTGCACATTACAATGTGTGGCGCCTGAGTGGGAGGCGTTGCACGGCCGGGTGTGGGCCAGGGGACTGCCACGGTGGACAGGCGTGCAACGCCTCTAAGGCAGGCGCTGCACAGTAGGGTGCAGCGCCGTCGTGGCGGGCGCTGCACAAAAGGGTTACGGCTGTGAAATAGTTCCGCAGGCAGTTTATTCTGTGAATTGGTTGCCACAACAGGTCAAAATAGTCAAATTTGCCCTTTATTTGATACCGGCGCTACACATTCATTCATATCCTCAAAATTTATCAATAGTCATGGATTAGAAAGTACCCCTTTGAGGAAAAGGATACATGTGGAATCTCCGATGACAGAAGTAATAGCCAAGAACATTTGTGTTGCATATCCTATAGTAATAAAAGGGCAAGAATTTTTGGTTGATTTAATAGTACTAGATATGCATGATTTTGATATTATATTGGGCATGGATTGGCTAGCTAAGAATCAAGCGAACATAGACTGTCAGAGAAAACGAGTGATAATTCAAGTACCTGGTCAGCGTAAACTCATTTATCAAGCGAAGCATAAAACTTTTGACTGCTCGTTTAGCATGAATTTAGAAGTGAAAGAAAAGGATATCAAAGAAATACGAGTCGTAAGAAATTTTCCTGATGTTTTTCCAAGTGAATTACCTGGTTTGCCACCGGACCGAGAAATTGAATTTAGTATAGATTTGACTCCTGGGACGGCTCCTATCTCAAAAAGTCCGTACAGAATGTCACCTGCTGAACTAAAGGAGTTGAAAAGGCAGATTAAGGAGCTAGAAGAAAAACAATTCATTCGACCTAGCACATCACCATGGGGCGCTCCGGTGTTGTTTGTGAAAAAAAAGGATGTGAGTTGGCGACTTTGCGTGGATTATCGGGAGCTAAACAAGGTAACTATTAAGAACCGATATCCATTACCAAGAATTGATGATTTGTTTGATCAATTGCAAGGGTCTCGAGTATTTTCAAAGATCGATTTGCAGTCAGGATATCATCAATTAAAAATAAAGAATGGAGATATTCCGAAAACAGCGTTCCGCACAAGATATGGACATTATGAGTATGTTGTTATGCCATTCGGATTAACAAATGCTCCCGCGGCATTCATGGACTTGATGAACCGTGTGTTCAAGCCATTTTTAGATCAGTTCGTGGTGATATTTATTGATGATATTTTGGTTTATTCAAAGACAGAAGAAGAGCACGCTCAACACCTAGAAATAGTTCTTCAGACAATAAGGAAGCATAAATTATATGCAACATTGAAGAAATGCGACTTCTGGTTAAATAAGGTGTCTTTTCTAGGGCACATTATTTCAGGAGAGGGAATATCACCAGATCCAACAAAAATTCAAGCAATAGTAGATTGAAGAGACCAACTACTGTTATAGAAATAAGAAGTTTCCTGGGATTAGCAGGTTATTACCGAAGATTTATCGAAGGCTTTGCACAACTAGCAGCACCTTTGACACAACTCACTCGCAAAGGAACAAAATTTATTTGGGATGAAAAGTGTGAAGGAAACTTCCAAGAGTTAAAGCAACGGTTGGTAACGGCCCCAGTTCTAGCAGTACCAGTCAGTGGAATTGGATTTACTATTTTTTGTGATGCTTCGAAAATAGGTTTGGGTTGTGATCTTATGCAAAACAATAAGGTAATCGCTTATGCATCTCCACAGTTAAAGACACATGAGAAAAATTATCCGACTCATGATTTGGAATTAGGTGCTGTCATTTTTGCATTGAAGATATGGAGGCATTATTTGTATGGAGAACGTTGTGAAATTTTTACAGATCATAAAAGCCTGAAATGCATATTTACTCAGAAGGAATTAAACATGCGACAACGAAGGTGGCTAGAGTTACTTAAGGATTATGATATCAACATAAATTACCATCCAGGTAAAGCTAATGTTGTTGCTGATGCACTTAGCAGAAAGGGTGATTGCAACATGGCATGTCTAATCACTACCCAAAGAGGCATTTTGAGGGACTTGGAGAAATTGGGTATAGAAGTATATGTACGTGATTTAACTAGCACTGTTATGGCATTACAAGTCAAGCCTGATCTGCAAGACAAAATTCGGATGAAGCAAATGGAAGACCCCTTTCTTTTGAACCTCCGAAAGGGAATAGAACAAGGAAAGCCATCAGAGTTTCATATGCGAATTGATGGGTCTATATGGCTGAGAAACCGCATATGTGTCCCTAACCAGTCAGAGTTAAAGTTGGAAATTTTGCAAGAGGCACACTCCACACCATACACCGTGCATCCAGGGAGCACAAAGATGTATCATGACATTAAAGGGAATTTTTGGTGGCCCAACATGAAGAGAGAGATAGCAAAATTTGTTCTAGAATGTCCAATCTGTCAGCAAGTAAAGGTAGACCATCAAAAACCAGCCGGTCTTCTACAACCTTTAAAAATTCCGACTTGGAAATGGGAAGAAATTAGTATGGATTTTGTCACGGGTCTACCTCGAACTTCAGCAGGATACGATGCTATATGGGTCATAGTAGACAGATTGACCAAAGTGGCACAATTTATCCCAGTAAAGAAAACATTTTCTCTAGAAAAATTAGCTAAATTATACATCAAGGAGATAGTTGCTAATTATGGAGTTCCTGTTAACATTACATCTGATCGAGATCCAAGGTTTGTCTCAAGATTTTGGAAAACTTTACATAAAGCATTGGGAACAAAGTTAAATTTTAGTACGGCATATCATCCTCAGTCCGATGGACAGTCAGAACGAGTTATACAAATATTGGAGGATATGTTGCGGGCAAATGTGTTAGACTTCAAGGAAAAATGGGACGAATCACTTCCTCTGGTAAAATTCGCATACAATAATAGTTATCAGTCAAGTATAAAGATGGCTCCTTATGAAGCCTTATATGACAAGAGGTGTCGCTCACCAATCTGCTGGGAAGAAATTGGAGAGAGGAAATATCTCGGCCCAGATTTGGTTCAACAGGCCGAGGAAAAACTACTAATTATACGTGAGAACCTAAAGGCAGCACAAAGTCGACAAAAGACTCAAGCTGATAAGAAGCACATAGAAGTTGAGTTTAAGGCAGGAGACTTTGTCTATCTGAAAGTTTCTCCAAAGAAAGGGACAAGACGTTTTGGCCTATGTGGAAAATTAAGTCCAAGATATGTCGGACCATTTCAAATCATTAATAAAGTTAGAGCTGTCGCTTATCATCTGGAATTACCCCCAAATTTATCCGGGATACACAACGTGTTCCTTGTATCCACTTTAAAGAAGTGTGAACTTCCGTCGAAAACAGTAGAAATACCACTCACAGAGCTGCAGCCAGATCTATCCTATGAAGAGCACCCAATAAAGATTTTGGACGTGAAAGATAGGGTAATGAGAAAAAGGACCATTCGGTTTGTAAAAGTGCAGTGGAGCAACCATACAGAGGAAGAGGCAACTTGGGAAAAAGAAGATGATCTGCGCGCATGTTTCCCGCATCTCCAGTTTACGGGTAATTAAATTTCGAGGACGAAATTTCTATAAGTAGCGGAGGATGTAATACCCGTGTTTATTAGAATAAATATGGTCTTGTATTTAGAAAACTAATAGAAATTAGCACACGCTGGAGTAGAAGTTATTTGCTTAATTAGATAAAATCAATTTTTTTGCAATCATTGGTTAGTACTAAGAGTAGTTAACTTACTTCCTTAGTGTGGAAGGAATATGCATGTAGAGTCTTCCAGTAGGTGGCCATGTGTAACTACACTACAGTACAAGATATTTTACGGCCCAAGCTTGCACTGATCCATAGCATTTAATGACTTGTTGACTCAGCTACTACGTGCGCGGTGCTAAATGTAAAAGTACAGACAACAGTAAAAAGAGAGGACACGCAGGCTGTAGATATTTTTGAGTAGCATACTTATCTGGCTCCATCCCTTCCCTACTCTGCCTATAAATAGAGGAGCAATACCACGCTGTAGTACCCATCCCAACATACAAACCGGATCACTAGCTAGCTTTGCATGAATTAGAATCACACTGTTTGGCAAGAGCGCTGGGGGAAACAGCGAGTCAGCGAGTCAGGCAAGCATGCGTTCCATCTAGCCTTTCTAGCTGTCCTATTCCTTGTTTGTCTCACTGTTCATGCCATGCTCTATACAGCTAGTAGTATTCCAGAAGCTCTATAATGTGCACTGTTCGTGTGCTTTGTTCCTATACATCTCTTGAAGCTAGCATGCATACCACAGTACTACCTTTTGGTTTATGATCACGGTGGAGAAATCCTCGGTACATGCATGTGAGCACATGGATTAATGGCCCATGCATGGATGGTTGGTTCTGTGAAAATCCTAGAGATATTTATCTTGGTCCTGCATGTATTTTCCTCTTGCTAATCCTTGTCTAGTAAATTTTATAAAATCTGGTGTCATGACGGCAAACATATTGTACCGGTCACAGTTCAGGTATGGGACTGTCTGGGCTCTTCGCTAGGAACGACACTCGTTCGGAAGTGTGTCGATGATGGATCCGTAGGAGCGATCGACACTAGTAAGTCGGGTGGTCGGTTCTTAGGGGATCAAAGAGCTCTGCTCTACTAGCGCATGTGTGATTCTGGTCGAGGCTATCGACGTCGGAGTACCCCTCTTAAGAGTGTAAAAGTTTGAAATTTCACCCCTGTGACTCCCGGGTTGGGAAGCTTGCGGTCATATGTGATGCCAGTTATTCCTTTTATTTTCCTCAATTAAATCTCCATTATTTTTCACTGCCGTCAAACTCTTTCTATACAACTAACCCCTATATTTTTTGTCACTTTTGCCGAGAGGAAATTCCTTTTGTACCCGTATGCTTGCTGAGTATGAGATCATACTCATTCTTGCTATTGTTGTTGATATTTTTGCAGAAGTAGCAAATGATGGATGTGATGATGAACAATAGGGGTAGCTCTACGGGTTGGGAATAAAAATAAAGTTGCATGTACCATGTCCTCTGTAATAGCTAGTAATGAATAAAGTTTGCTCTTGTACTTACTGGAAATTAGTTTGTTTACTAGCCTAACATGCTTAGAAATTGAGATTTATAAGCATGTGGCGATTGTCATGGCTAAGACCCACTTGGGGGCGTGACAGAGAGGGGGCGCGCGGCCTGGCCTGGTCTCCTCTCTCTCTCTCTCCACTATGGCCAATAAGGCCCATATACTTACCGGGGGGTTCCGGTAACCTCCCGGTACTCCGGTAAAATCCCGATTTCACCCGGAACTATTCCGATGTCCAAATATAGGCTTCCAATATATCGATCTTTATGTCTCGACCATTTCGAGACTCCTCGTCATGTCCATGATCATATCCGGGACTCCAAAATACCTTCGGTACATCAAAACTCATAAACTCATAATACCGATCGTCACCAAACGTTAAGCGTGCGGACCCTACGGGTTCGAGAACTATGTATATATGACCGAGACTCATCTCCGGTCAATAACCAATAGCGGAACCTGGATGCTCATATTGGTTCCTACATATTCTACGAAGATCTTTATCGGTCAAACTGCATAACAATATACGTTGTTCCATTTGTCATCAGTATGTTACTTGCCCGAGATTCGATGGTCGGTATCTCAATACTGTGACGCCCCCGATTTGACCGTACACTAATCATGCACGCAAACATGTATGACCAAGATCAGGGACTCACTTGAAGATATCACAACACAACTCTAGACATAAATAAAATAATACAAGCTTTATATTACAAGCCAGGGGCCTCGAGGGCTCGAATACATAAGCTCGAATAAACAAGAGTCAGCGGAAGCAACAATATCTGAGTACAGACATAAGTTAAACAAGTTTGCCTTAAGAAGGCTAGCACAAAACAACACGATCGAAAAGGCAAGGCCTCCTGCCTGGGACCTCCTAACCACTCCTGGTCGTCAGCTGACTCCACGTAGTAGTAGGCTCCATCGGGGTAGTAGCAGTCGTCAAGTGTGGCATCTGGCTCCTGGACTCCACCATCTGGTTGCATCAACCAGCAAGAAGAAAGAAGGGGGAAAAGTGGGAGCAAAGCAACCGTGAGTACTCATCCAAAGTACTCGCAAGCAAGGATCTACACTACATATGCATCAGTATCAATGAAAAGGGGTAGTATCTGTGGACTAAGTTGCAGAATGCCAAAATAAGAGGGGAGAAGCTAGTCCTATCAAAGAATAGCATCTTCCGGAAACCAACGTCTTGCAGCAAGAGGGGGAAATAGAGTAGTGTAACATAAGTCATATTTATGTTGTTGTTCCAACACTCCGGGATCCTTTCTCAACTCCCGAAGCAACATATCCAAACAATGCCTCAGCATCCAGTTCTAGTTGTAGTGATCGGGATACAACTCCAAGTGTCTGTTACCGTAGGACAGGCTATCGATAGATGTTTTCTTCCCTGCAGGGGTGCACCAACTTACCCATCACGCTTGCTTAACTCCGGCCGGACACACCATCAGGTCATGCCCGCCCTCGGCCAAAGAATACGCCGCAACCCGACCTAGACTTAATAGAGAGGTCATGCACGCTGGACTAAATCCTATGCCCCAGGGGTCATGGGCCAATCACCCCGGGAACTCCTGCACGTTGCGTGGGCGGCCGGTGAGCAGACCTGGGCAACCTCCTTAAAAGGTAGGTGCTTACGCAGTCCAACCTGGCGCGCGTCGCTCAGTCGCAATGACGTCAGTTAAGCTTCGGCTGATGCATACGACGCAGAACGCCCATACTATGCCGACGTGATGGTTAGCGCTATCAGGCCAGAGGCCCCTTGGATCAAATATCCAAATCGTTTAGTGTCTTGGGAACGCGCGGTAACGAGCAGAGACTCACGAACATGTGACCCCATCGCCCCGTCTCGAGAACTTGCGGCAAGGGCGAGTGCCCGGCCACGCCTCGTATTTATTTCGCGGGCACCTTCCAGGTCAACTCGACTACACATCACTCGCAATTAAGCTCGCGCGGGTACCCCTCAGGGTCGACCCGTCTTTAGTAACCAGGTTCAGTGTGAAGTCATAGTAACCATAGTAACTGTGTGTCTGACACCAAAGGAAAACCTGAGGAAATCACCCTCAATGGAATTCCACCTGATGTTTATCATCAAGGTGAACGAAAGAGGAGTCACCCTCGAGGTCCAATCTTGAGGTGTTGCATGACAGTGTCGTTATCGGGAGTGGAGAAAGAGGAATCACCCTCGATGACCACAACCGATGAACTAACCTACAAGGTTAACATCAGAAGTGCTGATGAGGTCTCACCCTCGGCACTCGATAGTAACCCAATAGTGTCGAGCAACTAAGGGGAAAGTGATTTGCAGTGCCGGGTCCTGGTCTTCGATCCCGTTGATCGGGTCTTCTGATAATCCAGCGGGGCAGTCGGGACAAGTTAGGGGGGTCACTGGTGGTTCTCTAAACCTGCCTATACTAAGCAATTTAGTATAAACATGTAAGGTATGAAAGGAGTATCAACAACAGGCTATGCATTAGAATAGGATCATACAAAAAGCAGTAGCAGGTCTAATGCAAGCATAAGAGAGAAGGGAATGGGCAATATCGGAATGTTCAAAGGGGGTTGGCTTGCCTGGTTGCTCTGGCAAGAAGGAGGGGTCGTCAACACCGTAGTCGATCACCGGGGCATCATCGGTCTCGGGGTCTACCGTAGAGAAGAGGGGGAAGAAAGAGTAAATATAAGGCAAACAGTGGCAACAGAGAAGCACGACATGCCATCACGTAGTGCTAGGGTGTTCTAACGTGGTGCTACACGATACCGATGGAGGGGGATAATATCCGGGAAAGTATTCCCGAAGTTTGGCTTTTTCGGACAGATGAATCATGGGGGAAAGTTGCAGGTTCACTATGCTAGGGACGTGTGGAGAACGAACGAACCGTGTATTCGGATTCGCCTTGTCGTTCTGAGCGATTTTCATATATAAAACATTTTCATCCGAGTTACAAATTATTTTATATGATTTTCTAAAGTTTTAAACATTTTCTGGAATTTATTTAATTAATTTAAATCAACATTATCCAGAATAGTGAAAAGTGATGTCAGCATGACATCACCATGACGTCAGCAGGTCAACAGGTTGACTAAGTCAAACCTGGCGCGTGGGGCCCGCTGTCATAGCCTATTTAATTAACTTACAATTAATTAGTCTAACTAACAAATTAATTAGGTTTAATTAGTTAATTAACATAATTAATTAAGTTAATTAATTAATTAACTAATTCATTAATTTAACATTATTTATTATTTTTAAAACTCCTTTTTTTAAAACAATAATTGGGGTGGGCCCCACCTGGAAGTGGCCCAGAGCCAAAACGGGCTAAAGGGGTGCTGGGTCACGGGCGCTGGGCGCCCGTCGGGGGCCGAAGCCGCCGGGCGGAGGGCGCAGCCACGGGGCGCGGCGGGCGGGGCCCCAGGGCGCTGGCCGGCCGGAACCGCGGCTAGCAGCGGCGGTGAGCTGCGCGGTGCAGCAGCAGCGCCGACGAGGGCGAGATGCGGAAGAAGGACGGGACGGCTGACGGAGAGGCGAGGCACGTCGCGAGTGGCGGAGCGGCCGCGCCCGCGTAGGCGGAGCGTTGGAGGGCGCGCGGAGCAGCGCCTCCAGCCAGCCAGCGGCACGGCGAGCAGGAGGT